>CM042019.1:99251843-100451843 GCA_023525975.1 Smallanthus sonchifolius
TATTTCACTATCACTTACAACATTTTCATTGTTTCTCTGCTAGATATGGACTCCTACACTCCTTCCTCCCCTGTATACCGCCCCAGAGTAGAATCTGATTGGGAAGAAGACATCGGGACACCCGTATATCGGTCACCAACACCTCCAGCTGCTAGACCAAGAGTTGATGTAAGTGCAGATTGGACTAGGAACACCGGCCCAAGACTTCGAACACCTGGATCACCCCCATTAAGAGACCCGTATCTGATGCCCGACCCGTATCATCCTAACCCTTGGGCAAGGCATACCATGGCACCCATTAGTGCTATGGGAATCCCAATCAGCGACATTCACCGATAAGTGAGGACCTCCGAGTTTGAGAGGCAAAGGATGGAGCACGAAGTAATACACGACTTGCAAGGACAAAGAATGGATAGCCTAGTGAATCAATTAGGGCACCAAAAGGAGTTAATTTCCATCCTCGAAAGAGAAATGCTTGAGAATCGCACGGAAACAGCTAGGGCCGAGGCCAGATCAACTACCCGAATGACCATAGCGGTGCTCGTCTTGGTGATTATCTCCCTTCTAGTGGGAAACTACCAGAGGCGTTAGCAGAAATTTTTATTTATTGTCCTTAAATTTCCAACTTGAAAACTTTTCCTTATGTTTTTGAATAATGTCTACCATTTCAGCATTTAATAAATTTTATATTTTTCCAAATTCTAAAGTTATTATTCATTGTTCATCCATCATATTTTCATTAAGATCCCTCAAGTATCACCTTCATCATTCAATACGATTTCATCTTCTTCGTAACCAAATCATCATATTGGATTTAAACAACCTCGTTATTTTCAAAACCAAACGTTTATCGAAATTTTAAAAATATCAGAAACATAAATTTCCCATAAACATTTTCGCTTTACAAGGAAAAATTAATACAACCTATTTTATGGAAATATTACTTCAAATTGATACAAGCATGATTTTCCTCATTACAGTAATTATTTTTAAACATTGGCTAAATTAATATACGACTACTTGTTTAGCCAATAAGTCATCTTAAAATAATCCCTTCATAATAATTGAAATTTTTTTTTAAATTTAAAGATTTTTCCTGTAAATGGTCTATTCATTTAGGTTATTTAACTCAATAGTTTCATTACTTTATACATCTATAACCAAGAACAATTTACAATTTCCTATTTTCAAACAAAGATCAATTATTTGTAAACACATTCCTCTGAGTGTTTTCAGAACCCCTCGTTACTTTTCACTTGCCGCTTCAAGAGACGATCCGTACCGCGTAGATGTTAAACATCCCCACAAACCTCAACGATATTTAAAGGGGCTAGAACCTAACTACCACATCTTACGAGAACGACAATAACACACTTCTCCGCAACACTAAATCGTATACAAAACCCGTCAGTACACATCACCCGCGAAGTTCAATACTCACGTTCACAATATATTCAATGCAATCTTATGGTACATAAAACTCAATTATTCTCAATATATCCAATACTACACAAATTACATAATACATGAAACTAGTTTGCCTACAAATCACAATTTGCTCGATTAATCACGTAATGCACGAAACAGGTTTAATTGCAATACACATACTACTGGTTTGAGCACATGATACACGAAACTTAAATTGTTTGCAATATACGTGATTGCGTCATTGATACATAGTTCTAGATTGACCACACTATACATGAAACTCATTTTGTTACAAAGCACTTTATACTAAATGGTGTACATTATACAAAATACATGATGCTAAGTTGCTAACACTATACATGAGATCCATTTCCTACAATACACATGATACTATGTTGTTTACATTACACCTTAGAGCTTATTGATTTACAAAATACAAGACGCTAAATTATTTACGCTATATATGAGACCTATTTGATTACAAACTACGTGGCACTAGATCATACATGAGACTTGTGTGTTTACTATATACTCGAAACAAAATTGCTTACAATATTTGCAATAGATTGATTACATCATACACAAGACATGGTCATGCACTTTGTACTCCAAAGTTGAAGACCATAATACATTGAAACGACTCGGGGTTTGACGTATTCTTGTTCAAACACGAGCAAACTAAGAAACTCTAAGTGTTACTACTTTACTAGTCTTTAGTTGCGAACTGACCTGATTAGGGACATAGTTACTTGGTAGCGACTTTTATGTGTAATCAATAGAAGTGATCATAGTGAAAATTGTGCCCCTTACCCGCACACAACGAAACGATCTATACGGACCATACGATGATTTGAATAATTACGGGTGCACACGGAATTATACAAATCAGCGCAGGGAAAGCATAGTGAAATTTCGTCGTGTGTTATGACCAAAAACCTATCATGATATATGACAACGAGACTAATGTGATGTGACAAGGGCATGGTGGATACGCCGCTGGTACTTCCTATACATAAGTGTTCCTGTCATATTGTAAGTAGTAGCGTTGTTTGTATCACGAGAAGTTTTATGAGATCCTGACATTGACTAATGTTTGTGAAATCTCTTAGCCATTAACAATTCTTGAGCACATTAGACCACATCACAAACAAACACTAATCATAAAATCTCCATCGTTCCCATTTCAAGTAATGCAATGTTATCTTTAAAAGGCTAGAGTATTCTTGATAGTCTTCTTCTTAAACCTTCTCAAACTAAATCCACTACCACCCTCTATGCCCGACATGATGACAAGTTCTAATCTTGAGTATCGGACCCGAACCCTGTCATCCGTCACCACACCTCTTCACTAATGCAGCAGCCTCAACCAGTTGAATTTCGGGACGAAATCCCCTCAACATGGGGAGACTGTAACATTTCTGATTTTTCCATGTAACCGTTTTTGATGCAATGCACAAGTATTCAATTTCAATTCTTGTACAATAACTATGCTATAAGTACTTATATACGATTGATTATGTTGCAATAATAGCTGAAACAAACCTTCGTCATCTCACTAAACTCGAGGATCAAATTCGACTAAAACTCAAAGCGACGCTAAGACTACAAAGATACAAGGACTATTCTTGAAATTTCCAAAAAAATCTACACAAGCACGGTGCGCTTAGCATAAGCACGGTCGCGCTTATAGTTTCAACCACGATCGTGCTCACTATGAGGCACGGTCGCGCCTCCGACGCAGTTTGACTTCTGAAAAGTCAAACCGACTCAAATCTTGTCCAAAAATAGAATTGAGATGCGTTTTAGAAACCGCGGTGTATACAGAAGTCGATATTCGGTAAATTAAGACCTAGACACGGCCCAATACACATCCAATCGAACGAATCCTTGCAATTTTACCCGGACTTTCCATTTTTAATCGAATCGTGTAATTATGATAGAATCAAACGAATTAAACTATTATAATAACTTCGTACGACTTCCATAAACCTATCTCAACCCAAAAATCGTCTGATCATCACCGCTATTCCTCTGCCGATCCTCGAGAACCACGATTTCTTCCTCGAAGCCGACGTCACTCGTTGCCCCATTCTAAACAGGTTAGTAGTAGTCCAATTGGTTCGCCTCTTCACCCTGATCAAAATCCCTAAACTAATTCGTTGCTACATTACACAAATAATCAGATTTTAAAACTTGGTTTTGAAATAAAAACGATTTAATCAAACTGCACAATGGATGTGTTATAAACGTAATTAATTAGTAGGGTTGGGTTCGCAAACATCCATTGAACGAAAGCCCTGTAATATCAAACGATTTTATTACAAAGATTAAGCGAATTGTGTTCTGGACAAGACCAGACACGGTCGCGCTCATCATGGAGCGCGGTCGCGCCTGACCTAGCACAGTCGTGCCCGAGTCATGGCCTGGTCGTGTTTGCCGAGCAAACAAAGTCCTGACCTAAACCAACCCTAGACGCGGTCGTGCCGGACACGAGCACGGTCGTGCTCTACGGACAGACCCTTTTGAAGCCTTCTGACTCGACCACGGGTGCGCCTCAGACACCACGGTCATGCCCGGACAAGAGCGCGGTCGTGCCTTTCACGAGTGCGGTCGTGCTCCTTAAAAACAGAATCTTTATTTTTATTTTCTCCTTATTGAACTCGATAAGCTATATTAAATAACAATTCCTATAGTTATTTTTATATAAATACTTATATATCTCACACTTGGCCTTAAACGAAAATTATTTATTTAAACCTATTTTTAAATGAATAATATACCATAAAACGAACCCTAATCGTACCATCAACCAAATTCACTTTCGATATAATCTAACACAAACAATAACACAAGATTATACGTTTATTTATTAGGTCGAATCTAGCGAATCCACAACACACCGCCATTACATACTTGCTTGTGTGACCTACACTCTGCATAACAATTGAGTTACATAGCCCCTCTTTTACTCTATTTACAAAACTTTTTGGGGTGGAACATGCGTTCAATTACTATGTTTTCAATTATACACGAATACAGTTTCCATCTTACATACATGTATGCAATTCTGTGCTTTATGCTTGAGTGCTAGGTGTGTAGACTATATACGCTATTCACAATCATTAACTATTAGCCGACAGTATACAGTGATAGTACTATTGAGTCTGACAAACCCACCCAGGTAGGGTGACTGTTGCTGACAACACGATTTGATTTCAGTTACAAAGGTTTGATTGAATACACAGGTCACACGATCGTTTCTCTCCATAAATGCCTTTATTGACATGTTTTGTGTGAACTGTATACACACAACACGTTTTTGCTATCACACAACAAAACCTATGTTTTCTCACCAACTCTTGTAGTTGACCCTCTCATTTTAACCATGTTTCAGGTACCAATGTTTGAAGTGATCAAGATATGCTACACATAGGATTTGGACCTAGTTTTAATTGAACCAGTTATATTTTGATGTAATTTTCATTATTGTTTGGTGGATTGAATCTATGTTTTGTTGAACTTGTTTGATTGCAATGAAAACGATTATTAATTATTTAAATTTTAGTAAACCATGAGCAATAAACAGTCTGCACGCTTCACGCCCCGATGTTTCCGCCGTCGGTTGGGGTGTGACACAAGGAGTTGGCAGCAAATTTTACAACTTGATCCGTTCGACATTCGCTCAGACGAATGGCAGCTTCCATACGGATCACCCAATCAAACGTAGCCACCGCGTCTTTCTTTCCAGTGATGACCGGTGGGTCACATGCTTTAAATGACTTGTAGTCGCATCCGCGTGCAGGCGACGCGTTGTCAGTCTCGTTGTTCTGGGCACCAGTTGCCGCGCTAGACCCACCTTCCCCATTAACCTTCTTCAATGCTTCAGCTAACAGATCTGGCAGAGAAGTCTTCATCAACTCGGTGAACTCTCGAGCTATAGCTTCTCTCACTTCTGGTTCAAAAGTGAAAGGTTGTTCTTCAACCAATGTCTACTCAGTTCTATGCACACTAACCGCCGGTTCAGTGTGAACACTTCCTTCTTCACTATACTCTTGGCGCAGGGGTCCTGCCACGCCCACCATTTCTACCGCCGGTACGACCGCCGGTACGGCCCCCACCACGTCTTCCGTTTCCTCTCCTTGCCATTTCGTTCTATAAGACAAGGAATCCAATGTCATCACGCTAGTTAACAAATAAAATTCAACAAGCACTGTAAGATGTTAATATACACTGGCCATCTGAAATTAACCATTACACTACCTTTCGATTTCTATTTGACCACCTTTGTGATTCCATCAGAACACAAGTCCTTACCTAACCCTTTCTAAGGCATACTACATACACATACTCTACTTTTCATACCTGATGCTGCGGCTCGAGTTACCCATACTGGCATCCGCTTTCGGTCTCATTCACAGTTTAAGTTCAGACACTAGGAGTGTCCGAATCTCTCAAACTATTGCTCTGATACCAACTTGTAAAGCCCCAAACCCGGGAGGCCTCACTTGTTGGATATACTCATTTACAAACAGTTATTAAACTTGAATATCAAAATAGCGCAGCGGAAAATACTTCATTAAACATAACCGTTACATTGTTCAACATGCGGAAGCGTAACATAGTCTAATACATGAACATAACACAAACTAATCATAACGGGATGCCAGTCTTCATGATCAATCGGGTAACTCTTCTCGCTTGCCAAGCATCACCGTCCATCATCCATACCTGCCTTAACCTGAATGTGCATACTAAAAAGTCAGCTACGCTGGTGAGTTCTAGCTTTGCATAAGACCTTAACATAAACATTTTACCAAAAACATAACATACATTTGTTTAACAAAAGCGTACGTAAAACATGCAATAACTTAACATCATCATAACATCGTAACATAGCATCATAACGTAAGTCAACATGAATTGAATCTGCGGCTTCTCGTAACCGTCAATTCCATACATCGCATACCAGCGGATGAACTTAAGGCTCGTTACCTCTAAGCCATCCGTCACACAGGTCCCCTAAGGCTCGTTACCTCTTGGTGAACCAAACATATGTCTCCTAAGGCTCGTTACCTCTAGGTAGACCAAACATACGTCTCCTAAGGCTCGTTACCTCTAGGTAGACCAAACATATGTCTCCTAAGGCTCGTTACCTCTAGGTAGACAGAACATAACTTATGCACTATTTCCCAGCGAGGAATAGTACCTTCCATCGGGATCCCGGTAATCCCATGGGTGACCGTCGTCACCCCATCATCAACCAGTTGTACAACCGTTAGCCAGCCACAAAGGCCCCCCGTAAGGGTGAGGCCATTACATACATACCTTAGCTCCCGTAGGAACTCGTGGCAGATTCCTTCATTTGTGAGTTTCATAAAACCTTTACCTCATTTTAGTTAAAGCATTCGTACGTTTTATTAAACAAAAAATCATCTCTTTCGTAAACCTTTCGTAAACTTCATTTGGAAAAACATTTCATAACATCATCCTTCGTAAACATCATCCTTCATAACATCATTTCATAAACGTCATTTCGCAAACATCCTTTCGTAAAACATCATTTCGTAGAAAAACATCATTTCGTAAACATCCTTTCGTAAACCTCATTTTAAAAACATCATTCCGTATGTATGCACACCAGCCCAAAAATATTTAATTAAAACATTTAAAGAAGGGCTTCTAGAACTCACCTGATAAGCTAATTTGGGTTGTCCTAAACAAGGTCCAACAACGTCACTTCCGATCTGAATTGATTAGTTAAATACATATCAGACCAATACCGACTCTAACGGTTTAACCATTCTAAACATACTAACTTTACTTAACCGGCCTGATGCCTGCGCACTTAGCAAGTGCGCAGGGACTTGTTCTTGCGTACTTAATAAGTGCGCAGACTTTGCTTCATGCGTATTTGATAAATATGCAGTACCTTCTTCATGCGTACTTGATAAGTACGCATGACCCTCTTCATGCGTACTTAATAAGTACGCAGGATCCTCTTCCTGCGTACTTGGTAAGTATGCAGGATCATCTTCATGCGTACTTGATAAGTACGCACGAACTGCTTCTTCACAAAAACTCTAACTTTCGCCTTCGGGTCTGATCATGTCAAGATCCCGAATTTGTTTACTTCAAAACGTTTGCTTTCCATTAAGGAACTCAAATCTATGTTTATCATTCAGTTTTATCCATGAAAACGTTACATTTTCACTCAAAACCCGAAAAACCCAAAAACAAACAAAAACTCAGATTTAGGCCCTGAATCGAGTTTCTGATCCGGAGGTTCTTCTCACGAGCTATGGAGCGACACTTTGCTGAAATCTCGGGTCGATCCGCCAACTTTCTCTCTCTACGGTTTCTCTCTCTAGAACTTGCAAATGAGAGAAATAGGTGGTGACCTTGGCTATTTATAGAGAAGGCTCCCCATCCATCCCGCCGGCCCATCTGGCCTGACCCGACATGCCTCGTTCGTTTATTCCGTTATTTTAACTGTCGTTTTTTTTGTGATGTTACACTTAGATTACATATCTTTAGGGGATTAATTGGAGGCGTTTATCCACGAATAAAGGGAGGGTCAAAGAGGTGGCCTAACCCGATTTAAAAGATAAATTATTTGGTTTGGGTGATAAACACATAATCATATGTATATATGTTAACGGGGATAATACAATAGATATATTTGAATTGTGAGCTGAGTAACCGTTGGGTGATGTCACGTTACAGTTTTGGATGGTGAAAAGCATTGGTGATCAAGTCAACGGATCAGGTCAACGGGATGGAGATTTGGAGTTGGCGCGGTGCATGATTTTACATGGTCGTTTTGTAAAGTCTTTTCATTCACATTATGTTTTTGTATTGGCGTCTTGGAGTTTAAAATCCATGTTGATTTACTACTTGTCGATGTGTCCATGGATGTTTTGGTCACTTGGTTTGGTTTTATTTGGTGTCTAAACAGGTTAATGCTTCATAAGGGTTGTTTATTTTACGAAGGGGTAAAGTGTTCCCGCACTTAGTAAATAGTTGTTTGTTTATTACACATTAATGGTATGTATGTTATGTATTTGGGTGTTTTGCGGTCTCCTAAATGGGTGTGTGCTTTGTTTACAAACAATGAGTTGTTAATGGATGTTAATCTTGAAATGGAATACTTAATGGGGGTTAATCTTGAAGTGAAATACTTCACGGGTGTAAATCTTGAAGTCAAAATGTCTCATGGGCGTTAAATGAGACTTAGTTCTCAGAAATGTTAGTATGTAAATCCATTTGGGGATTATAGTTGCTTGGGAGAAACTGGTATGGGATGTCTAACCACATAATACATGTCGTAGGATGCATAAACATGTTGAAAAGTCGTTTAGGCTCAAATTTTGGGATGTTAACTTGGGGATTTGTTCCAAGGGTTGTGTATCAATACCAATGATAAGTAAGGGTGTATGGTGCTTGAAGTCTTTGAATTTCATGGGTGATAACTTGAAGTCTTTGAACTTCATGGGTGTTAATTCTGGGGGAGGGTAATCGGAAGTTATGAACTTCCATGGGTGTTAATTAAATCAATGAATCTCACGTGGGAGATAAAGGCGTTAAGAGGTTGAGTAATCTCACATGGATTTTATAAAATAACTGGTGTTTAATATGTTATATATGTTCTAAACACGTTTACATAGAAATGTTTCAGGTAGAATGAAACAGGTTGGGAAACTGGGGCAACGAGCCTCATAAAAGGGGATGGTAGGACTTGGAGTTAAATATTCCATGGGTGATTTGAAGTCTAGAACTTCTAAATAAATAATGGGAGGGTTGAGATCTTAAATCTCAAAGGCGGGTCAAAAATCACAAGATTGTGATTAAAATGAGGTAATGAATATATGTATATAACATATGGTATGACAACATATGGGAATGGGTTAAACCTACATGACTTGGTTGTAAACGAAGGTTTTTCAAAAATGTAAGTAATTGTTCTATACCTTATGACTTGAAACATCACATGGTAACAACGAGGAATCATTAGTGCTAAGTGTTGACTATTCTATGTCGCGAGTGAAATAGTAAACACATAGACCTAATGTGATCTTGATGTAGCCATGCTTATGTGGATAATAATAAAGGTTGAGGAGAAGGCATTTGTATTCACCATGGGATCATTGAATCCCATTGGATGTGATTGATATGGGGAGAGGACAGTCTTAATTGGCATTATGGTGTGAATTACATAAATTTCAAGGGTGTGGGGATAAATTATATATGCGTGGTGAAATAAAAAAAAAAACTTCAATGTTAAAAGTATGTGCATACTAAAGCTTCTTGGTGTTGGAAGCATAGGTTTGGGATTTAAAGTATTTCATCTTTAATGAAATTATATGTTCATCATGGAATTATTGAATCCCAATGGGAGTGATGAACTTAGATTCATAAGCCTTAATCGGCATGGTGGTGAAGTATATGAACTTCAAAGGGTGTTGGGATTGATTTATAACCGGTGGATATTATTAATCATATGTACACTACTATGGGAAATTGGTTAGAATTGATGTAGTGTTGTAGCATCAAAGTTGAGAAAGGTGTGCATGTGATAAGGAATGACTAAAGATAAAGGCGAAGGATGGATAAAAGTTTCATTGGTGATGTGAAACGGGGTGTAAGCTTGCTTAGGAAGGATTCTATGCTTAAAAATGCAAGTTAGTCACTCTAAATTATGAAATTCATAATGTTAGTACCTTGAGGTGGCAATAGCCGGGGGGTTGAATTGACTTCTTGCATAAGTATATGGGAATAAGTACTCGGTATGGGTGATTAAAGAATTAGGGTAATACCATATTCTAGTATGTATTTTGGTTTCGGAGACGAAACCTTTTTAAATGAGGTAAATTTGTAACATCCCGATTTTCGAAGAAAATAAAATATGTTTTAAATAAACATATATACTCCTTAAAATGAATTTAATGGCGAGTGAAATAGTATTTTATAAAATACTATGATAATTTTTATTAAAGCAGAATTAAATTGCAATGGGGTGAAATGTAATAAAGTTACATTTAAATATTTATAGATTTGTATCCATGGGGACTAATCTTGACAAAACCCATAATTAGTGGTAAAAAGGGTGAAATGTAATTAATAAAAGGGGGATATTGATGTAATAAAATAGGAGATTAAATAAAAAAAGATGGAATCGTGAATTGAGAGGGGGAGGAGTCGACAACCCCCTAGCCATCACGAACAGAAGAATCAAGGCAGGAGCAAGCCGATTTCAACCATGAAATCATGAAGTTGAAAGATTAAAGTCTTGATTATGCCATTTTTTCTTGATTTCTAAGACTCCGGTACGTAATTTTTCCATGTTTAATAGCTAAATCCATGAGTTAGGGTTCTTGTGGTGGTGGTTCCATAACCCACGAATTTGGGTTTCTATTTGTGTGATTTGGGTGTAAATGGCTCCAATTTATGGGCTACAATGATTGTTTGGGATTATTGAGTTATGGGTATAGTTGCATGTTATAATCTAGATGTTAGATTATATGATTTGGTGTGTAAGAAGGTGTAAACATAATGATTTATATCTGGTTCTAGCAATTTCACACTTTTATTGTGATAGTTGATTAACAAAGTAGGAGTTTGATTATAGTTTCAAGTTGTATATGTATGCTTAATGAACTTGATAACTTTAATGATAAAATGGTGATTTTGGGAGTTCAAATGGGTATGTTAATGGTGAATTTTAATCATGCCCACAAGGTGTTCGATGAAATGCCTAACTAAATAAATAGTGGAAATTGGGAGATTTTATAATGTTTATTTGATTTAAATGATTTGTTAATAATCAATGGGTGTTTAGTAAACATAAAGGTTGGGTGAAGCTAATGGTGAATGGGGTTAACATAAATTACATATGTGAATGCTATTTTTAGTTAATCACCTTAACGAGTCAGATGGGTATATGGGATTAACATGGTTTGGTTTATAACCAAAAGACAATTACTTATTGTTAAATGGTGCATGTTGAATTGATGACTTTGACCCATAGTTGTGGTTGAACAAGAACGGGTGATAACGGGACAAATGGATGATGACGGGTCTCATGGGTGGGAGTAACCCGTTAATTATATATGTTAAAGAATGGTGGGTTAGAACACATGTTATGGGTGGGTGAATAATACATACGTATTAAAGGGATGAACGTCCCGATTATGTGTTCTAATGGTTTGCAAGTTTGATTATTGTCAAGATAGGTGACAAGTCTAGAATGGAAACGGATCAAACGGGTGACAAAGCAACAACCTTCCTACAGGCAAAGGTGAGTGACTTGAATTTGGGTTCAATTAGAATAGTCATATTAATGACTTGGGTTCTTATGGTTAAAGTGTTTTTATTATAATTATTGTGTATGGTTTAACTAAACAATGTCGTATTATTTTGATGGTGTTTTGGGGGTTTGAACCCATAAAGAAATGGTGTAAACTAATAATGAGTCGGGTGATACAAGTGCTGAAAATTCAGCATATTTCCAGAATTTAACCGTTTTTGAAATATTCATAGTAAATTAACCGGATGTTCGAGGTGTATTATACATCGACGGAAAGCTCTATGAGTCCACTTTACTTGTAATTTTTAGTTGAGGTGAAATACCTATTGTAAGTGGGTTTAAACGTTGGAGTTTTACAGCCGCGCAAGGTTGTTTTGAAATAGGAATTTTATAATATTTATAAAATTGTTGGGGATTAACCAAGAACTCGTTAGGGGTGTCTTTTTATGGTTGTAAACCTCAAGGTGCCTAAAATTCTTTAGATGAGTTACCGATGAGGTATATCTTGATTTAGAATAAACTAAATGGTGGGATTTCAGTTAAGTTGTGGGGTTTGATGTAATCATGGTGTCATAAGTTTGTAACCTGGTTTAATTATACTTCTACCGTATGTGGTGTTTGAGGGAATTTACAAACCAAAGGCAGGTTAATGTTAGAAACTTAATAAGGGTGAATGGCGAGGGTAATAATAATAAGTTGTAATCGGGCGGGTTGTGGTGTGAAATACAATGAATGTCGGTATGTTATGTTGTTTAATCTTTATGGTGTGAATTAACCTACTAACGTGGTTGTAGTGTTTTAAATTCGTATTAACAGGGATATCAAAGGTGAGACGACCCGGTGTCGGGGTCGGGAGAAGAAGGGAACAAAGAAGTATACAACGAAGTTTTAAATCGTTGTGGGAGTCGTGCCTTGGGGGTGAAGCTTGACACGCTTCGAGTTTATATATTCGAATTATATTTGTATAATTATATGTGGAATGAGAGTCCTCACTTAGCTTCGGCTAATATGTTGTGGTGGTGATGTGCAGGTATGAAGAGTCGTTTATACATGGAGGTGGTCAAGATATGTGGATTAAGTGGGTCAGCTTAGATTACATATCTTTAGGGGATTACTTGGTGGCGTTTATCCACGAATAACGGGAGGGTCAAAGAGGTGGCCTAACCTGACTTAAAAGATAAGTGAATAAATAAACCATTTCTAATTATTTGGTTTGGGTGATAAACACATAATCATATGTGTATATGTATATATGTTAACGGGAATAATACTATAGATATATTTGAATTGAGAGCTGCCTAACCGTTGGGTGATGTCACGTTACAGTTTTGGATTGTGAAAGGCGTTGGTGATCAAGTCAAGGGATCGGGTCAATGGGATGGAGATTTGGAGTTGGCGCGGTGCATGATTTTACATGGTCGTTTTGTAAAGTCTTTTCATTCACATTGTGTTTTTGTATTGGCGTCTTGGAGTTTAAACTCCATGTTGATTTACTACTTGTCGAAGTGTCCGTAGATGTTTTGGTCACTTGGTTTAGTTTTATTTAGTGTCTAAACAGGTTAATGCTTCGTAAGGGTTTTTTATTTTTCGAACGGGTCATGTCAAAATTTTATGAGAAAACCTGGGCGCGTTTTATGAGTATTCTTTGGGTGAATGTTGGTGAATTATTATATAAGGTGTTACTTTTGGTGAAATGAGTTTTTAATTAAAAAGAAAAATATGGGCCTATTTTTCGCAATATGTAAAAATTTATGTTTTAAATTTTCGGGTGTTACACACACTCAATCTAAAGAATACTCAATCACAATTCCTATGGTTACTATGTCTAGCAAACCACACAAACAATCACAAACCCTAAAGTCTATGACCTAGATACGCAAATCAAACTGGAAGACATCCACAATCAACGTACGGAATCATAATTAAACATAAATTAGAACTAAACATGCAATTTCATCATAACTAATATCAAGAGATCGTTTACAAAATCATAAATCCATCAAACAATCCAAAAACTGACAAAAGTCGAAAACTTTACCAAGTAATCTAATGACTTAGGCAGTACCAATGTTTTAGCCTAGGATCATACTTAAGTTCAACAAAACAGAAGAACAAGCATAAACCATGGTTTCAAACAAAGCAATCAAATACAAAAATCGAATCTTGAACACCGAACAAGTTAAACTACAAACCCGGGATCCAAAGACTCAAGTTTTTCTCTTCAGTTGGCTTCCTAAGCTCCAAAATCGCCTCTGGACTCTTCTCAGACAGCTGGAATACGAAATTTTTGAATAATGGGATTAGAATTCTATTTAATTCGATTTAGGGTTTTTTTTCACGGATTACAGGTCTCCCGCGTACCGCGAGAGGTCCTGGCAAGCACCTCGCGTACCACGAGGGCCAAATTAGTCCGGCGCCCTTCTGGTTTTTCTCGCGTAACGCGAGACTTTGATCTTCCTCCCTCGCATACCACGAGGGACTGATTTCACCATTTTTCACTTTTAAACTCCCAGCTTTGTTCTTTTGCTCGGTTTCTTCGAATATTCACTTGTATTCATCATGAACACCTGTAGACAAGACAAAGACTCAATAGTATACAAAAACGACTCAAAAAAAAGATAAAACTAATCAAAACTAACTAAAACGATAGGAATAAAGATGTGTGCTTTGCACTACATCAAACATCCCCACACTTAACATTTTTTTTTCCTCAAAAAAGTCTGCAATGGAATCATAACTCAGATCTAACTTAACATTAATCAATTACCAATTAGCCAAGTATACTCACGCGTTAAAAAGCAATATTCACTATTTCTGTCCGATTAAACCCAAGCACCAACCATCTAGCCACCGTAATGTGTTCTAAATCCATTTTATATAGTTATCAATCAACCTATGTGACTCAGACTTAGAAGCTACATCTCTACCTAATTCTGTCTCATGATCATGTTTAGGCACGGGTTAAACCATATAGATTTCACCCACCACGTTAAACTAAGATTTATAGGTTTTAGAAATTAGATGAAATCATGAATGAACGACTGATAATGAGCATTAATAAGCAAATTAAACTTCATCTAGAGGCGTTTCAACCAAGTCGCTATCCTGGAACGTAACACATAGACTAAGTCATAATCAATAAAGCACATAAGTATCACTTAGGGGTGTTTTCTCCAACTGGCCATCCCAGAACACATAAGCAAAACTCAGTATTCAAACAAATAAGCTCAATAACATGGAATTTATAGATGCGGGTGCCACCAACACTCGGATTTATTCTCATAAAAAGATAGTGGTGTGCCAAGAAATTTCAAAAACCTCTAAATTTTAACTTAACGTGGTACCTATCACACCCTATGTTGATAGTTTCAGTATTACCGATTACCTTAAGATGAGTACCCACAAGATATCATAATTTAATTCAATTAATTAATCCTAAGTAACACTCACAGGCTATTTAAGCTATTCAAGCAGGCTGGATCTACCAAAACATCACTAATTAGACGCGTTTTTAATTATTTAAATCATTTTAAAACTCAACAAGTAGATCCAGTTGTACTACAATTTCTATTTTTGCGTGCAAAACTTTTACTTTCAAATGACAATTTTCAAAAATTTTCAATTTTTTTTTGTATTTTTGAATTCTTATAAACAAGACAAACCTAGACGGACTAGACTTCTACGACGTCTCACATCCCCACACTTGAAAGACACATTGTTCTCAATGTGAAGCAAGAAACAACTAAAAATAAAAATAAAAAAAGAATCGACTTAGCTGTACTGTTATGCACTCGAATGTCCAGCTTCGTTCATCCTTATATGCACCGTATAGCATTTCGGTCGTGGTTGCACAATTAACTGTCGGGTGGCTCTATAAGATCAGGATCAACTCCGTCTGAATGGAGACTGAGTATGGACGGAATGATGTATACCTGCAAAACAAACTCACACAATACCCGCAGCATCAAACTGACACAAATACAGAATCAAAGTAAAAATAAAAGACTCGACTAACTCACTAAGACTCAAGATAGAAGAGGGAACTTACCTAATGAGTGGCAAACACATAGACATGAATTCCAAAAGCAAGGTAGATCATTGGTCATGAATAGTTTCCAAAGTTTCCCATGGTTAGTGATAGTCGGAGGATAATATGGATGGATGATGATGTTAGAGGGTGGTGAATGATGGAGGGTATGATGAAGAAGGATGATGGATGGTGGTGGATGTGGGTAATAGATGGTAAAAGGTGGTAGATGAAAGGGGTGGAAGTGGTGAACAGGAAGCGGATGAGGGATACCATGGGAAATAAAGGACAAAGACTGATTCAGGGGTCCCTCGCGCACCGCGAGAGGCAAGGCTGCACTCCTCGCGTACCGCGAGGAGGCAATTTTTAGGCTGGCTATAACTTTTGTCCCTCGCGTACTGCGAGTGTCACACCCGTAACACAGGACAGTCATCTTCCAGAGTAGTACCTCCAATAGATATGTTCCCAGGTAAGAGCGACGGGTCTAGGGGAGATTTATACACTGCTCTTTCCAAGACAGAACATTCCGTTCGTCAGATAACTACATACCGGTTGAAGGTCGACTTGTAGTTACTGTGACGTTGATACCAAAAACACACAGCGGAAGACTTAATATCATAACTTATTTTATTTCATAACATAAAGTTTGTACAATAGGGATTGACCGGCAAAATACAACATAAAAAATTCTAGACTTATGGCTCACAAAGAATAATGCCATTCATTCAGGTCTTATAGTCACACAGGGACCTGCCCTCATTCATCCCTATATCCAACATCTGTACCTCCCCTGGAATGCCAACTACCAGCTGGAGTTCACCTGTGTTAAAAAACATTTGAAAACATTTTGGATCAGCTTACGCCGGTGAGTTCATAAACAAAATCATATTTACGGTTATCTTTGATACAGGGATGAAGGCCCCGCATGGGTCTTACAACCATCCCCTCTAATCCATCACCCAGTAACCTCTGCTTTACTCGGGTTCTGAGTCTACAACATACATATATACAGAGACCTTCCGGCGCGCTGGTCCCATATGTACCAGATCTCAAACAAGAGGATCAATCTTGTCCCTAGGTCCCACCCCAATCATGGCCATAATAAGTACTTATTATAGGATATATGCACGGATAGTATTGGGATCTTAGATAAAAATCATTTGCAAAACATTTATATAGCACAGTTCAGAGGAACTCACCTCATGCAGAACCTCCTTTCTGATCAATTATAATAATCAACACCTCGATAGAACCCTCGGCACTATCTACGGCAGTTTTGTAGACGAATTACGAGAAACTGGATTTTTGAGAGCGCACCAGAACTTCGGGAATCGGGCTACCAGAGCTCTAGTGTGTGTTAGTGAAGGTGAGAGTGTGTGCCAAAGTCTGAAATCAAGCCATCTATTTTTAGGATGATTTTGGTCCCATATCGGACCGATATGTAGAGGGATATCGGTCCGATATCACCATGTATGCGTCAGCCCTACACGCATCGCTCTCCCATTGAACCCACCTGATTCTTGTGGCTAGCGGACCATTATGGTTCTGGATAGCGGTCCGCTATCGAGCCACGCATCAAAATTCAACTGATGAGTCATAGCATACGTGTCAACACCTGGTTCATGCCTTTGTCAACACATATCGGACCGATATTTATTGGATGTCGGTCCAACATTCATCCCATTTTCAGAATTTTCATTTTTTTAGTCCCCCATCTTTGGAGATTTTGTAATGTAACCCCTGAACTTTGTCTTTTGCTACTTTTAGCCTTCATTTTACTTCGGAATTATCCTGGTGTTACAAATCTTCCCTCCTTAAAAGCATTTCATCCTCGAAATTCGAAACTAATCAAATAAGTATGGATATTTAGCTTTCATTTGTTCTGTTAATTCCCAAATTTTGTCGGCACCCTTCCGGCCTTGCCACTGTAGTAGTACCATTAGTATAGTTTTCTATCTCAACTTTCGATTTGGAGTTCCTAAGATTTCAACGGGTTGTTCGGTGAATTGGAGTTTATCAGTGAAGTGTAAATCGCCTAATGAGATTGCCTGATCAGGATCTGCTAAGCACTTGCGTAAACATGACACGTGAAACGTGTTATGAATATCCTGCAATGATTCAGGCAGTTCAAGTTTATATGCTACAGCTCCAACTCTTTCTATGATATTATAAGGTCCACTATACCTTGGCCCTAATTTTCCACGTTTCCTGAAACGTACAACACCTTTTCAAGGTGATACTTACAACAGAACATAGTCGCCTACTTGGAATTATAACGGTCGTCGTCGTTTATCTGCATAACTCTTCTGTCGATCTTGTACAGCTTTCAACCATTGCTTGATCTAGATTATCTTAACAGTCGTTTCTTGTAAGTTTTCTGGTCCAGATAGTTGACTATCTCCTACTTCAGTCCAACAAATTGGATTTCTGGTCCAGATAGTTGACTATCACTGAATTTTCATTACCTAGAGTCATCTTGCAATTTGCATACGATTTGGTTATCCTAATTTGCTCACCACTTGTCGTCTCAACTACGTAAGCACGCTTAAGTGGAGTTGGTTTCATGCCTAAATGCAAACTAAAGGCATCTGAAACAAAACTTATATTTGCTCTTGTATCAAACAGGATATTAGCATAAATATCGTTAACTAGGAACATACCAGCTACCACCTTAGCATTGTCGTTCCTCCTTCCTTGGCCTATCACAAACACCTGACTTTTAGCCCCCTACCCCAGGCTTCTGCTGAATAGGTTTTGTATTATTTCTTGCCAGATGTCCCATTTCATTACAATTGAAACATCTAAGGGATGGAGAAGATGTTGTAGTATGCCCCGTCTTTTGGCATTTATAGCATCTTATTTCCTGAGAACTTCTCACCGGATTATTTTCCCTCTCTCCTAGGGAACTTAAAATTTCTTGGTTTAAACCGATACATCACTTCCTCACTCTTTCTCTTTGTTTGTACAGGTTTTACCTCCACTTCTTTCTCAGCCTTATCCTTGTCTTCTTGAGCTGCCACATCATCGTAAACCATGGCACTTAATGATAAAGTTGCATCCATTGTTTGAGGTGATGAGGTTTTCACCAAGGTACGCACTTTTAGCGGTAACCCCTTGATAAAATGTTTGATTCTTCGAGGTTCGGGTGTCACCAGATGTGGAACTAGTTTAGACATATCATCAAACTTTGCCGCATACTCCTGATACGTCATAGTTCCAGCCTCCATACGTTGAAACTCCTCTTCTATCTTATCAAGTTCATTCTGAGGGCAAAATCATTGCAGAACCAGTTCCTTGAACTCGTTCTATTTCATGTTGTCCACAGCTTGTTCCCCTCTGGCTTGCTTCATAGATTCCCACCGGTACAATGTTGTGGTTTCCAAGGAATTGGCAGCAAACTTGACTGCCTAATCACTTCTACATTCACTGAGCTTGATCACAGCTTCCATCTTTGTGATCTATTGATAGTATCGATAGCTCCTTTCTTGCCATCGAATGACTTGGGTTTGCATCCTTCGAAGGATTTGTAGTTGTATCCTTTATGATTCTCGGTTCTCGTCACTGAGCTAGTATTGGCGTTTCCATTTGCACTTCCGGTATTGTTATTGGTTCCTCCAGCATTTCCAGTACCCATTCTTCTTAAAAGAACTTCATCTAACAATCCGGGTAGTGTGTTTCGAAAAGCTTTAGTCACTTCACTTGCCACAGCATCTTGAAACTGGGCCTCAGACATGACCACTTCTTCCGTATGAATATACGTATAGTTATCGTTCTTGTTTGTTTCATGATGGTCGTTAGTATCGGCATTAAGTTCAGCTTGCCTACTGTTCCTAGTAACAGGAGTGTGACTTGTTCCCCTACCTATTCATATTCCTCTTCTGACCATTGTTACCTATACACACAAAAGTATAATATCAGAATTCGTATAACCGATTATGATCTAGAAAATCAGAAATTAAAGACATTTGGCCAATAATGTACTTAATATATGTTTTCTCGACATCTCCTGTTATTTTTATAATGATAATCAACATCTCAACTTATATCATGTTGGCATTCCAGTTATTCTCAGAGCTCTTAGTTTAAGTCTAGATACTAATCTTTACTATTAGTATCTAAATCCATTAAAATGCGGCTCTGATACCAACTTGTCACACCCGTAACACAGGACAGTCATCTTCCACAGTAGTACCTCTAACAGATATGTTCCCAGGTAAGAGCGACGGGTCTAGGAGAGATTTATACACCGCTATTTCCTAGACAGAACATTCCGTTCGTCAAATAACTACATACCGGTTGAAGGTCGCCTTCTAGTTACTGTTACGTTGATACCAAAAACACACAGCGAAAGACTTAATATCATAACTTATTTTATTTCATAACATAAAGTTTTTACAATAGGGATTGACCGGCAAAATACAACATAAAAAATTCTGGACTTATGGCTCACGAAGAATCATGCCATTCATTTAGGTCTTATGGTCACACAGGGACCTGCCCTCAGTCATCCCTATATCCAACATCTGTACCTCCCGTGGAATGCCAACTACCAGCTAGAGTTCACCTGTGTTCAAAAACATTTGAAAACATTTTGGATCAGCTTACGCCGGTGACTTCATAAACAAAATCATATTTACGGTTATCTTTGATACAGGGATGAAGGCCCCGCATGGGTCTTACAACCATCCCCTCTAATCCATCACCCGGTAACCTTTGCTTTACTCGGGTTCTGAGTCTACAACATACATATATACAGAGACCTTCTGGCACTCTGGTCCCATATGTACCAGATCTCAAACAAGAGGATCAATCTTGTCCCTAGGTCCCACCCCAATCATGGCCATAATAAGTACTTATTATATGATATATGCATGGATATTATTGGGATCTCAGATAAAAATCATTTACAAAACACTTATAGAGCACAGTTCAGAGGAACTCACCTCAAGCAGAACCTCCTTTCTGATCATTTATAATAATCAACACCTCAACAGAACCCTCGGCACTATCTACGGCAGTTTTATGGTTGAATTGCGAGAAACCAGATTTTTTAGAGTGGCCAGAACTTCGGGAATCGGGCTACTAGAGCTCTAGTGTGTGTTAGTGAAGGTGTGAGTGTGTTCCAAAGTCTGAAATCGAGACATCTATTTATAGGCTGATTTTGGTCCCTTAACGGATCGATATGTAGGGGATATCGGTCCGATATCACCTTGTATGTGTTAGCCCTACACGCATCGCTCTCCCATTGGACCCACCTAATTCTTACGGCTAGCGGACCGTTATGGTTCTGGATAGCGGTCCGCTATCGAGCCACGCGTCAAAATTCAACCGATGAGTCATAGGATACGTGTCAACACCTGGTTCATGCCTTTGTCAACACATATCGGACCGATATGTATTGGATGTCGGTCCGACATCCGTCCCATTTTCAGAATTTTCATTTTTTTAGTCCTCCATCTTTGGAGAATTTGTAATTGAACCCCTAAACTTTGTCTTTTGCTACTTTTAGCCTTCATTTTACTTGGGAATTATCCGGGTGTTACAGCGAGGGACATGAGCTTGTGCTTCGCGTACCGCGAGAGGACTATGTTGAAAGAAACTTTAGAGGGTTTTTATACTTAGCCATATTTTCACCCCTCAAAACTTTTTCTCCCCAATTCAACTAAAACATGTTCCAATTATAAAAACCAAAGTAGAAATACCTTGAACTTCGTTCCTGATGATTTTCCTCGCCAAATCAAGCGCGAATCCCTTCAAGACATGGCACAAACAAAGCACAAATACCAAAAAACACATAAAATGACACGTACTCAAACCAAGGAATGCATACAAACTCTACATCCCGGGTAATCGCCTAAGACTCACGCAAGCCTATCAGGAGGCTTCTCCTTGATCTTAACCGGTACCGCCTTCATCCTGTGCGGTCTCTCGGCTCTCCACAACCTCAACAACTCATTACTCCTAGCAAACAATGAACTCATATCACATGCAGCACTCAGATCCTTCAACCACAGCTTACACCTACTCGGTCCGAAGATGATAGCATCAAATACCCTAGTAACTTCTCTGTCCTTGACGTCCCCACACTTGGGGGTTGCATTATCCTTAAATCAGTAGAGATGGTCGACGCTCGGGTTCTCTTATGGGGCGGCCTAGACCTAGGGGCACTAGAAAAAAGGGTCGGCTCAGCAGCTCTCCCCTCAGAGCAAAGAATAGGTAGAGGTTCAGGAGTAGGATTTTCTATGGACGTGACCTCTAAGCCTTCACCAGTATCTTTAGGATCCTCTACACTCTCCACCAACTTCCCCACACTTGGGGTTTTGCCTACGATCTCATCTACCTCTGCCATTATCTCCGGCAGATCATCAGGCACATCTTCGTCACCGTACTCGTTCGGCTCATCTAACAACTTCTCCAGCTCTATCGCCCAATCAGATGGTTCTTCTAAATTAGGGGCTGGTTCACCAACTTCTATCTTAAATGGATCAGAGTCATGATGGTAGTCCATGAAGGCGTCAAGCATGCACACGGAGTGGCTATGCTTGCCAACATCCTTCACGGACTTTGTAGCATCAAAGGTGACCGACTCACCCCCCACATGAAGTGTGAGTTTCCTGTCAAAGACATCGATCAATGCCTTGGCGGTTTGTAGGAATAGGCATCCTAGGATGAGTAGGACTCTATCATCCATGTCCATAATAACAAAATCCACGGGGAAGAAAATTTTCCTAATTTCACAAGAAGATTTTCCACAATTCCCCGTGGATACTTGACCGAACGGTCAGCCAAGGATATGCTCATGCGTGTCGGCTGCAGTTCACCTAGGTCTAGCTACTTATAAATAGAGTATGGCATTAGATTGATGCTAGCACCCTAGTCAGCCAACGCGTGATACAAGGGCAAACCGCCAAGCAGACACGGGATCATGAAACGACCCAAATCTCCCAGTTTCTCTGGCAGTTTGTTCAGAACCACCGCAGAACATTGCTCACTAAGTGAGACTTTAGAGACCTCCCTAGTTTCTTCTTGTTGGAAAGAAGATATTTGAGGAACTTGCCATACTTTGGCATGTGTTGGAGGGCCTCTATGAGTGGGAGATTGACCTTGAGCTGTTTGAAGATGTTTAGGAAGTGACCGTATTCCCTAGCGTGTTTATGTGGCAACAAGAAAGCTGGGTAAGGAACATGATTCATGTCAATCTCGGGGGGTCTTAATCTCACCCCCACTCTTCTTCTCCTCCGCCTTCTCGATAGGCTTCTCAACCACTATCTCCTCATCCACCGGCTCTTCCGATTCTACCGGTGGCTCCACTTCCATCCTAGCATCGATCGCAGCAAAGTGGTCTCTCCAATCTATCTTCCTCACCTCTTCCTGTGACGGAATGTGACGAGCAGTGCTGTGGTGGACTTCCTCTACAGTAGAAATCAATGTATCAGTAACAGTCTCCACTACTTCTTCCTCCTCTATTCTGCGACTCCTAATCGAAACGGCCATCACTGAAGCATTAGAACTCTTATAGGCCACAGATGCTTCACCCTGCTTCTCCTTCACACTCTTAGCGATGTCCACTACCGTGCGCTACAGATCCATGAATGCCGATTGCTGATTCTTCAGTAAAATGTCATGCGCATCCAATCGCTGTTGAGTCGCCTTATCATTCTGCACTAAATGAGCGAGAATCTGAGTCTAGTTCTCTATCATATCTTCTATCTTCTTATCTCTAGCACTGCTCCCAGAACTCGCTCCTACTTCACCTCCTCTGTACTGATTCGAACGGCCATTAAACCTAGGCGGGTTATTTCCAGATCTCTATCCCGAGCCAAAGGAATTGTTATACTTATTGTACCCTCGGTTCTGGTTGCCCTCAAAGCTCACCTGCTCATGTTGATTGACAGGGCAATCCCTTGTGTCGTGGCCTCCTCTACACACCTCACACCGTTGAGCACTCAGCTTCAGCTCCTTGATCTCATTCGTCATTGCTGCGAGTGCAGCAGCCACGCTAGTATCAAGGTTGACCTGACGCACACCTCTAGGAGAAGAGGCAGGTGCCCTAGCACTAGGAATGGAAGTCCTAGTATATGGCCGTTGTTGTTCCATCCAATGTTTTAAATACCGGTTCAAACCGGCTAGTAATACCGGTTGAACCAGGTTTCGGTTACTGGCCCGGTAAGTTAGAGCCCGGTAAATTGGAAAAATGGTTTGTAAGTTGTACCGCCGGTATTACTGGCAATACCGGGTTATATCATTGTACTGGTTTAAATTTGAACTTTAAAACAAAAAAAATTGTCCAGTTCCTTTTAAAAAAAGTTAACGACCCAGTTTAGAAAAAAAGTTTGTGTAACCACCATCATTCTGTTTGCGGTTAAGTAGTTGCTCGGTTACCTAAGGCCCATTTTAGAGAAAAGAAATTTGCACACTTTTTTTTTAAATAAACTTTGTTGGAAATTGAGTACGTTTAGATTATTTTTTTAATTATGTATTAACTTTAAATTATTTTTTATAATGGAATCATGTACTTTTAGACTATTTTTTGAGTTAAAGTTGTATTTTTATAGAATAATATGGTTAACTAGTCAACCGCAGCCGTGTTGAACATTTGCTACTTCTCGAAGGTGAGACCATTGTAGAACTTCTCCACAATTACCCAGTCAGAAAGACCATGTTTGGGGCATCGGCTCAACGGCGTGTTGAACCGCTCCCCGGCCATATGATAAGGCTCGTCAGGGTCCATCCGGAACGAATGGATTTGGTCCCTAAGGCGAGCGGCCCTGGAAGGTGGATAGTACTTTTTCAAAAACTTGGCTTGCAAGTCCTCCCATGTGGTGATAAAATTGTCGAGGAGGGTGTCAAGCCAAGTAGAAGCACGCCCAAAGAGCGAGAATGGAAAGAGACACAAGTAGATTGCGTCCTTAGATACATCCGTGATATTAAAAGTATCACATATGCGCACGAAGCGTGACAGATGTTCGGGTGCATCCTCATCCTTGAGGCCATGGTATTGAGTAGAATGAGTGGTCGTACTCGTGACATGTGATGGGACCTGCCAAGTATCGGCATTAGGGATAGTGGGGAGGGCGATCGAAGATCTCGCCCCGAGGACCCAATAATTGGCTCTCTCGTGCACGGTACGCCTCGATGGTGGGTCGGTGTCGCCCATGTTAGGAAAAGGAATTGTGCTAGCAGGACGTACCTTGTTTTTGTACAACTCTTTCAAACGCTCCCGGGAAGTCGCGGGTGCGCTCGTGAAGCTCTCGTTCGGGCTCTAAAGAAGCAGAATATGGTGGTGATCCCTTCGAACGAGTGTGGTGCATAAATTGAAAAACACAAAGGAAAATAAGAAAGACTTAAAAACAGAAAGACTCGATCTTATGTTAAACACTCAAATAGGACACACAAGTAGCAGATAGGACAAAGACACACAATTAAGACTCACAAATAAAGAAAGAAAACAAACCAAAAATCACTAAAAGAACTAGTCAAAGCTAATGTTGTTATTCCCAAGTACGGCGCCAAAAACTTGATGTCGTCCAAACGTTTTATAAAAATATTAACTAAACCTAACCTAGACTCCTAAGTAATAAGATGGAGTACCTATGAACTAAACTGCACTGACAGGCAAGTGTAACTATCGAGTGTAGCACAGCTTAATGGTAAACTAGAATATCGAACCCTGGAGACACTACTATAGCTAAACTAGACTCTGACTCGGACTAAAGATGATTTAGTTGGGGGGCTGACTACACTAAAGATTAGACTAATAATGCAGAAAACTAAGGATGACTCTAACTATCAACACAAAGAACTAAGGAAAATATCAGAGATGGGAAGAATACCACCTAGGTCGGAATCCTATTTGCAAAGCACAACTTCTACCGGTTCTAGAAACTAAGATGGATCTAGGTTTCTAAGGAAACAGCTCTAGACTACCTAGTGGATCCCTAATCACTCTCAAGGTTTCACCAACTAAGGAACCTAAAGATGTAATAAACTTACCAGATAGTGGATTACCTTTCGGTCTCTCCAACAATGATAACGTACCTGAATAGACAGATCACCTTTTAGTCTCACTGTCCACAATACATTCGAAGAATGCAGAGGGTAATCTCAAGATAACAACTATGACTCAGAATAGCAATAATCACTAGACACCTAAACCAACTTCCTCTCAGACAGTTGACACTTGGATTACTAATGACGAAGACTAAACGACTATCTCTCACTTCTCGAGTATTGAGACAGAATACACACTCAATATAAAAAATACTCAATCACAATTCCTATAGTTACTATGTCTAGCAAACCACACAAACAATCACAAACCCTAAAGTCTGTGACCTAGATACGCAAATCAAACTGGAAGACATCCACAATCAACATATGGAATCATAATCAAACATAAATCAGAACTAAGCATGCAATTTCATCATAACTAATATCAAGAGATCGTTTACAAAATCAAAAATCCATCAAACAATCCAAAAACCGACAAAAGTCGTAAACTTTAACAAGTAATCATCTAATGACCTAGGCAGTACCAATGTTTTAGCCTTGGATCATACTTAAGTTCAACGAAACAGAAGAACAAGCATAAACCATGGTTTCAAACAAAGCAATCAAATACAAAAATCGAATCTTTAACACCGAATAAGTTAAACTACAAACCTGGGATCCAAAGACTTAAACTTTTCTCTTCAGTTGGCTTCCTAAGCTCCAAAATCGCCTCTACACTCTTCTCAGACGGCTGGAATATGAACTTTTTGAATAATGGGATTAGAATTCGATTTCTGGTTTTTTTCACGGATTTTAGGTCTCCCGCGTACCGCGAGAGGTCCGCGAAGGACAAATTAGTTGGGGGGCCCTTCTGGTTTTTCTCGCGTACCGCGAGACTTTGATCTTCCTTCCTCGCGTACCGCGAGGGACTGATTTTCACCATTTTTCACTTTTAAACTCCCGACTTTCTTCTCTTGCTCGGTTTCTTTGGATATTCACTTGTATTCATCATGAGCACCTGTAGACAAGACAAAGACTCAATAGTATACAAAAACGACTTAAGACAAAGATAAAACTAATCAAAACTAACTAAAATCATAGGAACAAAGATGTGTGCTTCGCACTTCATCACCTTTCTAGGGTGAAACCTTTAATAACACTTTATCTCCGACACTAAATTCCAATGGTTTTCTTCGTCGATCCGCATAACTCTTTTGTCTATCTCTCGCATCTTTCATTCTTTAAAGAATCTGTAATACTTTATCAGTCGTCTCCTAATCTATTACAGGTCCTGATAACTGATTTTCATCGATTTTAGACCAACACACCGGTGTTCTGCACTTTCTACCGTAAAATGCTTCAAATGGTGCCGCTTGTGTGATAGCTATTATTATATGAAAATTCTACTATAGGTAAGTGATCATCCCAACTTCCTCCAAAGTCTATCACACATGCTCTGAGCATATCTTATAATGTTTGAATTGTTCTCTCACTCGACCCATCAGTCTGTGGGTGATAGGCAGTACTGAGATTCAATTTTGTTCCTAATGCCTTTTGAAAAATTTGCCAAAATCGAGACTTAAACCTGCTGTCTCTATCTGACACAAAGGACAACGATACACCGTGTAAAGACACGATCTCATTAACGTATAATTGTGCTAATTTATCCATTGAATTTGTTTCCTTCATGGGTAGGAAATGAGTAGACTTGGTTAATCTGTCAATAATAACCAAATCATATCATTTCCATGACTGGTTCTTGGAAGTTTTGTAATGAAATCCATTGTTATCATTTCCCATTTCCGCACGGGTATTTCCGGTTGTTGCAACAAACCCGAAGGTTTCTGATGTTCAGCTTTTACTTGTGAGCATGTAAGACATTTTGCGACATATATAGCAATATCCTTCTTCATACCTATCCACCAGGAATTTCCTTTCAATTTTTTGTACATTTTGTCGCTCCCTGGGTGCATCATATATTTTGAATTATGTGCTTCTTCTAGAATCTTTTCTCTTAAACTATTAGTAATGGGCACCCAGATTCTTTTGTTCATTCTTAATATTTCATCTTCTCCTTTGACTAATAGGTCAAACATTCCTTTCATTCTTTCCTTTTCAATGTTATTCCCTTCTTGTGATATTCTCTGAGCTTCCTTTATTTGACTTATCAAATCTATCTGAAGTTCGAATCATAAGGCACGAACTCGCTTCGGTTTCTCTTTCTCCTTTCTACTTAAAGCATCAGCGACCACATTTGCTTTTCCTTTATGGTAGCAAATTTCACAATCATAGTCGCTTAATACTTCCATCCATCTCCTCTCCCTCATGTTTAATTCTTTCTGACCAAAGATATATTTTAAACTTTTGTGGTCAGTATATACTATGAATTTGACTCCATAAAGATAGTGCCTCAATATCTTTAATGCAAAGATTATGGCACCTAATTCCAGATCATGAGCCGTATAATTCTTTAATTTTCAATTGACATGAGGCATAAGCTATAACCTTGTTACGTTGCATTAACACACAACCCATCCCTATGTGGAAAGCATCACAGTATACAACGAAATCTTTTACACCATCAGATAAAGATAAGATTGGTGCGTTTGTCATTTTTTGTTTAAAAGATTGAAAAGGTTCTTCCTGCTTTGGCCCCCATTCAAATTTCACAGATTTTCTTATCAAAGAAGTTAAAGGAATTGCAATCCGATAAAAATCTTGAATGAATCTTCTATAGTAACCGACCAAACCTAAGAAACTATGGACTTTGGTTGGCGTTGTTGGATTCTCCCATTTAGATATTGCTTCAATTTTTGTGGGATCTACTTGAACGTCGTTCACATTTACTACGTGACCAAGGAATTGTACTTCGGACAGCCAAAAATTCGCATTTCGAAAATTTAGCGTACAATTTCTCGGTTCGTAATAATTCAAGTAATATTATGAGATGTTCTTCATGGTCCTTTTCATTCTTAGAGTAAATTAGTATATCGTTTATGAATATGATAACAAATTTATCTATTGTCATTTTGAAAACGGGGCAAGAGGATACCCAAGTTGTAAGTTGATACCCAACAAAACCCGCCAAGGTTTTGTGGTAAGTTATAGTTTTGGATTCCCATATAAATGATCATGTTAGGTACTTGTAGAACCAAAGACTAATTGTTACAAAATTATTCTAAGTACAAATGCTGCTGATAGGCTTATCAGCAGCATTCAGCACAAGTTGCTGCTGATAGGCTTATCAGCAGCATTCAGCACAAGTTGCTGCTGATAGGCTTATCAGCAGCGGTCATCCATGTTTGCTGCTGATAGGCTTACCAGCAGCAACTTTCACTCTTTGCAGCTGATAGCTCTATTCACTGAAAACCAAACGCTGCAGCTGACTATCCAGGCTAAGCGTCTCTGACACCTTTCTGCAAAAGCAACTGACAGACTCAAAGCAGTAGGAACCGCTATGGTCAACCAATGACGGACAACAATACACTTCTCCAAGCATGCAAACAATCATGAATAAAGAAAACGTTTCAGTAAAGTTAACTAGATTAGCCTTTATGTGTAATGTAAATTAATAAACAAGATCAACGGCTTGTGTTCGATCTGATCCTTAGAATCAAGGGTCTGTCTTGATTCTAAGTTACTATAAATACTGAGTTGCCACTTCATTGTAAGTGTGCTTGTAGTGCTTGTCATACTTATTCATTGAGTTTCTCACTCGTAATCTTTGCATTCACAAAAGCTTAATACAATAGTGTTTATCAGTATTCTTTGTGTTTACTTGATTATAAATTGTGTAGTTGATTTTGTTTCCGCCAACCTCAACTAAGAACAGAACCATCTTGTATTCTCACGATCCTACAAGTGGTATCAGAGATTTAGCTCAGATTAAACAAACTAACATTTGTCTAATCATCTCTGGTTCTATTCTAAACTCTCTCTTTGATCAAGTCACCCAAAATCAAAACAAAAATGGCACAGAGCAATGGCTTTGAAGATATTGGCAGCATCAACCGACCACCAAGGTTGGTATCTGGAGAAGACTATGACATGTGGAAAAATCGCATGGAAAGCTTCTTCTGTTACCAGGAATACGGAATGTGGAGATCCATCAAGGAGGGTCCATATATTCCCATGGTGGCCTCTGCTGATGGTGGAGGGCTACAAGTCCCGAAGGAAACCTCCAAGTACTCTGAAGAGGACATCAAGAAAATGGAGGTGGACTTCAAGGCACTAGGAGCCATCCAAATGTGCCTTCCAAATGAAGTTTTTCACAACTTCAGAAGTTACAAAACTGCCAAGGAGCTCTGGGAGGCGCTGGAGAAGATGTTTGCTGGCTCTGAAGAAGTCAAAGAGAACAAAAGGGACATACTGAAGCAGCAGTATGAGAACTTCGTCTGGAGGGAAGGTGAGTCCTTAACTATTTTATATAACAGATTTACCTATCTTGTAGGTGAACTGCAGTGCTCCAAGGTAAAGCTGAAGAATGAAGACATTCTCAAGAAGTTCATAAGATCTCTTCCTAGTTGTTGGACATTATACACTGTGTCCATCAGAAGAACAGAGAATCTGAAGACTCTTCAGATGACTGAGCTCTTTGGCATGCTCAAAACCTATGAATTAGAAATGATTCAAGCTAAAGAAAGGAGCTCCAGTTATCAATCAGCTACCACTTCCTCCACTACCTCCTCAGCGCTTCACTCTGATCATTCCGGTCCTAGTGCAAGCAGCTACTATCCTCCCATTGTTACTCACCCTCAGACCCCAACCGCTTCACAATCTAACTCATCACCATTTCTTCTTAAGGCACCTCCTCAACAGCCAACCTCTACTGCTTTTGTCTCTGACAACTCAAGCAGCATGTACTTCATAAAAGAGGATCTGGAATGCTTTCATCCAGATGATCTTGAAGAAATGGATATTCAGCACTCATATGCCATGATCTCCCTCAGAGCAAAAAGGTTCTATTCTAGAACCGGAAGATCATTTCCAAGCAACAACTCAAACAGCAGAGTTGGGCTTGATAAAAGCAAGATCCGTTGTTACAACTGTAACCAAATGGGTCACTTTGCTAGGGAGTGCAAGGCACCTAAAGCCAATCAGGGTGCCGGCCATCAAAGACAAGCCTACCAAAGTCAGCCCAGACAACAGCAGCAGCAACAAACTCCCCCAGCACAAACTGCAGCCTGTGCAAATGTTGGAACTGCAGAATTCGACTGGAGTTTTCAATATGAAGATGTTCCTGTCTCCAACCAAGCACTTATGGCAGACACTGCAGAGATACCACCTCAGGTATTTGAACATCTATGCTCTCAAGCCTGCATTGATAAAGTTTTAGGTTATAGAAAACATAACCAAAACCTTATAGATCAAAATGAAGAGTTTCTTCAAATGAAATCTGAGTTCAAAAAGGTTGAAATCACTTACAAAGAAAAAATTGAATGCCTTAAGAAAGAGATTTCATCTCTAAAACATGAACAAACCAATCTTGAAACTCAGATTGATGATCTATTAGTAAAACTTAAATCAACCAGAGCTGATCTGGCAGAACAGAAAGTTCATGTTGAAAAATATGAATTTTCTTCTAAAAAGCTACAGAGACTTCTAGATATTCAAGTCCATGAAAAGGTAAAGCTTGGAGGACTTGGATATGGCAAGGAACAGTACAATACTGTTCCTCATCCAGCTGACTATGTTGCCATCTATGAACCAAGCTTCGATGTTGCAAAACTCGACACTGCAAACAGAAATCTTGATCCTCCAATCGATGAACCCCTTGTTAAAGACTGCACTACCTCATCAGAATATGAGTTAACCTTCTCAGAACATGATGAAACCAGTACAGCCTCATCTGAAGCTGTTCTGAATAGAGTCCCAGTCCCTACTGTTCTCCCAGCTGTTCCAGCCCCTGTACCATTCAAACAGATCAGGATCAGCTATCCTCCAGGTGGAAGAGAGCTAAACATTGAAAAGGGACAGACATCAGGACCCACAAACTCCAAGCCTCAGTTCATGCCAAATCAGAAGAATCAGCAACAGGTTAGAAGAGTTACGACCAAGAAAACTCAGTTCAGAAACTCTTCTTCTCCACCAAGGAAGCAGCAGCCCAAAGTTCAGCACTCCTGCATCATATGTGGGGAATCAAACCACTTTGCTGCAAAATGTTAGTTTAACCCCTTCAACCAGATCCTTCTTCAATCAGCGCATAAACAAAAGAAGGATCAGCATACTTCAGTTGATAGGCCATCTGCAGCCAGTAGAAGAGTTGAAACTGCAGAAAAACACAAGCAGCAGCAAAAGGCAAAGCCTTCAGGAGCCACCAAATCTGCTGCTGCTCAAACAAAGCAGTCAGCAGCAAAAACTAAATCTGCTGCTGCTCCAACTAAGCCTTCAGCAGCAAAAGCAAAATCTGCTGCTGAAAGGCCAAGGCCATCAGCAGCAACATCTGCAACTGATAAGCTGAAGCCATCAACAGCAAAACCTGCCGCTGCTGACAAGCCAAAACCTCAAGCAGGAAAATCAGCTGCTGATAGAGCAAATTCATCAGCTGCCAAAGCCAAATCTGCAGCCGATAAAGAAAAGAGAACTGGAAAACCACTACTTAAGCAATGGAAAGCCAAAATCTCTGCTCCTGTCAGCAAAATCATCATTGGTGTTGTTGAATGCACGCATGATGAATCAGAAAGTCCAAGAAATTTTTTCTTCAAAAAGGAGAGCTCTTGGACCACTCCCACTAACTAAATCTCTTTCATGTGCAGGGACAGCCAGGTAACAAGAACAACACCTGGGTGGTAGATAGCGGCTGTTCCAGGCACATGACAGGCAACAGGTCCATCCTCTCCAACTTCAGACATTTCAATGGAGGATATGTTGCCTTTGGGAGTGACTCAAAAGGTGGATCTATCACTCAAAGACAAAGCACATCGACATCAGGTACCATTTCATAAGAGATCAAGCTGAGAAAAGGAGAATTATTTTAACCAAAGTTCATACAAATGAGCAATATGCTGATCTGCTTACAAAACCTTTTGATAAAGCTAGATTCAGATATTTAGTTGAATCAATTGGTATGATGAACTTTGATTAAAATCCATCTCAAGTTTCTCCTTAAAATGTGTCTTTTTGTCCCTTGTTGTAAATAAAAGTTATGGGTCAGCAGCATTTTTGTCCTTCAGCTGCTGACAGGTAAAAGCATCAGCAGCAAAAGTTTTGCCACTGATAGCTTTAAGTTATCAGCAGGTACATGTTTCCTGCGGATAGCTTTAAGGCTTTCAGCAGCAATTCCTTTGCTGCAGATCTTTAAACCTTTCAGCAGCAAAATCTGCTGCTGACAGACTTATCTTTCCGCAGCAACCAAGTTTGCAGCGGATAGGCTTATCCATCAGCTGCAACCAATTTTGTTGCGGATACTCTTATCTTTCAGCAGCAACCAAGTTTGCTGCTGATGGGTAAACATAAGTCTAAATTAACTTTTACCCGCTGTAAAATTTACCGTCAGTCCCTTCCATGACTGTCTTGGTGTATTACAGCTGTAACAACGAAAAGTGAAACAGGTTGTACTGTACAAGTAAGGTTGCTTTTTCTTCGTCTGCCATTATATCACAATCACAAACGTTCCCTCAACCTCTTCACATTCTATTTCAAACCTATCTCCCATCACTTTCACTCCCGTCCCCACAGCATTCAAAACCCTCCATAACTACCATTCAAACACCCTTCTTTCTTCCCTCCAAATCCATAACAATGGCAGTCGCCGACATAAACATCCCCAACAACAAGTTTGCTCCATTCCACAACCTCACTGCATACCTAATAAAAGGAAAGAAGTCCGAGGGTTTCGACGGTATGATCGACTTCCTCTGTCGGTCCAAAATTTACCATGCCCTAACCGTCAACCCAACCATATATACTTCACACATGGAAGATTTTTGGAGCTCAGCCGTGTATTCTACTGAACAGGGCACTCCTCAAATCAGAGGCACAGTAGACGGTAAGGAAATGATCATCACTGAAGCAAAGCTCCGCCAACACCTCAAGCTTCAGGATGAAGGGGACGCCCTCTCTTACCCAAGAGACGTATACATGAGGACCTTTGTATCCATAGGGTACACTGGGAATCAAACAGAGTATACGATAGAGAAGGCACTCATGGGTCCCAAATGGAAGTATCTCTGCCACACTCTTCTCCAATGCATATCTCTAAAGAGGAGTGGCTGGAACCAACTAAGCTCCGGACTTGCGTCGGCAATTCACGGTATGATAACTGGAGCAGGTTTTAATTTTTCCCACCTCATTTTTTAAGGTTTGAGATACAACCTTCAAGAAGGGGTGAAATCACAGTTCTTCATGTACCCAAGATTCTTGCAGGAAGTGTTCAACATTGAGCACCAAGATCTTTCAAAAACTGCAAGAATCTACTCAATTTTGGGACACAAGAACAACATTTTTCAAAGCATGAGAACAGTTTCATCAAAGTTCTCAGGGGCCGATGTTCCATTGTTGTCTACAATGTTGAACACGCAAAGTGCCCAGGGTGACAGTTCAGCAAACCCAGCTGATACTGATCCCACACCCTTCACCTCACTGCCACAAACTCAAACTATTGTTTCCCTTGATCGAACCCCTGTGCATTCTACTGAGGATGCACAGGCACGTACATTACTCACCCCCAGTTTGATTGCTCAACCGGAACACAGGGCCCCGGTTGCAGCCAAGTATACAAGGAAGAGGGGCAAGAGAACTCCTTCTTCTCTTGCCTCCAAGGCCCAAACCCAAGCCAACATCCCTCACTCAGAATCACAACATTCTAGTGAGAATATCATAAGGGAAAGCCACATTGCTAGGGAGACTCTTTCGTAAGTCTCTCTATTAGGATTAGGATCACTTCCCGGATCCATAGAACAGCCCTTCGAGCCATTCCTCTCTTCTTTGAACTTAAGTGTAGAGGAACCTGACCAAAGTGATGTACCTTCTCCAACTACCACTATCAAGGGGGTATTGATTGGTCTTGTTTCCGAAACACCCAACCCAAGTTCCTCACCCTTGAAGGTCCACTCTGGGAGTATTGAAAGAGTGGATGTGGACGAGGCTGTCACTACTGCTGGTCCATCAACTGACCAGGAGGACAGTGACAACATCTTTAAGACCTCAACCACAGCAACTCACGGTGAGGGTGTTTCCTTGGAAACTCCCTTCACTGAGAGGAATCCCAGGCGCCAAGAAACCACGGGTGATGGGGATGCTGGGGCTAGGCCTACGGCCCCATCTGGGTCCAAGGATTCCACAACTGTGGATGAGGACAGACTGAAACTTCATAACATGGAATTAACGGCCAGGGTGGCTATGCTAGAGGCTGAAATGTCCAAACTAAGACACCAAGTCGCTATGCATGAAGCCCATAAATGCCCAACTTTAGCCTCTCCCTCTCTTGTATCAGTAGGCACCTAAACTGATGCTTACCTGTCTGCTGATGCAACCAAAAAGGGGGAGATGGTTTCTATGGAAGATGATACAGACAGTCTTGACGACTGGATTCAAGAGCAGTTTGTACTTCACAATTCAAGCCAGCTTTTGTCCAAGTACATGACTTGCCAGTCCCAGATAATGAAGACGAAGAAACATCTGAAGACTGGAAGTTGGTCGTCAGGGCTATCGATGAAATGCTGAATGATGTTGAAGACGCAGAACAAACAAATACATCATTCAGCATCCTTCCTGAAGCAGCAGCCATCATTGGTCAATCCTCAACCCCCCAAATCTTCAAATCTTCAAAGAAGCTAGAGTTTGACTCTATTCTAGCTTGGGGGTATGATGGATCAGCTGAGAGGTTCTGGATTGGATGGGAGTTCAGCGGAGTAGAAGAGCTGAACTGGAACTCACTCAATGCCCTCCAAGTCCTACAACTATATCTATCTAACTGCATCAACTCTTCAACGGATCTCTCAGCAGAACTTGCCATTGGCAGGTTCTATGACCTGATGGAGGATAATCTACCCAAGTTCAGAAGACTCCTACAAACAGCAAGACGGGTAGCTTATCCTGAATCTTCGTCGGCCGCAGAAAGAAGACTGTCTCCCAACAATCTTGCAATAACAAGGAGCAGTCTTCTCACTGAAGAAGGAGTTCTGGGCCTTCAAAGATTTCTGTATGCCTTCCTGGTCAAGGACTTGGACATGCTAGGATGGGTAAGCACTAGGCTCCTTGACCACGCTTTCTTCCTAAGCAACGGTTCTGCTCTCATCATCAACACCGGGAACATCCTTCAGCTACCAACAAATTTCCTCCACAAGATCTATCTACTAAAAGCCAACATCTGCAATGTCAACTCCCTTGAAAGCCAGGCGATGATAGCAATTATCAAAGCTCACCTTGAGAAGGAAGGAAGGATTGATGAGGAAGAAGAAGTGTCATCCTCTAACACTGACTCCAACTCAGATTCCCCTCCAGTTAACATCTGCGCTGCAGCTTATGAAGCAAGATCCTCTGTGAGAGAAAGGCTGCTAGAACTTACAGATCCTGAGTGCCAAACTGAAGACCTTCCCTTATCTACCCCTCAACATGCCAATGAAGCCGAGGCAGAGATCCCAACAGCACAACAATCAGCTGTTTCTGTGATCAGTGAAGCCAGAGCAGAGGCATCCAATGTTAATAAAGGGAAGGGCATCATGATAAAAGAGGATGAAGAGAGGTTGCAAAAGGAAAAGAAAGAGAAAGAAGAGAGAAGAAGAAGAGTTGGCTGAAGAGATGGCTCAAAAACAAAGGCATGAAGATAGAAAGGCAGCCATACTTCTCAGACAACAGACAATCCAGCTGTATGCCAAACAGCTGGATGAAATGAAGGTAAAAGTCCATGCAGGGTCTCAAGTTGAGGAAGATGAACAACTTGCTAGACAGCTGCAGGAACAGTTTACAAAAGAAGAAGAAGAAGAAGCTAAAAAGAAAAGGAAGGAAGATGCTAAGTTTAGAATCACTGATTCTAAATTAGCAAAAGAATTAAGGGAGGAGTGGACTGAAGCTCTGATCTCTCAAGGTGAGGATGCAGACTACCTTGAAAAACTGTCAAAAAAAGAGATCTATAGAGCCTTCATGGGTCTGCAGGGGGAATTGGCAAGGAAAAAGAAAGATGAAGAGAAAGAAAAAGCTCAACAGAAGTCAAAGAAATCCATTGCCCTTAATCTAAGGACCCATGAAGAAAGGAAGAAGATGACTGACTTCCTTAAGGCAAGGGGAGAAAGTGGAAAAAGGTTAGGTCCCATGTCCTTCATGAACCTACAAGCCCTGTATACAACAGTGAAAAAGGAAGAGGAAGAAAGACTGGAAAAGAGACCAGTCAAGAAACAAAGAACCTCTGCACCAGAAACTACTTCCTCTCTCCAAACACCATCCACAAACATCCCCAAGCCTTCCACTCCTCCACCCAAAAAGTCCAAGTCATCCCACCCAGCTCCCACTCATCAACAGCCTCCCTTGAAGATACCCAAACCCACTCCTAAACCAGAAGACTCAAGAAATATAGTTAACTGGTTCTACAATTCACAAGATCAAGTGTTTGAGATCTTCAGGGGGAGAACTGAGAGAAGAAGATCCACTTACAGGTCTGTTGATGAGGTTCTGCAATTACCTGATTCAGATCTTCAAAGAATTTTAGAGCTGGGTGAAGCTCATAAGCCTACAAATGAGAGTGGGAAACATCTTATGCTAGCTATCAGACACTACTTCAATCCTAGCAAAGATGTGGTCATGAATATCAAACCACTCAAGTCTCACTCTCCATTTGTATCTTGGTCCTATAATGCTGATTTGGATGAATTCACTTTGATTGATGTAAAGAAGCAGCATATGAGATGTTCAAGCAAAGCTATCTACAAAATGCCACACAAAGACATCAAGACTCTGTCTGAACTTCCATTGAATAATCCCAGCAAGGATCAAAGAGGCTATAAGGTGGAAAGAATAGTCAGCCATATGCAAAAGCTTCAGCAACAAAGGGACTAGAAGAATTTTGGTAGCATCAGTCTAGGGGGAGTTTGTAGAACCAAAGACTGATTGTTACAAAATTATTCTAAGTACAAATGCTGATGATAGGCTTATCAGCAGCATTCAGCACAAGTTGCTGCTGATAGGCTTATCAGCAGCATTCAGCATAAGTTGCTGCTGATAGGCTTATCAGCAGCATTCAGCACAAGTTGCTGCTGATAGGCTTATCAGCAGCGGTCATCCATGTTTGCTGCTGATAGGCTTACCAGCAGCAACCTTCACTCTTTGCATTCACAAAAGCTTAATACAACAGTGTTTATCAGTATTCTTTGTGTTTACTTGATTATAAATTGTGTAGTTGATTTTGTTTCCGCCAACCTCAACTAAGAACAGAACCATCTTGTATTCTCACGATCCTACAGTACTACCTTAGGCCTGTCGCGCAAGTTAATGATTATACTAACATGAACACATGTAATGGTCACCAAGCAGTTTAAGACATAAATCATAAAGACTTTAGCATAAGAACATAGGCATTGAATTGAGTAAGTATTGTAATTGTAGACATGTTTCACCCCAAAAGTATAAAAAGGAAAAAGGGGCTATGTAAACTCACCTTGCAATGAGTAGCCGGAATGTCACACAAGTATGTTGTTTGTTGCACAAAAGTTATAGCTAACCACAAGGTTAACCTATGTTTGTTGGAATATATGTATCAATGATTTGTACAAATGAAATAGGAAATCCTAATGTGCGAGTAGATTGATGTGGGTGTCCTCATTTTAATAATAAAGAAATTATATAAATGTATGAATAAATAATTAGGTTTCTTTTGTTTGTAAATAAATAAATGAGTAGTTTTCTTTTATCTGAAATCGCATAAATTAATAAAAGGATAAATAAATAAGTAATAATTAGTTGAGTAATTAAATAATTTACTACATAAATAAATGAATAAAACCTTTTATTTGATTTATGAAAAATAAATGTTAAAAATAATGATTCAATTAATTGGTAATTAAACCATAATTTAAAGCATAATAATAATGTTCTTATTAATTAATAATTAAACTATAATTAATTATTAATTAAAAGTATAGAATTGTGTTTTAAATGTTCTCATATAATAAAAATAAATTATATAAAAGTTTGTAAAAATATTTGCAAAGAAATGGGTTTTATAATCATAATCATAATTAGTTAAAAGTGGTTATTGTACACAAGAATTGTTATCATTCAAGAGTAGTACCTCCAACAGAAAAGTTCCCAGTAAAGAGTTGGTCAGATCAGAACCCCATCTTTTCCTAGTCAGAACTTTAATGTTTGCTAGATAAATACATACTAGTTTAAAATTTACTCTATTTGCATACTTAACCAAGTTTAGGGTGTGTTTGGAAAGTATATGGGCTAAACTGGATATATGAGTTTAGTAAAGATAGAAATTGAATTTTAAATAATTTAATTTGAAAATAAGGAGTTTTAGTAAAAAACATAATTTTTGAAATCGAAAGGAACAAGAAAGATCAAACCAAGCTTTTAAATAAAAGTTTTGAACAAATTTAATTAGAATAGGGATTTTGATCTTGGATAGGTCTATGATTATAACATAAACATGTTAGGGATCATACACCTAGCTAGTTATGAGGGATTTTTGAAAGGAAAAGTATGAACAAGCAAGAACATAAGAAGAACTTACTTAGAATGGAAGGATTTAAGCTAGAATCTTCCAAATGATGAGAAGAACGACCTTTAGTAGCTAGAGAACCCTAGAGGATCGTTGAGGTGCGAATAATACATGAGAATAAGGGCTCTATTTATAGGGTAGGATCAAGGGCTTATTCACAAAATTTAATTTGTTGTAAGGACTAGATTGCAAAAGGTGAATAATAGTTTTTAAATTCATAACATATACTAACTTAAGTGCTCATAAATTTTATGTTTATGACTCCATTTCATCATAAATGTAATTATGTATTTATTTGTCTTATTTATCTTTAGTAATTTAAAACACTAGTAATGTTAATTAACAATGTTATATTTTCATATTAAATTGTTTAAATGGTTTATTTATCATGTGTATATATATATAGTTACATATATATTTATAAGTAGACACATAAATGATATCAATTCATAATCAAAGCTTGTAAGTTTAGATTTGGTTATTATAACAAGGTATATATATTTATTTCATAACAATCATATAAGTATGTATGCACACTCATGAATTATAATGAATAAATAGGATACTTCATACATGCGAATCATAAAATAATGAAATTACAATTTGCCGAAACAGTTAAAATAAAGGTCGGAATTTCCTAGGGATTATAGTCTCCCCTACTTTAGAAAATTTCGTCCCGAAATTGATTAAGAAGAAGGTTCAAGAAAGAGAGATATGTGTTTGGATTCTCAACTAGTTTTGCTTGTCGGTTTGAGGAGCATATTTGATGACAAGGTTCAGGTCAGGTCATCGCGTCTGGTATGGGTGGTGGTAGTGAATTTGGTTTGAGTAAAAAATAAGGAGAAGATTGCCCTAGTATGATTTTGGACTCAAATGATGGGATGCATCACTTGTAATGAGGATGGTGGGATTTTTAAGATCTAAACTTGTCTAAGATATAGTCTAAGATGTTCGAGTAATGTAACTGGATAAGGATTTTACAACTATTGGTCAAGGTCAAAGTAATAGGAACCCTACGTGATACGGATAATGTTACTTCTGACAATTTGACAGAATATATGTAGGACATACAAGCGGTATATTCACTATGCCCTAATCATATCCCATTAGTTTCGTTATTGTATATCACCATAGGTTTTATGTCATCACCCATGACAGAATTTACTATGTTTTCCATGCACCGACTTTTATAATTACGTGTGCACCCGTAATTACTCAAATCTTCGTATGGTCCGTATAGATCATTCTATTGCGTGTGAGTACAGAGGTGGGGGAAACACCCAAAAACATTTGGTTTATTATTGTTTTTATATATGAGTTGCTAATAAGTAATTGTGTGCTAGATGGTAAAGTCAATCAGGGAGTAAAGACTAATAAGGTGGCACAACCCCATACATGGGTGCCCTAAGTAAGTGGCATACCCTCGAGGTTACCCATAAAGTTATTGCTCTCTCGTGTTTGAACAAGAATACGTCAAACCCCGACTAGCTCAAAGTTCATAGCTATCGATTTTCATGAATAAAGTGAACGATCATGCCTCATGTATATAGTGGACAATTAATTGCACATAATGTAGACAGTCTAGTTTTCGTGTGTAATGTAAACACTCATGTTTCATGTATAACGTAAATAATCTAGTATCATGCGTAATGCAAACAACCAAGTATCATGTGTATTGTAAGCAATCAAGTTCCGTCTATAATGTGATCAATCTAGTATCATGTAAGCAATCAAGTTCCGTCTGTAATGTGATCAATCTAGTATCATGTAAGCAATCAAGTTTCGTCTATAATGTGATCAATCTAGTATCATGTATATTGTATACAACCAAGTTTCATGTATAATGTGAATAATCAAGTTGCGTGTATAATGTAATCAATTTAGTCTCAGGTATATTACGAACGTTCGTATAATTGAATCTTATGTGTAATGTAAACTATCGGATCTTGTCGGTGATCGAGTGTTGCGGACAAGCGTGTTGTTTGACGTTCATGTATCATGTAGGTAGTAGGTGTTTTAAGTTTTCAATTTTGTTGAGGTTTATATGGGTGACGCCTAGGCGAAATGATTTATCTCCTTGAAATGACTAGTAAGCTCATACATTCCCGAAGGTGCAAGGTGATGGGAAGGTTTTACAGGTAATCAGAATAGTATGATCATGAATATCTAATTTTTTCTTTTTGCTTGTAAATAAACAAGTAATTAAAATTTTCTCTTGTTTGTAAATTAATAAATAAGTGAAATAATAATTTGAGTGGATGTATAATTGGATTAAAAATCTTTTATTTATTCAATTCAATTATCATAAAGAAGATGTTTCAAAAGATAATGATGGCCTTATTTGTTAACGCTTTTATAAAACAATTTGCACCAGACAGGTATTAAGTTTCTTTACGAGGTAAAGGGTTTGTAAATAATTTATAATCTAGATAAAATTCATAAACCAAGGGTTTGATAAAAGTTTTGTTTGAACAAAATAACTACATTAGTCAAATCAGGAAAAAACAAAATAATTAGTTTGCAAGGAAGGTTTAGATGTCAATCGTTAAAAAAATAATAATAACATTTATATTTGGGTACAGATATGGGTTTCATTTTAAGTTTTAATAAAATGTGAAATAGAATGTCTACCTAACATCTCAGATAGTTTTCCACCAGGAAGCGGATAAGCACTAAGACGAACATCGTTGTGGTTTTTCGTATTGCAAATCGGGCTTCAGCTCTAGTTATTTCCGTATGTGCATCAAGTATTCCCTGGTCTCCATTTCTAGCCTCCGAAACTCTGCGGTCCTTACATATAGGTGAGCGGTATCAGCTGGAACTCCTAAGGCATTGGTAGGTTCCTTGGCTTGTCCTACTCCTGGGTCGGGATGGTATAGGTTAGATGTTAGATAAGGGTCTCTTGGAAGAGGTGATTCAGCTGCTCGGAGTCTCAAGTCTGCTCCTAAGCCAATCTGCTCTCCGGTCAAATACGGATCTGGCAGCTAGTCGTGCCGGTGACCGGTTATCTAGCGATGGGGATCCAAAGTCTTCCTCTTGTGTTGACTCCTCTTCGGGGTGATTCTCAGGGGAGTGAGGAGGGTAAGAGGCCATTTCTAGCCCGAAAAGGTCGTAAGTGTAATGGTGAGTGTTAAAGGTGTTCATGAGTTTAAAATTTAGCTAATCATAACACCGAGTTCTTATAATAATATATCGGGAGTAACATTTGACCTATAAGTAGCGTACTCATGAAAAGGATTCCCAGGAAAGAGAGGTGGGTCAAAAATGACACACTAAAGTACTCAGTCTTTCCTTAGTCAGAATCTTCCATGGACTTACACTCACTCTTCCAGCCATCATGTACCATTAACATTATTATTTGAACTCATGGTTATGGTGAGAATCGTTAGGGATTTTGTCTTATGGCTCAAGGGTGTGTTTCATCCATTCAAGCAGCTTCCTTTTCTTGGATGGTGGGGTCTAAGGGTGTAAATCTCTCACAAGAGATGATAAGGATGATAAGATTTTCAAGGCATAAGGATGGAATGTATAGGAACTTAAATAAGATTAAATGTAAGAATTGTAGTATTTAAACGAATGATGTTTAGGTTGTATTCATTTGGGACATAACCCAATGGATACTGTGACAAATCAAAGTGATTTGAGTTCATATACTTTCAAGAAGACATGTTTTAGCCTATAGGTGAACACTCACTTGGGGAATTCCTAGGAAAGCATACTGATCCTTCGGTTGATTTTGATTTATATGAAATGCTTTCCTAGACAGAAGACCTAAAGTACACGCATTCACCCTTCCGGATTGCACATGTTCTCTATTAGTTTTCAGAACCTAAAACTTTGACAGGATTTTAAAATTTTAATTGGCATTGGGTCTAGGAGTTTGAATATTTCCATAAGTGATTAGTGATGATGTGTAAAGATGAAAGTGTGTAAGGTCTTTGATATAAATAAGTGTATGGCAAAACTTAGTATGGCATTTAGTGGTATCAAATAGGTATTGTGCAGACAAATCAAATAGTGTAGAAAATAAGGTATCACATGAGTAGTAGTCTTTGTAAACATGTAACATGGCACATTATGTAACACATGTTGTATCGTGCAATGTAATACCTAAGATTACACAAGGGTCTCCTAAGGTTATAGACTATAGACTAAAAATACGCTTCAAGTAATCCACGTTTTTTCGAATAGTTCCATGTAGTCCTTGGGATGTTGTAGTTCATGGAATTGTATCATGTAAACAGAAGTAGATAGATGTAGGTAAGCATGTATATAAATGAGTATAGAATGGAGTTCCTAATAGAAGAAACGAGTTAAACTCATGTTTGGGGACTCCAAGGTTATAGTCTAGGTCATGTGTGTCTAATAAATTAATTCCATATAACCATGGCTCTGATACCAATCTGTCACACCCCGACCGGCGCCAGATTATACGCCGGAGCTGACACGGTTGTTCATAAGCACATGATCATCTATCAATAAGTGATAATATTATTTCATCATAATTAAAGCATCCGTTACAAATAGAAGTGGAAAACAAGGAGTTCAAACATAACTCAAGTTAAATTCAATCTTTATTAAAGCTAGGTCCATAGTCATATGTGATCATGTAGTGTCCTCAAACTGGTGCACCTGAAACATGCGAGTAAATGTCAACTACAAGTAGTTGGTGAGTAACATAGGTTTTGACACCAAACAAAGTTAAGTATAGTTTACAATTCAATATGTTCAAAGCAAGTCTAAAGCATGAATGTGAACACATACAAGGTTCCAAGCGTACAATTCTATCCTAGTAATGGAAAACTAGATACGTAATCCCACTGATTACCATTTTGAAAAGGGGCAAGAGGATACCCAAGTTGTAAGTTGATACCCAACAAAACCCGCCAAGGTTTTGTGGTAAGTTATAGTTTCGGATTCCCATATAAATGATCATGTTAGGTACTACCTTAGGCCCGCCGTGCAAGTTAATGATTGTACTAACATGAACACATGTAATGGTCACCAAGCAGTTTAAGACATAAAGCATAGAGACCTTAGCATAAGAACATAGGCAATTAATTGAGAGTATTGTAATTGTAGACATGTTTCACCCAAAAATTATAAAAAGAAAAAAGGGGCTATGTAAACACACCTTGCAATAAGTAGCTGGAATGTCACACAAATATGTTGTTTGTTGCGCAAAACTTATAGCTAACCACAAGGTTAACCAAGGTTAACCTATGTTTGTTGGAATATATGTATCAATGAGTTGTACAAATGAAATAGGGAATCCTAATGTGCGAGTAGATTGATGTGGGTGTCCTCATTTTAATAGTAAAATAATTATATAAATGTATGAATAAATAATTAGGTTTCTTTTGTTTGTAAATAAATACACAAATAAATAAATGAGTAGTTTTCTTTTATTTGAAATCGTATAAATTAATAAAAAGATAAATAAATGAGTAATAATTAGTTGAGTAATTAAATAATTTACTACATAAATAAATGAATAAAACCTTTTATTTGATTTATGTAAAATAAATGTTAAAAATAATGATTTAATTAATTAGTAATTAAACCATAATTTAAAGCATATCAATAATGTTCTAATTAATTAAAAATTAAACCATAATTAATTATTAATTAAAAGTATAGAATTGTGTTTTAAATGTTCTCATATAATAAAAATAAATTATATAAAAGTTTGTATAAATATTTGCAAAGAAATGGGTTTTATAATCATAATCATAATTAGTTAAAAGAGGTTGTTGTACACTAGAATGGTTATCATTCCAGAGTAGTACCTCTAACAGAAAAGTTCCCAGGAAAGAGTTGGTAGGATCAGAACCCCGTCTTTTCCTAGTCAGAACTTTAATGTTTGCCAGATAACTACATACTGGTTTAAAATTAATCTATTTGCATACTTAACCAAGTTTAGGGTGTGTTTGGAAAGTATATGGGCAAAAGTGGAAATATGAGTTTAGTAAAGATAGAAATTGAATATTAAATAATTTAATTTGAAAATAAGGAGTTTTAGTAAAAAAAACATAATTTTTGAAATCGAAAGGAACAAGAAAGATCAAACCAAGCTTTTAAATAAAAGTTTTGAACAAATTTAATTAGAATAGGGCTTTTGATCTTGGATAGGTCTATGATTATAACATAAACATGTTAGGGATCATAGACCTAGCTAGTTATGAGGGATTTTTGAAAGGAAAAGTATGAACACGCAAGAACATAAGAAGAACTTACTTAGAATGGAAGGATTTAAGCTAGAATCTTCCAAATGATGAGAAGAACGACCTTTAGTAGCTAGAGAACCCTAGAGGATCGTTGAGGTGCGAATAATACATGAGAATAAGGGCTCTATTTATAGGGTAGGATCAAGGGCTTATTCACAAAATTTAATTTGTTGTAAGGACTAGATTGCAAAAGGTGAATAATAGTTTTTAATTTCATAACATATACTAACTTAAGTGCTCATAAATTTTATGTTTATGACTCCATTTCATCATAAATGTAATTATATATTTATTTGTTTTATTTATCTTTAGTAATTTAAAACACTAGTAATGTTAATTAGCAATGTCATATTTTCATATTAAATTGTTTAAATGGTTTATTTATCATGTGTATATATATATATAGTTACATATATATTTATAAGTAGACACATAAAGGATATCAATTCATAATCATAGTTTGTAAGTTTAGATTTGGTTATTATAACAAGGTATATATATTTATTTCATAACAATCATATAAGTATGTATGCACACTCATGAATTATAATGAATAAATAGGATACTTTCATAAATGCGAATCATAAAATAATGAAATTACAATTTGCCGAAATAGTTAAAATAAAGGTCGGAATTTCCTAGGGATTACATCTATGTAAGGCTTACAGATACGATTCATCATATCCATAAATGCGGTTGGAGCATTAGTGAGTCCGAAAGCCATTACGGTACACTCATAATGTCCATACCTTGTTCTGAAAGTAGTCTTGGGAATGTCTTCTTCTTGTACTTTTAACTGATGATATCATGAACGGAGATCGATCTTTGAAAAACAACGTGCTCCTTGAAGTTGATCGAATAAATCATCAATTCTTGGGAGTGGATATCGATTTTTGATAGTGACTTTATTTAACTCCCGATAATCAATGCACATTCGCATTGATCCTTCCTTCTTTTTCACGAACAATATTGGAGCTCCCCAAGGCGATGAACTTGGTCGTATGAATCCTTTCTCCAATAGTTCTTCTAACTGTTTATTTAATTCTATCATCTCCGTTGGTGCCAATCGATATGGGGTTTTGGCAATTGGTGCAGCACCTTGTATTAAATAGATTTTGAATTTCACTTCTTGTTCTGGCGGTATTCCAAGCAGCTCATCAGGAAATACGTCTGCATAATCAGCTACAACTGATACATCTTTTATCTTTTTATTCTTTTCATCCATTGATATGGAAATTAAATATGCTACGCATCCTCTTCTTAAACATTTACATGATTTAATTGTTGATATGATGTTGATTGGGTTAGAAGTTTTATCGCATAGAATCATAATCATTTCACCAGTAGACACGCAGAGTTGGATTGCCTTTTTATTACAATCTATATGGGCTTGGTTAGTGGTTAACCAATCCATACCGAGAACTACGTCGAAACCAATTAAGGTTATAGGTAATAGTCGAATAGGGAAAACATGACCCGCGAGAGTAATTCTACAGTCGTTTAAAGATTTCGTAACATTAATCAGATTGCCATTAGCCATTTCCACTTCATATATTTTATCTAACTTAACTAAAGGCATGTTTAAAAATTTGCAAAACTTATAATCTATAAAACTTAAGTTTGCTCCGGAATCAAATAATATTTTGGCGTAAGTTGTCACACCCCAACCGTGCATCTTAACCACGGGTGCGACTTAATTGACAAAAGAACATAATGGAATAAAGACATTTACTATTAAAGTTTCATAATATAAAAAAAATCCCAATTACATAAGTTTCGAATTAAACCAAACAGATAACATGTTCAAAAGACAAGCAACTTAAAATAAGATTCTTCAATTGATATCTAGGCAAATCCTATGTGATATTGACTTGACCTATCACGAGCTTAATAACCTGAAACATGTACGAAAAACAAGTGTCAACTAAAAATAGTTGGTGAGAAATCACAGGTTTAATAAAAGTATAAGTTTGGCAAAGGTGACAATTCATATTCCAAGATCATCATATAGCACGTAATAAAACAAACACATGATTAGCAAATCCAACCTAAAATGATGAGTAACGAATAAGTGGTACAACTCGCAAGTTGCACTAATAACGAATAAGATGTCCAACCAAAAGTTGTCCATAAAGTATATGCGGTTTCCATCTTATGGCCCATATCTGTACTACCGTTGGCTTGAAAGTTTCAAGTTAAGGATTTGCAAGTTTAACGCTTATCATGTTGTGTTCATTTACTCACATACATATATGATTCGCTTGTTTTAGAATTGTTTGAAAACGTGTTTTAATGCATGCCAGCGCGTACATGTTTCCCCCAAAACGATTTGAATAAAATAGGGCTATGAAGTCTCACCTTGAAAGCTAGACGAGATAAGAAACTTGAACGAATAGACGAGATGAATCACGGACCAGACCCTAAACAAATAAATAAACTAGTTTTAGGGTAGTTTCGATGGTTACGAGCGTTAGATAAGCGGTTCGGGTCATAAGATTAAGAATTAGTTGCAAAAATAGAGTTTTAGTTGATTTTCAGATTTGGACAGCAAAGTAGCTGAACAGAAACGGGATTGTTAAAAATATCAAACGACGTCTAAAAATTATGAAATTTTACAGGGAATTAGTTTAAGTCGTTCCGAAGAAGTTTCTTTTAGAAAGTTTTTCCATTTGAGACTCGGATCATAGCCAAAATAGTCCAACAAGACAGAAGGTACTGAAAAAGGTTTCTGTCCCGTTTTGGCTACTACAAAGTCATACTTTTGAATTAGAAAACGATCCAATTATGGTTGGAAAGGAAATTCGACGAAATACGTCGTGGAAATTGAGTTTGCTCAGTTTAGATTAATTATGGTCAAGTTACGCTCAGTTAAATTCAGCACAGTTTCTGTCCAAAATCAATGCTTGCACTTAAGTGGTCCGTTTAGGGTTTTAAGATTACCGAACGCGCAAATAAAAATTAGACGAATGTTATTATAATACATAATATAATCAGATTAGGTTAGCCAAAACGTCCAGTGTCACCGGTCTAGCCATGATATTCACATAAGCGTTTTGGAGAATCACATAAAGCAATCGGCATAGCCGACACGAGCAAGCGGATTCTATATTTAATTAGCGTGTGAGTTCATATAAGTGATAATATAGAATAAATAACATGTTTTAAGTTAGCAAGAATATACTAAAGCATCGGCAGAGCCACTTTTGCAATAGTTGTCTTGAGGATTCGCAGAATGCGACGGCATAGCCGCCATTGCAAACGGGATCCTTTGTTTGTTAGTTGGTGATGTTAGCTTGATTTATTAGTTTGATTAAGATTATTAGAGGGTTTTTACGGCTGAGGTTTCACATGATCAAGTGATCATGGATAGAAAATAGAAAAAGATTGAGGGGATGAAGAAAGAATAAAATAAAAAGACGGTATTCAACTTCGGAGGGTTACTTACTTGTTTGATCTTCAAACTCTTCGAATCCTCTAAGGGATTTTCAAAATCTTCAAGGTTGGGAAGGGATTTCACAACTTAGGAGGGTTTGGGAGTGTTTGAGGGAGAATTAGCAAAGAAAACAAGATCCTAAGCCTCCTATTTATACTAATGGTTGAAGGGGTGTAAATATGGAATGTCTTGGAAAGCAATTTAGGGTTTTAGGGCCCTCAAATCTGCGAAATTTTCCTCAATGGGACTGGGTTTTTTGTGATTTCTTGCTTGGGCTAGGTCCAAGAGTAGGTGGGTTGGGTCCTAGCTTGATCCGGTTGAGTGCGCGCATTCGAAAATTGCGATTTTAAGCATTTCTAAGCGAAATTGGCAAATGTTTTCAACATTAAAGTTGATTGTCATAACAAAAAGAGTATGTTTAGCTAAAAACATTTAAGTTAAAGTTACGTTATTCGCGTATAGTAGTTGGCGATCGGTGGGCGAGAAATCGGACTTTTTGATCGTTTTTCGAATTTCAGGATTTATTTAAGGAAAGTTTTGCAAACAAACTTTGTTTTAATTAAAGAAATGAATATTTTAAACATTTAAAACATTAATTAATGTCATGTTAAACGATTTGTCGGTCGTGGACGGTACGTAGTTAACGACGGTTTAAAAGGCGAACGATCGCACGAAAGTACTAACTAGTACTTTTAAGCATCAATTCACATTGAATGGGTTGTAAGAACATGTTTGAGATGTATGGGGGTGTTTCATGTGTATTTAATGTGTCATAAAGATCAATTAAGTCTACGTGCGATCCATGAATCAATCACAGATAAGTATAAGTCTTTGAAATCAAGCATAAACGTAATGTTTCACATGTGAACTAGTATTGTAACAACGTCTGAATAGGATTTCAAGTAAAATGAAATGTCATGCGGATTTTCATTGATAAGACTAGAATGAGTACAAGTAGTGAAAATCAGAAGTGTCACATAAGTATTGTTTATGAGAAACGTACCGGTAACGACATCTGGTATATGAACGGCTTCTCGAGTATTCAGTACAAATGCCCGGGTGTTCTTTTTTACTCCTCCATCATTCTTCACACCAAATGTTCCAACACGTTTCAGTTTGGGGCATTCAGACCGAAAATGTCCCGTTTCTCCACATTTGTAACAAACAACTGGTCCTTGTTTCCTGAAACAGTTCTCAGTTGAATGGCCCGAGATTTTGCAATTATCACAAAAGGCCATATTTTCAAATCGGCATTTCCCAGGATGCCTCTTCTTACAAATCCTGCATTCAGGATAAACATTTCGAACGATTTTTTTTCTAAACTTCTTTCCAGAACCGTTCTCTATCCTTTTCACCTCTTGGGTGACTTTTTGAGTCATTTATTTCTATTTGCTATCCTCATGTTTCCTTACCATGCCGTTGGTCATTAAACTTGCCAATTCTACTGCAGATTCCATGGTGCTGGGCATTACAGCCTTGACTGTGTCACGAATGTCTTCCGCCAATCCCCAAATGTAGCAGTTAATGAGAGTAGATTCAGGGGTTGCCAAATGCGGAACTAGCCGTGCATATTCATAAATCTTGGTAGTATAGCCTTGAATATATGCTCCTACCATCTAATGATTTAAGAATTTCGTTTCAACCTTTTCTTTCTCATTTATGGGGCAGAACCTTCTTGTCACCAGTCTTAAGAATTCTTCCCATGACATTGCATATGCCACTTCCCTACCTTTGGTTTTTAACACTGCGTTCCACCACTCCAAAGCACTATCTTTGAACGAGTTTGCAACGTACATCACCTTATCCTTATCAGCACACTTGTTGATGGCAATAATAGCCTCCATCTTTTCCAACCATCTGAGGGAAGCAATTGCTCTCTCGCTTCCAAAGAAATCTACGGGTTTGCAGTCTTGGAAAGTTCGGTAACTACAACCTTTTAATTCTACCTTCTTCTTTTTCTTTTCTGCCTTACTTACTTCTGAGCAATCACTGTTGGAATCGTGCAAATCTTCAATATCCTTCTCCTTAGTCTTTAAATTTTCTGCTTCTCCTAACTTTTTATCCTTCTTTCTTTGTTCTATTGCATCTAATAATTTTGGAATAGCTTCTGATATACCTTTTTCTATCATTTGTGTTACTTGAGTCTTGTTGAGAATTTGTTGCTCGTTATTGTTACCTTCATCTATATTCCTTTTTTCACCTCTATTGTTAGAGTGTTCGCTATTATGTTCTGGATTTGACATTCTGAAAATAAGATTTAACAAAACATCTTTTAATATCATACCTCGGGGAAAATGGTACAATACGATGTATAACTAGAATTAAAACTACATATTATTATACAAAGGTCTATGATATTGTACGACTATTATTCGATTTATTTGTATATCATATCTTTGCCTATCTTCCTTAGCCTTTCAGCTATCTCCACCAGTTCCTCTCCCATTTTCACTTCATTTTCCAGGCACACGGTAAACATCTTCTTATAATCAACTTCGTTATCATTATTGTTGAAGTACAACATGATGTCGGGGTTCGCGGGCTGCTCCTGGGTATTCGGGTTATCTACTGAATAATTTTGTGCAAACTCTCTCTGTTCAACAGGGGGTGTACTAAAAAGCTCATGGGTTGAGTTAACCTGGATGCGGGGCCTGCTGGTTCCTTCTCTATGAGGTTCTGGTAAAGGAGGAACCATTTGTGGTGAAGGTGTGAATCTCCAATCGTTCGAATCAAATTCTCCTAGATTCCGGGGAGATTCCCCTACTATTCCTTGTTTAGTTATTGTAATGTAACTATTAATTTCATTTTCATCAACTTCTTCAACCGGCCCTTCTAGCATCAAATGATCACTCGATATATTTGTTGGCCAATTTAGGGCTCTGGGCATTAAGGGATTGATCACAAGGTTATTAACAGAATATTCATCACTTATAGCTCGTGGATAATAATTATTATTATCAGACATCTGCAAAACAATGTATGAGTATAAATCTAAAGCAGGTCTAAAGCACCTAATTTATTCATGGGTATTTGGTTCTATATCTGGTTAAAGTCTAGACACTTTCTATTTAGCAAGTATCTAGTTCACTAAAACCGGTGACTCTGATACCATCCTGTCACACCCGGGTCAGAGGACCCCCTGGCGTGTGATGTGTTGGTACCCGGATATATTTATTTGTTTATTTATAAAACATTTCAGCGGAATTTATTGGTCCTAATTAAATAAAAATAAACTTTTATATATTCGAGGATTTAAAAATCCGTATGATTTCCGTACAAAGTATTATTTTAAAATCACCTGTCTCGAACAGGTTTACAATATGTTAAGAAATAAACTTTCTTAGGCCTTAGGAGTCAATATATTCCTTTGGCATTTATTCCTGTTTATATATTATAGCCACGAGGTATCATATGCCTAGAGAATCTATATATCCTTTCGGCATGCTCATGTGCCTAAAATATATTTATTCCTCACCTGAAATATTTGAAAACAACACGTCAGCAATGAGCTGATGAATAACGTTTATATGACACAAATCATTTTAGACATGCAGCATATTAAATTGTTTAAGCATAGTTGGAATTAGTAATCTACATATTCAGAATAACTATTGTATATAGTATCATAAGAATTCAAATAATCCGCAACTTTATGATACACTACTATCGGTGTCTTTAAGTATTTTACGCCTCTGGACTACTGCTTTATTTATGTCAGGCCCACTAGATCATAATTATCGTGCGTGTATTATTTGATCAAATTATACATATACTTTATAGCCTGAGTGCTTTCCATAGATTACCATTTATGTTTTAAACATTTAATATTTTGCATGCGGGTTTTGAATATAGCAAAACATTTAATAACTTTTAAAAGAAATAAACGTATTCACCTTAGCAGTATAATGACTTTTTATTAAGATCTTTGGAGATAAAATTTGTGGAAAGCGGGTATAACAAGATAGGATTTAATAGTATATATATGGTTCAAAAGTTGGTATAATTTAATACTATATATATGGTTCAAAAGTTGGTATGAAAGATGACTTCATGTGGTGATATTCCTCTTCAAACATTCCCACGTATACATAAGTTTGTTTTTATCCTTAAGTTTATATTATTATTATATTATTATATTTAATTTAGCTATTTAACTCGTTTTTCTTTTATGACTTTTAAAATATAACATTTTATAAAATTATGAATACATCGTTGGGACGCGCTTATTTTTCTCTACGAATCGACCTAAGTTTCGTTAAAACGGAGCAAGTTTCAAAAATAATAATATTTTATTATTATTATTATTATTATTACTACTAATACAATTACTATTACTATTACTATTATTATTATTAAACGGTCTCTTAATAGGTCGTCTAAAACTCAAATTTCAATTAGTCATTTTACTTGTATATGATTATAAGGTCGAGTGTTATGAAAATATTTAGGGTATTACACCAGGTCTCCCTTAGGGCCTGAAGTTTTTAATTTATATATATATATATGTGTGTGTGTGTGTGTGTGTTTTTTTTTTATTTTTAAATCTATATATATAAGCCCAATTGTTTATAAATCTGAACCGAAAACCAAGAAATAAAAAAAAATCTATATATATATAAGCACAATTTAAAAAAACTATATATATAAGCTCGTATTTTTTTTATATATGTTTATTGAGTTTATATTATAGGGCTCACTTTTTTATACATGTCTCGGCCCAAAACATTTAAAGATTCTCGAAACCGGCCCTGTAAATAACTATATTTTTTTTAGCTATAAGTAAGCTGTGCATTTAGATAAAAATATGTATCAAATAACATATCCTCAGTTGAAATATGAAGAAAATAAATAGAATACATATTCATTCATGTACAGATTTTTTTTCCTGCGTCGATTTGACCACTCCAACCAACAAATGAACGTCTATGCGGTTTTGAAATCAACCTAAATGATTTTCAGCAAATAACATGTGACGATCCATGAATTTTACTTAAAGAAATTAATAGTAACTACACTAAAACATAAAAAAAAACATTAAAATAGAACATGGTTTTATTTTACTTAAAAAACCAAATTTAATCAAATATAGATGTAAGGGGTGGGAGTGGTACCCTCCCAACTAAAGTATCCTCTCAAATTACATCAATTACAAGATGTCACCTCAATTAGCCAAAGTAACTCCTAAAGTACCCTTTTTGCTGGGAGTGGTACCCTCCAAGTACCATCCAACCCTCTTATTTTTTTTTTAAACAAATAAAATTAATAAACTAAAAATTTAATTAATTAATTAAAAATACATAATAAATTAAAAGACAATAAATAAAAATACATAACAACAAATAAAAATTCATCTATTCTTCGTCGCTTCCCCGTGTGTTGGGTTTTCGTCGAAATAATCTCTTTTTTGAATCTCTAGAGCATGTTCACGATCACGATGTACATACGCCCTTGATGATGTAGCTGTGTCTTCCTCTTCGGCTTGGGCGACAATATCACATATGAATTGCATACTATCACCGCCGAACACGAAGTCGAGCGATTCGTCCGATGATTCGGGTGGGTAGTATAACGTACGATTCATATTTTGGTTGAGTGGATACAATAGTAATGGTTTATATTTAGAAAAAATATATTTTGGTTGAGTGGGTAGTATAAAATGATTGGGTATGTATTTACAGGAGTAAAAAAAAAAAATTTTAAACGGCTATATAGCCGTTCAACGGCTATATTTTACAAAAGTTCAACAGGTTCAATACCCATTTCTAGCGGGTATATGTAGCCGCTGAAAGTACCCACCTTCCACTACCCGCCGAACCCGCTTTGCATGCGGCGGTGTTCCACCCAACCCGCCCACTACCCGCTTGGTACCCGCCTTCCACTCGCACCCCCTAATAAATTATTATGTGTCCACTTTTTCGTCTTTTGAAAATGTTCATGCTTAAGTTTGAGTAAACTTTAATTTGCATCCATAAGGTTTGGTTCAAAAATCAACACTCGTCCAACTTTCAAACTTTTAATACTTTGTGTCACCAACGTTTCAATTTTTAACACTTTTCGTCCTAAATGTAACGGACCCTAACATTTTTCAATTGTTAAATCTACATATCTTTGTGTAGCTTCATTTTCTTGTTATCTTAAACCTCCTATAAACAAAAGAAATTAATTAACTTGGTTATTATTATCATTAAAAATTAAAACAAATATAGATATTTTCTATGTTATTATCTACAATGTTCAACTAGATTATATCATGAAAAAACAACCTTAATAATGGAATTTAAGTAAACTTTCTAAGTTAGAACCGAATTTTTAATAATTTAAAAGTATATCCAGTGGAAGAAAATAGATTGTAATTTGTATGATTTATTTTATAATATATGCTTAAAGATATTTAATTTTAAAAGCAATATTTTTTATTAAAATTTAATATGATACTGGGTTTTTGTTACAATCACCCTTCTAGAGTAAAACGCTAATTTAATTAAGACCTTATGATTAAAATTAATTGATGACCATGATTAGTTACTTATTCTCTAGTTTTTAGTGGATTCCCAAATAGCGTTTTACACCCGGTTTAAGACGTTTTAATTTTTTTTTAAATATTCAATCATATTAAAAATAAAAAATACTTATAAAAAATACTTGATTTTATGGTGTAAATTTTAATAATAAATAATGATCTATAACAAAGTTATGCACATTTAAAAAGAATGATGTAGCAAGAAAAATTAATAAAGAATGTCTATTACCATTTTGTCTCTCATTACCAAAAACTACCTTGAGTTTGTGTCCATATGGTACTCTAGTCATCTTGTTCATTGATTACCCTTATCCATGGTCTAGAGTTCTTCCTAAGACACCATAACTATTTTAGCATAACCTTTAGTATACATAGTTGAATTATTGTACAAATGGTTCTTTTCCTATAAAGGATACGAAGCCACTAAGACGTGACACGTGTCCTTAGGTGGAGTAAATCTGTCTGCGTCATACTCAAGCATAAAAAATACATGCTTAATTATAAATTGCGCACACTGTTGAGTTAAATTGTAGGCTAATGCATATCAAAATTAATCAAGTCAAACTTCCAGACGAACGTTTAAAGCCGGACGAGTTCTGACATTGTTGATAGATTTTGGTAGCATCAGCTTATAAGGAGATTGTAAGGAATTATATAGGCTGACGCTTACCAAAATGAAAGTTATACGAAGTTTTACGCAAAAGATCACGTTTCGAGTAAAAGTCATAGTCAACGCGTAAGTCAGCACGGAAGTTTGGACGAAGGATTCATGCGTGAGTTCAAGTTGTGAACAAAAAATTTTGTTACGGGTCAAAGTATCTCCGGTGAAAGTTATGGAGAAAGTTTTTAGTAAATGTTTCTATAGGGGCTCAATTGTAATTGGCTTAATTTTTGTAATTAGGCTATAAATAGTAAAGTTTTAGGGTTTTGTTGACAGCACACATTACAGAGATTTAGGGTTTTTATTGTAATCATCTTTTGCCAATCAATCAAAAGAAACTTATAGATAAATCTGTGTGTTCTTGTGATTTTTCTTCACCAAATCAGAATTCGGGAGTACACACTATAAATAATTACACAACCATATATAACTAATTATGTATAATAATATTGCAACATGTATAGATAATTATGCAATTTATATAAAGAATTATGCAACGTATATGATAATAATGCATCATATTTTCATAATTAAGCAACATATATTTATATTTATAAATTCACACACGATATACACATAACACGTCAATGTTTTTTTAAGTCGATTTTTTGTAAAAAAAAAGTACATCAATCTCAAATTAAAGAAAAATAAGATTATTGATTTCATGGTGTAAATAAAAAAAATAATGTCGTATAAAAAAGTTATCTACGTTTAAAAAAAAAATAGGAGAACTTGAAAAGTCAATAACGGTATGTTACTCCAATTTTACTTGCAGACCATTTTTCATGTTTAAAACATTGCTGAAGTAGCACCTCCTTCATCTCAACCATTGATTTTCTTAATCAAGGGTCCAAAATCCTTTCTGCACTTCGTAGGAAAAGGATCTTTTGTATTTAATCCTTTATATATCACACACACTAGTAGGAAAAAAAGGAATATTATACTCCCAGAAATGTATACATAATAGCTATCTAAGTGAATATATGAACTTGAATTGAGACCTTGACTCATTGCTAGAAGTCCATTATCATTTACATTTTTTTCTGTTAATTTTCTACCATTGTTATAAAATTTTATATATCAAAATTATATCATGATTTATGGTAAAAATACTTGTTTATATTTAAATAAATATGATTTCCCATTATTAAGGTAACTTAACTGTGGAGATACAACAGCAATTGAATGAATGGATATCAGGGGATGTATTTGTTTTGATCAAATAAATAGAACTTAGGAATACATCAAGTAGTCATATACATAAGTACATAACTCATATTACTTTGATTAAACTCTTAAGTCCAAAAAACAACTCACCATATTACACACCTGAAAAAACCTCAATGTTTCTTGAATTCTTCAGCATTGAATTTGTTCCATGATTCCTGTCCAATGAACCCATCAAACGCATGCATTACTAAGAACTATACATTTTGGGAAGACATCTACAGTTCTAAATCGTCATTGGTTGGTTTTGGCGACCATGCCACGTGGCACGATTTGGTTGGGGATTTTTTTTTTTTATTTCCCACGAAAATTATCCCTGTTCAAAGAATTAAATGGACGCAGTTAAACAAAACAGCCCTCTTGGCCCAGCAGCAAGGCGGTGCCCCCTTCTCCCCATCCACCCTGGTTCGAGCCTTGGAGGTGCCATTTTTATGTTTTAATTTTTTTTTTACCCAATTTTTTTCCAACTCTTTTTTCCCCTAGGTTTTAATGTTTTGTTTTAGCATGCAAGAACATTTTATTTTTCTCCTATTTTTACGTGTTATCGCTTATATTTTGGTTCGAGCTCGTGACCCCGCCGCGTAGCGCGTCCATCAAATGCTAGTTGTCATACAATCCGAAAGCACAACAATAACAAAACTTTTTATCGTTTTTTACAAACCCATCAGATCAAGAGCATGAATTTCATCGATTACCCGCCCAGTAGTCCCTTTCATATATTAACTGTTAGTAGTATCAGCTTACCTTCAAGAGATCAAAAACTTTCTCTGCAATGTACTTTTGTTGAACACTGGCGCCTTTCTGCTGAACTTTGTCTGGATGAACGCATAGCGTTGCCTTGTAAAAAGCCTTTTTAACCGCTGTAGATGTTATCAAATCAGTCAATGATATTGGCTGCCACCCGCTTCCAGCCCAAAGCACCTGCAATACACGAAAAGGGAAAAAAACTGTAACAAATAAATAAAAACTTACTATAAAATTTAATTCTAGAGGGAACATTATGCTAAAAACAAAATGATATATAGGAAACATACGTGTTGTAATGAAGACAATAGTGCACGCAAATTGCCTTCTTTTCCAACGGCCCATTGCTTTATATCACCATCTAGGGTTGCAGCAACCCTCTGAGAATTAATGGTAAAGGTAAGTATAAAATTGTGATTAAAGAAATGACAGCATCAAAGAAAGCTAGTAGTCCAAATAGGGTTTAGCTTTTATTTATATAACCTGTACCAACAGATTTGTGTACTATAGATAGCCAGTCAAAACAGGTATTTTATTAGTACGAGATGGGTTGGGTTGACCCGCAAACACTTTTTTGTCCACTTTATTAATAGTGGATGGTTTAATTACAACTACAAAGACAACATTATAACAATAGTAATCTAAATCTTTGAACTAAACAATTTAGGAGGGTGTATGCCCTAAAAATAAACTTTTGGAAACTTTCAACCCATTTAGCTCAACTTTTTGAGTTGACCCAGTTGCTCCTGAGATAAAAACACAACCCAGATCGGCCCATCTAACAAGTAAAACTTAGCAATAATAATATTTATATTATTATGATTGTATTTTGTAATATTATGCAAATCATTTCCTGACTTATAGGACGATTAGTTTAGGAAGTATTCCTCTTGTAATTCTATATATTTCGGTAATCAGTAAATGAAAATCACTTTTGATTCTTCAATATTTGACGGTAAATGGGTCAAAATTGCTACCTCTAGTTCATTATATATTTTGTTAAACATGTTTATGGAAAACACAAAAGATAGGGGAAAAGAAAACATTTCAAGTGAACAAAAATATGAGAGAAGATGCCATTTTCCCTAAAACATTAGCTTTTATTAAAAAACTAGCAATTACATCTAAATTAAGAATACAAAAAGCTTCATAGATATAAATACTTACATGCTTCTCGTCTTGCTCTTGCTGCGCCTGAAGGTCACGCTTGTTCTTTTCATTCAGTGCATTATTCTAAGAATATATAAAGTAAAACAATACGGTTAAGAATAAATAATCAAAGTGAACATTTGCTCTAGTAATTTATAGTAAATATGTGCTCATTGTGTCATTTGTATGCTCATTATACTTATTATAAAGAATGAAGCAATAATTATAGACGCCCCCTGTGCAAGATGGTTATTCACTTATTCAAATGCTAGAAACACCAATCTAGGAACTGTACTAAAAAAATAAAAATAGATCCTTATTTATAATCGTCTCAATTCCAGTTATGGTGATATTTTTATGTTGTGATATTTTATTTTTAATCAATTTAGTAGCTTATTTTGCTTTTTAAGTTTGTGATTTCTTTGCATAGAATGCCAATGTACTTTCGCGTTTGTCCAAAATGGACATTTTACTAATTTTTGTGCCTCGGTGTCATTAAAAAGATGTTTTTTTTCTGGTTTGGGTGGTCATATGGTAACATGCAAACCGGATAAGCAAGTCATATTCTTGATTATTTGGCATATTGTTATTTAAAAAGCGTTGATGTGAAAATACCACGTCAACAATGTTAAATAACAAAAAATGTCAAATAACTCAGAAAATGATGCGTCATAATGCCAAATCAGCATTTTGAACTACTTACCCGGTTACCAGATGATCCCAATAGGACAAAAAACCCAATTACATTTAGCGCTAAAGAAACTATTTAGTGCTTTCCTTTTTTCTCCAGGGAGTTGGTGGTTTCCCATCATTACACATACTAGAAGATGGAAAGTCTTCTCCAATTATACATCCAGTTGTGCAAGGTTATTATAACAAAAGATCAACACCTAACATCTCTATCTTTTGATTTATATCCAGGTCATAATCAAAAATTTCGTGGAATCTAAAGTTACAGGATCGATCTTATGTATAATGCTGTCCCTGTTCTTGTTTTTTAGAAGAAACCGATTGTCCGGTCCTGTTCTTGTTCTTACAAGAATCATGTTCTTGTTGTCCTGTTGTTCCTGTTGTCTTGTTCTTACAAGAACCCTGTTCCTGCTGTCCTGATGTCTTGCTCTTACAAGAATCCGGCTGTTGATCATGTTTCCTGCTGCTGATCCTACTCGTGTTTCAGTCTTGTTTTTATTTTGTCATGTTTTTAAGTTCTATTGTAACAAGTTGGGCATATTAACATCGATGCTCCAACTTGAGGAGGGGTGTTAAATATTAGATTATTAGTATTAGGGTTTATTTATGTTTAGTCCACGAGCACGAATTAGGTTAGTTTAGGGTTTGTTTCTGATTTCTTGTACTTATATATTGAGGGTTCTCCCTCCGGTCTAAATACACAATTCAGTTCCAATGTAGTCCATTATCTTTTACACTTAAAAAGTGATCAGCATACAGGAGACGATTCTACTAAGGAAAACAACTAATCAGTCAAGAACAACCAATTTTCGGTGAAAGAAACAGAACATACCATTCGCTCCCGGGTTGTCATGTGATGGTTGAATCTTGCTTTTCGTCTTTCTTCACTTTCCCCGTCAATTTCCTGGAACTCTCCTGATGGAGGGGCAACTTTTGTATATAACAAACAAAAACACACGTCATGTTAATCAACCACTATGAAAAAGAGCCTAATTAGAGGAGGCAATATGGAAGGGTTGGGTAACATGTCAAATTTGGGTAACTTATTAGTGGATGTCTAAACACCCACAAACATTTTTTTGATTTATAATTAATAGGTTAGTTCCCGTGTACTACACGGTTGATGAAAAGAAACATATATCATTCATAAGCGTCTAAAACAATTTCATAAATAAAATAATAATTTACTTTACATAGGGAAAGAAAATTACAATTACATTCACAAAACTAAATTTTTTTAAGGTTAATTTTTTAGATTGTGGAAAGTTGATTTTGATAAATTGTTATAAGGTAAGTTGTAAAGATTATTTGAAAATTGTCAATTCAAAAGTTGATTTTGATAAATTGTTATAAGGTAAGTTGTAAAGATTATTTGAAAATTGTCAATTCAATTCTCTAATTATAGTAAATTTGCGAGAGTTAATTTATTGATTTTGCTATAATTTAATTTTGGAAGTTCGTAATGTTCAAATCAAACTGTTTGTCAAGTTCTAGTCAAATGATGTTAAATATTTTTAGCAATTATCTTTGTTAAGCATTTGTTAGTTTGTGAGACGTTTAAAATCATAAATTATAATTAAATTAATAATCAATTAATGTTAGAAAAACGTATTTGGATCCATTTGGGTTAGATGACCCATGCAAAAGGTTTTTGGATCCAAGACTTTAGGCGGGAAAAACAATTTTACATGCTCTAAAATTATGACAAGTGTCCCACCAAAACTTTTATTTATTAGAGAGTATAGATATAGATTAACGTACTAGATATGACAACAAACTATAGTAGTAAAATTAAAACTAGTTATGTTAATAAAGCGGTTTAGGAGGTTTTTATGCATCCTATGGACATGAAACTTAACTCGTTCAATCCACTTGACATGTTTCGTTTTAATTTAAATCTCTTAGCTCAGCTCACTTGACTCGGTAGAGATGAAACAAAGTCAAAATCAACCTATTTGCATGTAAATGGGTCAAAATTGCCACCTCCAAAAAAAGGCCCTGATATACAAGTTTAAGAGGTGTCTTGAAGTGATATTACCTCCCATTCCAAAAAGATAAGAGAAATCATCGGTATTATTTGCCTTTGAGGATGCCTGCTTTTTGCTGTTTAAGCTCACAGACGACGCTTTGTTCTGTTGCTTAGGAACAACATTGTTGTTGAAAAGAGCATCATACACTGAATCCTGGAACACATAACTCGTAAGAAATACAAGGCCAAGTGCACGGGTTACCTGACACACTAGGGGGTGTACGGACGTGCGTTTTTAATGTGATTATGTAATTCTGGTAATCAAAATCAGCTGCAATAAAACAGGCTATACAAGATAGTGCTTGGATATCTTTAGAGTTGTGACAATCACATGATCACTTGTTTGAAAATTATAATTAGTTATGAAATTATGTTAAACAAATCGGCTCAAAGAACAAAACCGAAAGGCAGTCGGTGCAGATTTTTATTAAGAATTCAAAAGCAGGTTTGGTACATTTTCCATCTTATTCTACCATCGATTTATAAGAGGAAAAACAACTCCTAATAAGAAAGAAATCATAACTGATTCTGATTGCTTGATTATTCTGACTACCTTCTGACTTTGAATGCTTAATTATTGGAATTAACTTATCAAATTAATACTCAAAAATAACATTCTTATGAAAAAAGATGATGAGTCTTCCGATATGGAAGTAAAAGTCTCAAGACTCAAGATAGGTTAAAAAAATGGGTGATTATTTTATACCCTTTGATAAGCAGTTTCGTTGCAGCAATTTATCATCGAAAAATGATTATTTGAAACAATCACATAATCAGAAGCAGAATTTGTCTATCCAAACACCCCTGAGATAAAAAAATTTGTTTAAACCTGAGTTGTAGAGCTCTTGCTTAATCCGGTGTTTGAGCGAGTGTCTGAACTGAAAAAGGAATCTAGATAATCATCAACAACAGAAGCTCCATTATAACTGCTCCCTTGCCCTCTCTCAAACATTACAAAAGGGTCTTCTGCTGAAGCTGAAAATGATTGACCAGCAGGATTTGCTTCTGAAGTCCTTCTGTATATATGAAAAATTAATACAAGAGCATCAATATGTATTATAACAAGCTAGTAGAAGTGGCAAAATGGGCAAGTCGGGCCGGTAGCTCAAAGGCCTCAATACAGGGCCGTCTTTGAGGATGTACAGGGTGGGCGACCGCATTGGGCCATGTTCCAAAGGGGGCGCAAAAAAAGTTTTGGTTTAGGTACCGTAGGTTAACTAACATATATAAAAACAATTATAAAATTATTACTAATTATATGTTTAACATATATAAAAAAAACAATTATAAAATTATTACTAATTATATGTTCTAGAGTAGGCCTAATAAGTAAAAAAAAACAATTTAGGAGCCCCACAGGCACCCGAGATTTCGGAGACGGCCCTGCCTCAATAGGTTTTGTTCTTAACTTGTATTAATTTCATACCCATTCAAACAAAGCAAATGTCATTATTGCATACCCATTAAGTGAAGAAGTTTTTACAGCAAAATCTGATAGGAGATCTGCGGGTTCTGAAGCAGTTTCTTGCTTCTTCACTGAATTGTTTTTGACCCCCATCCCTGCAAAATTTCCAAGCAAGTCATCCGTCTTCAGAACCACCGGTGAAACCTTGTTCCCTAGCACATCATAATGATCAGAAGAAGTCGATCCTGAACTCGTCTTCATCAACCCAAACACATCATCAACATTGTGATTATTCGAACTTGAAGTCTTAAAAACCGAATCAAATCCCCAAAATACATCATTCAAACCAGAATTTTGGGGTTTGGATCCAAAAACATCATCAGGGTTAATTGAATTGTAACTCGATTTGGATTGGTTGGTACCGATATCTCTATCTCTATCTCGTGGGGTTTTGTTGGTACCCTTCAAATCGGCCAATGGGGCGGATGATTTCCCGTGCGCCTTGAAGCCGATACTTTCTACTAGAACACCAAACTCATCCATTCCGAGTGGAGATGGAAGAAAATTGAGCCGACAAGCAGTTAGAGATTGATTGATTGATTGATTGCGAATGGAGGGATGATGAAGGAGATGATCCACCGACAAATTATTGAAATTCTATGGATTCCTTTCTGGATCTCCTCTTCCTCCCTCCTCTGCGTTGATGATGAAATGGAGGTGTCAACGGTGCGTCGTTTCGTGCTGGTGGGGCACGACGCGTTCGATAATGAGCTGGAACACTTTTTATAGTTACAAAACCTGTCCCTCCGTTTTCTATGGAACTTAAAATACCCCCCTCTAGTTTTTTTTTAATCTATACTATATAATAAATAAAGGTTTTTTAGTGCCCCGTGTCACCTCCATATTCATTCTCATTATTTTTTTCGCCTCTCTCTCTTATTTAATGCACTTCTATTTTTAAATAATATTATATATTTAAAGAAAAAATTAATTATATTAATAAAACACATTTATTTTAAATTATCCATTCTTATAAGAAACTTTAAAATTTAATTATGTAACTTTTATTTCAATCAAATAGTAATTGAAAGTAAAATTAAATTAAATAGCAATTAGCGTATTTTCAAAACCCTATTATATTATTTTTTACATATTTTGAGTTTGTTTATATCCGTAGTATATGTAATTGTAAAATATATATATACATATACATATATGTATGTATTGTTGAGACAATTAGAGACGAGTTTGGAAAATAAAATAATATAATAATTATTTTATGACACTTTAATTACACCCTATTTATAATAAATATATATTAAATATATTTATTAATCATGAGGGACGACTTAAACCGAAAACAAGATTTGGACAAATAAACGTCTACGTTATAATATTTATTAAAGAAATTTTAATGAATATAACTATTACATTGTAACAAGTTATATATCACCAACGGCGGTCGAGTCGGACCCTTGTAGATTATTGCAAGGAAAGGGTCAAGACTTCGGGATATTGGTCTTGTGACCAACCCACACATTAACAACTACGTAGACCTTAAGGTGTCTTAATTATTTTATGGCACGGGTAGGTCGGAAACTTATTCGGACTTGCTACTTACATCATCACTCACCATGTTGGGTATAATATTGAGACTGATGCTTTCAATCGAAACTACAGTATCGAAACTACTAGTTACGATTGAACAATTGTTCAACCGAAACTAGGTAGTTTCGATACCTGTTTTTCAGGCATGTTTGGCGATGGCTTGGAAAACAAGGCACATGAGGTCTCCTATATACAATAGAATACCCATTAGGAGTGAGTGTGTCTGTAGAGGGAATCACCATCCCAGTGGGAGCTCACCTTGGGGTGAGACTAATTGTTGAGTGTGTGAGGAGCTTTTATTTTTTATATCAATCAAAGAATCATACGTTTTATGCTCCAATTATCTGTTCTTTTTCACCTTTATATACTTTTGTTCGTGTATGTGATTCCCGCACCCGTCTCTACCCATTTCTGATTCGAGAGTGATACCGGATCCAGAGATTCCGCCTCTTGATTCGGGCTGTTTGATGGATTTCTTCGCAGATCTGTGTTCTCAGGACCTACACACCACCTTGTTAGCCACTGTGAGTCTTCACGGCCCCACTTTTACTTGTTTTAAATTGATTTTTAAACATACGGGGGAGAAAACTTGCTCAACTTGAAACTGGACACAAGTACCTACATTGTTACATGAGTAAACTCGTTTAACGCATAAAGTCCCCTCTTATTCTGTAACCGTTAGTTATGATATAAATGTGGATATTGTGAGTAGATCTATTTGGGTTGACACCCCCATCCGTGGTTAGTCGCTCTAACCTTGACTGGAGGTCAAAGCGGGTGCATAATTTTCATCAACTATTACAATGTTTTAGCGTTAAGAACATTGGGTTAGGGGCACAACTAAACGTTGAGTTTCGGTTACGAGAGCTCATGGTAATGATAATAGACTTATACTATTGTTTTAATTAATAATAGTAAAACAGGCATTGTTCGGGTGAACAATACTCAACTTGAAAACAGACATTGTTCAGGTGAACAATACTCAACTTGAAATCTTATGGTCCAATGGAAACTATTCAACTAAACTTGTGAACTCACCAACTTTATGTTGACTTTTTAAGCTTGTTTTCTCAGGTAACTAGAAACATGGAACAGAAGGCATGCATGCACGTAGACCACCTTTTGAAGTTTTCCTCTTATAACCTAGGAGCATCTAGGTTATAGCCGACAAACTTGTTGTTTAAGAAGCCGTACACTTTGGTTTTAAGTGCGGTACTTTTTTGCATGTAATGTCTTAAAAACAATTTATGTTTTCTTGTAATGACTTAACCCTTTGATTATAAATGCATTTAGAATTCGTTTGTTGTAATCAAAGGCTATAAACACCATGAATCGTTACGCCCCGTGTTTCCGCCCTAGGCGGGGTGTGACAAAATCAGTCTTGATGATTATGTTTTTATTATTAAAAAAAGAGAAGTTGATCTTTTACCGGTGAGACCTTAAAGAGCTGGATATGCATTCTTTTTATTTTCATTTGCTTTCTTGTATTCATTTCGCAAAGCCTGAATTACCGCCCGAACTTCGAGAAAAAGTGTTTGAAGCAACATAAGATGTAAGAAAATGGTGGCACAAGCAAGAACAATTACAAACATTCTGCGGCTTGTCAAAAAACGCCACCAAAAGAATAGCCAAAAGATATGGAAAATGTGTAAAATGTGGCAACTTGAGCAATGATGGAAAGTGCAGCAAGAATCAAACTTATTCCCAACATGAGTATACGCATCTGATCAAAGTAGGGGCTATTAGGTTACAAGCCGAAAGAACCATACGGAAAGGCAGTAATGTGTATCACGCAGTGAGGGAAGAGTTGAATATGATAAGAAGTATCGGTCTTGGCAATCTGACCATAAACAAGCCCTCGGAATAGTTATACCCTCACCATCTGAGTATTGTAGAGGGAACCACTAGTATTTTCCAATCTTAAGCCAAGAAGCCTTAGCCGATTGTCCTACGTTAGCTGCAGCCCTTTAAAACCTTTAAAACCTCTAAAAACCCAAAAAGATTTTCATTTTCACCCTTTATTTTCTTTTTAGCCACATTACAACCCTTTTTAATCCCTCTTGATCCATGCATATTACTTAGTTAATTGGTGGAGACTTGATTTGCATACAAGCTTATGACCATTGCATAATTCGATTCGAACTTGAGTGTTCTTCTTGACTTACATTATCCAATCTGTCACACCCCCAAATTCTACTAACGGAGTTTTACCGTTTTGAAAGGTGACAAACCAGGATCTCAGACATCAGTTACTTCAAACGACACTATATGGGACTTGAAATGTAATAATATAACAGATCAAGGTTCAGAGCGTATATGCGGAAGCGTTAAATGAAAGTAAATGCGCAAAACAACGCGCCCAAGTCCAATTACAAACAAAACATAAATATTATTCAGTAGACAATTATTTCAATTGGAGTCCAAGACACATGCATGACTTAACGTGATCCTGAGTGCCAACCTGAGAAAACATGTAAGAAAACGAGTCAACACTAGGTTGGTGAGTTCACAGGTTTCAATCATTTAAAGTAAAGCGTTTACCGATTATGTACATTCAATATGCATATCAATAGGTTGCATGCCTATATTCATGTTTTGCTAAAGCGCTCGCAACCGAAACTGACAGTGTGTGTGTTTGTTTGCCTCCAGCCAGGTCTATCAACTCTGACTAATGTGTTAAGGTCAATATAACACCCGTTCGACCTCCAATCGAGTTAGCGCGACTAACACGGGTGGGGTTTGTCAAACCCAGTAGTACTACCAAAATTACCTCGTTCATACCATATTAACGGTCCGATGTGTGTGAGGACTTTTCATGATAGTGTGTTACGCTTAGCCTCAACAGTGATATCATATGAATTATAATAAACCAAAAAGGTTGTGACATGTTTTCTCCCCCAAATAAAAAAACAGTAAAAGGGGCCGTGAAACTCACCTGCGTTGCGTAGTAGGTGGTATCACACAAGTATGAGATTTGGAACCTCAAATGTTAGCCTGCACGGCTTACGTATGCCCTAGAATTATAAACACATAAATCAGGGATAAAAATATGGGATTTATTGGGATACGTGACGACAACACGGGAGTTTGAACGTCCTAAGATATTCATAGGATTACTAAGTAGACGAACGTGTCCATGAAAGTAAGGATTTCTATAAGAATCAGAATAACTAAGTTTCATGTCGAACGTTACGAATAATAATATTATATATATATATATATATATATATATATTCGTGTGTTGGTGATATCCAGCACGGTGCAGGAAAATAATATATATAACATCATATATTATCTTTAAGTTCGTAGAGTTAATAAAATAAACGTTTGCGTGGGAAAATAATAAATATATTATCTTTATTCAAGATTATAACGTGGGTAAATAATATAAATAATCATATTGTTTAGTTAGTTTGAAAAGTTACACGAGATTAATAAACGAGGCGAAGTAATATAAAATATATATTATTTTATACTAGGAGTCACGAGTTGAAAATAATATAAACAATTTATTTTATTCGAAGTCGTAGTTTGAAAATAATATAAACATATTATTTTAAAAGTGAGTATTTTTAATGAAGAAAAAGTTACAACCCAAACCCGAGCCTACGGGTGGTTTCCCGGGCTAAAACACATTAATATATTAATATAATAATATAGGGTTTGATTTAATATTAAAATAATAGTTGGGGAAAGGTTTTAAAAACAAAACAGTGGGGAGGGTTTCGAACCCGGGTCCCTCCCCTACGAGCACAAGGTCTTAACCGTCTCAGCCGCTAGGCCATCGCGTTCTAAACCCATAATGAAACAGTTTTAGCAAGATGGTTTCTTGTGTTCTTCCCCTTAGATAACTCGAAACAAAACTAGTCCCAAGACCCCTGAATTCGATCACGATTTAGCCAAAAGACAGAGGGGTTTTGTTACTTAGGGTATTGCGAACCAGTGGTGAGATTTAATTGCAAAAACTTTGGATTAAAAGCTTTTAATTTCGGATTCAAGAACCGAAAACCCTAGTTCTTAACTCTGAATCAAATCGATCAGATCCGATAATGTTTTCAGTTGGAATCATGGGGCTTTCAACAAATGAGTCATCGCGAGTCTAGCCCTATGATTTAATTTGATTAAGGTGGTGATTTGATTGGGTTTCGATCAACCCAAAAATGTAAAGAACCCTAGAATTCGTTCATCATAAATTCGATATTGAAAGATCGAATTAGCACAGGGCTTTTGATCAGTAAGAGATTACGAAACTATTCACATGTTTTAATTGGATTTAAAATGAGTCTAAGATCGAAAACCCCAAATCCGTATATGAACGAACCCTAAATATCGGATCAAGATCAATTCGATGTTATAAGGTTAAATTGATATGGGGCTATCATTACAAAGATCATTACGAGTCTAAATGTATAAGTTAATTGCATTAAAACACTTTTTAAGGTAGGGTTCGATTAAATCGGTTAATCGTGAACCCTAGAACCTGAATTTTGATTGAACTGATGATATAACCCCAAATAATCATGGGGCTTTGATTCTAGGAGTGAAAACGTAACTGAGGAAGTGATTAGTTACCTTGCACGCTATCGGATTGATGGTGATCGATAAAATTCAGTCGCGGCTAGTGTGGCTTTGTCTCCGGCGACACAGGCTTCGTTTTCGATCGGATTGGATGGTGTAACAGGTTTTGAAGAGTGTGGGTGAGATTCGCAGGCGTTCAATTTCAGAGTGAATGATCGAAACTAACGAATTTGATGGTTTCATGCTTAGAAGTCGACGGTTACGGGTTTGAGGGAGTTAATAGGATTAATTCGCATGTAATAGTGATGTTAAATGCTACAATGATGATCGAACTCATCATTTACATGCATTACAGTTACTAATTTGGGCAATTATTCGGTTATGGATTTGAATTTGGGGCTAGATCGTCACAAGTTTGACTTCAAAAAGTCAACGGAAGCAAAATCATTTGACTTTGACTTTTCAGAGTCAACATGCTTCACTTTAGGCTAATTTCAGATCTGGTCCCTGTAGTTTAACATTAAATATTGACAGAACTAGTCCCTTGGGTTTAAGATTGAGTTAATTGGGTTATGATTTAACTGGATATTGCTAACGGTGTTAATCTTGAAAAGTCGGATTGTCACAATATATATAACCCGAGAGTTGAGTGAACATTGTGAGTAGTGAAAGTGTATGCATAATTGAAGCTCTAGTAAGCTTGTCATGGATTCCATCATCCTAAAAATAGAAAAAACACAAAAACAGAATAAGCGACTCATATGTTTTTCGAAGTCTCCACTTACTTGGAACTTCTTTTTTTTTTCCAAAGTTTTTAGTTATGGGTCTGATTATGCATGAGTTTGCTTGAGGACAAACAAAGTTTAAGTGTGGGGTATTATGAAATGTCATAATTTATACATGTTTTGCATGCATAATAATTCTTATATTATGAAACTAATTGAATGAAAACCTTGCAATTGATACTTAAAAACGTTTATATTTCACAATTGCAAGATAAACGATGTCCCAAGATAAAGAAAGCAAAAAATACTCAAAAACATCAAGAAATCAAACTTTTGGAAGGAACATGCCCGAGCTTTGACCCCCCCCAAGAAAGTCAACCAAGGTCAACACCAGTCAACAAGTAGCAAAGAGACAAAATAGGGAGCCGCAACAGGATGCACGGTCGTGCAATGCCTTTGCTTGCTCGCCAAGGTCTCTCGTACCCTGCCATTTGTACCTTTTGATTCCCAAGGTGTTTGCACGCCCGTGCAAACCAATGCACGGTCGTGCATTGCTCATTTTGAGGACTATAAATAGATGGCTTGGGTTCTTCATTTGACACGCCATTCCAGAGAGAAAGACTCACGTATATAATGCGTAGCTGTAGTTTAGAGTAGAGAGTAGAGATGCTCTTTCGCTTTGTTCGCAATAGGGGAGTCTACGAAACTCAGCATTATGCTAGTTCGTATGGCCATTCGTGGCTAAACCCTTTGTATTGCTTGGGTGAGGATGAAGTTTGGTGTATGTTAACATTTAACTTATTAGTCTAGTGGTATGTTTATGTTCTTTAGTCATTCGCTCTTAAAACCATCTATGATGGACTTTTTATTATTATCTAAATTTTTCTTTACACTTGTGAGTGTTCTTGGTTTTAAAGTGTAAGACTGTAAAACCCCTCTAATCAAACTTCTCTTGAACCTTGTACGTCTTTATACAAGAGGATCTTGATAAGCCAAATATTGGTTAATATTGATAAGATCGTACGTCTTTATACGAACTTGTTATGAAACCAAGAGTTGGTGAACTCACATTGGGAACGATACGTCTTTATACATGGTCCCATTGTTGCACCGCCACACGGTGAACAAAGTTTAATCACTCTTTTAAATAAAAATAAAGGTGTTTAAGTTTGATGTCTTAAACCAACTCGGAGATAGAATCAAAGAGTTGAGGGTAACGATGTTCCTAGCTGGGAGTCCAACATTTTATTCTAAGAACATAATTAGTGAACCAAATGTTATGAGAATGAGGCTCTAGCAGTATACCTTTCACACATTTGTATTAGTCATACCATCGGATTAGTTAACATAACATTATCATATACCAAGCGGATTCGAAGCCTAAAGCAATACTCGTTGTGATCTGATTATTCTCGAGCTATTTACTTTCCTGTTATTTACTATTATGCTATTTACATTTCTGTTACACACTTCACGCACATTTTACATTTTATGTTATTTACTTTACCGTTATTTACTTTTCTGTCATTTACTTTTCTGCTTCACAAGCACACAACACCCACTCACTAATTAAACCGGCTAAACGATAACACATGTTGAGTACCGGAACTTGACCGTGTCCATTGCTTCGATACTCGGTTCTTACCTAAACTATATTACGCTGCAATAAGTGCACTTGCCTATTGTGTGTGTTTTAAGTTTGAATATTTATCATTTTATAAATTTAAAACTTGATCTCATGAAACCTGTCTCTAAATATATTATTATATATTTTTATATATAAACATGACACGTCACCTAGCTTAGGGATTAAGTTACTGATATGACGTAAATTATACATGTTTTAAACGCATAATTATCCCTGAAATCATCACAATTATAGACAATATGATAATAATTGATGCCTAATCCACTCATTTATGTTTTGATAGGATAATTGACCCTGATATGCAAAAACATGAAGAAAACACTCAAAATCAAGGTGAAATCAGCATTCGGGGGCCAATTGAATGAAACCAGACGCAAGAAGTCAAACCAGAAGATCAAGAAGTCAACAGGGACCAGACAAGGGCAATGCACGGCCGTGCAAACCCAAATCTGGGTCCCTGTACTCCCCTGTACTGCAAGATTCCGCACGTGAAAGAAATGGGTACTTTGCACACCCATGCAATCCAATGCACGATCGTGCATTGCCAAAATCTTTGCCTATAAATAGCAAGCTCATTCTAGTATTTTAGGTGTCCATTACCAAGAGGTGTGAAGGCCTTAGTGCTCTGCTAAGAGCCGGAACTCTCTCGGTTTTGGTGTGTTTAGCTTTTCTTTGTTTATTTCCTTTTTAAAGTCTTGTAATATGAAGCGATTCTTCTCGTTCGAGTAAAACAAGAGGCATTCTATACCCGCTCTCCCTTGGTGTTGGAATAATTTCACACATTATCTAAGGGTTAGTGGAGTCACTTGTATGGTCATTCATGGCTAGTTCTCTTGTGTTGCTCGAGTTGGTTGAACTTTAATTAATTAATGAAGTATTTTTAGTATGCTATGTTTTTAAAGTCTTTACAATGATTTATCTTAAAAAGACAAGAATAAGTGATCTTTAAACCAATCTAATAATCTTAAATCTTGTGAGTTACTTAAGCAAGACTTCTTGTTTGGGAAGCTTATTCGATGTTTGTACGATCTATATACAAATCTTGGTGCTAGCACGGCCAGTTAGTATAGATTTAATATTATGGGTTGATTGGAGGTTTGGGTATTCAGCAGGCCGTTTGAGCCCTAAACATACCGGCCGGTTTGTGTCGGTAATTCTTTACTTCTCTCGTATCGGCTTGCAAAGGACTTCTAGCGGGAGCCATGGGGTTTAGTCTTGAGAATTAAAGTCTTATTTATTTAAAATAATAGTATAAGTAAAGACAACTATTTAAGAACATAATTTGTTAGGTCCGAGCGTTCATAAAGTAGCTCTGGAGGGAGTTGCGCATTCCGACTTTCCAAAGGAAGTTACAAGACATGACGTACGTCATTCATTGGATAATCTTAGTCCGAATAATGAATTATGAGATACCGACGGACTTGAGACCCTGTTTAGGGTCCGTTATATTCATTAAGGAACAGTTGGCCGACCGTATCCACTGTTCCGTTACGAAATGCTAACTCCCCTATCGAAAGGGTTAGTACTAGTAACTATGACCAACCTTACTCTAAATATATCATTAATTAACAATGGATAACAACTAGAGTAACACCTTAAACGGGATAATACTTCTAATTACATTTCTTATCTTTTTATTTTCCTTTTAAAACAAAACTCATTTTCCAACTTATTATCCTAGTCAGACAATAGCGAGGGTTGAGTACGGGATCCGTGTCCATGGTTTGATACTTGGTTCTTACCCATACTATACTACGTTGCGATAGGTACACTTGTCTATTGTGTGTGTATTTAGTTGAAGTAATTATCATTTTAATTTATAAATTTAAAACCTGATTTTGTGTAGCTCTAAATAGAATATATTTATTACTACTAAAAACACGTCATCATGTCTTTGGCGTTGTTGCCAGGGTTATATATATATATTTATATTTTTATCTACATATAAAAACAAACTATCAAGTTTAATACCCCACACTTAAACTTTGCTTGTCCTTAAGCAAACTCATGCATGATTATACCCATAGAAGTAAAGTGTTGATAAAATGTTAATCCAAAGTTGCTGTCCCAAATGGCTGAATGGCCTTTTAAGAACAATGATTTGGTGGTTATACCTTTCGAGTGTTTCTCCACAATAGGGTAGCAAGCCTAACATATTCGATGGAACTATGATTATGCACAAATTTACAGTCACAAATGTTCACTCGACACTCGGGTTAAATATATGGATAATGTATGTTAAGAAGAACACTCAATGGTACAATTAATGCTTGCATAATCATAGGCTTGTATAAAAATCAAATCTCCACCAATTGACATAAAATATGCATACATCAAGAGGGCTTTATAAAGGGTTGTAATGTTTGGCTTAGGGTTAGGGTAGGAAGTATTTGGGAATAGTGGCTAAATGTTGAAAATCCGACTTGGCTTAATGATTAAAAAGGTAATTGATTCCTTTATTCAACTTAGATTAGACATTGTGACTAATCTAAGGACTCTTTTAAGGTCAGATCGTCAAGACCAAATCCCTTCTTCAAGAACGTCAACTTCTTCTTGTTTTTTTTAAATATTCATTGCTATCAATTCTTCATGAATTGTTCGGCTGTTTCTTCCTAATACATTCACTTTGATCAGCTTTTCATACTCCAATTTTTCGAGTAAGTTTGATTCTCTTTTGATGAGATTTCTTCACTAGCTTGGGTGATTTATTAATTTCTTTTTGGTTGCCCCTTTTTTTTAATAATTCTTCTTTTCACAATGAGTTTCTTTCTTTGAACATAAGATGGATCCATTTTCTTTCGGCGGGTGATCATTATTTAAATCATAGCCAAGTCGATTTTCAACTAAAAGGGTTAAAAGATAAAAGGCTAATTTGTCGGGTATATAGGTTTTGAGATATAGGTTTAGAAATGAAAAAGGTTTATGCTCAAAGGGGCTAACTAGGGGATGGTATTTAAGGTAGGTAAGAGAAGGAGAGAAGGCTAAAGAAACGAGGTTAATCCTAATGCCTCAATCATTTTTATGCATTCTTTTAGTCCATGATCTTGAAATGTATATTTTAAACAAGTTCTAATATGCAAAGCAATAATTAGCAATCACTCTAACAAACGAAATGAGCATGTGAAATATGTGAAAATCAATGATGTCAAAAACTTGACGTGTTCGCGATAATGCTAGGATAGGTTCAAATCTTTCACATGGAAACAGAAGGTAAGGGGTAATAAAGTAAAAATATGCATAAACTTATTTCTTTCTTTCTGTTGTGTTTCCTAACCTTCCCTATTTGTTTTCTTGATTAACTTCAATGGTATTTCAAATTGCTGTTTTTATAAGCTCGTTCATGCCAAATGATTTTTAAGACTTTTGTTTTAAGATTATTTTAGAAAATGTTTTTATTACTTCTATACATAAATTTTGATTTCATGAATTGGGTATTTTTTAATCATGCAATTGTAATACTTAAGACAAGATCCGGCAGTCAAAATATCAACGGGGTTCCACCCCACACTTAGTTTCTGACAATATGAATGTATGCAATATGATATGTGTCATGAATAATAAGAGTGTGGTGAACTAATACTCACCTAATAAGACGTAAATGTCGAGCGTGTAATCGATTCTCATCAATGCTTAGATCGTATTTCCGGGCACGAACCAAAATCTGTAGTACTTGTAATGCTATGCAATGCTCAACACATAAAGTAAGTACTAAAAGGAAAAATTAAACTAATATTCGCTTAACAAAGCAGCCGAATAAGGTTGGTGGCAGTGCCACCATGTCAACGGTTACTCCTGTAATCGGTAAAAATGGTGCCGTGTCTAGTAAACCAACGTCAAAAGTCAAGAATCACAAACTATATAAACAAAAGGAAGAGGGAGCTGCTACTAATATGGCGGGCGAGGCCACTGCTGGTATGGGCTAGGAGATTGCTGATGTGGTTGGTGAGCATACGGGTCCTGTAGATGATCGTGAAAATCCTATTGCATGCCGTCCATAGTATACCCTAGCTGACCCATACGGATCATCAAATCCAGCATAGAGGGATCTGCGGCGGTGTGGTAAATAGGCGGTATCCCATGATGTTCTCCTTGCCCCCTCCTAGCTTTAGGTGTCCTTCCCCTGCTTCATCATCTGATTCTTCAACTACCCCCATCCAGATGTTACCTTTATGATTTATTAACCGATAGACTCTATTAATTTTATTTAACATTCCCATACGGATTAGCATCTGGCTATCAACAGTGGTGACTGGAAGGTTCATCTCTAGCAGAGTCCCAAGGCGAGCAGGAGTTAAAACTCCCATGTTGGAGTCCAAACGAGTGATGAAAGGCCCTCCAAACACGTGGCTTGAAGAACAATATCCTGAAGCTCTAGTGAAAAATTTGGCTAAAGTGTAGGCCAGGTTGCAGTCAACCTGATCAATGAGGTAGTTAAGGTGAAAGAGGTCCCTAAGGCTTACCACCCCTGTGTTGTCCTTTCTTCCTCCCATGGTAAGGACTATACATCTGTGAATGTATCGGTGGAGCGAGTGTTTCAGTTTGGTGCTCTTTTGACTATGTGGGTCGAATGGTCTAGACCTAATCCTTCCCCAGAATAGGGATGCCTCACCCTCGCCAAACTCACTGTGGCTCTCTGTGAATACTGGCTGAGTAATCTCTCTGCCTATACATTCCTATCCTCACCCCAAACTGAGCCAGTGACATCTCATGCCAATGCCTGGCCATCCTGAATCTGACATAATCATGCAACTCCAAACTAATCACTGGCCTCGCAAATGAGAATGAGGCCAAGAACTCCAAGGTCAGCTCATAATAAGTAGTGTCTCAGATAGCAAAGAACCTTTCCCATGGTTTAGTTATAAGTTCAACACATTGATTTAGCAGCTCGATTTCCTCCAAAGTGGTGTAGTCTTGTGGATGCTAAACTCCTGTCCTAGAAGTTCCTGAAGCTTTTGATAGGCTTCCACTTCTATAGCATCATCTGGATCAAACACTAGCCAAGAATGCAATTCAAACTGTCCTTGTTGAATTGGGTGACGGTGGTATGGTGATGGTGGAGAAGATGGAGATCCATTGCCTCCGGACGTAGTTGAGGACAGGGTAGATCGGGGTGAAGACCTCATCCGCCTTCGTTTTCCAGCAGTTCGGGATGACTCCTCCATGCTCTATAATCACCAAAAGAAAAGAGTTAGTTCATAGAAACAATAGTGATTCATCATATATATATTTTAACGGCGCCAAAAACTTGATGGTGTGTAAAGTACGATGCATATTGGTGATAAGAATCATGTTTTTATAAAAATATATATGTATATAATTTTTGGACCACACAAGGGGAACATAATTTCGTGCATGGTTATGTTTCTCGAGTTCCAAAATGGTCAATTACAATCAATCAAACAAGGCGCAAATTCACACGGTGTAATATGACTACCAAAATAGATGGTCAAAATGTTGACTTTTGAAAAGTCAAACCCGCCAAAATTCTTGACCTAATTCAACTAATCGACAATTTCCTACCAACTATGTTAAAAACCTAAACACATTCAAACAAGATTCATGCTTCAATTTGTAACTCCAAATTCAAGAACTCTAAGTCAAAATTCATAAACCCATCCATACAAATCAAACAAATCCTACCCAAACAAGGCTAAAATGAGTTACATTATGATCCTACCTAGTCAAGTATACATCTAGATCAAGTATTGAGTTCATATACAAGCATATTCAAACCAAAGTTCAAAACAAAACCCTAGCCTTATTTGAACAAGATTAGCCACATTTGAAGCATAAATCACACTAAAATTGACAATGGACAAGTTCACATACCTCGGGGAAGAGATTGGAAGCAAAAATCAAGAGAAATCGTGAGAAATCGGGGGTTTTGGAGAGATTTTGGCCTAAACCGAGCGTTTTCGGAGTTGAGGGTTTTGAGGAAATAGAAATAGTCAGTCCAGTGGCTTAGATCTTTCGCAGAATTACTATGTCCCCGGCAACGGCGCCAAAAACTTGATAGTGTGTTTTTATATGTAGATAAAAATGTAAATATATATAACCCTGGCAACAACGCCAAAGACATGATGGCGTGTTTTTAGTAGTAATAAATATATTCTATTTAGAGCTACACAAAATCAGGTTTTAAATTTATAAATTAAAATAATAATTATTTCAACTAAATACACACACAGTAGGAAAGTGTACCTATCGCAGCGTAGTATAGTATGGGTAAGAATCAAGTATCGAACCATGGACACGGATCCCATACTCAACCCAACTTATTATCCTAGTCAGATAATAGCGAGGGTTGAGTACGGGATTCGTGTCCATGGTTCGATACTTGGTTCTTACCCATACTATACTACGCTGTGATAGGTACACTTGCCTATTGTGTGTGTATTTAGTTGAAGTAATTATCATTTTAATTTATAAATTTAAAACCTGATTTTGTGTAGCTCTAAATAGAATATATTTATTACTACTAAAAACACGCCATCATGTCTTTGGCGTTGTTGCTAGGGTTATATATGTATTTACATTTTCATCTACATATAAAAACACACTATCAGTTACTAATCTATAAATACAAAGTCTAGGGAATTAAAAGGAAAGACCATTTTTTTGAGTTCTAGAAGAATTGCTAAAACCCTATTCTCTCCCTACTCTCTCCAAGCCGCTGCCACCACCCAAGCCAACCTCACCGCCGTCTTCGAGAGCCGCTTCCGTCTTCGCCGTGCGCCGCCTCTGTCGTGTGCCACCGCAGCCGCCGTCCGCCGATCACTGTCGGCTACCTCCGCCGTCGCTGTTCTTATGCCGTCAGCGGGGACACCGGGTGATCGGGTTAAACGAACTGGGTTCGTTTTTGTGTTTGGGAGACGCTAGAGATAAACCGAATAAAGATCCGGGTTTGTACTGGTGGATTAGAGTTACGGGTTTAGTTCGTGGATCCAGATCTAGCGAACGGGTTGTTGTCACGTAGTGTTACATCTTTGGTTGCCGTCTCCTACTCGTGAAAGGTATAATCTTGAAATCCCCTATGGTTGTTATTGAATATTTGTTTTGCATCTAGACTCCTGGAATGTAGGTTTTGGCCTAGATCGGTTCATGCTTGTTTTTTCGCTGCGCGTTTTAAATAGTTTTGAAACCCTTGCACGAATTCCTAAAAACTTTCCCGAACATTGTCTGAACATAGATTGAATGTATACAATTCTACGGATCCCGTGGTTCAGAAAAGAAGGAAAATGGACCGAGAAAGAAGCAAAGCGGTCGTTTAACAAGTCAAATATTTGGTCAATGCAGGCATCCTAATAGAGGTACGGTATCCCACGTGGGTAGCAAATCCGGTAATGGTTTCAAAGAACAATGGCACATGGCGAATGAGCCTTGACTACAAAAACCTAAACAGTGATTGCCCAAAAGACGCATACCCACTGCAAGAAATTTATTTGAAGATAGACTCCCTCGCGCCTTTCAATTTAAATGCTTTCTTGACGTGTATAAAGGCTACCACCAAATACCTATGGAAAAGGGTGACGAGGAGAAAACAACATTTATAACTGACATCGGAGTGTATTGTTATACAAAGATGCCCTTTGGGCTAAAAAATGCGGGAGCTACGTACCAACGACCGATGGACGGGGTATTCGAACCACATATAGGGCGGAATCTGGAGATTTATGTTGATGATTTAGTTATCAAGAGTGGCAATGAGGAAGATATCCTAACGGATATCCAAGAAACTTTTAAAAGACTTAAGGAGGCCCGGATAATGCTAAACCCGGGAAATTGCTCGTTTGGAGTAGAGGAAGGAAAGTTCTTGGGCGTAATGATAACCAAGGGAGGATTCAGGGCCAATCTGGATAAAGTCTCCGCCCTTATCAGAATTCCTTCCCCGGTCTCCTTGAAAGAGGTTCAGTAATTAAATGGACGTTTGGTAGGTTTAAACTGTTTTCTTGCAAAGCATGCAGAACGATCCTTACCTTTAGTCCGCACTTTAAAAAAACATTGGTAAAGTTCAATTCCATTAGACGAAGGAGGCCGAATAAGCTTTTCAACAACTCAAGTCGTATCTAGCAAAAGTCCCAACTCTCACCTCCCCACGGAAGGGGGAAGAACTGAAGGTTTACTTTGTCGCAGCAGACGCGTCTGTTAGTGTCGTACTTATGGTCGAATGAGGGGGAGTGCAAACTCCCATCAATTATGTTAACCAGGTCCTAACGGACCCTGAGACACGATACTTTCTGCTGGAAAAGTTAGCCTTAGCTTTATTGCATGCATCTAGAAGTCTACGCCGATACTTTCAGGCACACCGGGTCGAAATCCTCACCGATTTTCCATTGCAGCACGTAATGGCAAAACCGAAACTTTCCGGTCCGCTGGCCAAATGGGCTATTGAACTAAGAGCTTTCGGTCTCACATACAAGCCCAGATCCGTAATAAAAGGACAGGTTGTTGCAGTTTTTTTGCAAGAAATAAAAGAAGGAAGAGAAAAAGAACCGGAACATGACATGACATAACTGCTGTCACAACCCGACCGGGGGCAAGGCGTGATGATCGAATACCAAAACAAAACACAACGGAAATAATGTGACATATATCTTATAAATGTTATAAATCCAACTAAGCCAAAATTTACATTTACAAAGGTACATATCTACTAATTACTAACTAAAAATAAAATAAAGTGGTGAGTCTAATCTCCCATCAAAGCTTTCTCGGGTGAAGTCTATGGCTCAACATAAGTATTCTAAAAGGAGTTATCTATCTTCAACAAGCTCGTGTCTAAGTTGCTAATTTCCAAACTCGAGAAGGGTACCTGAATACATGCTTAAAAATATTGTGTCAACTAAAAATTTGGTGAGTTCACGAGTTTAGATAATAAAACATTTATATTGAGAATCAAACATGTATGGTATGGTATGACCCCGGGGTTCCATACTAGAATCAAGTCGGGTATGATTAGAACCGTAATTATTACGTATAACTGTTCGAGTTTTATGGTGTGTTTATATTTAATGGGTTTTTGGACGATTGGGCTAAGCCCAATGACTCATGTATGGACTAAGCCAAATAACTCATAGATGGGCCAAGCTCATTAGGCCTTGTTTGTTACCACTTATTGTGTCATGAATTTCTATATCGGTACCCATCTATGTCTGTGTCACTTATGTCTTCTAGAATAATAAAAAATATATAGCCCTAAAATTGGGGTTGTTATAGTCTCCCTACTTATTGAAATTTCGTCCTCAAAATTTAAATGATGTTACTATTTAGGGCAGCTATATTAACATTAAATCATGTAGTAGGTAATTTGTCAAGTAAGTATTAAAAATGACATGTAGTAAACATAGGTACCTCGTTTAAGAGAGGTGGACATGACCAGAATTTGTCTCATGAAAGGATTTAGGCTAATCGTGAATTATTGCGCTTAGCACTACACCGAGGAATCAACAATACTAAAACATTGTTATAAATTATCGCTTTCTTTAGCAGGCTTGGGACTAAAATAATGGTTGGGACAACAAACATCTATCTCGTTTGTATTTTGGATACCCGTATAACCATCAAAGGTCGTTGAAGTGACTAATTTCTAGAAATTGGGAAGCGTTGAGAACAAAGAAATTGTTGGAGTTATCATTTCTCTCTAGTACCAATTTGATGTTAAGAAAAAAATCTCCTGCAGTAAGATTGGCTAGAGATTTCTTGTAAAAACACTAGCCTTACTCAGTTCATAATGAGAAGATTTTCTTCTCCTTTATCATTGTATCATTATGCACATAAGGGAGGAGCCGTATGAGATGAAAATCTCACGTACGGTTCTGTAACGGAGATTCTTTGAATTGAATGACGACCGTCTCAATCCGAAGGAAATTATGCGGAAGCTTTACAGAATTATTATGAAGCTATACGACTAGAAATTGATTCCTATGGCCGAAGTTATATACTCTATAACATAGAAGTTATCTACACAAGTAACGGAGAACACATGAAAGCTTTGGAATATTATTTTCGAGCGCTCGAACGAGACCCATTCTTACCACAAGCTTTTAATAATATGGTCGTGATCCGTCATTACGTGCGACTATCTCCACTATAGAAAGAAAAAAAGTAAAGAAAGATCAGATTCGCTAGTAAATAATAGAAAAAAGGGCTTTCTACATATGCATCGTCTAACATAACGATTTTTATTAGCGGTAGAAAAGAAAGAAACCTCATAGAAGTTGAAATATGAAGAAATATACATGCCTAGCTATTTTAGTCTATGGGTAAAGGATCTAATTGATAGAATAAGCACTGTAAAGATCAATTAGCGAGGTTTTGGCCAATACAATAAGAACTGCTTACTTATGTCATGATGTGAGACAAACGTTAGGAATCCACTTATGTAATAAGGGAATAGATATTCTCAAATTGGGTTTTCAAAGGTAAATAATGACAATCATAACTCAAAAATTGATTGGACGTAGCATGAATGGCAATTCGGGCTATATGAGAATTAGAGAAAACAATTTCAATTCGGGCTTTCTACATAGGCATCATCTAACATAACGACTTTTATTAGCTGTAGAAAAGAAAGAAACCTCATAGAAGTTGAAATATGAAGAAATATACATACCTAGCTATTTTAGTCTATGGGTAAAGGATCTAATTGATAGAATAAGCACTGTAAAGATCAATTAGCGAGGTTTTGGCCGATACAATAAGAACTGCTTACTTATGTCATGATGTGAGACAAACGTTAGGAATCCACTTATGTAATAAGGGAATAGATATTCTCAAATTGGGTTTTCAAAGGTAAAGAATGACAATCATAACTCAAAATTTGACTGGACGTAGCATGAATGGCAATTCGGGCTATATGAGAATTAGAGAAAACAATTTCAATGCATTGTTGAAACATATTGTTTAATTTTAGTAAAAGTTAGACAAGGGTCAAAAAGAGTTCGATTGGGTAGATCACTTGGAAGACTATATATAATAGTTCAAAATCAGGCAATGGGTCGTTTGTCGTAAGAAATTGGCGTATTGATACTTTTATATCTACATAACATGGAAATCTTGTTTAGAACAAAAGATTCGCACTGAAATGTGGTTTGTTGATAGTGTTTATTTGTTTCAATCGGATTCATCGAGTGTAAAGATGGAATTTTCTTTCGCGGCTCGCGGTGTTGATTAAAATGACTCGAGGTGTGTTGATAGTAGTTGTCTAGGCAGTGAAGTAGAAAACTATGACATGGAAGGAAATTTCATGGAAAAAGGTTTCTTGAGGTTGATTCTGGGCTTGTTAACTTATTTCGTTGATAAGCGACGTAACATCGTTGTTGATCGGTTTAGGAGTAGATCTTCATGGGGTATGTGTCGGATAGTCAACATGGAGGTAATAGAGTTTGATGAAGTCGCCAATTGGGGAATCATATGGATTTCGGAGTTTCTTTGAAATGATGCATACGTATTCAAATGGGATGAGAATAACTTGAAAATGGGGTTGGAAAAGAATTTGTTTGTTGGGAATTCCCTACAGTTGAAAGGGAAATGGATGTGTATGGGTTTCTAAGGGAAGTGAAAATGTTGATTTTATCAAGGAATGGGCGTTAGATTTGATGTACATGGGGCTAGTTGTTGGACTTGGGTTTTTGTAGAGAAATAATTATTGAACCAAGTCGGAACCCGAGGTCGAGAAAGGGTTTTGCGTTCCCTTTGTGAAGAGTTGATGAAGAGGTTGTATTGAGGAGTAACTGTTTCAGGTGACGTGGTCTAATGCTATGAGAGACGAGGCGAGTCTTCAGTGTTCCAAGTTCACTGATGCTTCCGCCATGATTAATCCAAATCTCTTCGGCTTCTTCCAAACGGTAAGGGTTCACATAGGGAGTCTAATTAGCAAGGTAATGAAGTTGGAATATGACTGGTGTTTGACAATGGGTCAACGAGTGTGTTGTTAAGGATAATATAGTTGATATATGAGAATGTGAAATCGAAACAATGTGGTTACAACAATGTTGTTCATGAGTGATCTATGATAACTTGTATAAGAGAGTCAAAGGAATTAAAAGAAGAAGTTGCTCGGTTATCATGAAAGAGCACAGTTGAGTCGAGTTTCTAAGGAAAGTGTTGAATTTAGAAAGATACAATGATGAATTGAGCTGATGAATGTCTCCTTATCAAGGGTTGTTTTAATTTAAGAAGAGTTTTATGTTTGTGGCTTACGCATATGGAGACCCGATAGGATTTCCTAGAATTCACATGTGTATGTAAGCTCTCAATTACGTGATATCAAGTGTAATTGTCAACTTACTCACATGATCACTCTAGTAGTCTCCTAGCATAGTCATATTCTATGCGTGCACCAAGGTTATTTCAAGTGTCGATGTGGAAGTGACAATCCTAAAGTGTACTTATGAGCCAAGGTCCTAAAAGTCATGTCTCGGGGTACTTAGGTTCTCCTAAAGTACTAAAATTGTAATTAACGCCATAGTAGTTTCAGAGTCCTAAGAGTGAGGGTCCTTAAGGTGTTTTCGGTTAGAGCCTAGGAATCCTAAGGAAACCTAATTCGATAAAACTGTTGTCTCTGATACCAATCTGTCACAACCTGACCAGGGGGCTAGACATGATGATCGAATACAAAAACAAAACACAACGAAAATAACGTGACATATATCTTATAAATGTCATAAATCCAACTAAGCCAAAATTTACATTTACAAATGCACATATCTACTAATTACTAACTAAAAATAAAATAAAGTGGTGAGTCTAATCTTCTATCAAAGCTTTCTCGGGTGAAACCTATGGCTCAACATAAGTCTTCTAAAAGGAGTTATCTATCTTCAAGCAAACTCGTGTCTAAGTTGCTAATTTCCAAACTCGAGAAGGGTACCTGAATACATGCTTAAAAATATTGTGTCAACTAAAAAGTTGGTGAGTTCACGAGTTTAGATAATAAAACATTTATATTGAGAATCAAACATGTATGGTATGGTATGACCCCGGGGTTCCATACTAGAATAAAGTCGGGTATGATTAGAACCGTAATTATTACGTATAACTGTTCGAGTTTTAAGGTGTGTTTATATTTAATGGGTTTTTGGACGATTGGGCCAAGCCCAATGACTCATGTATGGACTAAGCCTAATAACTCATAGATGGGCCAAGCCCATTGGGCCTTGTTTGTAACCACTTATTGTGTCATGAATTTCTATACCGGTACCCGTCTATGTCTGTGTCACTTATGTCTTCTAAAATAATAAAAAAAATATAGCCCTAAAATTGGAGTTGTTACAACTGCCGCGCCAAAGGAAGAAGCCACGCCACAATGGTGGTCTCTGCACACTGACGAAGTATCTAACACTGAAGGCTCAGGAGCGGGGCTCATTTTGGTTAGCCAAGAAAGAACGGAACTGACGTATGCTCTCCGTCTTGAATTTAAGAGCACAAATAATGAGGTAAAATATGAGGCTCTCCTAACCGGGCTCAACCTAGCCATTCATATGAAAGTTCAATACGTCCGAGCACATGTGGACTCTCTTTTAATAGCTAACCAAGTGATCAATGTCTATGAAGCCAGGGAACACACAATGGCCGATTATCTAGAGAAAGGTTGAACGAGCCAATCAAAGTTTGGTTAAGGGAATCAAGGCCAGACTAGGTCAAAAGGAAGCTCATGAGTAGACGAGATTCTTAGCATCCTGAGAGCACATCACACCACACCAAAAACCAGCAACGAAGAAACCCCTTTCAGTTTGACCTCCGGACACGAGGCCGTAATCCCCGCGGAAGTAGAGAAACCCACCATACAAATCTTGACCCAAAACAAAACCACAAATAAAGTTAAGAATGAACTTGGATCTCCTGAAGAAAAGACATGACAACCCAGGGATCAAAGAAGCACGATACAAGCAGACATTAGCAAAATTTCTAGTTAATGTCACAATTACCGAATACTTGTCATAATGATTTAACTCATTTGATTTTATAGAAAATCAATGACGTGTAATAAAATAATAATTAAACAATATAGTAAGCAACAATGAGATTAACGATGCAAAATAGTCTATCAAACATTGAATAACGATACGACAATAATAACATCAATTTCGTGATAATAAAAAAATATTATAGTAAACTAAAACAATATTATAACATGATTGTTAATATTTAGATATGACAATTGGATTAATTTCAGGAAATCGGTATTATATTTGTAAATTTTATGAATACCTGATTTTTAATATTAAGATGAAACATTTGTCGATGCAATAACAGAGAAATATTTAGAACTTTTAGATGTTATGAAGATATTTATTAAAACATGCTAAAAAAACCGTGTTCAATTCAACCAAAGATCAAGGACAGCTTAATTATTTTTGAGGGCCCATTATGAAGTAAAAACCGGGGCCCTTTTAAATGTCATCGTTATAAAGAGTCATGTTATAAAGAGTTATGGATCTAGGATTTTTTTGTGAGTGAGGACAAAAAACGGGTTCCTCAAATTTGGTTGGACTTTGTATATTAAAAAAGTTTTAGGTCAATTTTTTTTGTTAAAGTAGGATTGAATACTTTTAAACTCAAAACAAATAATTTAGATTAGACTATTTTTGTTAAAATTTCACCGCCACCCCCGCCCCCGCTCCTGCCGTGTTTTTGTATCTACATTCATAGGCGGACCTACTATGGGGGAAGGGGGGCAGCCGCCCTCCATAAAAAAAAGTTAGTCTTACATACACATTAAAATCTTGATCACCCCCCCCATAAAATTTTGCAATAGCCCCCAATCACCCCCATTAAAAAAATTTAGTGTTATAGATATATCGCTAGTCAACTGACCCCAAAAATTTCCAAGCACATAAAATTTTTCCTGGGTCTGCCACTGTCTACATTTAGATACCGACCCGCAACGCGCGGTAACTATTTGCTTGTTTATGTTAAACGGAAAAGTAGGCTTTGACGAACCAGTAACAAATAACATCTTTTCAGCCAAAATTCCATTTTTTAAAACAAAAAAAAAACCTCATTTATAACAACATTTACAGAAACATAGAGGTTACAAATGGCCACAACCCACATATAGAAATAAAGAAAGATTATGTCCGCCTATATACTTATCTAAAAAGAGTTGCAAGCAATGAAGATCAAAAATACGTAAAAGTGTTAAAAAAACCATAACCAATTACCAAAAAAAAAACAAATTTTTATCTGTTTAAACACAAAAAAGCAGTCAAAAAGTGATTAAATTAACCCTAAAACCATAACCAGATACCCGGGAATGTAGGATTCGAGTAAGAAAATAAACATAAATTACCCAAAAAACTGGTATGCCTACATTCATTACACGAAAATGCAGGAATGAAGAACACCCTGATAAACTCCATTCTAAGAATAAATTTCAAATAATCACAAGCCTTTGTAATTTAATTATTCTTTATAATTTAACAAAACCTTTCAAAGTTATTTTAAATATTTGATTTATTTAGTACTTTAAATTATAGAACACAAATAATTAATATGAGAACTAAAAACTAATGAAAACATAGTTAGTTTTAATTTTATATCCATTAAAAGATACCGAGTAAAAACTTTTGATTATGTGAATCTTTATGAGATTTATATTAATATGGAACTATCAAAAATTCAAAATCTTAAACGTTATTCCTTTTTTCACTCATGCACGAAGCAAAATGTGCATATGAAAATTAATTTCAAACGATTTATGATTAATATTTAATTTTGTGTAAATTAAGTTAGGAGATGATTCATATCGTATGTCGACATTCCGGCTCTCGTAATTAAGTATGATAAGTAGCGATTATAGTTCCTAATGTTCATACCGACTACAAACTTATCGTCCCTAACATGGAAGTCATAAAAAATTTATGTTAAATGGGTGGGAAATTACCGTTTTAACCTTCAAATTAAGAAAAACAAAAAATTAAATAAACCACCCAACCCCACGCTTTCTCTATCTTTCTAATCGCTCAATTCCTCTTCCCCTCTGTGCCTTAACCGACGACCAACACCATCAATTGTCGAAAAACCGTTAATATTGAGATTAAATGGGACTGATATGGTTACAGAAAATCTAAGCAACTTCTACTGAGAGAAATACTACTAGACCAAAATTAGTGTTGAGGTTAAGTTAATGTTGAAGATACAATAAAGTTTCTATTAAAGACTAGAGTTTGTACTAATAACCAAAGCTAACACCGACACTACACATTTCTATTGAAGAACAAGTTACTCGGTACTACCGAGTGAGACATTTGGTGACAATGTGCTTTAAATAATTGAAACATAACCGTCATTCTCGATATCGTTTGAATTAACTGGGGGTTTAATTCAAACGATTTGCTCGGTATAAACTTACGTTCTTTGGTATCTTCTAACTCTTTAATAGAAACTTAAGATCTTCGACACTAACTGAGTTTTTCGATACCAACTTAAGTTCAGTAGTAACGTTTCGGTATTAACTCAGTTACTGATAGTAATCGGTGTCTTCGGTAGTAATCTTTGGTACTAAGTTGCCTAGCATTGATAGCAGCAACTTAGGGCTTCATGCTCTTCATGTTGAATTACTTTAATATTCCTTCCTGAACACTCTATTACAATTTTTCATCTAAACAAATCAATACAATTTCAGACCTAGCACAATTCAAACCCCGAGGATATGATAAAAGCTTGTGCCATAGACTTTGTTAGGGACATGGGAAAACCAATTGCCACTCATAGACTTTGTATACAATAGCAACTATCATCCAATCCGAGCATACAAGCCGCGCACTATACATGGCTTTGTACGGTAGAAAATACGTGGCTTTGTACGGTAGAAAATACGTTAAGTCCATATTATTTGAATAGTTGGTACTTGGTAGGACCTTATATTGTTCAATAGCCTAGAGATAATACTAGCCAAATATCATTTATGATAAAGAACAATGTTGGAGAAGTAGTAAATTAAGAGCAAATAAATTTCTTTCAATGGAAATATATTAGGAAGGAGCTATGATATAACTTGAGAAATGAAACAAGCACACTACCTATTTGCATAAACAACCACCATGCAAACATGCTTACATTTACCTTAGACTTCACCCTACACACAAACAAGATCAAGAATTTTCATTTTATCATGGCAGGAAAGTCTCATTGTATAGTGCCCAAGGAGAGAGGTTCATATCGATCATTTGTCCAAACTCAGGCCGTCGAACATTATCAGGCTCCATCACACTACCTCGGTTAACATGCTCATTTTGGCTGCACACACACAAAGGCTCAAGGGTCAAAATAACAACATACACTTGCGCACTGTTAATTAGCAAAAGCGATATCATCGTTCACTCTTTTGGTTTCCATGACCTTAAAAGCATATACTATTAGTATTGATGTATCATTGTTACTCTGACTCTCTTCGTGACATTTTCTATTACCTGATTTTTTTATACTACACTTTACTGTCAACTAAAAATAATATATATATATATAAATATAAAAAACAGAGCCTGGGTCTTGCTAGGAGCAGCTTCTCTATCCCCTAGGATAGAGGAAAGGTCTGTCTTCATCCCACCCTCCCCAGACCCTACAAATAGCTCTACTATGAGTGGGATTTTACTAGGTATGTTTGTTTGTTTAAAATTTGGGAACTGTTGTCACCCACTTGCCCGAAAATACATGTACTATTTATAGTTACCTTGGGGGAAGAAGCCCGCTGAAGTTCTGGACTTGTACTTGTGGATCTCTTGGTGGAAACCAGTCAAATATGTTGCTTGGGTTTGAAGTAACCATGTTCATTGCACTGGGAGGTAAAGCAACCTATACAAGGTAACAAAGTGAGAAAACTAAAAAACAGTGATTTCACTTCCTTTTTAGATTGCAAGCACAGACCTGTGAAGTTGTTTGTGCATCTGCAGGGTTGTGCTTCTCTAGAACTTGCTAAACAAACGAATAACAATTCTAGTTATTATTCTGTTCATTAACTTAACTTTGAATTTTACATTAAAAATGCAATACCTTGCGGGCACGAACATGTTTTAAAGCCTCCTCAAGGATTTGTTCTCGGTACTCAGCCTCACACAATGTTGAAATTGCAGAAGGATCCCCTTCAAATACCCTATTGAACATACAAAAAGAGATTCCAATTCATACAATGTTCAACAAAATTTCTAGACTATACTTTCAACAAAAAAAGATCATAACTTTCAACAAAAGACGCCTTCTCCAAAATAAAAAAGTCGATAACAGAGGTATTTATAAAGTTTAGTATCAATAATAAATTAAAGTCAAATATTATAATAATTTATGAATTTCGGTTTGCAATCTGCTTTGATGCTTATGGCAGTATTACTGTCTTCAAATCACATAACGACCTATACCTTATCCGTTTCTCCATTTCTATCATATGGGACTTGCATCGGACGATCTCTTGTTGAAGTTCCTGTTAGGAAGTAATATACAGTTAAGAAGTTTGAAGGATTTATCATGGTTGATTTGACAAGTATCAGGGATCATAGATCTCCAGAAAATAGTTTTGGGTACGATATTGTATACCTCAATTCGTGAATCCCCACTTGATGGGCTGTTCCTAAACCAAATTGAACAAATTAGTAAAACTCGGATACCATAAAAAACCAACATACTTTTATTTTGCACCAAAAAGCCTCCCAACCTAATTTTGGTATATTAAAGTCCCTAAACTTGTCAAAAATACATGAAAAAGTCCCTCAACCCAATTTTGTATGTTAAGGTCCCTAAACTTGTTTAGAATGCATATACTTGTGCAAAATTTTTACAAATGATTTGTTATCCCTTAAACTTGTTAGAATTTGATGAACAACATTTTTGCACAAAAAAATGTATGTCTTATTTTGACCAATTTAAGAGGTATGAAGTCATTCTTTTAAATTTATTTCAAAACTATGTGCATTTTAGACAAGTTTAGAGACTTTAACCTTTTTCATACAAAATAAGAAAGTATGTTAGTTTTTTATGGTATTAACCCTTTTGAAACAAAACCAACATTAAATTAAAACTAAATACCAGATTTGAAAATAAAAACAGAAAAAAAGATGAGCAATTAGAGATCATATATATCTGATAGCGAATTAAATAATAAATAAACAACCTGGCTTGGTTCTGAACTTGGTGACCTTGCGCTACACTTTTTAACCTTCCCAGAGCCCTTTCGAGGTACTAAAGACACATATAGTTAGAGTTAGCTCTTTTGATTTGAACCAACACGTGCTTTTAATATATACTCCTCAGTTGCACAATTAGTTTTTATACAGGCCTGAGGTTGTATAATACATCTATAAAGGCCGCCTGAGTAACATATGTACCTGTTGGTTCTGCAACCTTCAGAAAGTTTTAAATACACCAAGATGAATCCAGAATATATCAGAAAGGAAGCAAAGTGCGTATACATGAAGAACAATGACAAAATTAGATGCTAGAAAAGAATCATTAATACCAAACAAATTTAAGGAAACGATAACCACAAAAGCATTAAAACTAATTAATGAATACCTTCCCCTCTCATGCTCTGGAAGATTTATATATCGTGACATAATTTCTTCGATACTATCATACACCCAAATGAAAATTAGGTAAGTAAATAATAGGTACTTTGAGTGAACAGTTGAAAATAAGGCGAAGCAATTGCACAAAGGGGGTTAATCTGTGCTGGAGACAGATCTGTTCACCTTCTACTTCCAGAGAAAATACTAGCTTTTCCAGAGGGCGAAAACATGATGAGAGCAACATCCACATCACACAAAACAGACAGTTCATAAGCTTTCTTGAGGATTCCATTTCTTCTTTTTGAGAAAGTAACCTGCCTATTTGTTGTGTTTTCAATCTTCTTGATCTGCAATTTAGCCCTCCCCATTATTTGATCATAAAAAGACCAATTTCAACTGATAATATGTGTTGTCCAGGTACAAGAGCAAGAAGTAAGAAAGAAAGCGGTGAAGGCGATGAATATGAAGACATTAAATGAGTTTTGTCAGTGCTAGGCAAGGTGACGTACGAAAGAGATAGAGCGGTGGTGGTGCATGCTAGTGTCACTTAGCAAAAATAAAAAATACTAAAGGGTATTCAAGACGCAAGGCGCCCTCAAGGCATAAAGGGATCACCTAGGCACACTCATGGTAAAAGAGATCGCCTAGGCCCAAAAAAGTGCACGCCCAAGACAAAAAAAAAGAGCAATAATAAAATAAATAAAAGGCATAGAAAACTAATACTATCCCCAAATATAATAAAGAAACCCAAACAAACCAAACCAAACCAAACCAAACCAAACCAAACGTACCCAGTATAATCCCACACATAGCTAACGCTATTAGTAGGCTCTGGGGAGGGTGTGATGAGGGCAAATCTTACCCCTATCCCAAGGGATAGAGAGGCTGCTCCCGTTTAGACCCCCGGCTCCATGGGAAAGAAAAAGATAAAAATATAAATAAAATTAATGAGTAATAAAGTAAAATAAATCTAACAGTAATGTAACAATTAGCAGTGTATAACTAGAGTATATTAGTCACAAGAAAATCATCTAACTAAAGCAACTAAAATCATACAACTAGTAACTAAAATTATCTAACTATAAAAGAATCAAATATAACTATTTGTATACTACATTAATTATATCCACTTAAACACTCATCATGTGAATAAAGCCTAAAAAAGAAAGAAAATCAAATAAAAAACCCAAACAAAAAAGAGAAAAAGAAAAACCATTAGCCAACAAATCCCTAAACTCACTTCTATAGGGCATGAGCATCAGCAAAAAGAAAGAGATGCAGAAGCCGTCTGCATAGAAGAAACTGAGAAGAAGCAGAATCTAGACTTTCAAATATCACTTGCCTTGCTTGTGCCCATACCAAGGCGCTCACCTCACCTGCACTTAATGAAGACATAAAACCGTCGCTTTGCGTGTGTTCGAGGCGCCTAGGCATCGTCTTGCCTAGCACGCTTCTGGCTCGCCTCTGACTGCATAGCTAGTAAGAGTGGAAAAGCAGGCTATATTCGTAAAATGGGTTGTGAACGCATGAGCAAAATTCAAACTAATTCATGAACTGAATCTTAAAGTCATGTGTGTGGGCTTATGATCTGTAAATTTATGAATTGTGTATCCAGTTCACACGTTCAAAGATAGGCATGAGTTTTGTACTAGCACTAGACGAAATATATATGGCTTCTATGTAGTGTTTTCATCATGGTTCATGCAAATGTATAGAAAATTAAAAATTTTCATCGCCATAAGTGTGTGCGTGGGCAGTAGTAATAATCTTTTCCACATTTATAAGTGCCCTAGAACAAATATATAATTTGAACACACTTATTTTACACGAGTTAAGAAATGTGTAATTTTAAAAAAATATTTGTACTTACAAGCATGTTGATGATGTTTATGCTAATAAGCCCAATAATATATAACGAGTCACAAGCATTCTTTTACTTATAGTTGTTCAAAAAGATTGTCACATAAACAAGCATGCCCACGTATAATATAGTTTGCTTAGCTCCTTTTTCTAGCCTAAACATTGTCAAGCCCACATGGGGTCCCATTCTAAAACCAGTCAGTAATAGAAGCAAAGATCGGTATGTTTAGTGTGAGAGATTATGCATCACCCTGAGCCATATAATGAAAGTGGATAACAAAACCCTAGGGCCATACAGTCAATGGGCTAGCATGGGCCTATCTAACATTATTACATTATTTAGATTATTACACCCCCGCAATTGGGACTTGGGACGAGACGAGTACAGAAGTTCAACAAAAGTTGGTAAATAGGGAAGGATATGTCTTTTGGTGAAGATGTTGATTGATGGAATATACAGAGCATATTACAAGTCAGATGGAATATAAAGAGTACGCAACTAACCCATAGCAACTTTTTTCCCACACAAAATAATGTCAATCTCAATATGGTCTTGCATCAGGTTGGTTGAAAGATAGACGGTGCTAACATTATCATTGTCACAATAGACAATAGGGGGCAAAGTAGGGGCAGTGAAGCTTAAATGGCAGATTCTAAAGCTAACATGTCTTTGTCGCTGCATTAGCAACCTCGTCATATTCAGCTTCAGCACCGGATGTGAAGATAATTCCATGGCATTTGAAGAGAAAGATAATACGTTAGTCGGAAGTCGATCGGTTATGTATTCGAACATCATCCCCAATCTGTGTGAGAATAAGCCGTTAGCTTGGTTTTAAAAAGCGAGAAGCACACCGGGGCAACGGGGACTAAAACTGAGGCGTAAAAGCGCACCGCTTTTAGTACGCGAACCACAAGGTGCTTATATAAATTTTCCTATACATCTCATAGGTTTTAAGCATCCTCTATCCAAAATTTAGCTATAAATAAGCTTTATATATGACTTTATACATAAATTACCTATATGTACAACCTAAAAAGCCTTCTGTACAGCATCCTGATGCACAAAAATGTAGCCATGTACATGAGGCGCGCGCTTCACTTGCGCTTTATGTATAGAGCTCGCATTGCTTACACAAAAGCCCTAGACCCTGCACCTTGTGTCGCGTTGCGCCTAGGCGTGCTTTTTAAAACCAAGGTTGTTAGAGGGGAAGTACAACCTAAAAAGCCTTCTGTACAGCATCCTGATGCACAAAAAAGTAGCCATGTACATGAGGCGCGCGCTTCACCTGCGCTTTATGAATAGAGCTCGCATTGCTTACACAAAAGCCCTAGACCCTGCACCTTGTGTCGTGTTGCGCCTAGGCGTGCTTTTTAAAACCAAGGTTGTTAGAGGGGAAGTATTCAATACATATATTTGCTAGCCATGATCTAAGGTGTCACGAATGTAGCGTAAAATAGGCTTGATACAATTGAAGTGTGGGTGTGTGGCTCTCGAGGATTATATACACACACACACATATTTTAGACTACATAAGAGATGTCTAGGCGAGTGATGGTTAGACTATGTAAAGCACCATGAAAGGTAGGATCTATGCAGTTAATGCGTAAAAATATCGGTTATCGGTCAAGGACCGATATTTGAGATATCGGTTCTCGCGGTGGGGTAATTTTTATATCATGCATAAACTTATATATATATACATATATAATATTAATAGTCAAATCAAAATTCAAAAATGGAGTTGCAGTCTCGCAGAACAAGAAACAAGAAATCACTGGTTGCAGAATGGAATTAAGAACAAGAAACAAGAAATTACCTTGGAGGCTTGGAGTTGTAGTCTCGCAGACATGAATATGCGATGCCGATTAGGTTTGTTGATGTTGAATATACGATTAGGGTTGTGACTGATTATAGTCGCCCCTGTTTTGACTGTGTTTAGGCCAAGAATTTGGATTGTGGACTGACTTGGGGCTTTAGATCTAATAAAATGGTCCTACCAGACCAAAACCGATAATATCGCTGATATCACCGATATTTAAGACTCATAATTTCGGCGATATATCGGTGATATCGGCCGATATTATCGGAACCGATATTATTACTGATATTAGAAACCGATATGGTGTCCTATGACCGATAACCGATATCGGCCGAGTTAACTGCATAGGGTAGGATAAAGGGAGGGTTCCTCAATAGGAGCGGACAAACTTTAGTGTCGGTGTCAACATGTGTTTTGCACGACTTGCAATCGGATGGTTTTACATAGTCTAATATCTCACTTGCATACTCGGCTTGAGAGAGAAATTGACCGGCTTCAGTAGGAATAGCAGCAATGCCTAGAAAATAATGAAGAAGGCCAAAGTAAGTCATCAGAACTGAAAGAGGCAATAATGTAGCAGACTGCTAGTGTATTCATTTTTTAATCGTTACATGCAGTGTGGATCCTATAAGGGTTGACAAGGCATACGCAGAACATGGTGTGGTGGTAACATTAAGGTTAAGCTTATAATGGGCTTGGTAAAACCTTATTAGGCAAAGGGTAAGAGTAGGTTGGATCATAATCTAAAAGGGTGAAGTTGAGGTGAGGACAGGATGGGCCATGGCCATGATGGTTTGATTGCCCACGACATGATTGAGTATGACCTCTGATGAAAGCGTAGAGGTTGGAAAGTAGGCTATATCCATAGAGATAACGAACCCTCATGGTGAGAGTGGAAGATGGACAAGACACTATGGAAATAAAGAAGAGGGATTAGAACGGTGTCAAGAAAGTCATACAAGGGTGCCAAAGTATGAGTGAATGAGGCAAATGAACACGATGACTCATCGTGGATGGCATGAACCACGATGAGTAAGCACATGGGGTGGTTTGACGACCTAGTTTGTGTTGAGGGAAAATGTAAGGATAACAAAGAGGCGAAGATGTGAGTAGGATGTCTGTCTATTGAATATTCTAGTAAAGGGTATGGAAAAATGGTAAGCATATGGATGGCTACATAAAGTGACTCAACCAAATACCTAGCTAGAGGACGATCTTGAAGATGAGGGTACGATGAACATTGTTAATGGCCGAAATCATGCGTTAAGGTGTGCAAGGAGAAGCAAAACTGTATGCCATCATTGGCAAAGAGACCATATAGGGACGCGTGATAACATCCAAAAGATTTGATTACACAATTATATTTGGTATTGACATAAATGTAAGAATTTAGATAGAGGGTTTGATTTTATTTTAATGAGTGTGATGTATAGAACATGAAATATAGTCATAGAACATTGGTTACCAGTGGTGAAGTAAGATTTTAAATAACTTTGAAAGTGACAACAACATTGCTAAAATGTGGGATGAGTACTATATGCATCACTAACACGGAACAATGCTCATCAATCTAGCCATATGCAGTTAGACATTTATACTTGAATTAGAATGGCAAAAGAAGTTGACCTTTCAATTGGTAATTGCAAACTCTTGCTGTGGGAAATGGAAATTATGTTTTGAAGCCGCTTGAACATCAGTTGCGTCCGTCAATTACAGCAGATATTTGGCCGGTGATGATATAAATATAAAACCGATGCCGGACGAAAGAAGAAAAAGTTCGGTTCCAGTAGATAGCGACGAGGGTTCCGTCAGAGAGCACGGGATAGGGTTTTGGCACGATGAGGCGATGACTGTCATTTTTCGAACTTCAAACAATATCAACGCAATCAATTATTTTATCTTCTCTCCTCTCCGTTTATTAAAAAACACAAATCTTTTTTAATCCACTTTCTTTCGATAAAAAAAACTAATACAAATCTTTTCCACCTCATTTCACTTTTTTTCTTAAAAAGAAATAGGGAATACATAGTTTTTTTTATAACGGCAATATTCTAGGATAATTGGGTTTTCCCGAGGCAACTCCTAGAACATCCAGGGCAGCCCGTCACAGGAGGAACCCCCAACTGGGTAAACCCCCTGACCTGGCCACAGACCCCTTTTTTTGCTGTTGCCAGGATTCGAACCCAAGACCTCAACTATAGGAAGTCTTAGGGCTACCATTGCACCAAATGGCCAACGATGGGAATACATAGTTAGTAACTAGACTTATACAGCCACTCATTTAACTTCAGGAAGAGGCGATGGCATAGAGCACGTGTTGTTTAATGTAATAGATTGTTTCTTTTCAAGTTTAAAGAAAATAAGTTTGAAATCAAAGTACAACTCATTTAACTTCAGTAAAATAAAAAAAAAAGTGAGCTACACTAATACAAACGCAAACCGATAGGTAACTGTAAGTATTGAACAACTGAAACATGGGATTGTGCGTTAGTGCTTAAAGGAAAACGATAATTAAAATGCATGCATGCTAGAATGTGGGGACATGGGTAAAACGGTTCGTGAAACTAGAATGTGATATATGCCTTAAATCGTATGGGCTTCTACAAAATCCTCTTAGGCCTCGAGTGGGAGCCCGATCCATATTGTTGACATGTGGAATGGGTCATAACTGATGGGCTTGGTATTATCGAATCATCATCATTTACCTTAGCACTAGAGTTGACAGAATCAACATCTTGACCATTATCAACTACAATCTTTGTTACATAAAACGAAAATGTAAAACAAAATATGAAAAATGTACAAATTTAAAGACAAAATTTATTAGAACTTACCGATGACTTTGATGTTATAGTTGTGATCGATGGATTACGTGGTCCCCATAGGCTTCATCTGCAATATCCCATGCGCCATCTGTGAGCCTACCAAGGAATTCACTGGCTTCTCCACGTACATCACAATCAAACCCATATGATGAAGGAAGTGTATTGGCCTCAGTTGTAGATGTTGAGTTATCTTTGTTTACGCTTTTGATATCCTCACCAAGGTATTTTGATACAGTAAAGCGTTGAATATAATTAGGTGCCAAATTATATTTATCAACCTTTTATCCTAAGAATGACCCTTTAAGCACATAAATTTTCAACCAGAAAATCATGTATCCATTTCGGATCACCAGCACCCTATACAAACATAACGAAATATTAGTATGCACAAACACACACACAGACATACACAGAAAGATATACACAACTGTAGTAAGACTAGATGATCCTCCAACTTCGGGTGTGGTCTGCTGATCACTTGGTTTCCTGAAAATGAAACCGATACTGGGTCGTACCGTCTTCCTTGGCGCAGTAATCTTATGTGCTCTGCCTGTTATCGGTATTGTATGAGTCCTAACTCTAATAGTATCAGAGTGCTCAGCAGATCAAACTTGTGTATCTAGAAACGTAACCTGACGTGTGCTCTCCATTATTGCGTGAGCGTCCTGAAGATGATGATGACCCATCATGACTAATCTACATCTCATCATCTTCACGTGATTCCTCACAACTTGAATCGTGGACGGATCTTTGACCTCGAATAATCCGATGATCTAGACATAACTGTCATGAAATAACATAATATATTTGTTTTCTTAATGAGCAATCAGGGGTTGTATGTTCTATATGATATGAGCATTAAGGTCTTTACGTTTTGTTTATTGTGACCGAAATTTTTTTATGTTTCAAACCGTATGAACAGTTTATATTTTATGCTCTAATTAACTAGGTTTCATGTCTTCAAACAATACCTCAAATAATAATCAATCATGTTTCAAATAATACGATTAATTGTGTTTCAAAATATTACGATCAATCACGTTTCAAATAATAATTCATGTTTTCAAAATAATATGTATGATCATGTTTCATGTTATCAAATAATTAGCATTTATGTTTCAAATAATATGATCTATTACACTTTTATGCTCTCAAATACGTGCTATGTTTTTAATTAATACTAGGAAATTATATTTTCAAATATTAATAGAATCATAATACGATCTATAACATCCCGAAATTAAAGGAAAAATATTGAGCGAGTTTTTGATGCAAGACAAACGAAATCAACACGGGAGGAACGGTCGGGCCGGGAATGGGCCGTGAAACATCCTACTTATTTCTTATTTTATCAGAGTATTATATTGCGGAAAACGATCCCAGTTTAACAAAACCTTGCCATTAAATGGCTAAGGTAACTTTTTATTATAATATTATTTTACATAAGATGATATAATTACATCATATTACATAGAGATTCTTATATTCCGACCGCTCCTTCCTTAGGAAGCTTTATTCCACGTGTCTCTTTCCTACATTGTTTGAAAAACGTTTTTGAATTAGCTTACGCTAAGTAAGTACACTGCATCATTCATTTTATTATGAACCCTTTAGGTTCTTATTATTGTTCAAGTTTCCCAGGCTCTTGGCGCCCCCGTGACTATCTCCGGGCGTACCTCCAGTCACGTCATTCGTATATTTTAATGGGTGTGTTAACCCCCTCGTGACCATCTTTGGACGTACCTTTGGTCCGAGCTTTTAGCAGGGTTCTTATACTCGTCAGTATAGACCCCTTGCATTTGTCACAGATACTCATTCATTTCCTCAGCCACGTAGGCTTGGAATCTTTTCCTCAACCCCATAGGCTTGGAATCTTTTTTCTCAGCCCTGTAGGCTTGGAATCTTTAGTTTATTATTGAGTTCTACCTTACCGGACGGGTATCTCATTTCATTTAGGACCTTGAGTATCTTAGACTCACAACCTCCCAAATGTATCAAGCATTTGTTTTTATTTCATGTATATTGTTGATTTATTTCCCAACCAGTCCTCACCTTAAAACTTCGTAACGGTTTCTCCATGATACATTAAAAGGGTTTATATATAGGAAGTACCAGCGACGTATCCACCACCCCTTTAACACTTCGTGAGTACTCCGTTATTCCATTTTAGGGTTTAGACTCGTTCCGTCATACTCATTCATATTTGCACGTATCATTATGCATTCATATTCATCATGCTTCACATGTTCAAGTATTCAACTTTTATCACATATTCATATTCATCATATATTGTAAACTGGGGTGATTATCCTTCCAGAGTAGTACCTCTAACAGAGATGTTCCCAGGAAAGAGTGACGGGTCTAGGAGAGATTTATACACCACTCTTTCCTTAGACAGAATATTCCGTTTGTTAGATAACTACATACCGGTTGGAAGTTCTCCCGTACTTTTACTATATTTTCATTACTGTCTTTTAGTCTATACCCCTAAACATTCATAATGGTTTCACCACGAAGCACCAAGAGATTTATATATAGGAAGTACCAGCGGCATATCCACCACCCCTTAGATACATCGTGGCTACTCCATTATTCCCGTTTAGTGTTTAGACTAACCCTTCATTACCCCGTACCCTCGTCATATACATATCACATAATACATATCATTTAAGCACGTAATTCACATAATCGTGTCTAGGGTACGGGTCTAGTGTACTTACTTAGCTTAGATAGTTCCTAAGCTCGTTCTGTGACAATCCGGACTTTTCAGTTAGTTCCGTTAGAAATTCCGTTAAGTTTTCTGTTAAAACCTAACCTAGTTAACTCAATATTAAACCCAAAGGACCAATTCTGTCAATAATCCAAACTTAAACTCGAGGGACTAGTTATGTAATAACCCTAATCTTCTATGTTGACTTTTAGAAAGTCAAAATCCAAATCCTGTTGACTTTGGAAGTCAAACTAACCAAATTTTAACTCTATCTAAACTGGAGGGACCTATTCTGCCAAGTTTCAAACTCCAATTCTTAGGAAAACCTCAGGGACTACTTCTGTATTTAGATCAAGCTTAATTTCGTTGACTTGAGAAGTCAACATCGCGGATTCAATCAAATTCGACCGTTTCTAACCGAAATTCGTTGGAATTGAAACTGTTCTTGCACGATCATGATCATAACGATCATCATTAATCCATTAAAACCAACAATTAATCGAATTAACTCGAATTATTAGAGTTAAACAAGTAACCGTCAACCAACAACTAGTATCCATCAAATTCGACAAGTTCTTGTATCAATCTCGCGTACTATCACTCTGCACACACTGAACGAACCTGTCTGAAGCTTTTGCACATCCCACATTCGCCGAAGAAGTAGCCAGAGACGCTAGAGACCACGCCCCCGGAGTCGCAACTGTGTTTTAGTCGGGGACTATCAATTCGAATACGTTTCCGGTAATTACATACTCCTTTAGATTCGTTTCCATATCTAGAACAAAAGCCCTATAACAATTGAGGCTTACAGTATCGAATTTCACACGAACCAGATCCTAGGGTTCATGTGAAATCGGTTTGATCGAACTCCATTGCAGACTCAATTTAAATCAAATTAAAGTATAACATTAGCTTCGCAATCATCTAATCATTAAAAGCCCTTTGCTAACTCAACGATCTATTATCGAATTAATCGCGATCAGTAACCTAGGGTTCATATGAAACCTGCTCAATCGAATCCTACCTAGACCTTGTTTAAATCAAATTAAACCACTTCTATAGAATCGCAACACACTACACGTTGATAATCCTATGTTAATTTAATACCCTATCATCGGATTATTCGAAATCCAGAAATTAGGGTTTGTTCTTGAAACGATTTGGGGTTTTCGATCTTAAACACAGTTTTAATGCAATTAAACCTTATCAACAGATTCGCAATTTCATTTTTGTTAAAAGCCCTATGTTTTCATCAAGTATTAATATCAAATTTGAATAAATCGATTCGATGTTCATGTCAGGGTTTTCGGTTCCTAAATCGAGGATTAAACGATTCAAAAGTTGATATTTTTCCAACTAATCCCGAAACCAGATTCGCTTATGCCTTGTAATCAAAAACCCTTTGCTGCTTCGATCGATCATTGTCGGATTCGATGGATTGGGACCGGATTCGATCGAAGGTTCTTTGGGGAGGAAAGCCACTTGAACTTGGGTGTTAACATCATTTAGAACTGGTTAACATCGCGATACCCTAGCGGGCGGGACTGGTTAGAGGCGTGTGCGTGTGTGGGAGAGACCCGGGTTCGAGACCGGGCTCCCACAAATATTTTTGAACATTTTTATTTATTATATTTAATTAATAAAAATCAAACCCTATACTATTATAATAATATACAAATGTATTTTAGCCCGGGAAACAACCCGTGGGCTCGGGTTTGAATTTTATAACTAATTTTATTATTTCTCCCACTTTTAAAAATAACATATTTGTATTATTTTCAAACCGTAATCTCGTATAAAATAATATAATTATATTATCTTCAACTCGTATTCAACATTAATAAAATAATATATAAATTATATTATTTTCGACTCATTTTATTGTCTTGCGTGACATGTATTTTAAAAACTATAAATAATATAAACGATGTTATATTATTTACCTACGTTATTTTACTCGATTAAAAATAATATATTTATTATTTTTCTATTTCAAGGATTATTTAGTAAATCTTTCGAACTTAAAAATAATATATTAAATTATATTATTTTCCTAACCTTTGTAAACGACTCAAACGTATGAAAATAATTATTTAATTATTATCCGTTATCAACGTTCGACGTGTAACGCAAATTCCCTAAAATCATTATAACAAGATATGCATACATTTATATATATATAAAACTCCATCGACACGTTCGTTTATTCCTAAATCCTTAGAATGCGTTAGGACATTCAAACTTTCCGTGTCGCCGTCACAATTCCCAAATTGTCCCTAATTTATGTGTTTTTAATTTTAGGGCATACGTAAGCCGTTCAGTGTAATATCCAGGTTTTCCCGACCTATCTTTCCCTAAAACCCGTAAACGTAGTATTTATTTAAAACTCGAATTCGTGGAAAAACTATTTCCTTAAACAATAAATATTAATTTAATTAATATATAGTTAAGGAAAATCATATATATGAATTTTTTTTAGTATATATATGTAAACATGATATAATTCTTAAAACTTTATATGTTTGGGAGTATATAAATAATATAAACTTATTTTAAATTCCTTAGACTTATAAACTAATAAAACTTTATATGTCTGGGAGAAGTTGTAGGCCCATGAGGAAGTTCTGGCTAGGGAAACATGGTACTTAAGTGAGTCCTTGTGACCACCCCTTCTTTCGGGAATCCTCCTCGTTAGCCCATCAACTTCCAATCAAAACTATTTTTGAAAATATTACTGTGATAACTCAGTATTATGAATAAAAACCTTTTTGAACATATTAAATCAACTTACTTACACACTTTAATTTTCCGTTTAAATTGTATTATGTAAGGGCTAGAAGTCCCAATTTTGAAACATTTAATGAGAGTTATTTTGAAATTTCATTTTGTTATCACTTATTTACTTGACTCTTCTTTCATCATTACAAACTTAACCCTCCTTACCCAAACACTTCTGTCAAGAGTAGCTCACGTTAGTACTAGAGATAATTAACAGTGTTGCATTAAAATCCTAAGTGACACACGTATACTTGAAGAATAAACTTTGAACAAATCTTCTAATTCGTAAGCACATTTTCAAAAACAACCCGACTTACGAATCATTACCCCAAACAACCATGACCCTTACTTCTTGTATAGACTTAACACTTGTAAACTTGACCAACTTTTCGCTTGACAATCACACCTATCTTTTATAAATCTTACTCGTACTACTTATCGATGCCTAACTCGTCGTTTTGAACATCTTAATTACATTCTATGTAAAAGAAAACTATACTTTCTGTTATGAATCAAGATAAATCATTTGTAAACACACTATCATAAACCTTATCGAAACTTTTCCCGTCACCCTATGATTGGAAACTTTCCTCATTCAACTCTTGTCACGTAAAAGACTTACAAAAAAATCACAACGGGGACTGAAAGCTTAAATACACGTTGCTAAAACATTAAACTCCGTATACACAACTATGAGGTCAGAGACTTTTGAGTCATGTAAAACTTACTCGGTCCCGTATTCTTAAAACTAAGCATGATCAATAAAGGATCATGTAAAGCTTAATACTGAAACTTGAAACTCAACTGACTTATCCTATTTTCAAACTTATACTTGGATTCTTAGTCTTGAAAACTTTGTGTGTCCATCTTAACCAAACCCTATGAGACTTGATAAACGTACATTCTATATATACGAGAAAACTTCACTCTTGATACTAGACACTAGCAGGAAGGAGGACATTACTCTCTTTAGCAGAGTACATCTCCTAACTCCTATCTAAACCAAACATCGGGATCCACTAATCTTCTGGACAACTCGAATCTTTTGTGAGAAAGCATATAACGGTTAATCCTGTTCCAAACGCTGTCCCACACCTCTCTTAAACACTAGAATATTTAGATAACCACTTTATACTCAAAACGTAATCGTATACTTCTATACACTGAATCTAAACTAAGAGACTTTAAGGCTATTCTATGTTTGACGTATTCTTGTTCAAACACAATTTAAACTATTCTATGTTTGACGTATTCTTGTTCAAACACAATTTAAACTATTCTATGTTTGACGTATTCTTGTTCAAACACAATTTAAACTACCCCATGTTTGACGTATTCTTGTTCGAACATGATGAACGTATGAGACTTTAAACTACCACATGTTTGACGTATTCTTGTTCAAACATGATGAACGTATGAGACTTTAAACTACTCCATGTTTGACGTACTCTTGTTCAAACATGATGAACGTATGAGACTTTAAACTACCCCATGTTTGACGTATGCTTGTTTAAACATGATGAACGTATGAGACTTTAAGCTGCTCCACGTTTGACGTATTCTTGTTCAAACATGATGAACGTATGAGACTTTAAACTACCCCATGTTTGACGTATGCTTGTTCAAACACGATGAATGTATGAGACTTTAAACTACTCCATGTTTGACATATTCTTGATCAAACATGATGAACGTATGAGGCTTTAAACTACTCCATGTTTGACGTATTCTTGATCAAACATGATGAACGTATGAGACTTTAAACTACTCCATGTTTGACGTATGTTTGTTCAAACATGATGAACGTATAAGACTTTTAAACTACTCAAGGTTTGATGTATTCTTGATCAGACACGAGGAAAGTGTAAAGACTTTAAACTACTCAATGATTGAAGTATTCTTATTCAATCACGAGGAAACTTTGAAACTCTAAATCTTGTCACATTCGTTTCTCTCTAATTATTGAATGACGATTCTCTCTAAAAAGGACTCGTTAATCAATGATCACTCTTATGTGGAAACTTTAGTCGTGTGTTAAACAAATTCTTATACTCCTTCTTAATCCACACACAAACGGAAGGACCTATGCGGACTATGCGACGATTTAAATGCTTGCGGGTGCACACGTAAGTATGAAAATCAACGTATGGGAAGGCATAGTAAACTCTGTCGTGTGCTATGATCTAAGACTTATCGTAAAAGGTAGTCACGGAACTTAGGTACCGTAGTAAATCCTTAAACGTAATAGTCTACAGACTCAAATCGTTAAACTATCATCGAGTCCATCCTAAGTGATGCATCTCACTTGAAATCCTGAATGGAAATTTAGCAGATATTCTCTCAAATGCGTTCTGAAAACGAATCTTCCTACATTTTAATGAAACTATAAGCTTCTTAGGGAAAACTCTTCACAACCCTAGACTTGGAAAACTTAGAAACTTGAACGAAATCTTATCCCTGTCATTCCAGTTACGATTCTAAACGTAATCCCGAACTTGCTTGGAACGTAAGGTATCTTTCTCAGAATCTTTGTGCGTATCATAGACTTAAAACAGAAACCTCCTACTTTAATTTCGGGACGAAATTTCCTAAAGCAGGGGAGACTGTAATATCCAGGTTTTCCCGACCTATCTTTCCCTAAAACCCGTAAATGTAGTATTTATTTAAAACTCGAATTCGTGGAAAAACTATTTCCTTAAACAATAAATATTAATTTAATTAATATATAGTTAAGGAAAATCATATATATGAATTTTTTTTAGTATATATATGTAAACATGATATAATTCTTAAAACTTTATAAGTTTGGGAGTATATAAATAATATAAAATTATTTTAAATTCCTTAGACTTATAAACTAATAAATCTTATAAATCGTTTCATAAAAATCATTTGAGAAAACTTATTCAATTTTTAATTAGACATTTTGTTTGTCTTTAAAATCCAGGGACTGAAACTGCCAAATACTGAAACTTCTTTTAAACTAAAATTAAACTTTAAACGGAAAGTGCTAACACAATGAAACTATAAGGACCTGTTTTGTAAAAAACCCAAAGTCCCAGAACCAAAAGCAGTACCGAGTTCGATCCCCGTTCCAACTGGTTTTGAGCTCGATTTATCCAAAACGCGAAATCCCATCCCAATACGTTGAACCTCGGGTTCGTTTCCCGCGTGCGACCGAAGACCGATGCTAATCAATGCTCGACTTCGAGCTCCACACCCGCATTGATCCGCATTTAAGCCGGCGTGCTCATCCGCGGTAGTCCCACCTAATCCGGCTTTAAACTCGTGAAATCGGCTATAAATACCAGGTGCTACACCTCAACGATACATCACTCATACTCCCAATTCTCTCAATCTCATCGTACCTTGCTCACATTTCCGATTAGGACTCGTGGACAGCCGCCACCAAAACTCGAACGGTTCTCCCTCGATTCGATATCACTTCAGGTAATACGTATATCCATCTCCGTCGTTTTATCCTAGTATTGAAAGCCCTCTGTCAATTTACATTGACAGAGGCGAATTTGATACGAATTTATGGGATCTAGAACTAGGGTTCATCGAGAATTTGGGGGCGATTTAGGATTCGGTTTAAATAATTGTTGCTTCGTGTTTATAATCACCGAGACCCGTAGGCGGGATGGTTAGTATGTGTTTGTGTGTTGGTGACCCGGTCCCAGACCCGAGTTCGAGTCTAGGGGACCCGATTTTGCCCTTTCATTTTTTTGTAGCCTTTAAAACAGTTTAAAAATTTCTAATAATTTTTATAAAATCTGTTACACTTATATAAACCTAAAAACGATTTTTATTTACACTTTAATATTCCGGAACTATTTTATTTAACTAAAATGTCGTTAAAACTTATGATATTTAATCTAGTTTTAAATGTTTAAAACTATAGAAATATTTTAAAAACTTTTATAAAACTTATAAATTTACAGGAACTATTTCTTCAAATCAGAAAACTTAATTTATTATTTGTTTTCTAAAACTAAAGGAATTCTTTTAAATCTTTAAGTCCTTTATTTAATTTAGGAAACTTATATAAATCTTATAAACTTGGGAATGTCTATAAGATTTATAAACATAAATTTAAACCATTTATACTAATTTGAAAAGGGAATTATTTATTTATTTAATTATTTATAAACTTATTTAAACTTATAAACTTATAAACTTATACTCTTCATAAAAATCTATATAAACATAAATCTATTGATTTATATAAAAAGAGGGAAAATGATTATGCTTTATTCCTAAATAATAATAAACTTACAACCTTATTTAAACTTATTAGACTTATCTAAAACATTTATCCTTTGGAATAATCTTGATACATTCATCAAATAATTATTATTAATTCTTAATTATTTATTCTTTAAATAATTAATTATTAAACTTTAATAATTATTTAGTATTACACTTATCTATTGTTACAATCTTATTCATAAACGCTTAGAAAACTATTTTTAATTATTGGGCGTCATTAATAATTATAAACATTCGAATAACTATTTTAACTATTCTAAATTATAAACTTATTAAGCTTTGAGATACAAATCTAGTGTCATTCGTTCAAAATCTTTATTTGAAACTTTGATTTAAACTTTATAAACACAATCAATCCCATCCCATATATGGAACCCTAAGTCAAATCCCGAAATCCTAGATCCTTTGTCTTAGACTCTTTATTTGAAACTTTAGACTTATATTCCTAGGCTTATTGTGAGGATACTCTCCCTCTCCAAGTCTTGCGAACACTTAGTCTTGTCGACACTCGTCATCATCCAAGTGAGTATACTTAGCCCCTTTTTCCTTTTATGCTTTTGGGGTGAAACATGTTCACAATTCTTAAACTTATACAATTCTTGTACAACTATGACTACGTGTTTATTCTTATGTTAAACTTGAGACTTGTATGCTTAGATTAAACTTAAAACTAGCACATTCATTAGCTTTGATCAAGCCGATAGTAACAATGATAGATCTATTGCATTTGACCAATCCACCTTGATTGATTGACCCCTTCGGGGGGGAGCCCTTGGTGTTTGTTACTACATTAAACTTTAAACTTGAGACTTATAAGGGTAACATGTGGGTTATGCCTAAACTTGGTTGGAGGGTTGATGTGCACAATGTCTAACATGCTTGTTTTCTCATACTTACATTATAGAATGCATAAATCATAGTGAATTGTAATTCTTTTCAAATACTTGTTAAACCGTGTCAAAACCTTTGTATCTCACCAACTATTTTGTAGTTGACAGATTCTTTCACATGTTTCAGGTACTACAACATGAGACTTTATTGTGATCACATAGGATGCTTGGACCTAGAATGCTAAATCAATTAGACTTGTATTCTTGCTATGCATTTGATTTATTCTTTGTATTGGAACCTTGAAGTTATTTAATAAAATTATTTAAACTTTAATAGGACATGCATGGAAATTCTGCCTTTGATTTATGTTTTATTAAACTGTTTGGACTATTTTAAATTGTGTTTGGTTTGGACTTTTGGACTATTCTTTTGGGCGCGTGTGTTTTGCGCATTTACTTTCTTTACGCTTCCGTATTAACTCTGATTGATGTGATATTTTCATTTGAGTCCCATGTAGAGTCGTTCAATGTAACTAATGTCTGAGATCCTGGTTCGTCACTTCCCAAACAGTAAAACTCCGTTAGTTAAAATTTGGGGGTGTGACAGATTGGTATAAGAGACATTGGTTATAGAGAACTAGGATTGTATACTAGACTATAACCTCACACAATAGTTACATGTCATAAATCTTGGATGTTTGGCACTTATATGTTATATTACAGGAACATGTCGTCAACTCCACCACCATCACCTAAGGCACCAGGACACGATGCACCTATCTTATCTTCCCCGGAGCCCAAAAGGTGTCGGACTGGTTCTAGTGATTATTCGGTTGATCAGGGTGAACCGAGTAGCGCGCAAGCAACGAATCCTGCTCGTAATTGGAATGCATACCCGCAAATTATCCAAAGGTGGATCAAAATCAGAAATGTTCCATCACCCTACTTTGGTTCCGCTTCCTCATCATCTACGTTACCTAGCTTGCCCTGCACTATGGAACAAGCTTTTGCAGCTTTTGTATTTTACATGTCTAGGGAGTTGAGCATTGTGAAAGATGCTACTGATGAGATACCCGACATTCTGCAGCGAGAGACTCAAATAGAGGAGAACAAGGTAGGAATTGAGCTTTTGACTGCTGAGCTAGCAGTGACGGATCAGGTCCATAATGTTTTGGTGGATCGGGTGACACATTTGTAGACGAGGGTAGACACCTCAGATTTTGAGGTAGGAGGAATTCTGAAGAGAGTGGCTAATCGGGAAGGCCTGCTGCAAACAGCAAACCATGCTGCCGAGGGACTTCAAGGAAGAGTGACTCACCTAGAAGCCGAACTGCAAGCAGCCTTATTTCCGGAAGACATTCCACTTTCGGACGGCGAGGAAGAACCTTTCGAGGAGAAACCCTTGGAGGAGGAGCCACCCGAGGAGGAACCGGTGGAGATCGACGATGCTCAATCATACGTTTCTTTCGATGACGAGGATGTTTGATGATCTTCCTATTCTATCTTTCTTTTCATTCATGTTTTGCTTATGTTATTTCTCTTTCCAAACCTAGATGGGTAAGGTTGTTCCCATTTAATAAAAGCATGAGAAGTTTAATGTTTGAGTTATTTATTTTCTAGCCTTACAATTGTAACATCCCAAAAATAGTAATTTAGTAAATAATAACGCGAAAGAGACTTAATCGTCATAAAACAAAAGAAAAACGGATGGGCTTGGGCTCGGCTCCAACGGGTCGAGGGAAGCCCAGGTTTATAAGGGCTAAGACAGCCTTGAAGCTCTCATTTTCACCAACACTTGCAAGCTAGAGAGAGAAAGGAGAGTCGGGTCTAGAGAGAGAAAGTCGACGGATCGACACGAAATTGAAGGAGCACGTTACTACTCAGCTCGTGAGCAAAACCTCCGAATCAGAATCACAATCCAGGTAACGATTCGACCTTAAACTGAGTTTTTCTTCGTTTTGGGATTTTTCGGGTTTTAGCTAAATAGGAGACGTTTTTATGGATGAAACTTGAAAATAAGCTTAGAACTAGCATCTAGAGTGAAAACCGCACCTTTTGATCAAATAAAGTTGTAAGATTAGCATGATCGGATTAACATGCAAAATTTCGGACTTGTCCATAAAACAGGTGCTGCGTACTTATCAAGTACGCAGTAGAGACGTCCTGCGTACTTACCAAGTACGCAGGAGAAAGATCATGCGTACTTACCAAGTACGAAGGTACGTAGGAGAAAGATCATGTGTACTTACCAAGTACGCAGGAGAAAGATCATGCGTACTTAGCAAGTACGCAGGAGAAAGATCATGCGTACTTGTCAAGTGCGCATGAGCAAGGCCCTGCGCACTTACTAAGTGCGCAGGCAGCAGACCAGTAAGTAAAGTCAGTGTGTTTAGAATGATTAAACCGTTATAGTCGGAATGGGTCTGATGTGTATTTAACTACCCAATTCAGATCGTACGTGACGTTGTTGGACCTTTGTATAGGACAACCAAGACTAGCTTATCAGGTGAGTTCTATGTGCCCCCTTCTATGTTATGTGCAAACCTTATTAAATGTTTTGGGGCTGAAATGTATACACTAAATGAATAAATGAAATGAATGCTAATGTGATCATACGTGATATACTAATATATATTATATATATATGAGAATGAATTATGAACAAAGAATGAAACGTATGTTTACAAAGAATGAATGAAAGAATGTCATAACGTAAATAAATGAAATCTTGCTTTATAATTATTTATATTGCATGTTATGAATGTATGTATACGTTATGGACGGAAACGAAGCTAACGGCTACTTCTGTAGACGGACGACCACGCGACTATTTTGCAACCGGGAAAGATACGTTCCTTCAAGCTAGGACGTACAAAAGGCATTAATGGGCGGTCGAAGTAAATGCTAAAATAGTATAACAGTTGTATAAACAATAGTTCACGTGGGAAACGGATGCCTTAGGGCAGACAGGCGAATATGATGGACTACGACGGTAGGACGGGTAAGAGGGACGGCCGAAGGTTGGCCGGACCAAAGTTAAGGCGGACGGTTTCTAGGACCGGACGAGTAAAAGGGCTACGACGGTAGCTTAAGGGCATATGTCTTTGTGTTATACGCACTAAAGGACGGGTTGATCACCCTTATGTGTATGACCAATGAATGTAAAGGAAAGAAAAGGTGAATGCATATCTATGTAATCACATAAGAATGAAGAAAGAAAAGTAAAAGCTACGAATACGTATTCATAGAAATGTATTGTAACACCCGACATTTCAGGTTAACATCCGTACACGATATAAACGAGTTTATATTATATTTGTTTTCGTGATTTACCTAATTGCATAAATTAGGACATTAAAGTCTAAGAAAAGCCGTACATTGTTTCATTTCATATTTTGGTAATTCTAGGAGTTACCGGTTCACATACCCGTATAACCAGACTAAATACGAACGTTAGTGATTAAATTAAATAACCAAGAAAAATATCTAGACATATATATTACACGAACTTTACGTTGGACAATAATTCATTTTTAGACTAGAATATATATATAAAAGTAAACTAACGAACTCTTTCGAAGATATTACCTGGTAGCGTCAACTTTAAATATCTATACCTACAAATAATCACCTCAACGAATTATACAATCCAAGATTTCAGTATTTTTCATCAACGAGCTATAAACTGGTTAAATTTATAATACCGTGAAAAATCTAAACCGAATTAAATTACCCTTTAAAAACTCTAATTGATATTAATACCATTAATAAATTAATTCTTAAATCTAATCATTATTAACCCAAACCACCCTTGACTTTCTCGACCAAAATCCCAGGGAATACTCCATTCCCACTCCCTGCGACCCATATCCCATACCATACCTGAGAAAACTCAGATAAAACCATACCTCCTCAGTTTCAAAATCTCACAATTTCTCTCATTTTCCTCATTTTCTTACGGCAATTTCCCCACATTCCTTCAAGTCGAAGTCCAGTTTAAGGCAAAATCCACCATATTTCGGTGCGCTATAAGAAGAATTCCAAGTGGTTTTCTCAAGAATCAAGCTAAGGAACTCAAGATCATTCTCTGTTTTCTCTCAAAATCATCATCTCTGTTTAGAGGTAAAAACTCGATACCATCCATATTATTTTCTTTAAAACCGTAGCTAAACACACAAATCGTTCGAACGGAAGTAAGATAACAAGAAAGGTGTGTCGAATTCAAGTTTAAAACATAAAAATATGCATGACTGATTCTGTCAAAACAAAATGACAGTATCGAAACTATAGTTTCGATGCCTATTTCTCAATCGAAACTAGGAGTTTCGATACCAGTTTGATCGAAACTAGGTAGTTTCGATACCTATTACTCAATCGAAACTAGGAGTTTCGATACCTGTTTACTCAATCGAAACTAGGAGTTTCGATGCCTGTTTGATCGAAACTAGGTAGTTTCGATACCTATTGCCCAATCGAAACTAGGAAGTTTCGATACCCAGTTTGCTCAATCGAAACTAGGAAGTTTCGACATCTGTTCTGATTCAATCGAAACTAAGTAGTTTCGATACCTGTTCATCAGTCCCATTGGGCAGTAACTCAGAACTGTTTTATAACGAAACAAGTGTTGAAAAACTAAGAAGATATTTTAAACAAAAGCAATCAGATTTACTAAGTCGATGAACAATATGCATATAAGACGTTCGGTCTTAACAAGAATTACCCATTCTGTAATTAGGGTACAAATAGTCAAGTTTGACTGGAACAATTATCGTTGCTAACATACACAAACTCAAGGTGAGTTTCACGGCCCCTTTTTACTGTTTTGTACTATTTGGGGGAAGAACATACTTATAACTATTTTTATATGATAACAAGAAAACAAGACCCGACCTTTATGTATGCATGAGTGAACACATTTGGAGCTCGTAAAGTCCCCTGATCATCATATTTATAACCATTAGCTATAGATTAGCCTAAGATTCTATGGATAGTACTATTGGGTCTGACACCCCCGGTCATGGTTAGTCGCGCTAACCATGGGTCCCTCTGGCCAAATGACTGCATAGTGTTCTAACATTGCTCGTGAGGTACGAGTGAGGGGCAAAACACCTGGTCTTGGTTTGGTTATGCCTCATGTATGTACATATTATTTGTATTCCTAGCTAGTTTACAAATGGGTCAAACATTACTTGTTTTGCTTATCATATACGTAAAATCGTTTTCATGCAATTGGTTTGCTCATTGTATTCATATATGAAACCTGTGAACTCACCAACCTAGTGTTGACATTTTCAAGTATGTTTTTCAGGAAACTGATCGTGATAGCAAGGGTATTGCTACGTAGGGTTCGTGCATACATGATGGATACTACTTTTGAAGATTTTTCTTGTATAACCCATAAAGTTTGGGTCATATTTGCAAAATCTTAATATTTTGTAACTTTAACTAATACATTGGGCTGTAAAACCTTAAACTAAATTTATGTATCCAGCTGTATGTATGCGTTTGCAATAATTATATGCTTTGAAAAACCATGAACGTCGCGCCTCACGTTTCCGCCTTGGCGGGGTGTGACAGATTGGTATCAGAGCCATTAATTATAGCGAACTAGGAGTCTAAAAATCGAACCTAGTCTATAATTTAAATGACTCACTGAGACGTTTTTCATTGCATATGCATTTCATAACTTATCATCATATTGTACGGATATCGTAGACACTAAATATCGTTACACACTAACCCCATTTCGACTTCAGACCCATGGCACCCAAAAGAAGGACACCGCGTGACACTACTGGTGAAAACAACACGACGATTTCTGCTGAAGTTGAGCAACTCATATCACAACGTGTAGCCGCCGCCTTGGAGCAGTACGAAGCCAATCGGAATAACGTCGGAGGAAATGGTAGTGGTAGCGGAGGAGGTGCAGGAGGCAGTGGTACTGCTGGAGGTTCTGGAGGTAACAGAATGTGTAATCACCTCTGTAACACAGTCACGATCTAAGTTAACAACATTATTAAAATATTGACTTGTGACCCTACAGATGCTTCTAACAAGAAGTACACTTATAAGGCCTTTCTATCCTGCAACCCTCGCAACTTCAATGGCACCGAGGGTGCAGTAGGCCTGATGAGGTGGATTGAGAAGATGGAATCTGTGATTGATATTAGTGAATGCACAGCTGACTGTATGGTGAAATATGCCACTTGCACACTTGCTGACAAAGCATTAACCTGGTGGAATTCTCAGATGAAAACATTGGGAAGACAGACCGCCTACCAGCTATCTTGGGATGATCTAAAGGCCATGATGATCGAGGAGTACCGTCCTCGGAATTAATTACAGAAAATCAAAACTGAAATGTGGAACCTTCAAATGATAGGAGATGATGTGGCTGGTTACACTGACAGGTTCAATGAGCTGGCAATCTTGGTGCCACACATGGTCACGCCAGAGTACAAAAAGGTTGAAAGGTACTTGTGGGGTCTTGCACCTCAAATTCGTAGTATGGTGACTTTGTCGAACCCCATGGATACCAAGAGTGCCATAGTCTTAGCCTACAAACTAAGGGATGATGTTGTTCGTAATGGTTTATTCGAGAAAAAGGAAACGGAGGAAAGAAAGTTAGGAGAAAAGAGGAAATGGGTGGGAAAACCAAATAACCAATTTAGGAATCAAGCCTATAAGAGACAAGAGACTGTGAAAGCTTTTGCTGCTAACGCTGTGTAGAAAAGGGGTTATGCTGGCCCCCAACCGAGGTGTGATAAGTGCGGGTATCACCATGTGGGGAAATGCACTCAATGTGAAAGGTGTAGAAAGTTTGGGCATCGAGCGCAGACATGTCGACTCAATGCCAACACCACCGATAAGAGTAAGCAAGGATGCTATGAATGTGGAGACCTGAAGCACTACAGGAAAGATTGCCCCAAGTTGAATAATCAGAATAACAATCAGGCCCGAGGAAGAGCCTTCGTGATGGGAGCTGGGGACGCACGCCAGGACCCTAACATTGTCACCGGTACGTTCCTGATAAACAATCATTATGCTTCTATACTTTTCGATACGGGTGCTGATATGAGTTTTGTGTCAAATGACTTTAAGTCCCTACTTGGTATTAAGTCCAGCAAACTAGACCAAAATTATACAATTGAATTAGCAAACGGGAAATTAATTAAAACCGAAGAAGTCATTCAGAATTGTACTCTATGTTTGAAAGACCACACATTTAGTATAGACCTACTACCTGTTGACTTGGGAAGTTTTGACGTTGTTATTGGTATGGATTGGTTGTCAAAGAATCACGCCAAAATTGTTTGTTTTGAGAAGATTGTTCATATTCCACTCCCGAACGGAGAAGTTCTTTCGGTTCAAGGTGAGAAGAGTGGAGTGACATTGAGGATGATAAACTGCATGAAAACTCGTAAGTACCTACGTAAAGGCTATTGTGTATTCCTGGCTCACGTCGTCGAGAAGAAACCCGAAAAACGTCGACTTGAAGACCTACCAATCGTTAAGGATTACCCCGAAGTTTTTCCTGAAGACTTACCTGGATTACCACCACCGAGGCAAGTCGAATTCCGAATTGACTTAGTACCAGGAGCCGCCCCGGTTGCGCGATCACCGTATCGATTAGCACCTTCTGAAATGCAGGAATTATCAAATCAACTCCAGGAGTTGCTTGATAAAGGTTTCATAAGACCGAGTTTCTCACCTTGGGGAGCTCCGGTCTTGTTCGTAAAGAAAAAGGATGGAACCTTTAGGATGTGTATTGATTACCGAGAATTAAATAAGCTTACAATCAAAAACCGATATCCCCTTCCTCGAATAGACGATCTGTTCGATCAACTACAAGGTTCTAGCTTCTACTCTAAAATCGATCTACGTTCAGGGTATCATCAACTAAGAATCCAAGAAGAAGATGTACCAAAGACGGCATTTAGGACTCGTTACGGCCACTACGAATTCCTAGTTATGCCGTTTGGTTTGACGAACGCACCAGCTGTTTTCATGGATCTCATGAACCGCGTGTGTAAGCCATACTTGGATAAATTAGTGATAGTATTTATTGATGACATATTGATATATTCACGAACCAAGGAGGAACATGAACATCATTTGAAATTAATCTTAGAACTACTCAGGAACGAGAAACTTTACGCTAAATTCTCTAAGTGTGAGTTTTGGATCCGAGAGGTTCACTTTCTCGGACACGTCATCAATAAGAATGGTATTCACGTAGACCCATCCAAGATTGAAGCTATCAAAAACTGGGAAGCACCAAGAACTTCGACTGAAGTACGTCAATTTTTGGGCTTGGCCGGTTACTACAGACGATTCATCGAGAATTTTTCAAAAATAGCCCTACCTTTAACCACATTAACCCAGAAAGAAAAGAAGTTTGATTGGAGTGACAAGCAAGAGTCAGCTTTCCAATTACTGAAGCAGAAGCTGTGTAGTGCTCCGATCTTATCCCTTCCTGAGGGAATCGACAATTTTGTCGTATACTGTGATGCATCACACCAAGGACTTGGTTGTGTGTTAATGCAAAGAGACAAAGTCATCGCATATGCCTCACGACAACTAAAGGTGCACGAAAAGAATTATACGACCCATGACTTGGAGTTGGGCGCAGTTGTGTTTGCACTCAAGATTTGGAGACATTATCTTTACGGTACAAGATGCACTATCTTTACTGATCACAAGAGTCTTCAACATATCTTCGATCAAAAGGAACTTAACATGAGACAACGTCATTGGGTAGAACTACTAAATGATTACGACTGTGATATCAAGTATCATCCTGGTAAAGCCAATGTCGTAGCAGACGCCTTAAGTCGTAAAGAACGGGTTAAAACACTCCGTGTTCGTGCCCTAGAATTGACAATTCATACGAGTCTCACGACTCAAATCCAGATGGCACAACAAGAGGCAATCAAAGAAGAAAACATTCAGAATGAAGCACTACGTGGAATGATCAAACAATTGGAAAATAAGTCAGATGACACTTTATACTTCATGAATAGAATTTGGGTGCCATGTTTTGGTAACTTACGGGAGTTGGTTATGGACGAAGCCCACAAGTCCAGGTACTCCATTCACCCAGGTTCAGATAAGATGTATAAGGATCTGAAAGAATTATATTGGTGGCCCAATATGAAAGGAGATATTGCCACATACGTCAATAAATGCTTAACGTGTTCAAAAGTAAAGGCAGAACATCAGAAACCGTCGGGATTGTTACAACAACCCGAGATACCTCAATGGAAATGGGAACAAATTTCTGTGGATTTCATCACGAAATTACCCAAGACGTCCAGTGGTTATGATACCATATGGGTAATTGTCGACCGTTTAACAAAATCAGCTCATTTTCTACCTATCAAGGAGACGGATAAAACCGAGAAACTTGCAAAGCTTTATATCAAGGAAATTGTGGCTAGGCATGGAGTGCCAATTTTTATTATCTCTGATAGAGACAGCAGATTCGTGTCTAGAATCTGGAAATCATTACAAGAAGCCATGGGCACACGTCTTGACATGAGCACGGCATACCATCCACAAACGGACGGTCAAAGTGAAAGGACTATCCAAACATTAGAAGATATGCTCCGTGCGTGTGTAATTGATTTCGGAGGAAATTGGGATACTCATTTACCGTTGGCAGAGTTTTCCTATAATAACAGCTACCACACAAGCATTAAGGCAACTCTGTTTGAAGCTTTATATGGTCGTAAATGTCGTTCACCGCTATGTTGGGCGAAGGTTGGCGAAAAACATTTGACAGGCCCTGAGATTGTCCAGGAAACCACTGATAAGATCTTCAAAATTAAGGACCGTCTGAAAGCGGCTCGAGACAGACAGAAGAGCTATGCAGATAACAGACGGAAACCATTAGAATTTCAAATTGGTGACCGAGTAATGTTAAAAGTCTCACCATGGAAAGGCGTTGCAAGGTTTGGTAACCGTGGTAAGCTCAACCCTAGATACGTTGGACCGTTTGAAATACTGGCTAGGGTTGGCCCTGTAGCTTACAAGCTCAAACTACCACAGGAACTAAGCAACGTACATGATACATTTCATGTGTCAAATCTCAAAAAGTGTTTGTTCGACGAGACGTTGATCATACCGCCTAATGAAATTCACATTGATGATAAACTTCATTTCATCGAGGAACCGATTGAGATATCAGATTGGAAAGTTCAAAGGCTGAGACGCAGTCGAATCAAACTGGTTAAGGTACGTTGGAACTCAAAACGTGGTCCTGAGTATACATGGGAACGAGAAGATCAAATGAAGACGAAATACCCCTCCTTGTTTAAGGATACACCAATTCAAGAGGACACGAATTGAATTTCGGGACGAAATTCTTTTAACATAGGGAGAATGTGACACCCGACATTTCAGGTTAACATCCGTACACGATATAAACTAGTTTATATTATATTTGTTTTCGTGATTTACCTAATTGCATAAATTAGGACATTAAAGTCTAAGAAAAGCCGTACATTGTTTCATTTCATATTTTGGTAATTCTAGGAGTTACCGGTTCACATACCCGTATAACCAGACTAAATACGAACGTTAGTGATTAAATTAAATAACCAAGAAAAATATCTAGACATATATATTACACGAACTTTACGTTGGACAATAATTCATTTTTAGACTAGAATATATATATAAAAGTAAACTAACGAACTCTTTCGAAGATATTACCTGGTAGCGTCAACTTTAAATATCTATACCTACAAATAATCACCTCAACGAATTATACAATCCAAGATTTCAGTATTTTTCATCAACGAGCTATAAACTGGTTAAATTTATAATACCGTGAAAAATCTAAACCGAATTAAATTACCCTTTAAAAACTCTAATTGATATTAATACCATTAATAAATTAATTCTTAAATCTAATCATTATTAACCCAAACCACCCTTGACTTTCTCGACCAAAATCCCAGGGAATACTCCATTCCCACTCCCTGCGACCCATATCCCATACCATACCTGAGAAAACTCGGATAAAACCATACCTCCTCAGTTTTAAAATCTCACAATTTCTCTCATTTTCCTCATTTTCTTACGGCAATTTCCCCACATTCCTTCAAGTCGAAGTCCAGTTTAAGGCAAAATCCACCATATTTCGGTGCGCTATAAGAAGAATTCCAAGTGGTTTTCTCAAGAATCAAGCTAAGGAACTCAAGATCATTCTCTGTTTTCTCTCAAAATCATCATCTCTGTTTAGAGGTAAAAACTCGATACCATCCATATTATTTTCTTTAAAACCGTAGCTAAACACACAAATCGTTCGAACGGAAGTAAGATAACAAGAAAGGTGTGTCGAATTCAAGTTTAAAACATAAAAATATGCATGACTGATTCTGTCAAAACAAAATGACAGTATCGAAACTATAGTTTCGATGCCTATTTCTCAATCGAAACTAGGAGTTTCGATACCAGTTTGATCGAAACTAGGTAGTTTCGATACCTATTACTCAATCGAAACTAGGAGTTTCGATACCTGTTTACTCAATCGAAACTAGGAGTTTCGATGCCTGTTTGATCGAAACTAGGTAGTTTCGATACCTATTGCCCAATCGAAACTAGGAAGTTTCGATACCCAGTTTGCTCAATCGAAACTAGGAAGTTTCGACATCTGTTCTGATTCAATCGAAACTAAGTAGTTTCGATACCTGTTCATCAGTCCCATTGGGCAGTAACTCAGAACTGTTTTATAACGAAACAAGTGTTGAAAAACTAAGAAGATATTTTAAACAAAAGCAATCAGATTTACTAAGTCGATGAACAATATGCATATAAGACGTTCGGTCTTAACAAGAATTACCCATTCTGTAATTAGGGTACAAATAGTCAAGTTTGACTGGAACAATTATCGTTGCTAACATACACAAACTCAAGGTGAGTTTCACGGCCCCTTTTTACTGTTTTGTACTATTTGGGGGAAGAACATACTTATAACTATTTTTATATGATAACAAGAAAACAAGACCCGACCTTTATGTATGCATGAGTGAACACATTTGGAGCTCGTAAAGTCCCCTGATCATCATATTTATAACCATTAGCTATAGATTAGCCTAAGATTCTATGGATAGTACTATTGGGTCTGACACCCCCGGTCATGGTTAGTCGCGCTAACCATGGGTCCCTCTGGCCAAATGACTGCATAGTGTTCTAACATTGCTCGTGAGGTACGAGTGAGGGGCAAAACACCTGGTCTTGGTTTGGTTATGCCTCATGTATGTACATATTATTTGTATTCCTAGCTAGTTTACAAATGGGTCAAACATTACTTGTTTTGCTTATCATATACGTAAAATCGTTTTCATGCAATTGGTTTGCTCATTGTATTCATATATGAAACCTGTGAACTCACCAACCTAGTGTTGACATTTTCAAGTATGTTTTTCAGGAAACTGATCGTGATAGCAAGGGTATTGCTACGTAGGGTTCGTGCATACATGATGGATACTACTTTTGAAGATTTTTCTTGTATAACCCATAAAGTTTGGGTCATATTTGCAAAATCTTAATATTTTGTAACTTTAACTAATACATTGGGCTGTAAAACCTTAAACTAAATTTATGTATCCAGTTGTATGTATGCGTTTGCAATAATTATATGCTTTGAAAAACCATGAACGTCGCGCCTCGCGTTTCCGCCTTGGCGGGGTGTGACATGTATGTATATAATTATGTATACTTATAAAGAAAAGAATGATCATACTTAATAGTTTTAAACTAGAACTCACCAGTGTTAGCTGACTTTTAGTATACAGTTCAGGTACAGAAAGGAAGGGTCGTGCGAAGGCGTGAAGGTTACCCGGCACAAGACTGACATCCCACTTTTATATATGTTATGACAAATGTTATGTACTTAATGGTTAAGACTTCCGCTGTTATGTCATGTAATTTGAATGATGTTTGCTTCCGCTACTTCTGAATGTTCTAAATTTAAGTTCAGTATTTATGACTATGTTTATGAGTAAATCCAACAAGTGAGGTCACCTAGGAAAGGGGCCTTACAAGTTGATATCAAAGCAATAGTTTGAGAGATTCAGACATCCCTAAATGTCTGTACTCAAGCTGATTATGGACCAATGCACGGATGTCAGTCATGGGTAACCAACGCCAACGCCAGCACGGTAAGTAAGTACTAAAGTTAATGCACTTGGATAAGAATAGATACCTTAACTTATAACAAATAGATGTCAATGTCACAACCGATTTGAAGAGTTTTGAACCCGAAAAGCAACGTAAATTAGTAATCACAAACCGGTCACTGTAATTAATAATTTACTTTGCTTGTACTGTTCTAAACTATGATCTGAAGGAATGGCATTGATATATTCCCTTTATAACTATCAGGAAATTAGGAACTATGGCTGGTGGAGGAAGAACAGGACGCCGAGGCGGTCGTACTGGCCGAGTCGGTAGACCTCCATTGAATCGAAGCCATGAAGAAGAAGAGAGTGTGCACTCCGAACACACTGAGAGTGTGCACGAAACAGATGTGACCCCAACAGGGAACGACAATCAAGGGACTATACAGTTGGAACCCGAGGTCAGGGATGCCATAGCCCGTGAAGTCGTACTCACTCTGTAGAAAGTATTGCCTGATCTACTATCCGAGGCACTAAAGAAAAGTAGAGAGGAGGATGAAAGAGACCATGAAGAGAAAGTGTATGACAGTGATGGGGATGAAGTGAAGGTGGGATCAAGTAACCGTGGGTGTACTTACAAAGGTTTCAAGGACGGAGACCCACCCAAGTTTGATGGTAACAAGGATTCGGTGGCAACGTTTGAATGGATTGAGAGGATGAACGCTGTAATCAACATCAGCGAGTGTCGACCGGACCAGGCGGTTAAATATGTTGCTCATTCTTTCACCAACGAAGCACTAGGTTGGTGGAGAAACATTCAGAGAACAAAGTCGCCAAACGCTATCGCCAGAATGACATGGGAAGACCTGAAGAAGCTCATAATCCAAAAGTTCTACCCACAGAACGAGATTGATCGTGTGGAGAACGAGTTTCTAAACTTCAAAGCTGGCAACAAGACGCATCGCCAGTATACTTCAAGGTTCAATGAGCTGGCCCAACTGGTACCACACTTGGTGGAAACTGAAGACCGTCTGATCAAATATTATGTCAAGGGTCTGCCGCAGAGGGTCCGTGTCCATGTGAAAGCTAACCTACCCTCAACCTTCGAGTCATTAGTGAATCTGAGCGGAATCGTCTACGGCGATTATGCCAATGAGGACCCTGCACCTGAGACACAAAAGAGAAAGTGGGAGAACCCGTCTAGAGGCACCGGAAAAGGGAATGTAGGATCTGAAATTAAGAAACCAAGGTTGGATGAATATGAAACTTGCAGAAAATGTGGAAGGCAACATCTTGGCAAGTGTCGAATCGGCACCACCACATGCTATAAGTGCGGGAAGCCGAGTCACTTCTCCCGAGAATGCGTAAAGAACGTCAAGTGTCAAGTATGTGGATTGTTTGGACATCTGACGAAGAACTGCAAGAAGGCCGGCCAATCTGGTTCGGGAAAAGAGAAGGAAAAGGAACAGCCACAGGCTAGGACTCGAGCCTACGCCCTAACTGAGGAGGAAGCAAGGGGAAACCCTGATGTTGTGTCAGGTACGTTCCTAGTTAATGATGAACATGCTGCTATTTTATTTGACTCTGGTGCTAGTAAAAGTTTTATATCCAATGCATTTAGTCATAAACTAGGTTGCACTATCAACACCATAGTAAAGGCCTTTAGCGTACAAACTGCCGTTGGTAAAAATTCGACATTATTTCAAGTAACAGAGGATTGCATCATAGAAATAGAGGGTCATAAGTTCCCTTCTAGATTGTTCCTTCTCACCTTAGGAGGATTCGATATAGTATTGGGTATGGATTGTCTAGCTGCCAACGAAGCTAAAATCATATGTAAACGTAAGAGGATACACCTCAAAGCTCCTAGCGGCAGTCCAATTACGGTTTATGGGGATTGGAATTGCACGATGCCGAACATCATCTCGATGATCAAGGCCGAAAGTTACATGAGGTGCGGTTGCGATGCTTATTTGGCATATGTTATCAATGATAGAATGAAAATGAATGAACTCAAGAATGTACCCGTGGTGTGCAACTTTCCGGAAGTATTCCCCGAGGATCTACTTGGGTTACCACCCGATCGGGAAATAGAATTTCAGATTGACTTATTGCTAGGAGCTGAGCCCGTTTCCAAAGCCCCCTACCGATTGGCGCCGTCAGAAATGAAAGAATTGATGTCTCAACTAGAGGAACTAATAGAAAAGAGATTTATTAGACCGAGCATCTCACCGTGGGGCGCTCCGGTACTATTTGTAAAGAAGAAGGACGACAGCATGCGTATGTGCATTGACTACCGCGAGTTGAACAAGAGGACAGTAAAGAAAAAATACCCACTGCCTAGAATAGACGACCTTTTTGATCAACTGCAAGGTGCGAGTTGCTTCTCAAAGATTGATCTTTGGTCGGGTTACCATCAGTTGAAAGTAAGAGAAGAAGACGTACCAAAGACCGCGTTTCGCACGCGTTATGGACATTATGAGTTTCTCGTGATGTCCTTCGGATTGACCAACGCACCAGCAGCGTTCATGGATTTGATGAATAGAGTATGTCGACCAATGTTGGATCGATCGGTGATAGTTTTTATAGACGACATACTGGTATATTCGAAAAGCGAGGGTGATCACCACCGTCACCTAAGAGAGGTTCTGGAGGTGCTAAAGCAAGAAAAGTTATACGCAAAATTCTCCAAATGCGCGTTCTGGCTTAGGGAAGTCCAATTCCTAGGTCATGTAATAAACCCAAACGGAATCATGGTGGATCCTGCAAAGATCGAGATAGTAAAGGAATGGAACGTCCCAAAGACACCAACAGAGATACGAAGTTTTCTGGGATTGGCAGGCTACTATCGAAGGTTCATTCAAGATTTTTCAAGAATAGCCTCGCCACTAACTAAGTTGACACGGAAGGAGGTGAAATGTGAATGGGGTCCAACCCAAAACAACGCGTTTGAGGAACTTAAGGCACGGTTAACCCAAGCTCCAGTCTTGGCACTACATGAGGGAAATGAAGACTTAGTAGTCTACTCTGACGCTTCGGGTCAGGGTTTAGGTTGTGTACTTATGCAACGAGGAAAGGTAATTGCTTACGCCTCGCGACAACTAAATATTCACGAGGTTAACTACCCAACACACGATCTAGAGTTAGTGGCAGTAGTTTTTGCGTTGAAAATATGGAGGCACTATCTGTATGGAGTCAAATGCACCATCTACTCAGATCACAAAAGCCTGAAGTACTTTTTCGGGCAGAAGGAATTAAACATGAGGCAAAGCAGGTGGTTAGAGCTACTGAAAGACTATGACTGTGAGATATTGTACCATCCTGGCAAGGCAAACATGGTGGCTGACGCTTTAAGCAGAAAGAAAGAATCGGCACCTATCCGAATCAAAGCCTGTCAGCTAATTATAACGCCAGATTTGATGGGTGAAATATCAAAGGCACAAGATGAAGCACTATCTGAAAGAAATATTAAACGGGAAAGAATAGTAGGACAACAAGGGAATTTGGATGCAAATGCATACGGTGTACGAACTAGGTTTGGCCGAATGTGGATACCTAAGATTGGCGAGCTTAGAGCCAAAATACTCGATGAGGCCCATAAGTCTCGCTATTCTATCCACCCCGGGACAAACAAAATGTATCAAGACTTGAAGAAGGAGTACTGGTGGCCTGGTATGAAGAATGATGTGACAGAGTACGTGAGCAAGTGCCTAACGTGTTCTCTGGTTAAGGCCGAGCACCATAAACCATGCGGTAAAATGCAACCTCTACCAATACCGGAATGGAAGTAGGAGGAGATCACGATGGACTTCACTACCAAGCTACCACGAACAACTAAAAGCAATGATACCATTTGGGTGATCGTCGACGTTTGACGAAATTTCTTGCCAATACGTGAGACTTATTCGTCAGAAAGACTAGCAGAAGTATTTATCAAGGAAGTTGTGAGCATACATGGTATTAGAGGTGCACAAAAGAACCGGAACCGGAACCGATCCGATGGATTATCCGAAACCGGATCCGGTGAGAACCGGTTTTTTTTAGAACCGGTCCGGATATTATGAGAACCGCCGGTTCCGGGACCGGTTCTGGGTTTTTTGACGGACCGGTTAAAAATCGGATAAAAATCGGATTTTTTGGAACCGGTTTTTTTCGGACATTTTGGAACCGGTTCGGAACCGGTTCTAGCCGTTGGGGTTAAAAAAAACGGCTATATAGCCGTTTTATGGCCGTTTTTTTGTTTTTTTTTGTTTTTAAGGATTGAAATTTAGTATAAATAGGTATTGGGTGTTTGTGTTAGTTCACCACAACATTCTAGCTCTCAAAACTCAAAAACGCTCTCAAAACGCAAAAAAACGCTCACGTTAAGCAAAAAAAAAAACGCTCTCATGGCTTCCGCTTCCGCAAGCACTCAAAATTCGGTTGGTGGTTCTACTAGCGATGTTACGGTTGTGTCAATACTTCCTTGCTCCCGAAACCAAGAAATATGGGCTTATTTCGATTTATGCGAAATGTCGAACGGCTCGCAAAAGGCTCGTTGCAAACGTTGTGGTAAACTTTTGGCTGCGGCGGGAAATAGCAGTTTAAGGAAACATATTGCTAGTCACGCAAGACACACTCAAGAAGGTGAAAATCAAACTCAAATTGGTAGGGATGGAGGAGTTTGGCAATACAATGTCGAAAGTGTTCGTGAGAGAATGACACATTTCGTCATTCAAGAAGGCTTGCCTTTTGATCATTTTGATAATCCGCGCTTGACGAGGATGATACAAGAGACGCTTCAACCGAATTACACAAATGTAAGTCGTTCTACTTTGAGAAGAGATTGTTTAAAAATGTGGAAAAGTGCCAAAAAAGAATTAATTTTAGGTTTTGAAAAATTAAATACCGGCATTAACTTAACAACGGACGTTTGGTCCGCTCCACATGGTTTACCCGAATCGTACCTTTGCGTTACCGCACATTGGGTTCAACCGGAGTCGTGGCAAATGATGAAGCGTACGATTGCGTTTGATTATTTTGGATATCCACATACCGGTGAAAACTTATTTTATATTTTAGACTCGGTAATTCAAACTTATAAAATTCAACCGAAAATATTTTCAATATCTTTTGATAACGCTTCAAATAACACAAACGCGGTCGAAAAATTAAAAATAAAATATGAACCGCCTTGTAACGGTGTTTTTTTCATAGTCGATGTGTTGCACACATCATTAACTTGGTTGTGCAAGACGGTCTAAACATCCAAGAAATAAGAGACGTAAAAGAAAATTTTAAAGTGATGTTACGTGAAGTTTTTAGCACAAGCAAAAAAAGATATATAAACTATAGAAACTTGTGCCAACAAACGGATTCCATCTTTTTAGGTCCGAATTGGGACGTACCTACTAGATGGAACTCGACTTGGAAAATGTTTGAATCGGCCTTAAGGCAAAGAATTACTTTAAAACATTTCCATGATGAACTTGTGCAAAAGAAACGTTGTTTACAAAAATTTGATAATATAAGTTGGGATATGATCGAGAAACTAACTAATTTGCTTGAGGTTTTTAAAAATGCAACTACATGTTTATCGGGAGTTTATTATCCCACGTCTTCGCTAATACTTCAACAATTATACTTAATATGTAATAAATTAAAAGAGTTTGAATATCACAGCACTATTTTTGAAAAAATGGTAAAACCTATGAAAGCTAAATTTAAAAAATATTTTTCAGAAATGCCGGCCGTTGTTACATGTTCGGCCGCCTTAAACCCAACGATTAATGTAACCGGTGTTGAAACATTAATTGGATCAATATCGGATGATTTAAATATGTTCGAGGAAGACCCAAATTTTGAATCAAATGCAATAAGGGATTTCAATTCGGCTTTTAATAATATGTTTGATTATTATTTACGCAAATATGGTGGAAGTGGTGATCCATCAAACATACGTGAATCAATGGGTTCGGGTTCAACTTCTAGTAGTTCAAGGAACCCGATGCTAAATTTATTTAACACTTTAAGAAACGAAAATACTAAACGAGCTCGTGGAACCACACCAAGTAGCGAGCTTGGGAGATATCAAGCAACCGACTTTATTTCTACTCTAAGATCCGAAGAGTTTGAAAACTTTGATATCTTGAGTTGGTGGCAAGGAAGGGAATCCCAATATCCCGTTCTAGCCGCAATGGCCCGTGACCTACTAACCGTCCAAGCTTCCACGGTAGCTTCGGAATCCGCTTTTTCTCTTAGTGGCAGGGTTTTATCTATTCGAAGAACGAGGCTTACACCGGAATCTATGGAGATGTGTATTTGCTTGAAGGACCATTTGGATGCCGCCGAACGTGTACAACATGTTGCAAAACTAGAAGGCGAGCTTGACGTTGAACAAGAAATACATGAATTCGAAGTAGAACATGGGGCGGCGACTCCACTTTCGGACGATGAACAAGCTTACGATGAAGCCCAACGTATCTCAAGCGAAGAAGAATGAAAACCGATGTTACAAAGACTACGACGAAGAATATTGAAAACATAATAAATAATTAATGCTTTGTGATTCAATTATGTTTTTTGTATTTTTTTTTGTACGAACTATTGTTAAATAACTTAAAAAAATCTACAAAATAAATAAAACATGTATTTTATAGTGTATCTTTGTTAATTTTTAATTTTTTTTTTCGGAACCGGTGGAACCGGTTTTTTTTAACCGGTCCGGTTCTAAATATCCGAACCGGTCCCAATAGGTTCCAAGTCTCCACACCCGGAACCGGATCCGAACCGGAACCGGTTCTAATGGATCCGGTTATTGACCAACTTTGACGGAACCGGTCCGGATCCGAACCGGATCCGGTTCCAAAAAAAAACCGATTTGTGCACCTCTACATGGTATGCCGTTGTCGATTGTGTCCGACAGGGATACTAGATTCACCTCAAGGTTTTGGAAGAAATTCAACGAAGCAATGGGCACTAGGCTGAACATCAGCACCGCTTACCACCCCCAAACCGATGGATAATCGGAAATGACCATTCAGACCTTGGAGGACATGCTTCGGGCCTGTATCATTGACTTCGGTGGGAGCTGGGACATCCATCTACCATTGGCAGAATTTTCATATAACAACAGCTATCACTCGACTATTGGCATGCCGCCATTTGAAATATTGTATGGGAGGAAATGTAGGACCCCGGTTTGTTGGGGGGGAATTGGACAAAAGGATTTCGCAAGTCTCGAAGTGGTCAAAGCTACTTCCGAGAAGTTTGATCAAATCAAGGCTCGAATGAAAGCGGCAAAGGACAGACAGAAATCATACGCGGATAAGAGAAGAAGGGATTTAGAGTTTCAAGTGGGGGACATGGTACTGTTAAAAGTATCACCATGGAAAGGAATCATTCGATTCATAAAACGTGGCAAACTAAGTCCAAGGTTTGTCGGACCTTTCAATATTCTAGCGAGAGTGGGTCAAGTTGCTTACAGACTCGACCTACCCGTTGAGCTTAGTGGAATACACCCTACGTTCCACGTGTCGCACTTACGCAAGTGCCTAGCTGACGACACAGCTCACATACCTTACGACGAGATCGAAGTGGATAACAGTCTAAATTATGTGGAGGAACCAATAGCCATTATTGACCGAGATGAGAAACGACTACGCAATAAGTCGATTCCTTTAGTCAAAGTACAATGGAAGTACAGAAAAGGGTTAGAAGCTACATGGGAAAAAGAAGACGAGATGAGGGGACTATACCCTAAATTGTTTAACGTATAAGCAGTTTCGAGGACGAAACCCCTTTAAGGAGGGTAGACTTGTAACATCCCAAAAATAGTAATTTAGTAAATAATAACGCGAAAGAGACTTAATCATCATAAAACAAAAGAAAAACAGATGGGCTAGGGCTCGGCTTCAACGGGCCGAGGGAAGCCCAGGTATATAAGGTCCAAGACAACCTTGAAGCTCTCATTTTCACCAACACTTGCAAGCTAGAGAGAGAAAATAGAGTCGGGTCTAGAGAGAGAAAGTCAACGGATCGACACGAAATTGAAGGAACACGTTACTACTGAGCTCGTGAGCAAAACCTCAGAATCATAATCACAATCCAGGTAACGATTCGACCTTAAACTAAGTTTTTCTTCATTTTGGGATTTTTCGGGTTTTAGCTAAATAGGAGACGTTTTTTTGGATGAAACTTGAAAATAAGCTTAGAACTAGCATCTAGAGTGAACACCGCACCTTTTGATCAAAGAAAGTTGTAAGATTAGCATGATCGGATTAACATGCAAAATTTCGGACTTGTCCAGAAAACAGGTGCTGCGTACTTATCAAGTACGCAGTAGGGACGTCCTGCGTACTTACCAAGTACGCAGGAGAAAGATCATGTGTTCTTACCAAGTACGCAGAAGAAAGATCATGCGTACTTACCAAGTACGCAGGTATGCAGGAGAAAGATCATGCGTACTTACCAAGTACGCAGGAGAAAGATCATGCGTACTTGTCAAGTGCGCATGAGCAAGGCCCTGCGCACTTACTAAGTGCGCAGGCAACAGACCAGTAAGTAAAGTCAGTATGTTTAGAATGATTAAACCGTTATAGTCGGAATGGGTCTGAGGTGTATTTAACTACCCAATTCAGATCGTACGTGACGTTGTTGGACCTTTGTATAGGACAACCAAGACTAGCTTATCAGGTGAGTCCTATGTGACCCCTTCTATGTTATGTGCAAACCTTATTAAATGTTTTGGGCCTGAAATGTATACACTAAATTAATAAATGATATGAATGCTAATGTGATTATACGTGATATACTAATATATATTTTATATATATATATGAGAATGAATTATGAACAAAGAATGAAACGTATGTTTACAAAGAATGAATGAAAGAATGTCATAACGTAAATAAATGAAATCTTGCTTTATAATTATTTATATTGCATGTTATGAATGTATGTATACGTTATGGATGGAAACGAAGCTAACGGCTACTTCTGTAGACGGACGACCACGCGACTATTTTGCAATCGGGAAAGATACGTTCCTTCAAGCTAGGACGTACAAAAGGCATTAATGGGCGGTCGAAGTAAATGCTAAAATAGTATAACGGTTGCATAAACAATAGTTCGCGTGGGAAACGGATGCCTTAGGGCAGACGGGCGAATATGACGGACTACGACGGTAGGACGGGTAAGAGGGACAGCCGAAGGTTGGCCGGACCAAAGTTAAGGCGGATGGTTTCTAGGACCGGATGAGTAAAAGGGCTACGACGGTTGCTTAAGGGCGTATGTCTTTGTGATATACGCACTAAAGGACGGGTTGATCACCCTTATGTGTATGACCAATGAATGTAAAGGAAAGAAAAGGTGAATGCATATCTATGTAATCACATAAGAATGAAGAAAGAAAAGTAAAAGCTATGAATACGTATTTATAAAAATGTATGTATATAATTATTTATACTTATAAAGAAAAGAATGATCATACTTAATAGTTCTAAACTAGAACTCACCAGCGTTAGCTGACTTTTAGTATACATTTCAGGTACAGAAAGGAAGGGTTGTGCGAAGGCGTGAAGGTTACCCGGCACAAGACTGACATCCCACTTTTATATATGTTATGACAAATGTTATGTACTTAATGGTTAAGACTTCCGCTGTTATGTCATGTAATTTGAATGATGTTTGCTTCCGCTACTTCTGAATGTTTTAAATTTAAGTTCAGTATTTATGACTATGTTTATGAGTAAATCCAACAAGTGAGGTCACCCGGGAAAGGGGCCTTACAACAATTTATTTAATTTTCAAAATATTAGATGTTGTATTTCCTTACTTGTACATAAATAATGTTTAATATACGATATGTTCCTCATTTGTTTGTATTTGTGAATGTGAAGAATCATGTCAGGAAGAGGACGTGGAGGTCGTGCTGGTGGCCGGGGTACCATCAACATGACAGCAGCAGAGCTAGCGGCACTAATCAACGATAGTGTGGCTGAGGCTCTAGCAGCACAGAATGCTGCAGGTAAATGCTTAAACTATTGACTAATGAGGTCAATTCACCTCCTAAAAGCGCTTTTCTTAAGCTCTATAATCCCAATCCTATGTTAATTATAAATCCAGGCCAGTAAAACCAGCAGAATCAGCAACCAACGTGCACGTTTAAGACATTTATGGACTGTAAGCCCCACACTTTTAGTGGAGCTGAAGGAGCTATCGGACTGCTCCGTTGGTTCGAAAAAGTAGAATCAGTGATTGCCATGTGCAACTGCCCGGTGGCCAATCAGGTCAAGTTCGCTGCTGGAACTTTGGAGGGCCCGACTCTCACGTGGTGGAACGCTCAGGTCCAGATGTTGGGCCTGGCCATGGCAAATGGACTCCCGTGGGAGGAGTTTAAGATGATGATGAAGGAGGAGTACTGTCCTCACGATGAGATTCAAAAGTTGGAAGGTGAATTTTGGAACCTGAAAATGGAAGGTTCTGAAATTGAGCTGTATACCACACGCTCCCATGAGCTCGCTGCCATGTGCCCACATATGGCGACTCCAGATTACAAAAGAATTGAGTTGTATATTGGAGGCCTAGTGCCTCAGATTCAAAGTATGGTTACTTCGTCCAACCCTGCTACCATCCAGCAAACGATCAGAATGGCTCACAAGCTAACCGATCAGGCAGTGACACAAGGGACTTTACCCCCGAGAGGTTCGGTCTCTAAATCCATCGACAATCATAAACGTAAGTTTGATCATCACTCCAACACCCACTCCAACTCTCACTCCAAAGGATCCCAGTTCAATCAACCCCAGCAGCAACAACGAAAGTTTGAGCCTGCTAGGAACTTCAATCAGACGACCGCCTCAGGTCAAAATTGTAGGATAGTGAAATTACAAGATGGTTCTGTTCTTAGTTGATATTGGCGGAAACAATAACAACTACACAAATGTAATCGAACAGACAGAAAGAATACTAATAAAAACACTATTGTATTAAGCTTTTGCAAGTAAACGATTACAAGTGAAACTCTATCAGAAAGTACAAAAAGCACACATACAATGAAGTGTTTACAGATTATTTATACTCACCTAGAATCAAGACAGCCCCTTGATTCTAAGGATCAGATCTAACACAGACCGTTGATATGTTGTATCTAGATAACTATTACACGTTTTGTCTATTTCTAGTTAACTTTATTGAAGCGTCTTCTTTATGCATCATTACTTGCATGCTTGGAGAAGAGCATTATTGTCCGTCATTGGTTGTGCCATTGAGGTTCCTTCTGCTTTGAGTGTGTCAGTTGCTTTTGCAGAAAGTTGTCAGTGACGCTTGGTATGGATAGTCAGCTGCAACGATTTGTCTTCAAGGCACAAGGCTGTCAGTAGCAAAGATGTTGATCAGCAGCAAGATGTAACCATCCAGAGCTGCTGATGATTTGCCTATCATTAGCATCAAGTGTTGATGCTGCTGAGAAGCTTATCCGCAGCAACTTTGGTCTTCAGCAGATAAGGCTGTCCGCAGCAGATTTGTTCTTCAGCAGGAGAACAAGTATCCACAGCAGATAAGCTTGTCCGTAGCAGATTGTTGGTCAGCAGCAAACTCTGAGATCAGCAGCATTTGTACTTAGAGAATTTTGTAGCCATCAGTCTTTGATTCTACAAAAATCAAATCAAGGTAGTTATGCGGGTAGAGCCCCCAAGTGCAACAAGTACAATTATCACCTCATCGGTGCTTGTAACCGTTGTCAACGGTGTGGCAAGATGGGCCACGCTGCAAAAGATTGTAGAGTGGATCTTCAGAATAAGCAACCGTTCCGACCACAAGGATCCACAAGGGGATGTTTTCAGTGCGGCAAAGAGGGACACATCCAGAGGGATTGTCCTTAGTCGAAGAGGAATGGTAATGGAAACGGGAATGGAAATGGAAATGGTAACGGCAATAACCAGGGTAACAATGGTAACGGCAACGATAATCAAAGCAATAACAGTGGTGGCAATAATGCCAGTAATGGAGGGAATGGTGCGAAAGGACGAGCTTTCATGCTAGGATCTGGAGAAGCTCGTCATGATCATAACGTGGTCACCGGTAAGTTTCTCTTAAATAATTACTTTGCTTCTGTCCTTTTTGACACTGGTGTTGATAGAATTTTTATATCTAGAAAACTTTGTGATAAGATAAAAGGAACTTCAACTCTGTTAGAAGCTAAGTATATAATAGAGATAGCTGATGGCCAAATAATTGAAGCAACCCACATTCTTAAGGGTTGTAAGCTAGAACTAGCTAGTCATAAACTTGATATCGACCTTATGCCGGTCACACTTGGTAGTTTTGATGTAATTGTCGGCATGGATTGGTTATCTAAAACCCAAGCTGAAATTATATGTCATGAGAAAATTGTTCGCATTCCTCTCCCGAGTGGAGAAACCCTTTCCGTTCAGGGCGAAAAAGTTGGTGCAGTCATGGGCATCATATCCTTTATGAAAGCACAGAAATGCCTTTGAAAAGGGCATACGGCTATTTTGGCTCTCGTTGCTGAGCAGCCATAAGAAGAGAAGAAGATTGATGACATTCCCATCGTTCGTGAATTTTTGGATGTATTTCCCGAAGATCTGCCTGGTCTGCCTCCACACCGTCAAGTTGAATTTCAAATCGATCTAGCATCCGGAGCGGCACCGATTGCTCGGGCACCTTACAGACTGGCACCTAGTGAATTGCAAGAGCTACCTACTCAGTTACAGGAATTATTGGATAAAGGTTTCATCCAACCTTGCTCATCACCATGGGGAGCTCCAGTCCTGTTTGTCAAGAAGAAGGACAGAACTTTCCGTATGTGTATCGACTACCGTGAGCTAAATGAAGTCACAATCAAGAATCGTTATCCTTTGCCTCGCATAGATGATCTCTTTGATCAACTCCAAGGATCCAGTTTCTATTCCAAGATAGATCTTAGGTCCGACTACCATCAATTGAGAGTCCGAGATGAAGATATCTCTAAGACCGCTTTCAGGACAAGGTACGGCCACTATGAATTTATGGTCATGCCTTTCGGATTAACCAACGCACCTGCGGTATTCATGGACCTCATGAACCGTGTGTGTAAGCCTTACCTTGATCAATTCATCATCGTTTTCATCGACGACATTCTCATTTATTCCAAGAACAAGGAAGAAGATGAGGAACATCTACGTTTAATCCTGGAATTACTTAAAAAGGAACAGTTGTATGCTAAGTTTTCCAAGTGTGAATTTTGGATCCGGGAAGTTCAATTCTTAGGACACGTGGTTAACGAGAAAGGAATACATGTCGATCCATCAAAGATAGAAGCCATCAAGAATTGGGCAGTACCGACGACTCCGACTGAGGTGCGACAATTTCTGGGATTGGCTGGATACTACTGTCGATTCGTCGAAGGATTTTCAAAAACTGCAAAACCCCTTACTGCCAAAACTCAAAAGGGTAAAGCCTACAACTGGGGCGATAACCAAGAGTCAGCATTCCAACATCTTAAGCAAAAACTTTGCAGTGCACCTATTCTAGCTCTTCGAGAAGGTACATATGATTTCGTGGTGTATTGCGACGCATCTATTCAGGGTTTGGGTTGTGTATTAATGCAACGAGAAAAGGTGATCGCATACGCTTTGCGTCAACTAAAAATTCACGAGAAAAACTACACCACTCATGACATAGAGTTAGGAGCTGTATTTTTCGCACTTAAGATATGGAGACACTACTTGTACGGTACCAAGTGCACCGATCACAAGAGTCTGCAGCATATCTTCCAGCAGAAAGAGCTGAACATGCGACAACGTCGTTGGGTCGAGCTTTTGAATGATTATGACTGTGCGATCCGATATTATCCAGGTAAAGCTAACGTTGTAGCCGATGCCCTAAGTCGAAAGGAAACCAAGCCTAAACGAGTTCGAGCATTACAACTTACAATTCACCCCGGACTACCTGACAAAATCCGTAGTGCTCTGAAAGAGGAAAATCTACTGCTGGAAGGTACACGCGGTATGGAAGCACAATTCGAGGTCAAGTCTGCGGTATTCGCTATTTCGTAGAGCGAATTTGGATTCCTGTGTATGGGAACTTAAGAGAACTAGTCATGGATGAGGCGCACAAATCCCGATACTCTATTCATCCAGGTTCTGACAAAATGTACCACGACTTTAAGGTGTTATATTGGTGGCCAAAGATGAAGGCCGATATAGCCACCTATGTGAGCAAGTGCCTGACTTGCGCGAAGGTCAAAGTTGAATATCAAAAGCCTTCTGGCCTTCTCCAACAACCAGAGATTCCCATGTGAAAATGGGAACAAATATCCATGGACTTTATCACAAAATTTCCACGAACTCCTACCGAATGTGATACCATTTGGGTAATAGTCGATCGTTTAACAAAGTCCGCTCACTTCTTAGCAATAAAGGAAACCGACAAAATGGATAAGCTTACTCGTATTTATTTGAAAGAAGTAGTATCTAGGCACGGAGTGCCAATCTCTATCATTTCGGATCGTGATGCACGATTCACCTCTCGTTTCTGGCAATCGTTACATAAAGCTTTAGGCACGTGTCTAGATATGAGCACAGCTTATCACCCGCAAACCGATGGTCAAACGAAACGTACTATCCAAACATTAGAGGACATGCTGCGAGCTTGTGTGATCTATTTCGGTAACACTTGGGAGTCTCACTTACCTTTAGTGGAGTTCTCCTACAACAACAGTTATCACACTAGCATCAAGGCGGCACCATTCGAGGCATTGTATGGACGTAAATGCCGATCTCCTATCTGTTGGGCTGAAGTTGGGGATAGCCAACTTACAGGTCCTGAACTTGTATTCGAAACTTCCGAAAATATCGTTCAAATCTGAAACCGTATGGCGGCAGCTCGTGATCATCAAAAGAGCTATGCCGACAAGCGTCGTAAACCCTTAGAGTTTCAAATAGGTGACATGGTCTTACTAAAAGTCTCACCTTGGAAAGGTGTCATTCGCTTCGGAAAGCGAGGTAAACTAAACCCTCGTTATGTTGGACCCTTCAAGATAGTAAAGAGAATTGGCCCAGTCGCGTATCAACTGGATCTGCCGGAAGGACTTAGTGGTGTACACGATGTCTTTCATGTCTCGAACTTGAAGAAATGCCTGGCAGACGAGACACTCACGGTTCCTCTTGAAGAGCTGCATATTGATAAACAACTACGGTTCGTTGAAGAACCGGTAGAAGTCATGGATAGGGAAATCAAAACGTTGAAATGTAGTAAAATCCCTATTATCAGAGTTTGTTGGGACTCAAAACGCGGACCAGAATTTACTTGGGAGCGCGAGGACCAGATGATGCGCAAGTATCCTCATTTGTTCAAGCACTCCGCGTCAACTTCTTAAGATACTATTTAATTTTCGGGACGAAAATTCTTTCAACTAGGGGATGATGTGATATCCCGAAATTTTTTTTTTAATTTTTATTATTTAATTTTCGGGACGAAAATTCTTTCAACTAGGGGATGATGTGACAATCCGGACTTTTCAGTTAGTTTCGTTAGAAATTCCGTTAAGTTTTCTGTTAAAACCTAACCCAATTAACTCAATATTAAACCCAAAGGACCAATTCTATCAATAATCCAAACTTAAACTCGAGGGACTAGTTATGTAATAACCCTAATCTTCTATGTTGACTTTTAGAAAGTCAAAATCCAAATCCTGTTGACTTTGGAAGTCAAACTAACCAAAACTCCATCTAAACTGGAGGGACCTATTCTGCCAAGTTTCAAACTCCAATTCTCAGGAAAACCTCAGGGACTACTTCTGTATTTAGATCAAGCTTAATTTCGTTGACTTCAGAAGTCAACATCACGGATTCAATCAAATTCGACCGTTTCTAACCAAAATTTGTTGGAATTGAAACTGTTCTTGCACGATCATGATCATAACGAACATCATTAATCCATTAAAACCAACAATTAATCGAATTAACTCGAATTATTAGAGTTAAACAAGTAACCGTCGACCAACAGCTAGTATCCATCAAATTCGACAAGTTCTTGTATCAATCTCGCGTACTATCACTCTGCACACATTGAACGAACCTGTCTGAAGCTTTTGCATATCCCACGTTGGCCGGAGAAGTAGCCAGAGACGCCAGAGACCACGCCCCCGGAGTCGCAACTGTGTTTTAGTCGGGGACTATCAATCGAATACATTTCTGGTAATTACATACTCCTTTAGATTCATTTCCATATCTAGAACAAAAGCCCTATAACAATTGAGGCTTACAGTATCGAATTTCACACGAACCAGATCCTAGGGTTCATGTGAAACCGGTTTGATCAAACTCCATTGCAGACTCAATTTAAATCTAATTAAAGTATAACATTAGCTTCGCAATCATCTAATCATTAAAAGCCCTTTGCTAACTCAACGATCTATTATCGAATTAATCGCGATCAGTAACCTAGGGTTCATATGAAACCTGCTCAATCGAATCCTACCTAGACCTTGTTTAAATCAAATTAAACCACTTCTACAGAATCGCAACACACTACATGTTGATAACCCTATGTTAATTTAATACCCTATCATCGGATTATTCGAAATCCAGAAATTAGGGTTTGTTCTTGAAACGATTTGAGGTTTTCGATCTTAAACACAGTTTTAATGCAATTAAACCTTATCAACAGATTCGCAATTTCATTTTTGTTAAAAGCCCTATGTTTTCATCAAGTATTAATATCAGATTTGAATAAATCGATTCGATGTTCATGTCAAGGTTTTCGGTTCCTAAATCGAGGATTAAACGATTCAAAAGTTGATATTTTTCCAATTAATCCCGAAACCAGATTCGCTTATGCCTCGTAATCAAAAATCCTTTGCTGCTTCGATCGATCATTATCGGATTCGATGGATTGGGACTGGATTCGGTCGAAGGTGCTTTGGGGAGGAAAGCCACTTGAACTTGGGTGTTAAAATCATTTAGAACTGGTTAACATCGCGATACCCTAGCGGGCGGGACCGGTTAGAGGCGTGTGTGTGTGTGGGAGAGACCCGGGTTCGAGACCGGGCTCTCACAAATATTTTTGAAATTTTTTATTTATTTCATTTAATTAATAAAAATCAAACCCTATACTATTATAATATTATACAAATGTATTTTAGCTATGGAAACAACCTGTGGGCTCGGGTTTGAATTTTATAAGTAATTTTATTATTTCTCCCACTTTTAAAAATAACGTATTTGTATTATTTTCAAACCGTAATCTCGTATAAAATAATATAATTATATTATCTTCAACCCGTATTCAACATTAATAAAATAATATATAAATTATATTATTTTCGACTCATTTTATTGTCTTGCGTGATATGTATTTTAAAAACTATAAATAATATAAACGATGTTATATTATTTACCTACGTTATTTTACTCGATTAAAAATAATATATTTATTATTTTTCTACTTCAAGGATTATTTAGTAAATCTTTCGAACTTAAAAATACTATATTAAATTATATTATTTTCCTAACCTTTGTAAACGACTCAAATGTATGAAAATAATTATTTAATTATTATCCGTTATCAACGTTCGACGCGTAACGCAAATTCCCTAAAATCATTATAACAAGATATGCATACATTTATATATATATAAAACTCCATCGACACGTTCATTTATTCCTAAATCCTTAGAATGCGTTAGGACATTCAAACTTTCCGTGTCGCCGTCACAATTCCCAAATTGTCCCTAATTTATGTGTTTATAATTTGGGGGCATACGTAAGCCGTGCAGACTAGCGCTTGAGATTCAGAATCTTTCAATTGTGTGATACTACCTACAACGCAACGCAAGTGAGTTTTCATGGCCCCTTTTTACTGTTTTAAACTGGGGGAGAAAACATGTCGTAAATGCTTTTGATTCTTGTAATTCATATATGATATCACTTGTATGACTATGCGTATACATTATCCTTTAAGTCCTCACATCGGACCGTTAATATGAACATAGCGAGGTAATTTGAGTAGTACTACTGGGTTTGACAAACCTCACCCGCGTTAGTCGCGCTAACTCGATGTAAGGCCCCAAACCCGGGAGGCCTCACTCGTTGGATTTACTCATTCACAAATAGTTCTTAAACATGAATATCAAATAACGCAGCGGAAAATTTCATTTAAACATAACTTAATCGTTGTTCATACATGCGGAAGCGTAAACATTGATTAAAACATAATTACATCATAGACAAAACATAACGGGATGCCAGTCTTCAAAAGCAGTCGAGTAACTCTTCATCTCTAGCCAAGCATCACCGTCCATCCTCATAACCTGCCTTAACCTGAATGTGCACACTTAAAACGTCAGCTACGCTGGTGAGTTCTAGTTTTCGTTCGATTTAAGAAATGGTTCATCGTTCAAACATTCATTAGGGTTTAACATCACGTATAAGGAAACAGGGCCTTTCATTCATAAACCTTCGCACATTTAAACACTTTGAACGGATCATTTGTTTAAAACATTAACATTCATTTAAGTCATACATTATTATCTAAAATCTGTATCGTTATGCGTCTCTATGTTCCCGGAGGAACCTTTAACGTTGTGGGCAACCGCTACGTATCGCCGTCATTGCCACAACCATACACTACGTGGGGTCAACCGTTACGTATCACCGTCATTGCCCAACACGCATCTTTCTTTTGGGAATCAACCGTTACGTATCGCCGTCATTGATTTCCCGCTACCCTTTCCCTTAGGATGATCGTTATCACCCGAGTAACCGTCGTTACTCCCTTACCAGTTGTACAACATCAAAACCATTGGCAGGCCACTAAGACACTACCCCTGTTGTTCTTATGGCAACTATGGCTCGTTGTCCATAATCTACCACAAGGCTGGGAATCACATTCCCAGACTTCATTCGTCAATTCCATTCATTCGACAGATTAGATTTGTAATGACTTCTTTAAAAACCTTTGCCCCTTTTTGTTTTCTTTTCACAAAACATTTCCTTCACTTTCAAAACCCTTTACCTTTTCATTAAACCATTTATTTATAAACATTTCGTTCGTAAACATTCCGTTCAAAAACTTTCTTTCCATAAACCGTTCATTCCACATCATTTCATTTCGAAATCATAGTTTCATAAAATATCATTTCATAAAACATCATTTCATATGCATGCACACCAGCCCGAAAACATTATATAAAACATTTAAAATAGGGCTTCTAGAACTCACCTTATAAGCTAGTCTCGGTTGTCCTAAACAAAGGTCCAACAACTTCACTTCCGATCTGAATTAATTAGTTAAATACACATCAGACCAATACCGACTCTAACGGTTTAACCCTTCTAAACATACTGACTTCACTTAATCAGTTCTGATGTCTGCACATATCGAAACTAGGTAGTTTCGATGGAGTCTGCACATATCGAAACTTGTAGTTTCGATGGACCTGCACATATCGAAACTTGTAGTTTCGATGGACCTGCACATATCGAAACTTGTAGTTTCGATAGACCTGCACATATCGAAACTTGTAGTTTCGATAGACCTGCACATATCGAAACTTGTAGTTTCGATAGACCTGCACATATCGAAACTTGTAGTTTCGATGGGGTCTGCACAGATTGTCTTCCCAAAAATCCGAAGCTTTTGCATGCGAGTCTGATCGAGTCAGTATCTCAACTTTTCTTAGATCAAAACGTTCGGTTTTCATTCTAGATGCTATACCTAAGCTCATTTTTAAGTTCCATCCGCAAAATCGTTGCCTTTTTAGCCAAAACCCGAAAATCCCAAAAACGAACAAAAACTCAGATTTAGGTCGGATCGTTACCTGAATCGAGCTTCTGATCCGGAGGTTCTTCTCACGAGTGCAAGAGACACGAGCGGGTGTAATCTTGCGCGATTCCGACACTTTCTCTCTCTACGGTTTTTCTCTCTATAGAATTGCAAATGTGAAAAACATGTGGTAACCTTGGCTATTTATAGGGGAGACCTCCCCAAGCCCGGTTCACGACTGACCCGGCCCGACTTCGGCCCGCTTGAACTCGTTAACTTTATTTCTCGACATTTTGGGATGTTACAAGTCTACCCCCCTTATAATAGGTTTCGTCCCCGAAACCTATCACAAGTCAAATAATTGAGGGTACGACTCCCTCATTTCCGCCTCCGTTTCCCATGTAGCCTCTGATCCCTTTCGGTGCCTCCATTGGACTTTAACCAATGGAATAACTTTATTACGCAAACGCTTCTCCTTTCGGTCTAAGATAGCCACGGGTTCTTCGATGTAATTAAGGCTGTTGTCAACCTCGATGTCAGTAAGTGGTACGTGAGCCGATTCATCCGCCAAACACTTTCGCAAGTGTGATACATGGAAGGTAGGATGAATCCCACTTAACTTATCAGGCAACTCCAACCGATATACGACTTCACCAACCCGTGCCGCTATCCTAAAAGGTCCGACAAACCTCGGACTTAACTTTCCTCTCTTCCTGAATCGAGTGATTCCCTTCCAGGGGGACACTTTCAACATTACCCTGTCCCCAACATCAAACTCAATAGGCCTTCGTCGTTTATCCGCATAGGATTTCTGACGATTTTGTGCGGCCTTCATTCGAGCTTTGATTTGATCAAACCTTTCTGACGTTTCTTTTATGACTTCAAGACTTCCTAATTCTTTCTGTCCAATCTCACCCCAACAAACCAGGGTCCTGCATCTTCTGCCATACAACATTTCATAAGGCGGCATGCCTATCGTCGAGTGATAACTATTGTTGTAGGAGAATTCGGCTAACGGCAGATGACTGTCCCAACTGCCACCGAAGTCGATAATACAAGCACGGAGCATATCTTCCAATATCTGAATGGTCCTTTCGGACTGACCATCCGTTTGTGGGTGGTATGCCGTACTGATATTAAGCCTCGTGCCCATCGCCTCATGAAATCTTTTCCAGAACCTCGATGTGAATCGTGTGTCCCGGTCAGATACGATTGTCAAAGGCATCCCATGCCGTGCTACTACTTCGTTGATAAACACTTCTGCTAACCTTTCCGACGAGAACGTCTCGCGAATAGGTAGGAAATGAGCACTCTTCGTTAATCGGTCCACAATTACCCAAATGGTGTCATGACCTTTAGCTGTGCGGGGTAGCTTGGTTATGAAGTCCATGGTAATGTGTTCCCACTTCCATTCTGGTATATCAAGTGGTTGAATCTTTCCATACGGTTTCTGGTGTTCAGCCTTTACTTGCGAGCAAGTCAAGCACTTGCTTACATACTTCGTTACATCACATTTCATTCCAGGCCACCAGTAGTCCTTCTTCAGATCTTGATACATTTTATTGGTACCGGGATGGATAGAGTAACGAGACTTATGAGCCTCATCCAAGATCTTGGTTCTAAACTCGCCACCCATAGGTATCCATACCCGTCCAAAACGTGTTCTAACACCAAGGGTGTTATATTCCCACTTGTCCCGTTGGCCAACCATCCTTTCTTTCTTTATATTTTCTTCCTTCAAAGCTTCATCTTGAGCTCTTTCGATTTCTCTCATCACATCCGATGTTACCACCAACTGGCAAGCTTTCACTCTAATAGGAGTAGGCACATCCTTTCGGCTTAGAGCGTCAGCCACCATGTTTGCCTTTCCAGGGTGGTACATTATTTCACAGTCATAGTCTTTCAGGAGTTCCAACCATCTCCTCTGCCTCATATTAAGCTCCTTTTGTTCGAAGAAGTACTTCAAACTTTTGTGGTCGGAGTAAATAGTAAACTTTACCCCGTACAGGTAGTGCCTCCAGATTTTCAATGCAAATACAACAGCAGCAAGTTCCAAATCGTAAGTCGGATAGTTGACTTCATGAACTTTCAACTGCCGCGACGCATATGCAATCACTCTACCGCATTGCATCAACACACACCCTGATCCCTGACCCGACGCGTCAGAGTATACCACCAGGTCTTCACTGCCCTCAGGAAGGGCCAAGACTGGAGCTTGGGTTAGCTTCTCTTTCAATTCCTTAAACGCCTCATCCTGGGTCGAACCCCATTCGTACTTTACCTCCTTCCGAGTCAGCTTTGTTAATGGCGAAGCTATTATCGAGAAATCCTGGATGAATCTCCGATAGTAGCCCGCCAATCCCAAGAAACTGCGGATTTCAGTTGGCGTCTTAGGAATGTCCCATTCACTTACCGTTACGATCTTGGCTGGGTCAACTATAATGCCGTTCGGGCCAATGACGTGACCTAGGAATTGGACTTCCCTAAGCCAGAACGCGCATTTGAAGAACTTAGCATACAACTTTTCCTTCTTCAGAGCTTCCAATACTTCCTTTAAGTGACATGCGTGATCACCCTCATTCTTGGAGTAGATAAGGATGTCATCGATGAACACTATTACCGATCGATCCAGCATCGGTCGACACACCCTATTCATTTAATCCATGAACGCTGCGAGGGCGTTCGTCAATCCGAAAGACATTACGCGAAACTCGAAGTGTCCATAACGCGTGCGAAAGGCAGTTTTCGGTACGTCTTCTTCCCTTACCTTCAACTGATGGTACCCGGACCGAAGGTCGATTTTCGAGAACCAACTTGCGCCTTGCAATTGATCGAACAGGTCGTCGATCCTTGGTAACGGGTACTTGTTCTTCACCGTACGTTTATTCAACTCGCGATAATCAATACACATTCTCATCGAACCGTCTTTCTTCTTCACAAACAACACCGGAGCACCCCACGGCGAGATGCTCGGTTGGATAAATCCTTTCTCAAGTAACTCGTCTAGTTGGACCATAAGTTCCTTCATTTCCACTGGTGCTAGTCGATATGGAGCCTTAGCCACGGGCTGGGCATCTGGTACTAAGTCAATTCGAAACTCAATTTCTCTATCGGGTGGTATCCCAGGCAATTCCTCTGGAAACACCTCCGGGTACTCGCATACCACGGGTACATCGTCTAGTTCCTTCACTTCCTTACACTTGTCAATCACATATACCAGATAAGCCTCGCATCCGCGCCTCAAGTAATTTGCTGCCTTAATCATCGAGATGACGTTTGGCATCAGGGCGTCACGATCTCCAAAGACCTCGACTTTGCTACCATCCGGAGCCTTGAGTTGGATTATCTTTCGTTTACATATAATCTGCGCTTCATTGGCAGTTAGCCAATCCATACCCAACACCACATCGAACCCTCCCAAAACCATAACGAACAATCTGACAGGGAATCTATGACCTTCTATCTTTATTGTGGAGTTGTCAACTACATTGGTTACTCTTGCAGTTCTACCCTCCGCGGTTTCTACGCTAAAGGCCCTTTCTAACTTACTGACAGTGTACTTCACGCGTTTACAAAAACTCGCAGATATAAAACTCTTAATGGCACCCGAATCAAATAACACAGAAACCAAAGTGTTGTCAAGGATGAATGTACCTGACGCTACATCGGGATCCTTCCTAGCCTGATCCTGCGTCAGTGCGTATGCTCGCGTCTTCGCACGAGATCCTTTTCCCTTCTTTTCCGGGCCCTTTCCCTTCCCGGTTTCCCCCATCCTGGGCTTGGTGCATTCCCGACTCATATGACCACTTTCCCCATAATTGTAGCATTTGTAGCCTTGCGGGCATTCACGGGAGTAATGTCCAGTCTTGCCGCATTTAAAGCACAAGTTAGATCCCAGTCTGCATTCACCTACATGCTCCCTTCCACACTTCTTACAAACAGTCGGCTCACCCACCCGAGCCCTCTTATCACGAGCCCCAAACATCTTTCCCCCAGTTCGTTTGTTTGAGAAGCTCGGTCTCTTCTTTTGCTCTTCAATGGCAACAACATTCAGTGCCAGATCATCAAATACCACGCCGCTTAGCTCTACTGCCGAATCATAGGTAGTAGGGGCGTTTGCCTTAACATAGGTGCGGACCTGGTCCGACAACCCTTGAATATAATAGGCAATCTTTCTCTCTTCAGTAGTGACAAGGTGTGGCACCAGACGTGCCAGTTGATTAAATCGGGTTGTGTACTGCCGGTGCGTCATGCTCCCGGCCTTCAAACCCAGAAATTCCCTCTCTACCTTCTCAATCTCGTTCCTCGGGCAGTAATTCTTGATCACTAAAGTTTTCAAGTCAGCCCACATCATCGCATCCACAATCTCGCTCCCTTTTGTCTGACGTACACCTCCGTCAAGGAGTTAGCAGCAAATTTTACAACCTGGTCCGATCGACACTCGCTCAGACGAATGGCAGCTTCCATACGGATCAGCAGCAAATTTCAAAACGTTCGGTTTTCATTCTAGATGCTATACCTAAGCTCATTTTTAAGTTCCATCCGCAAAATCGTTGCCTTTTTAGCCAAAACCCGAAAATCCCAAAAACGAACAAAAACTCAGATTTAGGTCGGATCGTTACCTTAATCGAGCTTCTGATCCGGAGGTTCTTCTCACGAGTGCAAGAGACACGAGCGGGTGTAATCTTGCGTGATTCCGACACTTTCTCTCTCTACGGTTTTTCTCTCTCTAGAATTGCAAATGTGAGAAACATGTGGTGACCTTGGCTATTTATAGGGGAGACCTCCCCAAGCCCGGTTCACGACTGACCCGGCCCGACTTCGGCCCGCTTGAACTCGTTAACTTTATTTCTTGACATTTTGGGATGTTACACTCGATTGGAGGTCGAACGGGTGCAATATTGACCTAAACATGCACCATGATGGTGGGAGGCATATAAACAGTCAACTGTCGGTTACGAGCGCATTAGTTAACATGTTTGTGGTTTAGCTACCTATTGATTTATATATTGAATGTACATTAATCTTTTAAACACTTTTATAAATTGAAACCTGTGAAGTCACCAACCTCGTGTTGACATTTTTCTTACATGTTTTTCTCAGGTCTCTTAAGATAAGGCACAGGTGCACACAATAGGACATGCATGGAAATTCTGCCTTTGATTTATGTTTTATTAAACTGTTTGGACTATTATAAATTGCGTTTGGTTTGGACTTTTGGACTATTCTTTTGGGCACGTGTGTTTTGCGCATTTACTTTCTTTACGCTTCCGCATTAACTCTGATTGATATGATATTTTCATTTGAGTCCCATGTAGATTCGTTCAATGTAACTAATGTCTGAGATCCTGGTTCGTCACTTCCCAAACGGTAAAACTCCGTTAGTTGAAATTTGGGGGTGTGACACGTTCCTCGTCTAGACGTGTTCCTGTGTTCAAATTGCACTCGTAGTGCATCGCAATCGTAACCGCCACACTCGTAATCGTTGTGCTAACTTCCTCGGTGTGCGTGCTAGTGTTTGTGTGGTGATGGTGATGTTTCAAAGTGAATGGCAAAATGTAAGTATTTATAGGCTAAAACTTGCACCCATATCGGACCGCTATCCCTGGTGATGTCGGTCCGATATCCCAGTGAGGCGGTGTATTGGCTTGGCGAGCACATAGCGGACCACTATGTATATGGATGTCGGTCCGTTATCATGACACGTGTAAAAATTTAGGGATGAGTCATAGGACACGTGTCAGTGTCTGAGGATTACGGCACAATGGCGGTTGTCGGACCGCTATCCAACTGAGATCGATCCGATCTCTGACCCTTGGCTTACTTTCGACCGTTGGGAAGGATGATATCGGTCCGATATCTATCCATATTTCAAAATTTTTTTAAACCTTGTACTTTATATTTCTTAAGAATTTAGGGTGTTACAACTCTCCCCCCCTTAAATTACGTTTCGTCCTCGAAACCTGTTCATTCTTGAAATAATTGAGGATAACTCTTCCTCATTTCTTCCTCACTTTCCCAGGTCATCTATGATCCTTTTCTGTGCTTCGACTGTACTAATACTTGCTTGATCGTTTTGTGACGTAACTGCTTCTCTTTAGTGTCTAGAATTTTGATAGGTTCTTCAACATAAGTCAGTTTATCGTCGACCTCTATTTCTTGCAGAGGAACGTGTGCAGTCTTATCCGTTAAACACTTTCTTAAATAAGATACATGAAACGTGTTGTGTATCTTATTCAATTCTTCAGGTAGCTCTAGCTGATAAGCTACCTTTCCGACTCTTTTGATGATTTTGAAAGAACCAATGAATCATGGACTTAGCTTGCCATGTTTCTTGAATCGGATTAGACCTTTCCAAGGAGATACTTTTAACAAAATGTAATCTCCCTCTTAGAATTCTATTAGTCTACTTCTCTTATCTGCGTATGACTTTTGTCTATCTTGAGCAACTTTCAATCGTGCTCTAATTAAGTCAAGTTTTTCTGACGTAACTAGAACTATTTCTTTGTTGCCTAATTCTTTCTGTCCTACTTCTCCCCAGCACACGGGGGTTCTACATCTTCTACCGTATAACATCTCATATGGCGGCATACCAATACTAGCTGTTATTGTATGAGAATTCTGCTAATGGAAGATGGTTGTCCCAACTTCCATCGAAATCGATTATACAAGCACGCAGCATATCTTTGAGAGTTTGTATAGTCCTTTCACTTTGACCATCAGTTTGAGGGTGATATGTGATGTAGTGCAAAGCACACATCTTTTATTCCTTTGAATTCGTGCATTTTAGATAGTTTTATATTCGTTTTAGTTTGTATTTGAGTCTATGTTGTATTTGCAGGTGCTCGTATGAAGTATGAAGCTAAATCAAGAAGGAATCGAGCACGAGAACAAGTCCCAAGAAATAAAGTGAAAAATGTTGGAAATTAAGGCCCTCGCGGTACGCGAAGGGAGAGTCCAGTTGTCTCGCGGTACACGAGAAAACCCAAATCCGGGCCCGACTATTTTGTTCCTCGCGGTACGCGAGGAACCCAGATCTCATCTCGCTATACGCGAGAGTTATAAATTCCTCAAACTAGAATTCAAATATTAAAAGAATTAGAATTCCATAATGAGGGAAGTTCGAGTTTTAGCCTTCTAAAGAGCATATTGAGACGATTTTGGGGCTAGAGAAGGCATTCGAAGTGCAAGATTGGAGCTTTCGGACCTGGGTTCGTTAGCATTAGCTTATTTGGTTTCAAAGTTGTGATCTTTATCTTTGATTTCTGTGTTTGAACCTATGTTTTGTTCTTTTACTTCTATTATGGATGTTTTAAGCATGATATTTGGCTAAAACCTTAATACTGCCTAGGTTAATGATGAATTCTTGTTAAAGTCTTGGTTTTTATCGGTTTTTGGATCTATTGATGGATTAATGATTTTGTAAACAATCTCATGTTAATAATTGTGATGATTATGCATGTTTAGATCTGAGTTATGACTGATTATAGTTCCGTATGCTGCTTGTGAATGTCTTTCAGTTTGAGTAGTATATCTAGATCATAGACTGTGTGTTTGTGATTTTTTGTATGGTTTGCTAGACGTAGTATTCCATAGGAACTGTTATTGAGAGTAGGTTAGATCTGAGTATATCTTATATCGATACCCGAAAGGTGAGAGGTAACCGGTTAGTCTTCGTTATTAGGATTCCGAGTGTTAACTGTCTGAAAGGAAGTTGCCTTAAGTTCTTAGTAATTGTTGCTAGTCCGAGTCATAGATTGTTGATATGAGATTACCCCGTGCATGTTTGATGTATTGTGGACAGTGAGACCGAGAGGTGATCTGTCTGTTGGGTGCATTATCATCGTTGGAGAGACTGAAAGATAATCCGCCTACCTGGTGAGCGTTGTGCATCTTTAGAGTTTCCTTGTTGGTGACACCCTGAGAGTTATTAGGGATCCACTAGGTGGTCTAGAGTTGTTATCCTTAGATACCCAGTTCTATCATTGTTTCCATAATCACTAGAAGTCTTGGCTTTGCAAGTAGGATTCCGACCTAGGTAGTGTTCTTCTCATTCCTGATAGTCCCAAGTCTTTGTCTGGTAGTTAGAGTCGTTCATCTGTTTTCTTTATTTAGTTAATCAGTAGTGTAGAAAACCCCCCAAATCAATCATTCTTAGTTCGAGTCAGAGTCTAGTTTAGTTATTCAGTGTCTCTAGGATTCGATAATCCGGTTTACCATTAAGCAGTGCTACACTCGATAGGTTCACTTGCCTGTCAGTGCGGTCTAGTTCATAGGTATTCCATTTATTACTTAGAAGTCTAGATTAGGTTTTTATTCATAGTTTTTATAGACCGTCCGGGCGACATCAGTATGCTGTGCTAATCAATAATCTATTTCCTATCTCTTCATGGAACTTTTTCCAAAAATGTGAAGTTAAACGATTATCTCGATCAGAGATAATCGAGACTGGCACTCCATGTCTGGAAACAATCTCTTTTATGAACAAATCGGCTAACTTTTCTGAAGAGTATGTTTCACGTATTGCTAGAATATGAGCACTCTTAGTTAGCCGATCTACAACCACCCAAATAGTATCATAACCTCTAGCTGTTTTGGGTAGCTTGGTTAAGAAATCCATAGTGAGATGTTCCCATTTCCATTCTGAGATTTCTAATGGTTGTAATCTCCCATATGGTTTCTGATGTTCTGCTTTAACTTGTAAGCAAGTTAAGCATTTATCTACATATTTCTTGATATCAAACTTCATTCCTGGTCACCAATAATCTTTGCGCAGATGTTGGTACATTTTTGTAGTACCTGGATGAATAGAATATCGTGATTTATGAGCTTCATTGAGAATCTTAAGTCTAAACACACCTGATCGTGGTATCCACATACGACCAAATCGAGTTTTGACTTTATACTCATTCTCTTGTAAAAACTTCTCCTGACCAACCATTCTTTCTTTCTTAACATTCTCACTTTTTAATGCTTCGATTTGTGCGTCTCGAATTTGGCTCATGAAATTAGGAGTTCTCACTAACTTATATGCTTTCACCCGAATAGAATGATGCTCTTCCTTGCGGCTTAGAGCATCGGCTACTATGTTAGCCTTTCTGGGATGATATAAGATTTCACAATTATAATCCTTGACCAGTTCTAACCATCGTCGTTGCCTCATGTTTAAATCCTTTTGGTCAAAGAAATATTTGAGACTTTAGTGGTCTGTGTAGATTGTACACCTTATTCCGTACAAGTAATGCCTCTAGATCTTTAGTGTGAATACCACCGCAGCTAACCCTAGATAATGAGTTGGATAGTTTACTTCATGTGTCTTTAGCTGTCTAGAGGCATAGGCTATCACCTTTCCTCTTTGCATCAGAACACACCCTAGCCCAAGCTTGGAAGCATCAGAGTATACCACAAAATCTTCTACTCCTTCTGGCAATGCCAGAACTGGAGCTTGTGTCAATCTTTCTCTCAATATCTGGAATGCCTTCTCTTGTGCCGCACTCCATTCATATTTCGAGTTCTTTCGAGTTAGTTTAGTTAATAGGGTGGCTATCTTAGAGAAGTCCTGGATGAACCTTCTATAATAGTCAGCTAATCCCAAGAAACTTCTAACTTTCGATGGATTCTTAGGTGGAGACCATTTCATCACAGCCTCTACCTTTGCTGGGTCTACTGAGATACCTTCTGCGTTATTAATATGACCCAGAAATTGAACTTCCTTCAGCTAGAATGCACATTTTGAGAATTTGGCGTACAGTTTCTCCTTCTGTAAAGTACTAAGTACTTCCCGAAGGTGTTGTGCATGCTCTTCTTCATTCTTTGAATAAATCAGGATGTCATCAATGAAGATAATAACGAATTTGTCTAACATTGGCCGACATACTCTATTCATGAGGTCCATGAAGACTGTCGGAGCATTCGTTACTCCAAACGGCATCACTACAAATTCATAGTGTCCATAACGAGTTCTGGATGCCGTTTTAGGTACATCTTCTTCTCGTACCTTGACTTGATGATAAACAGATCTTAAGTCAATCTTGGAAAACCAACTTGATACTTGCAAATGATCAAACATATCATCAATTCTAGGTAAAGGATACGTATTCTTGATAGTCAATTTGTTCAATTCGCGGTAGTCTATACACATCCTTTTACTACAGTCTTTCTTCTTTACGAACAGAATTGGTGCACTCCAAGGGGATACACTTGGACGTATAAATCCCTTGTCCAACAATTCTTGCAGTTATGACATCAACTCTTTCATTTCTGTTGGTGCTAATCGGTATAGAGCCTTAGCTGCCGGTTTAGCTACAGGAATTAAATCAATTTTGAATTCAATCTCTCTCTCAGGTGGAGTACCTGGAAGATCGTCTGTGAATACTTCTGGGAATTCTTTTACCACTAGAACTTGAATTCCTATAGGCGTCGTGAATCGTACAATCTTCTGATTTCATATAATCGTTGCAGCATATGAAGACAACCAGTCCATTCCAATGATCACGTCGAATTCTTACATCGGCATCGGGATTAAGTCGACGGGATATTCTTCTCCTTCTATCAGTAGTCGACAATCTCGACATATTTTAGTTACTTCGTAGTTTCGATCACTCGCGATTTCGACTTCTAGTGCCTTAGCCAACTTACTTCTATTGAAGTTTCTAGCGTTTGCATACTTTAAAGAAATAAATGATCGACTAGCTCATGTATTGAATAAAACACAAGCAGGTAGGGAATTCAAGAGGAATGTACCTAATACGACGTCAAGAACATCTTTTGCTTCCTCTGTAGTGATCTGAAAAGCCCTACCCCTTGGCTTTGGAGCTTCGATCCTCTTTACCTCATTCGCTGCCACTCTCGACCCTTCTCCGGTCTTTTCAGCCTGAAATTTTAAATGTCATGGTTTATAATAGTTGTAGCACAGACGGGTGCCACTCAGACACTGTAATGCAGTGTGTCCCGCCTTTCCACACTTGTGACAAGTTATAGACTTGAATCGGCACTCTCCCGGGTGACTCTTTCCACAAGTCCTGAATTTTGCACTCCTTTCCTTGGGGAGGGATTGCCTCCCGGTTTTATAAACTTAAATTTCTTGAGAGGAATAGGAGAAGGATAACTTTCTCCCTTCCTTTTTCCGTCTCTCTCAGCCTGCCTCTTGAGCACAGTCTCTCTTTCTCGAGCCCAATCAATCATCTCCTCCAAGTTCGCGCACTTGGACGGATGGATAAACTCTCTAATCTCCGTTTTCAAAACGAGATGGTATCTCATCATCCACATCTCTAGAGTTGTTAACAAAGCCGGACAAAACCTGGCCTTGTCAAAGAAAATCCCCTTAATCTCATCCACAGTCTCCGTTATTTGACGGAGTTGAAGAAACTCCTCTCTAATTCTTTCAATTGCCGCTCGGGGATAATAGCTTTCTAATGAGTTCTGTAGATCTGCTTGTAAGATCGGGAAGTTTGCATCGAATGCCTTTCCTACTTCTATTACGATTTGTCTCCGGATATTCTCCGGGACTTGTTCGACTTCATTCTCGTCATGATGTGGAGATTCAGCTCTCCTGTGACTCCCTTCATAGCGCACTTCGTCATTCAGATAATCAGCCATTTGCTGAAACATGGCATCACTTTAGTCTCTCATTCGTTTACCCTAATCATAGTCTAGGGTTTTATACTACAGGCCTTATCCTATTCAGGCATTTTATGTAAAGCTCGTATATTTATTCATTCATGTATCCTTAATCATGCATATTCACATTATGGTTTACTATTTGCCTCGGGTGTGGCGGATCGTCACATGCAAGTGGGTCTACTAGTCGGACCGGGTGCGGAATGCCCATTACTAGGTGGAGAGTCTTACGAAACAAAGTAAACCGACAAGATAATCACTATAAACGTTCATCTATTATAAACACTTGAAGGTTACAGAGAGAAGTACTGAGATTACAATTTGCATATTTGCTGAGTCTAATATTGCGTACTTATCTACTGTCAACCATTCCTATTTATACACGACCTGATGCGTGCGCACTTAGCAAGTGCGCAGGGAAATTTGCTCATGCGTACTTAGCAAATACGCATAGGTATTCTTGCGTACTTGCTAAGTACGCAGGAACTACTTCCTGCGCACATACAAGTGCGCAAAACACTTAGAGAAATTTGCAACAGTCAATATGTAAAAGTAAATACAACTTGATAACTAATACATACAGACACTTACAAAACAAAGACAAATACATACATGAAAGTACAAACTAAGACTCTATCTATCCAGAGTGTTTGTCACAGGAAAGTGCTTCAACAAACTCCCCCTTGACAACAGCTCTGGATCATCTTCGATCTTTAGTCTTCAGTCTTCGATCTTCAGTCTTCACAGCTATGCATCTTTATCTTCCATCTTCTTCTTATAGTCAAGGCAGAACTTGATCATCTTGTCATATTTAGAAGCAAGGAATTTCGTCCATTCGTCCGTATGCATGCAGTACCTGTCTGCTAGTGCTTCCAGATCTTTTACAGAGAAGTTAATGAAGCAGACTTCATCAAATACTCTGATTAGTTCCCTCAGCACTAAGCATCAACTTTCTGACCTCACCTTTCCAATCACCACAGCCTCGCCCGTATTTGGATCTACGTACCAGTACCACATATCACCGAGGATATCCTGAGATAACTTGCTTAGGGGAATCTTGGTTTCACATAACACTGGCTTGTATACCAAATTCTTTAAGAATTTCTTAGTCACAGGATGTCTTGCTGTCTTATCCTTGACTCTCTTGGGCACTTGAGGCTTGAACATATCAAACTTCACAGATCTTGCTTCCCGCTATAGAACCACCCACAAACCCATCGCCACTGCATGATTAGAATGACCCAGCAGCTCTAGGTTTGCTAGGTTCACAAGGTCGTATTTGGGTAAGGAGTTGAACGCTTCACTGGTTGGTTTCAAGTATTGAACCCCCCAGGTCTTTTGATTGCGAACAACTGATTATCCTCCTCGAACTTAATCAGGCAAACTTAATAAGTTCGCTTAGGGTTAAGTTCGCTTGGGGTCAAGTTCGCTCAGTCAGGCGAACTTATTAAGTTCGCTTAGGCAGTATCGGGCGAACTTAGCTAGTGTTCTTAAAATAAAAAAATTCATGGTCGTTTATATGGTCGTTTTGCATCATTTTTGAAATTTTGAAGTTTCAAAATTTTTTAAAGAGTATTTTGGCGGAAAAATTCCTCTTGTTCAAATTTTTTAGGGAAAGTTTATATGGTCGTTTTGAATCATTTTTGAAATTTTGAATTTTTAAAATTTTTTAAAAAGTGTATTTTGGCGGGAAATTTTTTCCGGATATTTTCGCAAAAATTTCAAAATGTTAATTTCATGTGATGATAATGAGATTGGAACTATGCCACCGAGGCTTTTGTGCATATCAGATTTTCGTAGATGAAAAGTCCGGTTCGAACAGTTCGTATCAGAAACTGATGAAAACTTTTGGACATCTATATTTGAAGGATATGTGCATCCTACTTATGCCTTCATGGGATATTATGATGTTCTTAAACCAGTGACAGCTCTTAGTAAAGTAGAAAAGCAGAAGTTTGATCGAGAGATGAAGACGCGTGAAACTTTAACGTTGTCTTTACTAAAAGAAATCTTTCAAGTGTCCAACTTCAAGAGAACTATGGGAAGCTTTGAAGAAAAAGGGTGAAGCTACTACTCAAGCGTTTGTGGTCTTGATCAAAGAAGAAGTAGTAAAGCAGAGTGTTTCTGAAAGTGATTCTTCTACTGAGTTAAGTGATAGTGAGAGTATTAGATCTGGTGAAAGTACTCAGTCTACCGAGAGTGATGTAGAGACTGAAGTAAGCTTCCAGACAGTTGAAGATGATCTGAGTGTACCAGACACTGATGTTGAGCCTGTCATTGTTGATCAAAATGGCGAAGCTGATGATGACGTTTTCATGGCTCCTGGTGCATCTTCTTCAAAAGTAAAACCTGAGGTATTGTCTAACTCTGAAACATTTTGTTCTAACTATGTTTCAGTTAAGGATAAAATGATGAGGGTTATGGATGACAATGTCAACCTCATTTGTGATATGAAATCGATGCACACGGTAAACCAGAAATTAAAGGATAATAAGAATGTGTGTATTGAGAGAATATAATCACTGAAGAGGGATATAAATTCTCTGACTTTGAAGATCAAAGAGCATGCATATCACCTGGATATGTCCTTTGCAGAAATTGAGAAAAGAAATAATGATCTTGTTGAGAAAGATAAGGAACTAGCTGAATCTAAAGCAGAGGTAATCAGATTACATAGAAAGTTAGAAAGCTTTGGAAATTCATCATTCTTATTAGGATATTATCATGATAATACTAAAGAGGGGAAGGGAACTAGTGGTATTGGTTATGTTCCTCCACCATTCAACGGAAATTATTCTGTGACACCTGAGATTATAAATGATGAGGATTTAGATCCTAAGACTGTGTTGAAAGTGAATCCAGTCACAGGTGAAGATATGGTGTATTCTGATGAGAGTGATGATGAATATTTTGATGAAGCTAAGGTAGAGGGGATACCGAAAGAGGTTAAGAAAGAAGACTCAAAGGTTGATTCTAATTCATCTGGAAATTATACCTTTGGAAGTTCTTCAAATTCAAGGAGAGTTCCATATGTCAGAGATTATAAAGACAGGCATACATGTTTTCACTGTAATGAGATGGGACACATTGTGGTGAACTGTCCTTACAAAAATAAAGGGAAGAAGCATGTAGTTCCTGAGAAGGTGAAGCCTGAATCAAAACCTGTTGAGAAAAAGTTTGTTCCGTCTCAAACTCCAAAAGAAGTTCATGTAGGAGAATCTTCTTCAAATGCATCTTATCGTGTGAAGATTCCTTATATGAGAGATTATAGTGAGACGAGATCTTGCTTTTACTGTGGTCTTGTGGGTCATATTCAGATTGCTTTTCCTCACAACGCCAAAGGTAACCGACATGTTACTCCAGGAAAGGTAAGAACTCATGGTAAGCCTTATGTTAACCCAAATGTGGTTAAACCTCATGTTACACCAAAGGGTAATTCAAAATCTGAGGTTAAGCTTTCTAGACCTCAAAGACGGAGGAGAAACAGAAGATTGAGAAAACTTTTAGAACAACAAAAGTTTTCACAATCTAAACATTTTTCAAATGAACAAAAATGTTCAAACACTTCACATTTTAAGCAAAAAGAACTTAATGAACAGAAGTATGTTTGGAAATCTAAAGTTTCTGTTTCTGACTCGTCAGAACAATCTCCAAAAATCGATGAGAGATTTGATTGTGAATGGAGTGAGGTTTATTATTTTGATACAGATGGACGACCCATGACTACCATGGCTTGGGTCCCAATTTCAAATTAATGTTTCTTATTAGTTATGCAGGATTAACCAAGAGGGACTATTAATACCATTTTGGTTGTTGATAGTGGTGGTTCTAAGCACATGACAGGGAATGACATCTGCATGAGTAAAGAGTTGTTGATAACTGAGATTCTATTGGATTCAACGACTTTATGCTCAAGGGGAAGAATATGTCACACACAACGTTTTGGAAAGAGTTTTACAAAGTCCAAATGATAACCTGAAACTTAGGATGACAATGGTGAGCATAAAGTCATTGATGCAACCATTTGACTAGTTGAGGGGGAGTCTACAGGACAGGGGGAGTACAGAACTGTGTTGGTGACAAAGGCAAAGGCATTCAATTACAGGATTACATCGGTTTGAGTTTTTTAATTGATTGACTTGCTTAATCCTGAGTAACCAAGTAAAATATTTTTCTTAAAATGTTTTCATGGAAGATTTTATTTTCGTTTGTTTTACTTTCTTTGAAAAAGATTTTGATAAAGCCAAACAAATTGAAAAAGATAAAATCGACATTACTTGAAGTTAAAGAAGAGATGATAGTACATCAGTAGATGTTCTTTCACACATGACCTTAGATTGACTGGTTGGTGCTTTATGTTAATATATCTGAATTATATGTTTTGATCTAAACTTCAAAGACTGCACAAATAGGAAATGATAGTGTTGTGTATGCATATAATTTGAATTGTCAGTAGATTAAAAGCGTCACTGAACCATTAGTAGTGTGAAAACATAATTGCATATGTTACAACTGTGATTTGAACCCATTTTATGCCTGGGTGTGTGTGTTAAAAGATCACTATCAGATAAAGAATATTAGCTTTTAATAAAGATTGTCCTATGAGATCAGTTTCGGGTTATGTCCTTAGCACTATTCATTCGATTTGCTTCAGTGCCCATGTCCCGAAAAGCATGCAATTTGAAGTATAATCAAGATATGTACTTGACAACATCTGTCAAACATATACTAGCCCTTGGATCATATTGATAAATCATCTTTATTGATTCCATTGAATTCATAATCCAGATAACAGTTGGATCCACGTACCTGAATCTTATGATTCCACATATATAAGCCAAAACATTGAATCATTCGATTCTGAATCTCATTGATTCCTATACAATCCAATGTGGATTCTGCTATTCGTGTGCTAAGTGATGTCTCCTCATTCTGGAAATTCGGATAATCTTTAGTAAAATCTCATATGTCTTGAAGATAGTGCATTTACTTTCTGTTGGCATACTAGTGGGGTACACATTGTATTTCATCCTTAAATGGTACCTTAACTCACAAGAAAGTGGGAATGAGATGCTTTAGTTTCAAATCTTATAATATTGACAATTTGAATTTGTGTGTCATAGCCTGATCCTATTTTCTTTGAATGTTTATCGCGTATCATAACATGCAATATAAAAGTCTTGAAAAGATAGAGTGTGATAATCTTGAAAGATATTGGTTTGATTGGTCAAGGCTTGAAAGAATGACATAGGATACCATTTGATATTATATAGATTTTATATCCAAGATGTGTGATTGATATCTCATATATACTGATATGATCTTCTTACTCGTGATGTTCGACCAAAAATATGTGATTTTGTATTTTACATTTCAGTTTATATAGAGAAAAATAAAAAAAGATTTTGTGTTTCTTATGTTTGAAAAACCAAAAACATTTTATTTTTCCAGCTTCCATGAAAATCTTAATTGTTGATTATTCTTGGTTGTTCTCCTTTGCAAAAACTGAAAATTGCAGACAGAAGTTGACAAGGGGTCCTTCTCCCAAGTTTTCTTCTAGATAGAAAGAGAAAGTGCAGATGAACAAGACGAAGACTACAGTGTGTTTGATGATATATGAAGACGGATGATAATCTTCTAAAGCTGTTGTCAAGGGGGAGTCTGTTGGAGCATATTCTGGTGACAACGAGCTTGAAGATATTATGTCTTAGTCTTAGAGTCTTTGACTTGTAATTGATAGAATTGTCAGAAACAGTTAAAGGGGAGTTTGTTAGGACATGTTTTGTAACTGTTGATAAAATTTTGTGTAAGTTCATAGAGAGGCGAACTTAACAAGTTCGCCTGGTTTATCAGAGGCGAACTTGTTAAGTTCGCTTAGTCTATCTGAGGCGAACTTGTTAAGTTCGCCTAGCCTATTAGAGGCGAACTTAATAAGTTCGCCTAAGCATCTTTGAGGCGAACTTACAGAACTGGTGTTTATAAATAGAGGAACTGAGACAGAACAGAATTGTAAGAGACAGAATAGACGATATCAGGAGGAACTGATTAGAGACAGAGTTATTGTAAACTGATATTGTGGTGGAAATACAAAGAGTTTATTTACACCGTTGTTGTTGATTGAGTTACACGAGCACGTTGATCATGGATTTCGCACGTAATCACCGTGTCGTACTGCGAGTCTAGAGATCCGTCACGCACCGAATTAGGGACCTACAAGATGGGCACAATTGCTAATGCTTGGTGCTCACCTCCACTAGGACCGGCTTCGGGATCCTTGTCTTTGTCGTCATCCTTAGTCAAGTTAACAGGATGACAAGCCTCATCACCAGTAGTTTTCTCCTTCTCTTTCTCCTTATCTTTATCTTTCTCCCCCTGAGCATCAAGCTTCTTGGTCAGATCAGCAATTAGTTTGACCATCAGCTCATGCTCTTTCCGTTGAGTATCAAATCTCAGCTCTAGATTTAACCGGTGACCCAGAATCATTTCATTTGTCCTGATTAGAAGCTCATTTTGGGCCATGACGTTCTTTAGTCTCTCGTCAGTCCCCATTCTCTGGCTTCTTAGAATCCTATTTTCATCCACCAGCGAATTAATCTGAGCTTGTTGAGCGTCAGATTCTTCCTTTGATTTCCGAATAGTTTTCAATAATCCAGCAACTTGGGTTTCTAGAACATCTATCCTTGCATCAGTAGTATCAGGATGTCTGGATGATGACGCTTCGGCATTGTGAATTGGGGAGGAGAAGATGGTGTTGAAGTCAAACCCTTGAGTAAATTCCCCATAATTGAAGGGTTGACTTAAAGGATCAATGGTGGTTGTTGGGATTGTGGATGTGATGACGGTTGTAGGTGTTATGGAAGGGGTGATGGTGACTGACTTCGTGAGAATTGGAGTAGTCACCGCCACCGGGGCAGATGTGATAGGGAGCGTCACTATCACAGGAACCTCCTCTGTGATTGAAGTGACTGCCACGTCAGGTTGTACCTGTGGCCTCCTCCTCTGTCTCCTATATAGCTGTTGTGAAGGTGGGGTGGAAGCTGAATCAGAACTCGCAGCTGAAACTTGTACTTGCTGCTGAGGACTCACCACCACCTCACTAGGAATAGGTTGTTGCTGCCTATCCCCCCTGTTCTTATGAACACTTTCACGTCTTTGTCTCTGTATAGCAGCGCCAGAGTCAGAGTCTGGCTCATATTCACTGCTTGAAGCTTGTCACTTTCTCTTTGAGGACGACTCAGGTAGGGTTACCTTTGTCGTTCTCCTTGGGTGTACCTGAGATGGTGCATCATCGGAATCAGAAGAATCAGACTCAGTCTCTTCCGAGTCGGATCCCTCAGCACCATCATTACCTTCTTCTTCATCTCCACCATCTGACGATTCATCTTTAATTTCAACTTCCTCCTCTTATTGTTGTTGTTCATCTGAATGCTCACTCAATTCTGGCTCCGAATCGTGACTATACCATCTCCAGTCACTCGGTGCCACGTACGCTTCATTTATAAGGTGGCCAAAGAGTGCTGTGTGCTCAGGGGTAGGATCTACACTGCCTGGCTTGAGGAATTGTGCGAACACCCTCTTGTCCACCCTTTTCACTTGCAATCTCTCCCCTGTGGCAGGTAGGTTTGGCAACGGATCGTTTATCAGAAGTTGCATAAACCTAAGGTATAATAAGAACCTGAACCTCTCAGCTGTGTTAATCTGATCATTGATGGCTTTGAATATGTAACGTGAGAAATTATAGCCCTTATTTAGAGATAAGCCAACCATGGCTGCAGCAAGGTCATGACCCATTGCATCCTTTCCAGCTTTTCTTGAGGAGGTGCACATGATCATGACATGGGCAAAATATCTCCATTGGTCAAGCACCCACATCTTTTTATATGAAGCATAGTCTCTCGCACCGACATATCCCATACGTTGCATCCAACAGCCATCCACAAAGTAGTCTGGATAGGCTGTCGGGTCGGTCAACAGATCTCGGAATTGTAGGACCCTTATAATAGTATCTTCAGAGAAGGCGATGTCATGACAACCACGGTAGCCCTTATAACATTGGAGGTTACCGTGCAATCATGCTCCGCCGTCTCCCAAAATTGCTCCAGATAAGGTCTTGAAACGATTGGGTCTGCAGAAATAGCGTAGCTGATTCTTGAACGGTTCAAGAAATCAACTATGTCGCGGTACTGTAGAGCAGCACCCTTCCATTCCGGTTGAGTAATAGCTAACAGATTGAATTCGTTCGTAAACGCCCGAGCCATAAGCTGCAAAAACACACAGAAAACATAATCAGAACAACAAGTTTCATTGGAAATGAATAAACATGACTTAGTATAGCAGTTACTCTTTGAACTGAAATTTTAGACTTAGAAATTTTTCCCAAGTGTTGGTCCTGCGTACTTAGCAAGTACGCAGGAATTTCCTCTTGCGTACTTAACAAGTACGCATGAATTACTTCTTGCGTACTTGCTAAGTGCGCAAGAACTACACTTGTTCAAAATTCCAGAAGTTTTAAAAATTCAACTGATGTTCAAGTAACGGGTAGATTAGGTCACCACAAGGTCGGAATCTATGATTCTAGCCTATGGGACCAACATCTATACCAAACACTTGCTACACTCGTCAAATTTTGACCTAAATGACGACCGAAGATGAACCGACGGTCAATCCAAACCCAAGGTCAAAATTAACGGATTAAGCGGACGATTAAGAACACATTAAGGGTCTATTACATGTTCTAATCAAGTTTTAACTATAAGGATTTACCCAAACAACCCAAAATTTGACTAAAACTCTCGATTTAAACCCTAAGTTTTTTTTAGTCTCTGAATCGGTCCAAAATCGCGACTATTGCGGATGGATTGAGTCTAGATTCTCACCGATTGATTGTTACACTATGATGATACTAGAGATGGGACGAGAAATCGGTTAGGGACACTCAAATTTTTGAGTATGATTTGGAGAGGGAAAATGAGCAGGCGTACTTAAGTTTGAATGAGATAACATCTGAAAATTTTCTAAGTCCTGCTTATATACCCAACACCAAACGGTCGTGCGTACTTGCTAAGTGCGCAAGACTTAACTCCTGCGTACTTACAAGTGCGCAAGACTTAACTCTTGCGTACTTGATAAGTACGCGGGGCTTACTTCATGCGTACTTGTCAAGTACGCAGTAACCCTTAAGTGCGTAAACTTTCAACTCAAATTATGAAGATTTTCAAGTCAAATAACGAACAAGATAAAAATATTCAATCATGAGGATTCACAATCAATTCAGGAAAGTTAAACACAAATATTTTTGGTTTTTCTGATTAAGATTGAACTGTTCATAAACTTAAAATCTTTTTGATCGTTTCTAGATAGAAATATACATGTATTTACACAAACTATTTTTTTTATCAAAGACACGAGCAGAGGATCATATCAGGCTAACTTATAGCAAAAATGATACAATATAAACATCAAAGAATATGGGATCATGTCATGGATTTACTATTTATTCATACATAATAAGCACATAAACAAGTAATTCAAGTTGACAATATTATAAGATTTGAAACTATAAGCATCTTTGTATCACGTTCTTGTTTTAAGGTATTAATTATAAGATATACAACGTGTACCCCACTGATATGCTACAATAATGTAAATTGCACTATCTCAAGGCATCTAAGATTTTCCCAATGATTTTCTAAATTTTTAGAATGAAGCTACATCAATTAGCACAGGAAAAATCAAGCAAAATCCATAAGGATTATCAGGAATCATAAGATTCAGAATCGAGTGATTCATATGTCTTGGTTTCATTTGATTTTCTTCATTGAATATCGGTATGATGATTCAGGATAATGAGTATGGTGTTTGAATAAGGTAAGGGAATCCAACTTTTATCTGGATTTGATTTCAATGAATAAGGAGTGATTCAAGGGTGAATACATGCTCAACGGTTGATGTAGAGACATGTCTTGATTCAATCTCTCCTTGCATACTTGTGAGTATGGGCAGTGAGATGAACCGCATTAATTGTGCTAACGACATAACCTGAAACTGACCTCAAAAGAAAATTATTGCCAAAATCTAACATCCTTTATATGATAATGATCTTGTCTATTCTTTTACGCACACACCCTAGCAAACATGGGTTCAAATCACAGTTGTAATTTAGATTTAGTTTCCACACTACTAGTGATTCAAAGACGCATACAGCCTACTGACAATTTAAATTACTTGTAAATAAGCAGATTAAAAACATAATAATTTAAACACTTAAGTAAGCATGACGCAATCATTTCCCGTATGAGCAGTCTGTGACGTTTAGATCATTTCTGATGTACTATCATTTCCTCTTTTCTCAAGTTAACTTTGAAATTTTCTCCATTTTCTATTTTGTTTTTGATTTTGTAAAATGTTTTTGAAAATTAAAAGAACTATACAGAAAATGTAAAAGAAATTAAAGTTTAACTTCCATGAATTGAATTGATTTAAGAAAACAAGTTTTCACTCAGGATTGAACATTCCTATCAAGTTGACAAGATGCTCAAAACGGTATCGATCAAAAGCCTTTGTGAAAAGGTCAGCAAGATTGTCATCCGTGTGAACTTTTACAAGTTCAATTAAATGCTTTTCAGAACAATCACGGATTAAATGATGGCGAATTTCTATATGTTTACTTTTGGAATGTTTCACCGGGTTATTTATGATGGACATTGTGGCATTGTTGTCAATGAAAAAAGGAGTTCCAGTGAAGTTTAAGCCGTAGTCTCTCAATTGCTGCTGAATCCATAATATCTGAGAACAACTGCTCACCGCAGCAATGTATTCTGCTTCACAAGTGGAGACAGAAACCGTTGACTGCTTCTTACACTGCCAGGAAACCAGTCTGTCTCCTAAGAATTGACATCCACCAGAAGTTGACTTTCTGTCAAGGTTACAACCGCCATAGTCTGAATCAGTATAGGCTTTGAAGTCGAATGACGGCTGCTTAGAGTACCAAATACCCAATCGAGGTTTCCCTTTCAAGTATCTGAAAATTCTCTTCACGGCTATCATATGTGACTCATTCGGTTGAGACTGAAACCTTGAGCACAAGCACATAGCAAACATTATATCGGGTCTTGAAGCTGTGAGATACATAAGTGATCCGATCATCCCACGATACAATTTGCAATCCACATGTGACAATTCGACTTATTAGGTTAACTCCGTTAACTATCCCATTAAGTTTTCTGTTAAAAACTTAACCTCGTTAACTAAATCTAACCCCAAGGACTGATTCTGTCACAAATTCAACTCAAAACTGTAGGGACTAGTTGTGTAAATATGCTAAACTAATTTAGTTGACTCCCCAAAGTCAAAATTAGCAATTTTGGCTTCTGTTGACTTTTAGAAGTCAAAATCGCGACTTCTTGAGTTCCAATTCTCGATTGATAACCGAAATGGATCGAATTCTGTAATTGATTAACACTTAAATGCCATAATCGTTCATCATTGAGCTTTAATCGTAGGCATTAATCAAATTAAACTCAAATAATGGAAATTAAATCCATAACCGTCGACCTCATCCTAATCGACCACCGAATTCGCCTAATACCTGTATTCCCCTCACAAATCACACACCTGTGTATCTTGTTCGAGTCCCTCAGAAGAATTTTCCTACATCAGTCGCGCCGGAGAAGCAACCAGAATCACCAAAGATCAAACCCGGAGTCGTCGAACTCAGTTTTAGTCGAGCACTATCAATCCGACATCCAATCGGGTAATTGAAGCATTCCTTTGATTCGTTTTATGCTGTAGAATGAAAGCCCAAACCTAATTAGGGCTTACATTATCGATTTTATCATAAACAGATTCTAGGGTTCATAAGAAATCGGATTTGGGGCTTTTAATTCTAGACTCGTTTTCAATTCAATTAAATCATACTGTTAGTTTCGAAATTTTCAGTTTGATGAAAGCCCATGTTAATTGAATCAAAAATCATCCAATTTTACAAAATCCACAACCTAGGGTTCATAGGTTCACGTTTTGAGCGAACTCTATCTTAGACTCAATCTAAATTCAATTAAACTTCATGGATAGACTCGCCATCATCCATCCTTTGAAAACCCTATGCTAATTCTAAGATATAACATCGAATCAGTGATGAACCGATTCTAGGGTTCATCACATTTTGGGTTTAATCGAACACCAGTCAAAGTTTAACCTCAATATAATTAAAATACATGGATAGAATCGGAATCTAATGTTCTGTAATAGCCCCATGAATTCAGCCTCTAACATCATCTGATTTTATCAAATTGATTCCACGTTTTTAAGTCTAAGTCTCGGCTTTTCAAACTGGTTTTTAACTATCAAAAACTTAGCGATTTTTACAATTAAACCTAACCTCAGACTCGCAATCCATAGGCGAGCAAAACCCCTATGATCTTGAAACCAGTCGCGATCGAATTCATGGCGTATGGGACGGGATTCGATCTGGGTGCATGTGGGGAGGGAAATCACTTTCGATCAGGATGTTAAATGTAATTGATCTCGGGTTTGTTTGCGAAACCCTAGCGGGCGGAACTGGTTTGGTCAGTGTGTGCGTGTGGGAGGGACCCGGTTCGAGACCGGGCTCCCAAAAATAATTTTTAAACTTTTTCTGGTGATATTTAATTAATAAATATCAAACCGTATAATATTATATTATTATATAACTGTGTTTTAACCCGGGAAACAGCCCGTAGGCTCGGGTTTGAATTATTAACATATCTTTATACATTATACCCACTTGTATAAATAATATATTGATTTTATTATCAAGTAAAAATAATATGTTTATATTATTTTTAAGCCATAAATTCGTATAAAACAATACGTTTATATATTATTTTCAAACTGTGACCCGTATTATTAAATAATACATATTTATATTATTTCGAATCATTTTATAACATCGTGTATCGATTGAGACTAAATAACAATATAATTAGCTATATTATTTACTCGTGTATATATATATATATATATTTATCTTCTCAATTTTCATGAATGACAAAATACCCGATTTTATTTATTATTTCTGTCATTCGTCGCATAAAGTAATCCCTTACTCCGTGGACACTTTCGTCCACTCTTGAATATTAGAACGGTTCTTTAAGACGTTTCTTTCCGTATCACTGTCACAATTCCCATTATCATTCCTATTTTATGTGTTTATAATTTTAGGACATTCGTAGGTCTTTTGAGACTTACACTCGTGGTTCCAACTTACCACTAGGGTGAAACTACCTTCAACGCAAAGCAGGTGAGTTTTCACGGCCCCTTTTACTGTTTTAACTTGGGGGAGAAAACATGACTAAACAATTTTGGATTTTTTAATTCGTATGTTATCAATGTTAAATGCTAAGCGTAACACGCTATCACAGAAAGTCCTAAACTAATATCGGACCGTTAATATGGATCTTAGCGAGGTAATATTTAGTAGTACTACTGGGTTTGACAAATCCAACCCGTGTTAGTCGCGCTAACTCGATTAGATATCGAACGGGTGAAATGTTAGCCTACTCACACCGCCAGTGTTGATAGACCTGGCAGGAGGCAATAAACAAACAGTCAGCTTCGGTTGTGAGCGCTTGAGCTGAACATGAACATAGGTTAGCTACCTATAGATACGTACTGAATGAACTTAAATCCGGTAAACGCTTATTTACTTATATTGAAACCTGTGGACTCACCAACGTCGTGTTGACATATTTTTACATGTTTTCTCAGGTCGCTAAGCTAAGACACAGGTGCACGTTAGGGTATGCATGGGATTCAACCGCTTGATTTTGATTTAATTATATTTACTTGAGTTATCCTATTGTACTTGTTTTGATGGGACGTTTGGACTTTTTGGAACTTTTGGACTTTGGTTTTGGGTGCGTGTGTTTTGCGTATTTACTTTCTTTACGCTTCCGCATTGATACTCTGATTTGAATGGTATTTTCATTTGAGTCCCATGTAGAGTCGTTCAAAGTAACTAATGTCTGAGATCCTGGTTCGTCACTTCCCAAACGGTAAAACTCCGTTAGTTGAAATTGGGGGTGTGACATATTGGTATCAGAGACAGGTTTTAGAGAACTAGGATTGCATACTAGACTATAGCCTCACACATTAGTTACATGTCATTTGAATGTTTGGCACTTATATATATTGTTACAGGAACATGTCGTCAACCCCACCTCCATCACCTAAGGCACTAGGACATAAGGCACCTATCCTACCATCCTCGGAGCCCAAAAGGCGCCGGACTACTTCCAGTGACCATTCAGTTGACCAAGGTGAACCGAGTAGCGCACGAGCAATGGATTATACTCTCAATTGGAACGTATACCCGCAAATGATCCAAAGGTGGATCAAAATGGGAAATGTCCCATCACCCTACTTCGGTTCTGCATCCTCATCATCCATACTACCTAGCTTGCCATGCACTATGGAACAAGCTTTCGCAGCCTTCGTATCTTATATGTCGAAGGAACTAAGTATTGTGCAAGATGCTACCGAGGAGATACCTAACCTTCTGAAAAATGGACCTCAAATAGAGGAGAATAAGGTAGGAATAGAACTCTTGACTACCGAACTAGCTGCAACGGACCATGTCCATAACCTTTTAGTGGATCGTGTGGCACATCTGGAGACGAGGGCCGACACTATGGACGATGATATGGAAGGAGTTCTGGAGAGATTGGCTGCTATGGAAGCTCAGCTACACGTAGCAAACCACACTGCTGAAGGTCTTCAAGAGAGGGTGACCCACTTGGAAGCCCAACTGCAAGCCGCTTTATTTCCTGAAGAGATTCCACATTCTGATGGTGAGGAGGAACCTTTTGAGGAGGAACCTTTTGAAGAAGAGCCTTTCGAAGAGGAGCCCGTGGAGGAGGAACCAGTAGAGATAGACGATGCACAATCGTATGTTTCTTCCGATGACGAAGATGCTTGATGATCTTCCTATTCTATCTTCCTTTTCATGTTTGCTTTTGCTTATGTTATTTCTCTTTTCAAACATAGATGGGTAAGGTTGTTCCCATCCAATAAAAGCATGAGAAGTTTAATATTTAAGTTATTTATTTTGTAGCCTTACAATTTATTTAATTTTCAAAATATTAGATGTTGTCTCTTCTTGCTCGTACCTAAATAATGTTTAATATGCGATATATTTCTCAATATTTTTCATTTGTGATTGTGAAGAATCATGTCAGGGAGAGGACGCGAAGGCCGTACCGGTGGTCGTGGTACCATTAACATGACGGCAGCAGAGCTAGCGGCACTGATAAATGATAGTGTGGCGGAGGCTCTAGCAGCACAGAATGCTGCAGGTAAATGCTTTAGCTATTGACTAATGATGTCAATCCTTCTCCTAAAAACATCTTTCTAAACTCTATAATTCCAATCCTATTTTTTTTATTTCTAAATCCAGGCCAGCAAAATCAGCAAAACCAACAACCAGCCTGCACTTTCAAGGCATTCATGGATTGCAAGCCCCACGCCTTTAGTGGAGCTGAAGGAGCCGTTGGACTACTTCGTTGGTTTGAGAAGATTGAATCAGTAATTGCCATGTGTAACTGCCCCATGGCTAATCAAGTGAAGTTTGCCGCCGGAACTTTAGAAGGCCCGACACTCACATGGTGGAATGCCCAGGTCCAAATGCTGGGTCTGGCCATGGCGAATGGACTCCCGTGGGAGGAATTCAAAGCAATGATGAAGGAGGAATACTGTCCTCGCGATGAGATCCAGAAGTTAGAGGGAGAGTTTTGGAACTTAAAGATGGAGGGTTCTGAAATTGAACTCTACACCACCCGTTCCCATGAGCCGGCTACTATGTGCCCGCATATGGTAACCCCTGATTACAAAAGAATTGAGCTTTACGTTGGAGGTCTAGTGCCTCAAATACAAAGCATGGTTACTTCATCCAATCCTACCACTATCCAACAAACCATTCGACTTGCGCATAAGTTAACTGACCAAGCGGTGACACAAGGAACCCTACCTCTGAGAGGTTCAGTTGCTAAACCCACCGACAATCACAAACGCAAGTTCGATCACCACTTCAACACCCACAACCACTCCAACTCCCACTCCAAAGGACCCCAACCCAACCAACCCCAGTTTAATCAACCGCAACAGCAGCAACAGCGTAGGTTTGAGCCTACTAAGAACTTCAACCAGTCGACCTCTTCAGGTCAAAACAAGGGTGGTTACGCGGGGAAGTCTCCGAGGTGTAACAAGTGTAACTTCCACCACTTTGGGTTCTGCAATCGTTGCCAGAGGTGCGGCAAAATAGGTCATGCTGCTAAGGACTGCAGGGGTGAGTTACAAACTAAACAACCTTTTCAACAACCGAGATCCACAAGGGGTTGCTTTGAGTGCGGAAAGGAAGGGCATATTTGAAAGAATTGTCCTCAATTGAAGAAAGGAGGTAACGGAAACCACAACCCTAACCAGAATAACAATGGCAATGGTGGTAAAAATGGAAATGGTGCGAAGGGACGAGCCTTCGTACTAGGATCTGGAGAAGCCCGTTACGACCATAATGTGGTCACTGGTAAGTTCCTTGTAAATAATTACTTTGCTTCTGTCCTTTTTGACACCGGTTCTGATAGAAGTTTTATATCTAAGAAATTTAGTAATATGATAAAATGAACTTCATCTCTATTAGAAGATAAGTATACAATAGAGATAGCTGACGGCCAAATAATTGAGGCAACTCACATTCTTAAGGGATGTAAACTTGAGCTAGCTACACATATATTTGATATCGACCTTATGCCGGTCATACTTGGTAGTTTTGATATAATTGTCGGCATGGATTGGTTATCTAAAAACCAAGCCGAAATTATCTGTCGTGAGAAGATTGTTCGTATACCTCTCCCAAATGGAGAAACCCTTTCCGTCCAAGGCGAAAGAGTTGGTGCAATCATGGGCATCATATCTTTCATGAAAGCACAAAAATGCCTTCGAAAGGGGCATACGACTATTTTGGCTCTCGTTGCTGAGCAGTCTTCCGAAGAGAAGAAAATTGAAGATATGCCCGTCGTGCGTGAATTTTTGGAAGTGTTTCCCGAGGATCTGCCCAGTTTGCCACCGCACCGTCAAGTTGAATTCCAAATTGATTTAGCACCCGGAGTAGCACCGATTGCTCGGGCACCTTACAGACTGGCACCCAGTGAATTGCAAGAACTGTCCACTCAATTGCAAGATTTGTTGGATAAAGGTTTCATCCAACCTAGTTCATCACCGTGGGGAGCTTCGGTACTATTTGTCAAGAAGAAGGACGGAACTTTCCGTATGTGTGTTGATTACCGGAAGCTGAATAAAGTCACCATCAAGAACCGCTACCCTTTACCTCGCATAGATGACCTCTTTGATCAACTCCGAGGATCAAGTTTCTATTCCAAAATAGATCTTAGGTCCGTTTACCATCATTTAAGAGTCCGAGAAGAAGATATCTCAAAGACTGCATTCAGAACAAGGTACGACCATTACGAATTTATGGTCATGCCTTTCGGGTTAACCAACGCACCTGCGGTATTCATGGATCTCATGAACCGTGTGTGTAAGCCTTACCTTGACCAATTTGTTATCGTTTTCATCGACGATATCCTCATTTATTCTAAGAATAAGGAAGAACATGAGGAACATCTACGCCTAATTTTGGAATTACTTAAGCAAGAGCAACTGTATGCTAAGTTTTCCAAGTGTGAATTCTGGATCCGGGAAGTTCAGTTTCTAGGGCATGTGGTTAAGGAGAAAGGGATACATGTCGACCCATCCAAAATAGAAGCCATCAAGAATTGGGCAGCACCGACGACTCCGACTGAGGTGCGACAATTTCTGGGATTGGCTGGGTATTACCGTCGATTCATCGAAGGATTTTCCAAAATTGATCAACCTCTCACTGCTTTAACTCAAAAGGGTAAAGCCTATAATTGGGGCGACAACCAGGAGTCAGCATTCCAACATCTTAAACAGAAACTCTGCAGTGCACCTATTCTAGCTCTTTCAGAAGGAACCGATGATTTTGTAGTGTATTGTGATGCATCTATTCAAGGTCTGGGTTGTGTCTTAATGCAACGCGAAAAGGTGATCGCATACGCTTCACGACAACTAAAGGTCCACGAAAGAAACTACACCACTCGCGACTTAGAGTTGGGAGTTGTAGTCTTCGCACTTAAGATATGGAGACATTACTTTTACGGTACCAAATGCACCATCTACACCGATCACACAAGTCTTCAGCACATCTTCGAGAAGAAAGAGTTGAACATGCGACAACGTCGTTGGGTCGAACTCTTAGACGATTATGACTGTGCGATCCGATATCACCTGGGTAAAGCTAATGTTGTAGCTGATTCCCTAAGTCGAAAAGAAACAAAACCCAAACGAGTTCGAGCATTACAGCTTACTATTCACCACGGATTACCTGACAAAATCCGTAGTGCTCAACTCGAAGCCCTAAAAGAAGAAAATCTACCGCTGGAAGGTACACGCGGTATGGAAGAACAACTTGAAGTCAAATCTGACGGTATTCGCTACTTTGCCCAGCGAATATGGGTTCCAGTATTCGGGAACCTAAGGGAACTAGTCATGGATGAGTCTCATAAATCTCGTTACTCTAATCACCAAGTTCCGACAAAATGTATCATGATCTAAAGATACTATATTGGTGGCCGAAGATGAAAGCCGATATAGCCACCTATGTTAGTAAGTGTCTGACTTGCGCGAAGGTCAAAGTTGAATATAAAAAACCATTCGGTCTTCTGCAACAACCAGAAATCCCCATGCGGAAATGGGAACAAATATCCATGGACTTCATCACCAAATTACCACAAACCCCTACCGGATGTGATACCATATGGGTAATCGTTGATCGATTAACAAAGTCCGCTCACTTCTTAGCAATCAAAGAGACCGACAAAATGGAAAAACTTAGTCGTACTTACCTGAAAGAAATAGTTTCTCGGCACGGGGTGCCAATCTCTATTATTTCGGATCGTGATGCACGATTCACTTCTCGTTTCTGGCAGTCGTTACATAAGGCCTCAGGCACACGTCTAGATATGAGCATATACCATCCTCAAACTGATGGCCAAACGGAACGTACAATCCAAACTCTGGAGGGCATGCTTGTGTGATTGATTTCGATAACACTTGGGAGTCTCACCTACCGTTGGTGGAGTTCTCCTACAACAACAGCTATCACACTAGCATCAAGGCATCTCCATTTGAAGCACTTTATGGACGAAAATGTCGTTCTCCTATTTGTTGGACTGAGGTTGGAGATAGCCAACTCACAGGTCCTGAACTTGTATTTGAAACTTCCAAAAAGATCGTTCAAATTATAAACCGTATGGCGGCAGCTCGTGATCGTCAAAAGAGCTATGCCGACAAACGTCGTAAACCTTTAGAGTTTCAAATAGGTGACATGGTCTTACTCAAAGTCTCACCTTTGAAAGGTGTCATTCGTTTCGGGAAACGAGGTAAGCTGAATCCTCGTTATGTTGGACCATTTAAAATAATGAAGAGAATCAGACCAGTAGCCTATCAACTGGACTTACCTGAAGGACTGAGTGGTGTACACAACGTCTTTCACGTCTCAAATTTGAAGAAATGTCTAGCAGACGAGTCTCTCGCGGTTCCTCTCGAGGAACTACACATTGATGAACAGCTGCGTTTCATCGAAGAACCCGTGGAAATCATGGATAGGGAAGTAAAAACGTTAAAGCACAGTAAAATCCCTATTGTTAGAATCCGTTGGAACTCGAAATGTGGACGGGAATTCACTTGAGTGCGCGAGGATCAGATGATGCGCAAATATCCTAATTTGTTCAAGCACTCCGCGTCAATTTCTTAAGGTACTATTTAATTTTTGGGACGAAAATTCTTTCAACTAGAGGATGATGTGACAATTCGACTTTTTAGGTTAACTCCGTTAACTATTCCGTTAAGTTTTCTGTTAAAAACTTAACCTCGTTAACTAAATCTAACCCCAGGGACTGATTCTGTCACAAATTCAACTCAAAACTGCAGGGACTAGTTGTGTAAATATGCTAAACTAATTTAGTTGACTCCTCAAAGTCAAAATTAGCAATTTTGGCTTCTGTTGACAATTAGAAGTCAAAATCGCGACTTCTTGAGTTCCAATTCTCGATTGATAACCGAAATGGATCGAATTCTGTAATTGATTAACACTTAAATGCCATAATCGTTCATCATTGAGCTTTAATCGTAGGCATTAATCAAATTAAACTCAAATAATGGAAATTAAATCCATAACCGTCGACCTCATCCTAATCGACCACCGAATTCGCCTAATACCTGTATTCCCCTCACAAATCACACACCTGCGTATCTTGCTCGAGTCCCTCAGAAGAATTTTCCTACATCAGTCGCGCCGGAGAAGCAACCAGAATCACCAAAGATCAAACCCGGAGTCGTCGAACTCAGTTTTAGTCGAGCACTATCAATCCGACATCCAATCGGGTAATTGAAGCATTCCTTTGATTCGTTTTATGCTGTAGAATGAAAGCCCTAACCTAATTAGGGCTTACATTATCGATTTTATCATAAACAGATTCTAGGGTTCATAAGAAATCGGATTTGGGGCTTTTAATTCTAGACTCGTTTTCAATTCAATTAAATCATACTGTTAGTTTCGAAATTTTCAGTTTGATGAAAGCCATATGTTAATTGAATCAAACAACATCCAATTTTACAAAATCTAGAACCTAGGGTTCATAGGTTCACGTTTTGAGCGAACTCTATCTTAGACTCAATCTAAATTCAATTAAACTTCATGGATAGACTCGACATCATCCATCCTTTGAAAACCCTATGCTAATTCGAAGATATAACATCAAATCAGTGATGAACCGATTCGAGGGTTCATCACATTTTGGGTTTAATCGAACACCAGTCAAAGTTTAACCTCAATATAGTTAAAATACATGGATATAATCGGAATCTAATGCTCTGTAATAGCCCCATGAATTCAGCCTCTAACATCATCTGATTTTATCAAATTGATTCCACGTTTTTAAGTCTAAGTCTCGGCTTTTCAAACTAGTTTTTAACTATAAAAAACTTAGCGATCCATAGGCGAGCAAAACCCCTATGATCTTGAAACCAGTCGCGATCGAATTCATGGCGTATGGGACGGGATTTGATCTGGGTGCATGTGGGGAGGGAAATCACTTTCGATCAGGATGTTAAATGTAATTGATCTCGGGTTTGTTTGCGAAACCCTAGCGGGCGGAACTGGTTTGGTCAGTGTGTGCGTGTGGGAGGGACCCGGGTTCGAGACCGGGCTCCCAAAAATAATTTTTAAACTTTTTCTGGTGATATTTAATTAATAAATATCAAACCCTATAATATTATATTATTATATAACTGTGTTTTAACCCGGGAAACAGCCCGTAGGCTCGGGTTTGAATTATTAACATATCTTTATAAATTATACCCACTTTTATAAATAATATATTGATTTTATTATCAAGTAAAAATAATATGTTTATATTATTTTTAAGCCATAAATTCGTATAAAACAATACGTTTATATATTATTTTCAAACTGTGACCCGTATTATTAAATAATACATATTTATATTATTTCGAATCATTTTATAACATCGTGTATCGATTGAGACTAAATAACAATAAAATTAGCTATATTATTTACTCGTGTATATATATATATATATATATATATATATATATATATATATATATATATATATTTATTTATCTTCTCAATTTTCATGAATGACAAAATACCCGATTTTATTTATTATTTCTGTCATTCGTCGCATAAAGTAATCCCTTACTCCGTGGATACTTTCGTCCACTCTTGAATATTAGAACGGTTCTTTAAGACGCTTCTTTCCGTGTCACTGTCACAATTCCCATTATCATTCCTAATTTATGTGTTTATAATTTTAGGACATTCGTAGGTCTTTTGAGACTTACACTCGTGGTTCTAACTTACCACTAGGGTGAAACTACCTTCAACGCAAAACAGGTAAGTTTTCACGGCCCCTTTTACTATTTTAACTTGGGGGAGAAAACATGACCAAACAATTTTGGATTTTTTAATTCGTATGTTATCAATGTTAAATGCTAAGCGTAACACGCTATCACAGAAAGTCCTCAACTAATATCGAACCGTTAATATGGATCTTAGCGAGGTAATATTTAGTAGTACTACTGGGTTTGACAAATCCCACCCGCGTTAGTCGCGCTAACTCGATTAGATATCGAACGGGTGAAATGTTAGCCTACTCACACCGCCAGTGTTGATAGACCTGGCAGGAGGCAATAAACAAACAGTCAGCTTCGGTTGTGAGCGCTTGAGCTGAACATGAACATAGGTTAGCTACCTATAGATACGTACTGAATGAACTTAAATCCGGTAAACGCTTATTTACTTATATTGAAACCTGTGGACTCACCAACCTCGTGTTGACATATTTTTACATGTTTTCTCAGGTCGCTAAGCTAAGACACAGGTGCACGTTAGGGCATGCATGGGATTCAACTGCTTGATTTTGATTTAATTATATTTACTTGAGTTATCCTATTGTACTTGTTTTGATAGGACGTTTGGACTTTTTGGGACTTTTGGACTTTGGTTTTGGGCGCGTGTATTTTGCGTATTTACTTTCTTTACGCTTCCGCATTGATACTCTGATTTGAATGGTATTTTCATTTGAGTCCCATGTAGAGTCGTTCAAAGTAACTAATGTCTGAGATCCTGGTTCGTCACTTCCCAAACAGTAAAACTCCGTTAGTTGAAATTGGGGGTGTGACACCACATCCTTTCCATTTTTGTCAGGGTGCAGACCATGATTGACTGGGATAGGCGTGCCATAAGTACTGCTATCATTCATCTTGTATTTTGACAAGATGTCCTGCACATACTTAGTTTGATGTAGATAAATGCCATCCTCTCTTTGACTGACTTGCAGACCTAGGAAGAACGACAATTCACCCATGTTACTCATTTCAAACTTGGACTTCATCACCTGCTCAAATTCCCTACACATCACTTCATTGGTAGATCCAAAAATAATGTTGTTGACATAGACTTGTACAAGAAGAATGTCACCTCCTGCTTTCCTAATTAAGAGGGTCGAGTCAATCTGTCCGCGGTCGAAACCATTAGACAATAGATGCTTAGATAATGTCTCATACCATGCCCGCGGTGCTTGATGAAGACCATAAAGTGCTTTGTCGAGCTTATACACTTTATTGATATTATGCGGATCTTCAAAGCCGGGAGGTTGAGTGACATAGACCTCTTCATGAACTTTTCCATATAGGAAAGCACTCTTCACATCAAGTTGATAGACCTTGATGCCGACATATGTGGCATAAGCCAAGAACAGTCGAATGGCCTCAATTCTAGAAACTGGGGCATATATTTTCGTGTAATCTAAGCCCTCTTGTTGATAAAAACCCTGAACAACCAATCTTTCTTTGTTCTTCACAACCACATGACGATCATCCGTCTTGCATTTGAACACCCATCTTGTTCCAATTGGCTGAAAGCCTTTTGGCAAGTCAACCAAATCCCACACGTGCAACTTTTGGAATTGAGACAATTCATCTTGCATCGCCTCAATCCAGCAGTTGTCCGTGAGAGCCTCCTTCACATTCTTCGGCTCTAACTGGGATACGAATGCAGCATGCAGACGTGTTTCCATGACACCAGTGTCAAGTATCTCCGAGTAAAGACTAGTGTTCTCTGCAATGGTTCGATAATGAGTTTGAACACCGGCATGAGGATCACCATTAATGTTGTTGACTAGATGATTCTTATGCACTCTCGTCTCTGGTACATTCGGTTCCTGAATTTCTGAATCGAGATTCGTGCTTAACTCCCCCATTTCTTGTGTTCCAGAAGAAGAAGATTCAATGTTAATTGGACCAGCTAGAGCTTCATTTCCTACAGTTTTGTTAGGATTAGCTTGAGCGTCATCTCCATCAATATGAACATAAACATCTTCACTGTTATCACTATCATGAGTTCCAGATGCAGATGCAGCATTGGAATCAGGAGTTACAATCGGTACAGTAGCACGAGTAGAGAAACTGGAGTCATCGCCGCCACCCAATAATTCATAAACATTTGCGGCGTCAACTGCAGATAGATCAGGAAGATTGAATGACTTGAATAGCGCATCATAATCAAAACCCCAAGCTGGACCTGTTGGTTCTGGTGGAATGCTGTGTTTACTGCAATCCACTTCAAACCATTCCTCGACAGTATGAGTTCCTATATTGTACACTCTCTTGTAAGGCGAGTTGGCAACGTATCCTAAGAAGATGCCTTCCACTGCTTTTGCATGAAACTTAGACTGGCGGTCTTTGTACTGTAGCAACAAGGAACAGGGACTACCAAAAGGAACTAGGTAATCAAGATTGGGAAGTCGATTGTTGATCAACTCGTAACAAGTCTTGTTGTGCCTCTTCACAACCAGAACTTTGTTTAAGACGTGACAATCTGTATTAACTGCTTCTGCCCAGAACGTGACAGGAAGCTTTGCATCTAACAACATAGTCCTTGCAGTCTCAATCAATGTTCTGTTCTTTCGTTCTGCAACTCCATTCTGCTGAGGTGTATACGGGGCGCTGAATTCGTGACGGATCCCCTTCTTGAGACAGAAAAGTTCCATCAAATTATTCTTGAACTCAGTTCCGTTGTCACTCCTTATTCTTCTAACCTTTAGCTTGCAAAGAGATTCCAAGCTTAGGATCAGGTATTGAAGAATATCAGCAGTCTCGTCCTTTGTACCTAAAAAATGCACCCAAGAAAATCGTGAGAAATCATCAGTTACAACCAGACAGAACGACTTACCTCCAATACTCCTGATACTTATGGGGCCAAACAGATCCATGTGTAATAGCTCCAAAGGGGTATCAATGGAGTTTTGGAGCTTGGGCTTGTGAGACTTCCGCTGCTGTTTGCCCTTTTTACAAGGCACACAGTCATCTGCAACGATAAATCTCAGCTTAGGAACCCCGGTTACCAAACTGTTTCGGACAAGATGGTTCATTTTACGATACGAAATATGTCCAAGTTTCCTATGCCACAAGATAGAGTCAAGCTCTGTCGCTTTTGTAAGCAAACAAGTAGCAACTGATGAGGTGGTTGTTGCCACGCTCAAATCAATCTGATAGGTGTCTTTTGTCCTTGGCGCTCTCATCAGGATCCAATCTTCAGGAACTTCAAAACCAGGCTTGAGAATCAAGCATTCATTCTTATCAAACATCATCGAGTACTCATTGTCGCACATTTGGGAGACACTCAGCAGGTTATGCTTCAGCTGCTCGCAAAAGTTGACATTGTCAAAACTGACACAACCATTTGATACCACGCCTTGACACGTGATACTACGGCCTTTTTCTCCAGCAAAGGCCACATAGCCGCCTCTGAATGGTTTCACATCTTGAAGCAAGGCCATTGTTTCCTGTCATGTGCCGGGAGCATCCACTATCAACATACCAGCGGTTAGAGATAGTACCCTTCGGACATCCCTGCATGAGTCACAAAAAGAATTAGTTAGATTTGGAGACCCAAGCCATAGTGGTCTTGGGTCGTCCATCCTTTTCAAAATAAACTACCTCTTTTAACTCACAGTCGTGATGACTGTTCAAAATGGATGAATCTTTAAGAGAATTAGGACTAGGAGATTGAGAATTTTTATATTTGGCAGTCCAGGACCTCTTATGTTTCTTAACTGGAGCAGTAGACTTTGGTTCAACAACAGCAGGTGAACTTGTGGAAGCTTCACCTGATTGAACTCCAGTCAGCTGTTCTAGCTTTTTAAACCTCTTATTCCTTCTCCTCCTCTGTGGCTTAGAGAGTTTCACCACAGGTTTCTCACCAGTACGTGTACTACCAGAGGTAGATACACAAGGTACAGCAGTTTGCTTTACCTTTCTTGAAATAGATGGTTTAGCCTCAGATTTGATCTTGGGCTTTGTCATCGGTTTAACTGGTGGTTTCACCACATTTTGTTTTGGACATTTGGGAGATTTCACTGATGGCGACTTAGGGATGACAGCCGATTGTGAAACAATAGGCCGTTTCCCTTGGTTCTTTGAAGGACAGTTCACAAAAATGTGACCAACCAAGCGACAGTGAAAGCAAGTCCTCTTGTCTGTGTAAGTTCTCCTGTAAGGCTCATTAGATCTGGCATTAGATGACTCAGCATTATGAGCAGGAGGAGTTGGTTTGTGAACAGGAGTTTGACCCGATACAGTTTGGTTCTTGGGAGTATAGTATTTTTGCAAATTTTCTTTGTAACCAAGCCCATAGTGAGCTGAAAAAGCCTCTTTCTTTACTTGATTAAGATTTTTATACCCCCCATAAAGCATTACCTTTAATTTATCATTAGATTCAATGATATCGGGTTCAGTTAAAATACAGTTATCACTATTAGTGATAATGTTTTTCTTTACTTTCTGTTCAGATAATAACTCCTCAGATACTACTCCTTCAGGGCAAGTGTTAACCGACCCATCATCAGAAGCAGTAAAGAACTCCTCATTAGATGTGGAGTTAGCCTTACTTGAGGAATCATCCCTTTTAGAGTAGTCATCCTTTCCTAAGGATTCATCAAGACAAGTTAGATCAATGTCTACTAAGCCGTTGACAAATTTCCCGCTAACTGGTGGAGGAATGTCGTTAGTACCCAGCCCTAAGCCATTTATTTGTCTCACTACAGATTCATAGTGTTCCACCACAAAACGTGAATTTTTCAACTTCTCATTAGTACATTTCAACTGCAGGATCTCATTTTGCAGCTTGTTGATCTCATTGTTCCTTTTCTCTAACCCCTTGTATGCATTATACGAGTGAAGTTGTTGATCGCTCATTTTAAGTGAGTAATCACGTTTTTCTTTCTTCAACGTTTCAATTGAATCTTTAAATCATTTTTCGTTTTCTTTGTAGCTTAAAGCTGCAATACGAAGGGGTTCGACTTTGTCTTGAAGCTTAGAGTTTTCAATTTTTAAGCCTAGACATTTGGAACAAGAAATGACAGAAAAAGGATTAGAATCTACCTCATTCGATGAACTTGTTGCCTCTCCAATAGCCATGAGGGCAACAGCAGTAGTAGACTCTTCTAGGTCAGCCACAGAAGCTTCCTTTTCCTCAGCTTCCTTCTCCTTAGCTTCCTTTTTCTCAACTTCCATCATCTCTATGATCTCAGCCATGAGACCAACCTGAGTTTGTGCAATGATGGCATCCTCCAGATGAACACCCCAATCAAATTTGTCGTCCTGTTGAGCTACCAGTGCATTGGACGAACCACCGTGGTTTTGATTGTGGTTGTTTGAGTTGTTGTAGCCATGGCTGTTTCCTTGGCTAGGCCTGGTAAAACCCGAAGCTGGTGCTCTGTCTTTTTGAGATTCACGAGCAAAGTGTCCATAGTTCAGAAACTTGTAGCATTTGGCCTTGGATTTGTCAAAACCAACCTTGGCATTAGAGTGCCCGCCAATGAACTTTCTTCCTGTTCTGTTAAGGAAACGCTTGGCTCTCCTCAATATCATGGCCATTTTCCATTGAATATCCATGTCCTCCATGTCATCAGGATCCACTTGATTGAAGTCTTCTTCTATTGTCTCGGGATCTGTAAGCTTGCCACCTATGAGGTTCTCGTAGGCCAGCATACAAGATGAAAATAATGCTACATGATCTTCGGCTATTTTGGCTATAGCTGATTGGTTAGCTGAAGTTGTAGCAGGAGGATTTCTTGAGGTGTGTTGTTGATGAGATCCACAACCTGATCCAGATGCATAGCATGCATGACCACCACAACCATTTGAGTGGTCTTCTTCAGTAGAGTTTCCAGAGAAAAGGGCAATTCCTGAGCCCGAAGATTTGGTTGTAGAAGACGTCCCATGATACATAGAGGGGTCTTGTAGCTGAGGTCTTCCTGAGCTCTCCTTCTTTCTAAGGTTCATGTTATGAGCTTGAACCTTTCCAATTGCCTCCTCTACTGTCATTTCATAGAATTTTGGATTCTCTCTCATCAGGGTTGTGTACATTTCAAACCTGGGTGGTAAAGCATCTAGAAACTTTTTCACCAACTCTTCATCGGGATACTTGAGCTCAAAAGCTTTCAATTCTGTCTGCAGGTGATAGAATCTAGAGATGAGGTCATCTAAAGACTCATTCTCCAAAAATCTAAAGCATTCATACTGCTTCCTGAGTAGATCCCGTCTACTCTTCTTGATATCACTATTCCCTTCGAATCTTTTCTGTAATGCCCTCCAAATATCCTTAGAGTTGTCATAACCTCTGAAGCTGTGGAACAACTCCCGAGTTAATGCCATAGTGATTGAACCAAGAGCCTTCTTCTCTCGATCATAAGCTTTCTTTTCTTCTTCATCGAGTTTAGAGATAGGCTTAGGCAGTTCATCATCAAGATAAATGTGTGTGGGATGCTTATAGCCTTCTAGAATTGGAATCCACAACGAAGAATCAGTGTAAGAAATGTAATGCTCAAAGCGTGCCTTCCAGTTAGAATAATCATTTACATTTAGCAGCTTTGGTGGCTTCTGAGGAGTACGGATCTCATTGTCATAGTTTAAAAGGTTTCCGAGGTTCTGAAGATTCGACATGGTGAGCACTTAGTCAAATTTCAAAAAAATAAAAAACACTTGCGCACTTGATATTGGCCTTGCGCACTTAGAGGAATGGTCTGCGTATTTAAGATTTGCTCTTGCGTACTTGATAAGTACGAAGGGGTAAATGATAAGTACACAGGATATAACTTAAATACGCACAAGATTAGTCTTGCGTATTTAGTAAGTACGCAAGAGATTAGTCTTGCGTATTTAGTAAGTACGCAGCAAGACTGTACTTTTTGCCAGATATGGTAAGTACGCAGAACACCTTTTCACAAACTCTCACCAAACTATTTCGGTCACTGAAAACACACCGGATTTGGCAAAAATCGGACGGATGAACAATCAAAATGAGCCAAAGGGTCAGAAACTTGTTTCTAACCAACCTTTGATGCTCAAAACACTCAAAAATATACAACAAAAGTCGGTTTTTGAGTGATTTTTGCTTCTAAAATAGTGCTCAAGAGCTACCCCTATTTTATCACAAAAATCAACAAAAACACCTCCTTTTGCTTGTAAAACTCTGTAGAAAACTCTCCAAACTCACTCACAACACTCGAAATCAAGATCAATGCTCTGATACCACTTGTAGGTCCCTCGGGTGTGGCGGATCGTCACATGCAAGTGGGTCTACTAGTCGGACCGGGTGCGGAATGCCCGTGACTAGGTGGAGAGTCTTACGAAACAAAGTAAACCGACAAGATAATCACTATAAACGTTCGTCTATTATAAACACTTGAAGGTTACAGAGAGAAGTACTGAGATTACAATTTATGTATTTGCTGAGTCTAGGATTGTGTACTTATCTACTGTCAACCATTCCTATTTATACACAACCTGATGCCTGCGCACTTAACAAGTGCGCAGGGCAATTTGCTCATGCGTACTTAGCAAATACGCATAGGTATTCTTGCGTACTTGCTAAGTACGCAGGAACTACTTACTGCGCACATACAAGTGCACAAAACACTTAGAGAAATCTGCAACAGTCAATATGTAAAAGTAAATACAACTCGATAACTAATACATACAGACACTTACAAAACAAAGACAAATACATACATGAAAGTACAAACTAAGACTCTATCTATCCAGAGTGTTTGTCACATGAAAGTGCTTCAACATTTGCTGATATAAGTAATCATATGATGTTTGCGATATCACGATGGTCCCATACATTAGCTCCAATACTGGCCAGGTATAAGGCAATGTATGTTGCGTATCATGATCTCCCAACTATCACATGGAGCTTATCTCATACAAATTTCTGCCCACGTATACTCACACGTTTATGTTTTAGCACTAGAATTTAAACATATCAGCTTCCTTGGACGGCCTCGGATTGAATCCCTATTTATATCTCGAGCACTTATGGTTTGAGTTTAAGTACCCCTTCTGATACTTAAATCCCTCAAACCGTGCTCTGATACCAACCTGAAACACCCTACTTATTTCTTATTTTATAATAGTATTATATTGCGAAAAACGGTCCCAGTTTAACAAAACCTTGCCATTAAATGGCTAAGGTAACTATTTATTATAATATTGATTTACATAAGATGATATAATTACATCATATTACATAGGGATTCTTAGATTCCGACCGCTCCGTCCTTAGGAAGCTTTATTCCATGTGCCTCTTTCCTAAGTGTTTAAAAAACGTTTTTGAATTAGCTTACGCTAAGTAAGTACACTGCGTCATTCATTTTATTATGAACCCTTTAGGTTCTTATTATTGTTCAAGTTTCCCAGGATCTCGGCGCCCCCGTGACCATCTTCGGACGTACCTCCGGACACGTCATTCGTATAATTTAATGGGTGTGCTAACCCCCTCGCGACTATCTTTGGACGTACCTCTGGTCCAAGTTTTTAGAAAAGTTCTTATACTTGTCAGTATAGACCCCTTGCATTTGTCACGAAGACTCATTCAATTCATCATCCCCATAGGCTTGGAATCTTTTTCCTCATTCCCATAGGCTTGGAATCTTTAGTTTATTATTGAGTTCCACCTTACAGGCCGGGTATCACATTTCATTTGGGACCTTGAGTATCTTAGACTCACAGCCTCCCAAATGTATCAAGCATTTGTTTTTATTTCATGTATATGGTTGATTTATTTCTCAACCAGTCCTCACCTTAAAACTTCATAACGGTTTCTCCACGATGCGTTAAAAGGGTTTATATATAGGAAGTACGAGCGGCGTATCCACCACCCCTTGGATACGTCGTGGTTACTCCATTATTCCCGTTTAGTGTTTAGGCTAACCCTTCATTACCCCGTACCCTCTTCATTATACATATCACATAATACATATCATTTAAGCATGTAATTCACATAATCGTGTCTATGGTACGGGTCCAATGTACTTACTTAGCTTAGATTGTTCCTTAGCTCGTTCCTCATCTAGACGCTTTCCTGTGTTCGAATTGCACTCGCAGTGCACCGCACTCGTAACCGCCACACTCGTAATCTTAGTGCTAACTTCCTCGGTGTGCATGCTAGTGTTTGTGTGGTGATGGTGATGTTTCAAAGTGAATGGCCAAATGTAAGTATTTATAGGCTGAAACTTGTACCCATATCGGACCGCTATCCCTGGTGATGTCGGTCCGATATCCCAGTGAGGCGGTGTATTGGCTTGGCGAGCACATAGCGGACCGCTATGTATGTGGATGTCGGTCCGTTATCATGACACGTTTAAAAATTTAGGGCTAAGTCATAGGACACGTGTCAGTGCCTGGGGATTGCGGCGCAAGGGCAGTTGTCGGGCCGCTATCCAACTGATATTGGTCCGATCTCTGACCCTCGGCTTACTACGGACTGATGGGAAGGATGATATCAGTTCGATATCTATTCATATTTCAAATTTTTTGTTTTTAACCTTGTACTTTATAAATCTTAAGAATTTAGGGTGTTACAAGTCGGCCTTGGGCTTATGAGCGAATGGGCTCAAGGGAGGTAGCCTCTCCCTATAAATACTTTAGCCCATCACTTTCTCTCATTTTTACCAAATTCTAGAGAGAGAAACCGTAGAGAGAAAGTGTTGGATCGGCTCAAGATCGCAAGGGAAGGATTCTCCATTGCTCGTGAGTAGACTCTCTGACTCATAAGCTCGATACAGGTAACAACTCGAACCAGATATGAGTTTTTATTCATTTTGGGGTTTTCGGGTATTTTCGCAAAAATGTCAGGTTTTTATGATCCAAATGAGAAAAAAAGTTATAAATCTGTGATCAGGGGAGGAAAATACAAGTTTTGAACGTAAAAACTTTGCATCTTAAACGTAATTAGATTGAGCCGCCATTAACATGCAAACTTAGGGTTTTGGGGAAGATGAAAGCCCCCGCAGGCGAACTCAAGTTCGCCTGGGGTGGTGTAGCGAACTTGGCCAGCGAACTTGCTATGTTCGCTGGCAGCCTGTGGATGGCAAACTTGATAAATTCGCTGGTAGTCCTTGCGAAATTGTGGTAGCGAATCTGCTAAGTTCGCTGGATATGTTCGCTAGGTGTAGATCATGTGAACTTAGCCTAATTTGGCCTGTATGTTTGCTAGGGATATGTGGGGAGAACTTGGCCTTAAGTTCGCCTAAGTCAGAATAGGTAAATTGTTAGAGTTGGGATTGGTCTGATGTGTATTTAACTAATCAATTCAGATCGCGTGCGACACCTGTTAGACCTTTGTTAGGAAAACCCGAGGCTAGCTTATCAGGTGAGTTCTAGAGCCCTCTTTTAAATGTTTTAATAATGTTTTGTACTGGTGTGCAAACATAACGATGTGACATTTTATGTAAGGAGGTTTATGAACGATGTTTTGGGAAGTAAAGTTATGAAATGTGTTTACGAAATGTTTGCCAAAGAAGTTTATGAAGTGTCTACAAATGAATGATTTTTAATAAAACGTACGAATGCTTTAACTGAAGTTTTGAAGTAAAAAAAGTGAATGTTTATGAAAGTCACAAATGAACGAATCTGCCATGACTCCTTCGGGAATCTAAGTTATGTGTGTTACATATGGTATGTATGTTATGTATGGGCCTTACCTTTTAGGGGCCTTTGTGGCTAGCCAACTGTTGTACAACTGGGGTAATGACGGTCACCAAGGGGATTATCGTGATCCTTGAAGTTTGGTACTTGTTTCCTACGGGGTACGTTGCCTGAAGTTTGATACGTGTCATCTTTGTGATGCCGTGCTTGAAGTTTTGGTACAGGTGCCCTATGAGGTACCATACTTGAAGTATGGAATTGACGGTTACGAAAAGGCGCAGATTCGTTATACAATGTTGACTTATCTTTATGTTTTGTTACTGCATGATTACGTACGCTTTTATTAAATGAAGTTGAATGATATGTTTTGGCAAATATTTGACGTTAATGTTTTATGTAAAGCTAGAACTCACCAGCTAAGCTGACTTTTAGTATACACATTCATGTTAAGGACAAGTATGGATGATGAACGATGCTGCTGGGCTAGCGAGAGGAGTTACCCAGTTGATAATTAAAGACCGGCATCCCGTTATGATTATGATTATGATTATGTTATGGTTACGTTAAGACAATGTTTATGTTTCGAATGTTGAACATGATTATGTAATGTTTTAAATTGAATGTTTTTCGCTGCGTTATTTGATATTAAAGTTTAAGAACTGTTTTTTATGAGTAAATCCAACACGTGAGGCATCCCGGCTTTGGGGCCTTACAAGTTGGTATCAGAACAACAGTTTGAGAGATTTAGACATCTCCTGATGTTTGAACTTAAACTGTGAATGGGACCAAGAACATATGCCAGTACAAGTAACTCAAGCCACAACATCAGGTATGAAGGTAGTATGTATATAGTATGCCTTAGAAAGTGTTAGATTAGGACATGCGTTCTGGTGGAATCATAAAGGTGGTCAAATATAAGTCAAAAGGTAGTGTATTGGTTAATTGCAGATGGCCAGAGTATATTAACATCTTACAAAGCTTGTTGAATTCTATTTGTTAACTAGTGTGATGACATTAGATTCCTTGTCTTATAGAACGAAATGGCCAGAAGAAGAGGCGGAAGGCGTAATGGGGGTCGTACCGGATGACACGGTAGCGCGCCCGCTCATCATGTGTACACTGAAGAGGCAAGTATCCATGCGGACCCAGAAGATAGCGTGCATGAGACTGTACAGACCCTAGTGGAAGAGCAACGGTTCTCTTTCAAACCAGAAGTGAAGGAGGCCCTGGCACGGGAATACACTGAAATGATGAAGGCTTCCTTGCCAGACTTATTGGCTTAGGAATTAAGGAAGGCTAATGAGGCAGGTGGGTCTAACCCGGCAACTGGTACCCCGATCATTGAGGCAATCAACGCGTCCCTTACTCACGGTTGCGACTATAAGTCCTTCAAGGCTTGTGACCTGTCGTTACTGACTGGGAAGAAGGACGCGGTAGCTACTTTTGACTGGGTGATTCGTATGGAGGCCGCCATCTGTCTTAGTGAATGCCAAACGGATCAGGTCGTGAAGTTTGCTGCGAACTCCTTACGAGAATAAGTGTCTCGTTGGTGGGAAGGGGTGCGACAGGCTAAGGGGGATTTGGCTGTTGACTCAATGATATGGAACGATTTGAAAACCTTGGTGATTAAGAACTACTGTCCAAGAAACGATATTGAGAAGGTGGAGAGAGAATTTCTAGGATTGAAAGTCGGAAGTATGACACATCGGCAGTACACCACCCGTTACAATGAATTGGCACGTATGGTGCCACATTTGATCACGACCGGTGAGAGGAGGATTGCTTGGTACAGTTAGGGGCTACCGGATAAGGTCCACACATTTATCAAGGCAAACCCCGATGTGGCGTCAGGTACGTTCATCCTTGACAACAATATTGATTCCGTTTTATTTGACTCGGGTGCCAGTAGAAGTTTTATTTCAGATGCTTTCTATAAACGGATAAAATGAAAAGTCAGTAAAGTAGAAAGGGCCTTTAGTGTAGAAACCGCTGAGGGTAAGACCATGAAGGTGACTGAAGTAGTTGACAATTCCACAATCAAGATAGAGGACCATAGGTTCCCTGTTAGATTGTTTTGCTATGATTTTGGGAGGGGATTGATGTCGTGTTGGGTATGGATTGGTTAACTGCCAACGAAGCACAAATTATATGTAAGCAAAAGATAATTCGGCTTAAGGCTCCAGATGGTAGCGAATTCGAGGTTTACGGGGATCGCGACGTCACGATGTCGGACGTCATCTCGATGATTAAGGTGAAAGATTACCTGAGGCGTGGATGCGATGCCTACCTGGTATACATGATTGACAAATGTAAGGGAGTGAAGGAACTAGACTGTAAGGCCCCAAACCCGGGAGGCCTCACTCGTTGGATTTACTCATTCACAAACAGTTATTAAACTTGAATATCAAATAACGCAGCAGAATCATTCATTCATCATAATTAAAACTTGTTCAAACATGCAAAAGCGTAACATTGTCAAATACATAAACGACTCATAATAACGGGATGACAGTCTTCATGAGCAGCCGGGTAACTCTTCTCGCTTGCCAAGCATCACCGTCCATCACCCATACCTGCCTTAACCTGAATGTGCATACTAAAAAGTCAGCTACGCTGGTGAGTTCCAGTTTTTCATTCGATTTAAGAAATGGTTCATCATTCAAAAATTCATTAGGGTTTAACATCATGTATAGAAAATAGGGCCTTTCGTTCATCACTAAAACATTCAAACATTTATCATCATCATAAAACACATTGAACGGATCGTTCGTTTAAAACATTTAACATTCATTTAAGTCATACATTACTATCTAAATCTGTGTTACCATTCGTTCCATCACCTAGTATTGTATTGCCCCTAAGGCTTAACTGCACGAAGACCGACAATACAATACATTCCGTCAATTCCCTTTTGTATTGCCCCCAAGGCTTAACTGCACGAGGACCGACAATACCCCTTTAGTTGCCCCTATGGCTCTCATGTCCGTAAACCGACAACTTCCATCAACGGCTATGGCTCACGGCCATAACACCGTCGGATCATAATTTAACCTCAATAGGGTCACGTTTACCCCTGAGTAACCGTCGTTACTCCCATACCAGTTGTACAACATCATAACCATTGACATGCCACAAAGACACTACCCATGTTGTTCTTATGGCAACTATGGCTCGCTGTCCATAATCTACCACAAGGCTGGGAATTACATTCCCATACTTCATTCGTCAATTCCCTTCATTCGACAGATTAGATTTGTAATGGCTTCTTTAAAACCTTTGCCCTTTTCTTTTCTTTTCATAAAAGTTTTCATTCATTTTCAAAACCCTTTACCTTCATTTTAAACCATTTCTTTATAAACATTTCGTTCGTAAACATTCCATTCATAAAACTTTCTTTCCATAAACCGTTAATTCCAAATCATTTCGTTTCGTAAACATAGTTTCATAAACATTATTTCGTAAAACATCATTTCGTATGTATGCACACCAGCCCGAAAACGTTTTATAAAACATTTAAAAGAGGGCTTCTAGAACTCACCTGATAAGCTAATCTGGGCTGTCCTAAACAAAGGTCCCACAACGTCACTTCCGATCTGAATTGATTAGTTAAATACACATCAGACCAACCCCCGACTCTAATGGTTTAACCTTCTAAACATACTAACTTTACCTAAACATCCTGATGCCTGCGCACTTAGCAAATGCGCAGGGCCTTGCTCTTGCGTACTTAATAAGTGCGCAAATCTCGCTTCATGCGTACTTGATAAGTACGCATGATCCTCTTCCTGCGTACTTGATATGTACGCATGACCCTCTTTCTGCGTACTTGATAAGTACGCATGACCCTCTTCCTGCGTACCTGATAAGTATGCAGGATCTGCTTCCTCGCAAAAACCCTGACTTTCGCCTTTGGGTCTGATCACGTCAAGATCCCGAACTTGTTTACATTCAAAACGTTTGCTTTTCATTAAGGAACTCAAAACTATGTTTTTCTTCCAATTTCATCCATAAAAACGCCACATTTTCGTCCAAAACCTGAAAAACCCCAAAACGAACAAAAACTCAGATCTAGGTTAGATCGTTACCTGTATCGAGCTTCTGATCCGGAGGTTCTTCTCCCAATCTCTGGAGCTACACACTTCTTCAATCTCGGGTCGAATCCGCCAACTTTCTCTCTCTACGGTTTCTCTCTCTAGATGTTGCAAATGAGAGAAATGGGTGGTGACCTTGGCTATTTATAGGGGGCTCCCCTTTAAACCCATCAGCCCATCCGGCCCGGCCCGTCATGCCTCGTTCGTTTATTCCGTTATTAAAACTGTCGTTTTATTTTTGGGATGTTACAAGTCTACCCCCTTACAATAGGTTTCGTCCCCGAAACCTATCATAAGTCAAATAGTTGAGGGTACGACTCCCTCATTTCCGTCTCCGTTTCCCAGGTGGCTCCTGACCCCTTTCGATGTTTCCATTGGACTTTAACTAATTGGATTACTTTATTACGTAAACGTTTCTCCTTCCGGTCTAGGATGGCCATGGGCTCTTCGATGTAGTTAAGGCTGTTGTCGACCTCGATGTCAGTAAGTGGTTCGTGAGCCGATTCATCCGCCAAACACTTTCGCAAGTGTGATACATGGAAGGTAGGATGAATTCCATTTAACTCATCAGGCAACTCTAACCGATAAGCGACTTCACCAACCCGCGCCATTATCCTAAATGGTCCGACAAACCTCGGACTTAACTTCCCTCTCTTCCTGAATCGTATTATCCCCTTCCAGGGTGACACTTTCAACATTACTTTATCCCCAACATCAAACTCAATAGGCCTTCGTCGTTTATCCGCGTAGGATTTCTGACGATCTTGTGCGGCCTTCATTCTTGCTTTGATTTGATCAAACCTCTCCGACGTTTCTCTTACGACTTCAAGACTTCCTAATTCCTTTTGTCCAATCTCACCCCAACAAATCGGGGTCCTGCACCTTCTCCTATACAACATTTCGTAAGGCGGCATGCCTATCGTCGTGTGATAACTATTGTTGTAGGAGAATTCGACTAACGGCAGATGACTGTCCCAACTGCCGCCAAAATCGATAATACAAGCACGAAGCATATCCTCCAATGTCTGAATGGTCCTTTCGGACTGACCATCCGTTTGCGGGTGGTATGCCGTGCCAACATTGAGTCTCGTGCCCATCGCCTCGTGAAATCTTTTCCAGAACCTCGATGTGAATCGTGTGTCCCGGTCAGATACGATCGTCAAAGGCATCCCATGTCGTGCTACTACTTCTTTAATAAATACTTCCGCTAACCTTTCTGACGAGAACGTCTCGCGAATAGGTAGGAAATGAGCACTCTTCGTTAAACGGTCCACAATTACCCAAATGGTATCATGACCTTTAGCTGTGCGACGTAGCTTGGTTATGAAGTCCATGGTAATGTGTTCCCACTTCCATTCCGGTATATCAAGTGGTTGAATCTTTTCATACGGTTTCTAGTGTTTGGCCTTTACTTGCGAGCAAGTCAAGCACTTGCTTACGTACTTTGTCACTTCATGCTTCATTCCAGGCCACCAGTATTCCTTCCTTAGATCTTGGTACATTATATTGGTACCAGGATGGATAGAGTACCGAGACTTATGAGCCTCATCCAAGATTTTGGTTTTAAGCTCGCCACCCATAGGTATCCATACCCGTCCAAAACGTGTCCTAACACCAAGTGTGTTATATTCCAACTTGCCCTGTTGGCCAATCATCCTTTCCTTCTTTATATTTTCTTCTTTAAGTGCCTCATCTTGAGCCTTTTCAATTTCTCTCATCACATCCGATGTTACCACAAACTGGCAAGCTTTCACTCTAATAGGAGTAGGCACATCCTTTCGGCTTAGAGCGTCAGCCACCACGTTTGCCTTTCCAGGATGGTATATTATTTCACGGTCATAGTCTTTCAATAGTTCCAACCATCGCCTCTGCCTCATATTAAGTTCCTTTTGTTCGAAGAAGTACTTCAAACTTTTGTGGTCGGAGTAAAAAGTAAACTTCACCCCGTACAGGTAGTGCCTCCAAATTTTCAATGCGAATACGACAGCAGTAAGTTCCAAATCGAGAGTTGGATAATTAGCTTCGTGAATCTTCAACTGCTGTGACGCATACGCGATCACTCTCCCGCATTGTATCAACACGCATCCCAATCCCTAACCCGAAGCGTCAGAGTATACCACTAAGTCTTCATTGCCCTCGGGAATGGCCAAGACTGGGGTTTGGTTAGCTTCTCCTTCAACTCCTTAAACCTCGTCCTGGGTCGAACCCCATTCGTACTTTACCTCGTTCCGAGTCAACTTTGTCAATGGCGAAGCTATTTTTGAGAAATTCTGGATGAATCTCCGACAGTAGCCTGCCAATCCCAAGAAACTGCGGATTTCAGTTGGCGTCTTAGGAATATTCCATTCCCTTACCGTCACTATCTTTGCTGGGTCAACCATAATACCGTTCGGGTTAATTACGTGACCTAGGAATTGGACTTCCCTAAGCCAGAACGCGCATTTGGAGAACTTAGCATACAACTTTTCCTTTTTCAGAGCCTCCAATACCTCCTTTAAGTGACATGCGTGATCACCCTCATTCTTGGAGTAGATGAGGATATCATCGATGAACACGATTACCGATCGGTCCAACATCAGTCGACACACCATATTCATCAAATCCATGAACGCTGCGGGTGCATTCGTCAATCCGAAAGACATTACGCGGAACTTGAAATGTCCATAACGCGTGCGAAATGCAGTTTTCGGTATGTCTTCTTCCCTCACCTTCAACTGATGGTACCCGGACCGAAGGTCGATTTTTGAGAACCAACTTGCGCCTTGCAATTGATCGAACAGGTCGTCGATCCTTGGTAAAGGGTACTTGTTCTTCACCGTACATTTATTCAAATCGCGATAATCAATACACATTCTCATCGAACTGTCTTTCTTCTTCACAAACAACACCGGAGCACCCCACGGCGAGATGCTCGGTTGGATAAATCCTTTCTCAAGTAACTGGTCTAGTTGTGCCATTAACTCTTTCATCTCCACCGGTGCTAGTCGATATGGAGCCTTAGCCATGGGCTGGGCATCTGGTACTAAGTTGATTCAAAATTCAATCTCTCTGTCGGGTGGTATCCCAGGCAAATCCTCTGGAAACACCTCCGGGTACTCGCGTACCACGGGTATATCGTCTAGTTCCTTCACTTCCTTACACTTGTCAATTACGTACACCAGGTAAGCCTCGCATCCGCGCCTCAAGTAATTTGTTGCCTTATTCACTGAGATGACGTTTGGCATCGGGGCGTCACAATCTCCAAAAACCTCGACTTTGCTACCATCCGGAGCCTTGAGTCGGATTATCTTTCGTTTACATATGATTTGTGCTTCGTTGGCAGTTAACCAATCCATACCTAACACGACATCAAACCTTCCCAAAACCATAACAAACAGTCTGATAGGGAACCTATGACCTTCTATCTTTATCGTGGAGTTGTCAACTACATCGGTCACTCTCGCAGTTCTACCCTCAGCGGTTTCTACGCTAAAGGCCCTTTCTAGCTTACTGACAGTGTACTTCACTCATTTACAAAAAGTCGTAGATATAAAACTCTTACTTGCACCCGAATCAAATAACACAGAAACAAAAGTGTTGTCAAGGATGAACGTACCTGACGCCACATCGAGGTCTGCCTTGGCTTGGTCTTGCGTCAGCGCGTACGCATGAGTCTTTGCTTGGGGCCGCTCTTCTTTCCTTTCCGGGCCTTTCCCTTTCCCGGCTTCACCCATTCTGTGCTTGGTGCATTCCCGGCTCATATGACCACTCTCCCCACAGTTGTAGCATTTGAATAGCTGGGGACATTCACGTGCGTAGTGTCCAGTTTTGCCGCATTTAAAGCATAGATTTGACCCTAACCGACATTCACCCGCATGTCTTACCCCACATCTTCCACAGACTGCCGTCTCGCCTACCCTAGCCTGTTTGTCCCGAACCCCAAACAACTTCCCAGCCGATCGCTTAGCGGGGAAACTCAGCTTCTTCTTAGGCTCTTCAATGGCAACGACATTCAGCGTTAGATCATCGAATACCACGCCGCTCAGTTCTACTACCGAATCATAGGTCGTAGGGGCGTTTTCCTTAACATAGGTGTGGACCTGGTTCGGCAGCCCTTGAATGTAACAGTAAATCTTTCTTTCCTCAGTCGTGATAAGGTGTGGCACCAGACGTGCCAGTTCATTGAATCGAGTTGTGTACTGCCGGTGCGTCATGATGCCGGCCTTCAAACCCAGAAATTCCCTCTCTACCTTCTCAATCTCGTTCCTTGGGCAGAAATTCTTGATCACCAAAGTTTTCAAGTCAGCCCACATCATCGCATCCACAGCCTCGCTCCCTTTTGCTTGACGTACACCTTCCCACCAATGGGATGCTTCCTCTCTCAAGGAGTTAGCAGCAAATTTCACAACTTGATCCGTTCGACATTCGCTCAGATGAATGGCAGCCTCCATATGAATCACCCAATCAAACGTAGCTACCGCGTCTTTCTTCCCAATCAAGACCGGCGGGTCACATGCCTTCTAGGATTTATAGTCGCAACCACGGTTAAGCGGTGCGTTGATTGCCTCAGTGTTTGGGGTATCAACCGCCGTGTTAGACCCACCCGTCTCATTAACCTTCTTTAATGTTTCTGCCAACAGTCCTGGCAAAGTAACATTCATCAACTCTGTGAACTCTCGAGCTATGGTTGCTCTCACTTCTGGTTCAAAAGTGAGAGGTTGTTCTTCAACCTGTGTCTGCTCGATTCCATTCACACCAACCGCCGGTTCAGTGTGAACACTTCCTTCTTCACTATACTCTTGGCGCGCAGGGGTCCTGCCGCACCCACCGTTACGACCACCGGTGCGACAACCGATACGGCCCCCACCACGCCTTCCGCTCTTTAGTCCCGCCATTTCGTTCTATAAGACAAGGAATCCAATGTCATCATGCTAGTTAACAAATAAAATTCAACAAGCACTGTAAGATGTTAATATACACTGGCCATCTGTAATTAACCATTACACTACCTTTCGACTTCTATTTGACCACCTTTGTGATTCCATCAGAAAACAAGTCCTTACCTAACCCTTTCTAAGGCTTCTATATATGTAAATATATACTACCTTCTTACCTGATGCTATGGCTCGAGTTACCCGTACTGGCATCTGCTTTCGGTCCCATTCACAGTTTAAGTTTAGACACTTGGAGTGTCCGAATCCCTCAAACTATTGCTCTGATACCAACTTGTAAGGCCCCAAACCCGGGAGGCCTCACTCGTTGGATTTACTCATTCACAAACATTTATTAAACTTGAATATCAAATAACGTAGCGGAATCATTCATTCATCAACATACGAAAGCGTAACATTGTCAAATACATAAACATAACATAAATGACTCATAACGGGATGCCAGTCTTCATGATCAGCCGGGTAACTCTTCTCGCTTGCCAAGCATCACCGTCCATCACCCATACCTGCCCTAACCTGAATGTGCATACTAAAAAGTCAGCTACGCTGGTGAGTTCCAGTTTTTCATTCGATTTAAGAAATGGTTCATCATTCAATAATTCATTAGGGTTTAAAATCATGTATAGAAAACAGGGCCTTTCGTTCATCACTAAAACATTCAAACATTTATCATCATCATAAAACACGTTGAACGGATCATTCGTTTAAAACATTTAACATTCATTTAAGTTATACATTACTATCTAAATCTGTGTTACCATTCGTTCCATCACCTAGTATTGTATTGCCCCTAAGGCTTAACTGCACGAAGACCGACAATACAATACATTCCGTCAATTCCCTTTTGTATTGCCCCCAAGGCTTAACTGCACGAGGACCGACAATACCCCTTTAGTTGCCCCTATGGCTCTCATGTCCATAAACCGGCAACTTCCATCGACGACTATGGCTCACGGCTATAACACCGTTGGATCATAATTTAACCTCAATAGGGTCACGTTAACCCCTGAGTAACCGTCGTTACTCCCATACCAGTTGTACAACATCATAACCATTGACATGCCACAAAGACACTGCCCCTGTTGTTCTTATGGCAACTATGGCTCGCTGTCCATAATCTACCACAAGGCTGGGAATTACATTCCCAGACTTCATTCGTCAATTCCCTTCATTCGACAGATTAGATTTGTAATGACTTCTTTAAAACCTTTGCCCTTTTCTTTTCTATTCATAAAACATTTCATTCATTTTCAAAACCCTTTACCTTCATTTTAAACCATTTTTTATAAACATTTCGTTCGTAAACATTCCATTCATAAAACTTTCTTTCCATAAACCGTTCATTCCAAATCATTTCATTTCGTAAACATAGTTTCATAAACATCATTTCATAAAACATCATTTCGTAAAACATCATTTCGTATGTATGCACACCAGCCCTAAAACATTATATAAAACATTTAAAAGAGGGCTTCTAGAACTCACCTGATAAGCTAATCTGGGTTGTCCTAAACAAAGGTCCCACAACGTCACTTTCGATCTGAATTGATTAGTTAAATACACATCAGACCAACCCCCGACTCTAACGGTTTAACCTTCTAAACATACTGACTTTACCTAAACAACTTGATGCCTGCGCATTAGCAAGTGCGCAGGGCCTTGCTCTTTCGTACTTAATAAGTGCGCAAATCTTGCTTCATGCGTACTTGATAAGTACGCATGATCCTCTTCCTGCGTACTTGATAAGTACGCATGACCCTCTTCCTGCGTACTTGATAAGTACACATGACCCTCTTCCTGCGTACCTGATAAGTACGCAGGATCTGCTTCCCCGCAAAAACCCTAACTTTCGCCTTCGGGTCTGATCACGTCAAGATCCCGAACTTGTTTACATTCAAAACGTTTTCTTTTCATTAAGGAACTCAAAAGTATGTTTTTCTTCCAGTTTCATCCATAAAAACGCCACATTTTCGTCCAAAACCCGAAAAACCCCAAAACGAACAAAAACTCAGATCTAGGCTAGATCGTTACCTGTATCGAGCTTTTGATCCAGAGGTTCTTCTCCCAAGATCTGGAGCTACACACTTCTTCAATCTCGGGTCGATCCGCCAACTTTCTCTCTCTATGGTTTCTCTCTCTAGATGTTGCAAATGAGAGAAATGGGTGGTGACCTTGGCTATTTATAGGGGGCTCCCATTTAAACCCACCAGCCCATCCGGCCCGGCCCGTCATGCCTCGTTCGTTTATTCCGTCATTATAACTATCGTTTTATTTTTGGGATGTTACATAGACGACGTTCCCGTGGTGCGCGAGTATCCGGAGGTGTTCCCAGAGGACTTGCCTGGTGTGCCGCCCGACTGAGAGATTGAGTTTCGGATCGATTTGATACTAGTTGCCCAGCCCGTGGCCAAGGCTCCATATCGACTAGCACCTGTGGAGATGAAAGAATTAATGACCTAACTAGACGAGTTACTAGAGAAGGGATTTATCAAACTAAGCATCTCGCCTTGGGGTGCTCCGATGCTGTTTGTAAAGAAAAAGGATGGTTCGATGAGGATGTGTATTGACTATAGGGAGCTGAATAAGCGTACCGTTAAGAACAAGTACCCCTGCCAAGGATCGACGACTTGTTCGACTAGTTGCAAGGCGCAAGTTGGTTCCCTAGGATCGACTTTCAGTCTGGGTACCATCAGTTGAAGGTGAGAGAGGAAGACATACAGAAAACCGCATTTCGTACGCGATATGGGCATTTTGAATTTCACGTGATGTCCTTCGGATTGAAGAACGCCCCAGCTGCGTTCATGGATTTGATGAATAGGGTGTGTCAACCGATGCTGGACCGATAGGTAAAAGTGTTCATTGATGATATCCTCATCTACTCTAAGAATGAGGGTGATCATGCATGTTACTTGAAGGAAGTGTTGGAAGCTGATATGCCCTAAATTATACAGGTTTTGCATGCATAATAATCCCCATATTATGGTACTAATCAAACAAAAGCCTTGCAAATGATACTTAATGCATTAATATTTCACAATAGCAGGTTATTCGATGCTCCAAGATACACAAAGCAAAAACCAGCTTAAAACATGAAGAAATCAAGCTTTTGGAGGACCAAACCCGAGCATTGACCCCCAAGAAGTCAAACCATGTCAACAAAAGTCAAACCAGCAGCTAAAAGACGAAACTTGGAAGCAAGGAGGCAATGCACGACCGTGCATCCCATTGCACGGCCGTGCAATGGCCAACTTGCTCCCCGAGACTCTAGTACACTATCACTTGTACCCTGTTTGATTCCCGAGGTGTTTGCACGCCCGTGCAATCTGATGCACGACCGTGCATTGCTCATTTTGAGGCCTATAAATAGAGGGGTTGACTTCTTCATTCCACACACCCATCTATCCCTTACACACCCCAAGAACACACCAGAGAAAGCTTATTTCGTAGTTAGAGTGTAGTAGTAGTGAGTAGAGGGGCTCTTCCTCCTTGTTCCGCAATAGGGGAGCCTACGAAACTCAGCGTTATGCTAGTTTGTATGGCCATTCGTGGCTAGACTCTTTGTATTGCTAGGGTGAAGATGAAGTTTGGTGCATGTTAATGTTTAACGTATTAATCCAAGTGATGTGTTTATGTCTTTAATCATTCGTCCTTAAAACCACCATTTTGGTGGGCTTTTATTACTGTCTAAATCCGTCTTTATATTTGTGAGTGTTCTTGATTTTTAAAGTGTAAAACCTTTTTAATCAAACTTCTCTTGAAGCTTGTACGTCTTTATACAAGTAGAGATTGATAAGCCAAGGCTTGGTCAACACTTTATACGAACTTATTATGCGACCAAGAATTGGTGAACTCATGTTGGGAACGGTACGTCTTTATACTTGGTCCCATTGTTGCACCGCCTCCCGGTGAACAAAATATAATCACCTATTTAACTCTAATACAAAGCATTTTACGTTCGATGTCTTAAACCAACCCGGAGATGACCATTCGGGGGTTGAGGGTAATTGTTGTCTTTAACGGGAGGCACTACCACTTTTTAAAGATTTTAATTTGCAAATCAAATGTCGTGAGGACGAGGCTCTAGCGGTGACCCGGGTCACAAGTTTGTAGTAGTCACATCACTAGATTAGTCAACTTAACATTATCACGTACCAAGCGAATTCGAATCCCGAAGCAATACTCTTCGTGACATGATCATTTCCAAGATATTTACTTTTCTGCTATTTACTATTCTGTTCGTTACATTTCTGTTACACACATCACGCACGTTCTTACTTTTATGTTAATTACTTTATCGTCAATTACTTTTCTGTCATTTACTATTTTGCTTCACAAGCACACAAAATCCACTCACTAATTGATTCGGCTAAACGATAACAAAAGTTGATTATTGGAACTCGACCATGTCCATTGGTTCAATACTTGGTTCTTACCTAAACTATATTACGCTGCGATAGGTACACTTGCCTATTGTGTGTGTTTTTAAGTTAAAGTAATTATCATTTTATAAATTTAAAACCTAATCTTGTAAAATCATCCTAAAAATATATTTTTTATATTTATATATATTAAAAACGACACATCAGAAGCTCTAAAGAAAGAAAATCTATACGTTAAGTTCTCCAAATATGCGTTCAAGCTTAGGGAAGTCAAATTCTTGGGTCACGTCATTAACTCGAACGACACTATGGTTGACCAGCAAAGATAGACATGGTGATGGATTGGGATGTCCCTAGGACGCCGACTGAAATCCGAAGCTACTTGGGATTGGCGGGCTATTACCGGAGATTCATCTAGGATTTCTCAAAGATAGCCTCATCATTGACAAAGTTAACACGAAAGGAAGTAAAGTACGAATGGGGTCCAACTTAGGAAGAGGATTTTAAAGAACTGAAAGAAAAGCTAACCCAAGCTCTAGTCTTGGCTCTACCCGAGGGCAATAAAGACTTGGTAGTTTACTCTGACGCTTCGGGTTAGGGATTGGGGTGCGTATTGATGCAACGCGGGAGAGTGATCGCGTACGCATCACATCAGTTAAAAGTTCATGAATTCAATTATCCTACCCATGATTTGGAACTTACTGCTATCGTATTTGCATTAAAGATCTGGAGGCACTACCTCTACGGAGTGAAGTTTACCATATACTCCGACCACAAAAGTTTGTAGTACTTCTTCGAACAGAAAGAACCGAACATGATGCAGAATCGATGGTTAGAACTCTTAAAGGATTATGATTGCGAAATCATATACCATCCCAGTAAAGCAAACGTGGTGGCCGACGCTTTAAGTCGAAAGGACGTGCCAACTCCTATTAGAGTGAAGGCTTGTCAGTTGGTGGTGACATCGAATGTCACCACAGAGATTGAGAAAGCTCAAACTGAGGCACTCAAGGATGAGAATATAAAGAAAGAGAGAATGGTAGGTCAACAGGACAAACTGGAGTATAACACCCTTAGAGTAAGAACACGTTTTGGACGGGTATGGATACCCATGGGTAGCGAACCTAAAATCAAAATCCTTAATGAGGCTCATAAGTCTCGCTACTCTATCCATCCTGGAGCCACTAAAATGTACCAAGATCTGAAGAAGGAATATTGGTAGCCTAGAATGAAGAATGATGTGACAAAGTACGTTAGCAAGTGCTTGAGTTGCTCACAAGTGAAGGCCGAACACCAAAAACCGTATGGAAAGATTCAACCTCTTGATATACCAGAATGGAAGTGGGAACATATTACCATGATTTCATAACCAAACTACCCCGTACAGCTAAAGGTCATTACACGCACGGCCATCATAATCAGAGAATCAATAAAAAAAATTAAATCCCTAAGCTCGCAAAATTAACACACACAAACAAATGGGTTTTTGGTCTCGCAAATGAACACACAAACAAATGAAAAAATCAAATCCCTAAGCTCACAAATGACCTAAAAAACGTTTCATCGTTGGAAATGCAATCATAAAACGTCTCATCGCCATGAATTTCCTAAGACCGGGGAAAGACTTAATTTCCTACACAACTAAACATTAAGATCTTCCACTTCTCCACTAGACTATTCACTTACCTCCATGCCAGATTTCATTTCCCCCTAAGGCAAGCTTAGTGTGAACACAACTTTATCACCAAAAACTGATTTGGACATCTATCCAGTCTTGTAAACATCCTCATGTTTATTTATCATAAACACCCAAGCCAGAATCATTGTATAATTATGTCAACTAATGTAAAAATAAAAAGAAAGGATAGAAAAAACAAGTCCATCAAACTTAAAAAATCTATAGACGTAATAAATAACAAAGGTCATGTTAATCTCAGTTCAATCCAAAAGAGAGAATACACATTTAATCTCAGATCAATCCAAATGAGACGAAACCCTAATTTAGTTTTTAGTAAAAGTTAACAAACCACATATATAAAGTACAAAACCAGAACAGATCTTACAACAAATTTATGAAAAAAAAAACTTAAAGAAAAAGTCAAAGCTCTTGTAAAACCTAAAAAAAATCCAAAAATTGCCGCCATGGTCTAGGAAGGCGGCGGCGATATGGTTACCTTCGAATTCGATAATACAAATCAAGAGGTCATCATCGTCTACTCTCTGTCCACTTCCGATCTTTGCTTTTACTTTCGTATCTACCTGGATCTTCAACAACACTATTCTTATTCTTAAGATCTGATTTCAGATCGATGTGAATGAAGGTGGGTGAAGAGAGAGAGAGGCGTGAGGATCTGTGTTTGAAGAGAGAGACACGAAAAAAGGCTGCATTTGAATTGTTTGAAGAAAGATAAAACAGATGTAGGGTTTAAAAAGAGGGAAAAATGACAAATATGCCCCTCCAAATAAAAAATAAATCTTAAAATCAAGAAATTAAATGAGTGGATGAGATTTAGTTTATGGGATTTTTTTAATAACTCAGGGTTTACAACTGATACATCCCATATATATATATATATATATTTGAAGAAACCCTATTCAGTTGAAGGGTGGTTATAATAAAAACCCTATTCAGTTGAAGAAACCCACTAAATCTCATCTCAACCCTTCATTTTTTATCATCTATGGCTGATATTAATCTTGGGAAAAAAGTACTTTCTAAATAATATTTAAAGCTTAATAAAGTACATAAAGGGCGATATAGGTAATTTAATGGTAAGGGGGAATCGGTTTAGAACCTTGCTTTCAAATCAATTACAGAGACTAATTTTTCATTCCCATCTATCGAGAAAACACAGATACAAAAACAAAAATGCACATTTCAAAAGATTTTAGATGCTCCAACGCCAAAGTAAGTGGTTTTACTCGCAAAATTCAGAGGTTTGGAAGTGCTACAGAATTTTTGAGGCAACGAAGAAGGCGAAGTTTGTGATTACGGAGGAGTAAAATGATCAATCGTTTGTCATTGATGGGGATGAAAGGAAGCAGTAGTAAGAAGAGGAGGAAATCGAAAGGGTATGTGGTTCAAAAACAAGATGATGCTTCGATAAATTCTTATGTTTCGTATATTTATTTACGATAACGGTTAGTATTGGTCAAATTTCGTAATTATGATATTTAAAATTTGGGGGGTGATTTTGGATATCATGTTTACTATTAAAAGATTAACAGAAAATTGAAACAAATTACAATTAGGGTTTTGAAGATATTTAAATTTACTGTGATTTTGGATTTCATTTTCTTTTAAACTTGGTTTATTACATGACAGATTGGTTAAAGATGATTAGATTTAGAGGGGAATTATTATTTCATGTTCTGTTCAAAGATGATTAGATTTAGGGGGATTTCTGATTAGATATAAGGGTGATTTCTGATTTCATGTTCTGTTAAAAATGGGTTTGTACATGGCACATCTGTTAAACTTGATTTTGAATTTCATGTTCTGGTAAACTTGGTTCTGTTAAAGTTGGTTTTGTACAAAACCCTAATGATATGTTTTTGGTGGTAATGAACAATGATGTTTTATCTTTTGGTGGTGTATACTTTTGTATGGTATTTAAAACAATGGTAGTTTATGATGTAAAATATTTTCATGGATGATCATTTTAATATATTATAACTGCTGAAGGTATTTATGTTTTTTTATATATTCCAGGTAAACTGTTGAAACATATAAGTTACATATGTTAACTTGTTTTAGCTAACAAACTCGATACCTGGGTGTATGTAAAAAACTTGGAATATATACAGAATTACATATGTAAATATGTAAAATTTACATATGTTAAATATCAAAGATTAAATACTGAGGAATATTATAGTCACATGTATGTGATGTATGTTTTATCAATACATAAAATGGAATCTGTGTAAAAAGTGTATATGTATGTTTGAAAGGAAAAAAACAACTTATATCTGGAGAAATATAAAAGTTACATATGTTAACTTGTTTTAGCTTACAAACTCAATACGTGGGTGTATGTAAAAAAAATAGAATATATACAGACTTATCAAAAGATTAAATAGAGTGAGGAGTATCAATACATAAAATGGAATCTGTGTGAAAAGTGTATATGTTTGTTTGAAAGGAAAAAAAATAACTTATATCTGGAGAAATATAAAAGTTACATATGTTAACTTGTTTTAACTTACAAACTCAATACCTGGGTGTATGTAAAAAAATAGAATATATACAGACTTGCATATGTAAATATGTAAAATTTACATATGTTAATTATCAAAAGATTAAATAGAGTGAGGAGTATTATAGTTACATGTATGTGATGTATGTTTTATCAATACATAAAATGGAATCTGTGTGAAAAGTTAAAAAGAACATAACATAATATCATTACATAGTATGGTTTGGATACATAATATAAGGAAAAATACGAAGCATGGTAAACTGATGTTCAATAAGTCATAAATAAACATATGTAGGATATGTTACTTATTGTTCAATATTGTGTTGATCTCATCTTGACTGAACTCATCATCAAAAAGGGTGTAATCAGAATCCTGACTAAGCACATCTTCCCATGGGTTGTGGTTAGCCCAAGCCATTAACGTGTTTGGAGATTCGACACCAAATGACAGGTCATCATCCAAAAGACAAGATGGGGTTCTTAAAGTAGTAGGTGGGGTAATAGAACGGTCAAACGAAGAATCAGTAAGCCGAAGGGCTGAAATAGAATCACAGAATGAAGCAACTTCGGTCCAGAATGCAGGGTCTTCATTTGTTCCAGAAGGAAGTTCCTCTATTTTGGGTTTGTTGGAAATTAGGGGTTCAGGAATATATTCAGTTTTAACTGGAAAAGGATGGAAGATTAGGTTAGGGGATAGTTCTTCGGGTTCTGACTTTGGGACATTAAGAACAGTAGATGGAGGCCTGAATTCCTGTTTAATCTTACAATGGCGAGAATCATGATATGCGCCATAGATCTTACAAGTTTGGCAAAATCTGCCAATTTTGTGGGTTCGTGAGTGAGAAGACATAATTTAGAAAGAGGAGAAAAGGATGAGAAAAAAGAAGGTATGAAATTATTTTAGCAATAAAGTATATATAAAAGGGTTAGGTAGAAGAAGTATTGAGATGTTGATTGATGTGACTAAAAGATAGTGTATTTTTATTAACTCAATCTTTATTAACTTGCATAGTGGTTTTTTTAAAACAAGGGACTACATTGGGAAATGTTCCATTATTGATATCTTTATTAGTTTAAATTGCAAGAAAAAAGTAATTTCAGTTTTAATGTCTCGTATACTATACTGGAGGGACTTACGTATGTGAAGAAATAATGGGCAAGAAGAAAAAAACTAAGAATAAACAATAAATTAAACAAGATAACATTGATAGCATTGGTTTTCAACAAAATAAAACATGCCTTAACATAGTACATGGGGGAAATAAAAAAAAGTTTACTAATAAAAACATCCAACTATAAATAAGTTTGTTACATACGTAACAGTAAACTGGGTATAAAACTCGCAAACTGTTACTATAAGGTAACAAATTTACAAAAGACAATTGCAAGTACTTGATGGAAAACCAAAAAAACCCATGTATGTTAACATATTGACAATGAAAGAAGGAAGCACTTAAGTAGTGGAATCCATGTTGCTGCTTGTGTTGAGTTGATCAACATCATCAGCCTGCACCTTCTTCTTTTTCTTGCAATTCCTAGAAAACGTTTCCAGGCATTGGTCTACTAAAGTAAGATAAAAAATTAAATAAATAACAGATTTAAAAAACAAAGTTAAAAAGAAAAGATAACATCAAGTGAGTCTAAAAATAACATATGATAAATAAACCTGGATTATCATCTGAAATTGACAGAGGTGGTGACAACTGAAGTATATCTCCTATATTATCATTTGCAACTGACATATGTTAAAAAAAATAACATATGTTAAAAAAAACCTGGATTATCATCTGAATGAATATCTAATAAAGTAAGATAAAAAAATAAAAAAAAATTAAAGATTAGAAAAAAATAGAAACAAACTGAAGATAACATGAAGTGACCATAAAAATAACATATGTTAAAAAAAACTTGGATTATAATCTGCAATGGACCGAGGAGGTGAGAACTGAGGTATATATCTGGACTGAGAATCATGAATAGCATTTGAATCATCTGATCGAATTTCATCAATAACATTGCAATGGATTGAAGAATTCTCGTACAAGTAAGGATGAAAGAACGATTGATCTAAAAAAACAAACAAAAACAAAAGTCAGGAAAAAAATAAACAACAAGAAACATGAACTGTTACCTTGAAGATTGTTAACAACGGTTGTCGGGTCAACATCTATAACAACATATTCAGGAAGGTTGTGAGGAAAAACATGAATTGGAGATTCCATTAAATGAGGATCAGAAAAAAAAAACTCATCGACATCATGATCCATTAAAGACATTAACTCACTAGAAATTAAAGATGATGCCATTAATGGAACAAGGATGCATTGAAGATGGAGGTTTAGAATTCAAAATGAGAGAGATGAAGTAGGTCAAAGGTATGGGGAAAGCAAAAAGAATTAAAGGTGAGAGGATATTGTAATACAAAATCGTACAAGGTGATTTAATGTGGTACAACAAAAGATTTGAATATAACTAAAAGTACAGGAACAAGTTACTGACAAAGAAGCTTGCAAAGTAAAAATCTCAAGATATCTAGTGATTTTACTAAATTACTCCTCGACATCATATTGAGACTAGGACACGTGGAGCATTGTATGCCAAGGGATGAGTTTTACAAGGTTTCTTCAACTCAACAAGGTTTCTATTTTATACTTCCCCCCCCCCACACACACACACACACACATATATATATATATATGGGATGTATCAGAAAACCTAAATTTATTGTAAAATCAAAAAACTAATTCTGGACCACACATTTTTTATTTTCTGGTTTATTTTTATTCTTAAGGGACATTATAGTAATTTTACTCTTACTTTATATACATCATTTTTCTCTCTCTCTCTCTCTCTCTCTCTCTTGTTACATTACGCCTTTTCTCTCTCACTAAAAAAATGCATATCTCATTTCTCTCTCTCTCTCTAAGCACTCACATATTCATCTTATATGTTAAGGCCCATGATCCATGTGATTTCCAAGATTTGGTTGTCTTGCTTTTATTTCATGTATTACCAGAAACTCACGGCAGCATGATGTTGCTTTGTGGCAGAATTTTCGTGAGGTCCTTAGAGGACTTTTATGGCAGACAATTAAGTACAAAACATATACACTAACCCACAGTTGAGTGCTTCTTTTGTTCACATACATATTCATGGTTTTTCGAAGAGATTTCTAGACAAAAATCTTGTCGGCCGCCACCATCACACTGGCCGCTATCGATGAAGGTAGCGATGTTAAGATCTGAACCCTGGTTCTTGATCTTATTTATTGATGTTGATTCTCTTCAAGATCTGATGATAATTTTCTTTTTTCTTTCTTTTATACTTTTCAAAAATCCCAGATCTAATATATGAGCAAGAATCAAGAAAAGATGTGAACATGTCATTTATTTTGTTAATGATTGTTTGAAGGGTTTATGTACTTTTTCATTGATTCTGTTTACACATGTTTAATTAAGCGTAGTAAGATATGTGAATCCATGTTATTGTTAACTAGCCTTTGATTTTGGGTTCCACCTCGTTTTTGTATATGGGTTTTAAACATGTGTAAACTGAATTTACACATGTGTAAAAAGTTTTTGCTCGTGTATATACATATGCAAAAAGTGTGTAAACTGTGTACTTGATTTTTACACAACTGCAAATAGTGTAAAGAACCCTAAAACTATGTATTTGATTCTTGAGTAAATTACACAAATTGTCATTTAGTTATATATAAAATTACACTATATGTCCTTTGACTTTAGTAATTACAGAGATTGTCCTTTTTTAGAAATTTTTACACACCCTTTATCCTTTACACTAACTGGTGTTATCTTTTTCTATTAAGTCTAAACATGTGTCTTGCACATGAGGGTAAAATGGTCATTTTACACACAAAAGGACAATTTATGTAATTTACTTAAACATAAAAACCCTCTCTCTCTACTCCTCTCTCTGTCTCTGCAAGAAAACAACTACCGACGACCAAACACAACTGCATTTTCTTTGCTACTTGTCGAGGAAGGAAATTTCAAACGAGTGTTGTATAAGCAAACATATCCATCATCTCAAGTAACACCAAGAATATGAGCATGTTTGCTGTCTGAAAATTTTGTTTTTCAATGATTTGGTTAATTAATTCACCACTGCAAATTTTGTTTTTCAAATTTTCCCATTACAAGTACAAATAAGAATAATTCAACTGTACACATCAGTATACTTGAGAAAATGCTAGTAAAATAAAACCTTGCAAAAAGGATAAAGCCATTGGAGGAGAGATATCATCCTTAAATCCATAAGCTCCAATTCGACTAAATTGGGATGACTACATAGGTGGTGATATCTTTGGGCTCCAAAATCCATAATCAATAGCTCCAAAAGTCTAATCGTCTCCTTCAATTCTCGGATCCGACTACACCCTTCAACAATTTCAAAGTCCAAACAACTATCTATATATGTATTGACTATTTGAGTATGCAATTTTGTACACCATCATTGGCTACTTACTGAATTACAACAAGCTTCCAATACTAGATCAACATTCATCCAACAGACCACCCAAGAAGCAAACCAGCACCAACAATCCCCAATCCAACCACAAAAACAACCACATATCCACCTAAATCATGTTCATATCGCCCAAACCCACGTCTGATTCGTGTTCGTTTCCCCTTTGCAGGCCCCACGTTCTTCAAATTCTTGTCTAATTTACCAATATTAGAACATGAAAACACCATTAGATCACTCTTCTTGTTCTTGATTTGGTAACAAAGATTCTCAAGCTGTAAAACATAAATCGCTGCAAATTCTGCTTCTCTTGCATGCGTCTGAGAATGGCATAGAGATTCCAATATCTTCGTCTTGCACGCTCTTTGACCACATTTAATCTCCTGTGGCTCCAAACCCGCATACACAGGCCGATCAAGAACATAACTTTCATTCAAATTACATGATTTCTTGGATCCAAATGAACCCAAATCATTCGTTTCTCCCATTTGCCACCATGGAAGCTCAACAGAATCATCCACGAACTCAAAAGATTCTTTTGATGACCGAGAATCGATACTAATTGAGGGATGAAGTTGGTCTGGTGTGGTTTGTGTTGAGTAAGACAGTCCCAAGAATACTATTTCGACCTTTGCAATGGTGGAATTGTAAGATCCAGACCTGTTCAGTGCCATCCTCTCCAACCTTTGTGACGGTGGAATTGCAAGCTCCAGACCTGTTCAGTGCCATCCTCAAGATCCAACCTACTGATTTTGCTTCGAGATTAAAGCCATCGCTTCTCATTTTTGCAAAGGTGAGTGATTAGATCGGAGGTGTGGGCGGCGACGGCACCGATTATGGTTACCAACAGAGAACAAGGGAAAGGGGAGGACATGGTGATGGTGTCTGAACAGATAAAAAGGAGATACAGAGAATATAAATGTGAAATGACTTTTTCGCCCCTCACGTGAAGGGCACATGGGATGACTTAACAAGAAAATTGGATGGGGGTTAACTTAAAGGACAGAGTGTGTGCAAAAGTTTCTAAAAGAGGATAATCTCTGTAATTATTGAAATCAAAGGACATAAGTGTAATTTCATATATAATTAAAGGACAATCTGTGTAACTTATTCTTGATTATTTGTCTCTGTTTTAGGGTTCTTTAAACGTGTAAAATCAGCTTTTACTGACCTTTTTACCCCCTTAATAAATATAGGTCACACAAAATAATAAAAAATACATATTTAATCATGTCCATAAATTAAAATATCTAGATATTAAACGAGTGGTCAAGAATTGATTTTCTAATTATTACAATAAACAATGGTTTACTTATGATACACCCTATGTATATGTATGTGTTTTTTTTTGTTTCATAAAACACTAACATCTTTACATTATCTATTCATAGCCTAGCAAGTTCATGATGCAAGTCCAAATCATTTTTTAATATAATAATCAACATGAAATTTATATCCACATCTATACCTAATAAATAAATAACTAGTTATGCCACGTGTCACACTTCTATAAACCCAAGATTATTTTCCCCGTTTATTTTTTACATCACTAACTATTTAGTATTTCTTTACTAACTATTTAATATTTCTTTTATTAATTCTTAAATCTTCATTACTATTTAATATTTTCTTTATAATTCATAAATCTTCATTGCTAACAATTTAATATTTCATTTACTCAACTCGTATAAAACACGAGTTTGTAACCTCATATCCCATAAAAACCAACAAAAGCATGGAATCAATAAGAAGTAAAGAAAACAAGTATAGTAGAAACAAGAGAAGTGTAGGCTAATTTAAAAAGGTACACATATCTAAGCTACTGTTTCTTGGTTATGTGGCTAGTAATGAGGGAGTGACTTGTAGGTTCACAAGCTTGCTATATTCAATTCTACTAAAGGTTCATTCACAATCACAGACTGTAACACTAGACATGAGTCGGATGATCGGATCGGATGAAGTTTTAAAATAAGAATAGCATGACAATGGCCTATCATAGCAAGAGACTCGGCTGGACCTATGACATGAATCATTGACTCATACAGCAGCTATCACCTAACCTGGGCTATGATTCATTCTATTTGATCTTTGTTATGTGAATTTTGATCTTCAGATAGGCCAAAATCCACCTACTTGCAGTTAAAAACTGTCAAATGGATGGTAACCTAAGAAACACATACAAAGAAACCAAGAAAGTTTTAGAAAAAAAAAAATCCAATCTTCTATTTCAAAGATGTTTTCAATCTCCATGAGTTGTGAAATAATTTGGTGTCTGTCTGTATATTTTCTATGCCTATGTTCCTCCTGGCTGCTGGCTCCATTCCTAAAATATACCTGAAATTCTGAAAATTCAACTACTGCAATCAAAACTGTAACTGTACACTGCTGTATATTTACAGTTTGATGTCATCATCCACTGCTGCCCGCAACCTCTGCAGCACGCTGCCTCATCATCTCCATAACCGCCGCCCTCCGCCGGCTATCAGCCTGTTGGTTCAGCCTTCTCAAATGTTCCCGGAGATCTCTGTGAAAAATACAAAATCTTAGAGAGAACAAAAAATGTACAGGTGAAAAGATATAAAAGAATTCTTTCGGACCTGCAGCGAGGGACAGGGCATGGGGTGTCTTTACAAGCCCGAGCATGAAGTTGAAGGAGATGCCACATTTTCTTGCAAAGAGGACAGCCACCAGACGCTCGCACTTTGCATTGCCTTCCATGTCTGAAGAGTCCCCTCACCTTTGTACAATTTGGATATGGGCATTGCACTGCTCTACACTGAGATGCATGTACCAGAAGATCAAGCATCATTCGTAGCTGCAACCATCAACATTCATCATTGTAAAATACAACATTATTTAAAATCAACCATTTCTGTCTTATTTGTCTATTACCTGTACGACTCGTAGCTGTCGAGCTTCTTTGCTTTGTGCATCGCGCTCAGCAATGGACGGTTGGTGAGTCAACTTGTGAGGATGATCTATTCCTCTGCCTTTGAGATAACAAGCATTGCATATATCATAATCAGGGCAGATCTCACACCGCCAGCCTTGGCCTGTTTCAATATCAAGACGACAAACAATGCAATTAATCACAAATGCAGGGGCCGTGGGGTTGTGAAGATGATACAAGGCCATCATTGATGAATGTTTAGCACGTCTTAGTGTATCATATTGATAATGATTTCCTTGGCAAAGACTCAGAAAAGCCTGTCTCGTATCAAAGAATTCACTCTCAAGAATTTCGTCCTTATCTTTCGTATCTGTAGGCACACCGTTGATTTCTATCTGCACCATTTCAAATCTCCATCAAGATCAGATTACTAAATTCAAATCAAAGGATTGACCCCTATATAATCACTTTATTCAAACACTATACTCTGATCGTTAATCAGTTTTCTAAGGCACTTGGAAAATCAAATGACAAAAATGTACCATCTCAAGAAGGCAACAACTTACAGGATAAAGCGGATGTTTCAACCTTTGGTTTACGGGATGTCTCTCCCTGTCTTCAAGATTTTGTTCGACTTCATAACAACTGCAACACACATCAACATCCAATCACTTTACATATAGTTTGAAAGAGGGAAACACGCCTGGTGTGTGCAAATGTAAAGAATCAATGAACTTGTAATGGGAGACAATCCAACAGGCAAGACATGACAGCATTGATAGCCCAAAAGGTCAAAATGATGTAATATTATTTACGAACCGAAAAATGCACATTAGCTGTAAAGTAGACATACCCATTGCAGAGCTGAAAATTTTTGCAATTGTTGCAGATCCAATGCTTTCCAGAAACCATTAAAAGACAACAATGAGTGCACGCATGCTGCAAGTGAACCATAATGAAATCTTCCTTCATTGGGGATATTGTTTCACCAAGCTGTAAAAAAATAATGTAAAAAGGATAAAAATACTTGTTTGTTTGGTCAAATCTGAAAGTTGAAACATTGGAAGAAAATTACCCTGTGCATGAGTAGCAGATCTTTAGAAGCATTGGAAGAACGATCAGTTTGACCAGAAGCTTTGAGAGCTCTTTTTGTTATGGTCCTTTTGGTTGACCCTTTCCTGTTATGTTTTCTTCCATCCTCTTCTTGATGAAGTTGATAGATTATATCCTCAGCAGCACCAGGCCAATAATCACCATCAAAATACGGCAATCGGGCTGCAGTCACCTTAGCTTTACATTCACCGGATTGTACAAAAAAATGGTCATATAAATTAGTCAGCTCCACTACAATATTTTCCTTTGAGGCCTTTCTCAACATCAACAAGTACCTGATAAAGAAATCATGTCAGATGGTCGGTCCCTAATGGTGCAACATTAATGATTTAATGCGCATTTTACACACCATTCTCTTAGTTTATCTGACTTTGGTGTCTTCTGAATTTCAGGATGGCAGTACAAAATATAATCTTCACCCTTTAATGGAGGGCATGCCCATATATAACAACTTGTGAACCCACGTAACTTGCAATATTCCAGGTAACCAATCTGAGAAAGTAACAGGTAAATATGGCAGACAACACAAGGAAAGTGGTGTTAAACCGAATACAAACTTGGGTTCTAAAAGTTGAGAAGTACAAATAGAAAAAGACGATGTTTCAGTTTTCTTTTCTAAATTTGAGGAAAAAACATGCCTCGTTTCGGTTCTGGATTTAAAAACTGTAGAACCAAGAACCGAACCAAATATAGTCGGTACCACTTTGAGTATTCGGTTTTTGACGGTTCAATTGAAAGAGCTGAAGTATCTAGTAACTTGCCAGAATTTCATGATATACAAATGTACGCAGAGCTTCTCCTGTCACTGTTCTTATCTCGGGCCTAAAATACTTGACTGAATCCAAGTACGAGAGATAAACACGGCGATGATTTGGCTGCTTACATTCCGCTCCAAATTCTTGAACATACATACCAAAAAGACATACTTCTACCCCTTCGATTTTCTGAAACAACAAAACAACCTAAAAAGGCAACAGTCGCCTGTCAATCCACTCAATTAAACAAACACATTGACACTCAAAACAATACTCTCTCTGCATACCTTAGATTTATAAGCAAATTCAGAGGGGTAATTTTCCTCTTGAAAGATCTCAAGGAATCGCTGCTTGACTTCCAACTTTTTGTCCACAGATGAGACTACTCTGACAACAAGCGATTCCGCTCCAGGAACCTGACATAACATAAAGTTGACAATATTAAGCAACCATTCTACAAGCTAAACACCACATGATCGCCATCATATGAATTTGGTTATATCACCTCATCATAACTTTTCCCATGGAACCTTGCTCTATCTAATCTTTCCTGCCTCAGTCTCTTAAACAATCTGTTCTCTATATGATCACTAAGAATGGTTCGGGGTAAATCTTTTGCTCCAAGAAGAGCACTCTGTGGTAAGGGGACCCGCTCTCCTCTTTCAACCTCTTCCACATAGCAATTAGGGCAAGTGTACTCTGCTTGTCCCCCATCATTTCTACGACCATTAAATAATGCACAGACTTGATGTTGCCAGGCTTCACATTTGTCACATTGAACCCACTGTAGAAAGGTGCAACGTTAGATACCTGTTAAAAGAATTAAACAAAATTTACAACGGATATAGCATAATACCGGTTCTTCGGTCTCCTCGTCATTTTTCTTCTTCTCTAATTTTGCCTTCAAAATATTAGTTCCATCAAAACTTATGGTGTCTCCACGAGACTCGTTATAACAAGGAATACAGAAAAAATGGCGTGTATCGCCACTCCCCCATGTGTAAAACATTGCATTTCTCTTAATGCGAGCACCACAGGCTGAGCAATATAGAGGTGGCGGTTCAAAATTGAGCTTTTCAACTGCACATAACTGACAAGAATTCTCATTCATTGAAAGCTCCATAGCTTGATTCTTTTCTACCTTCGCTTTGCTCTGTACCATAACAAATAATGGATATTAGAAATCAGGGAGAATTTGTAGAATACCAGCATAGCAGAAATGCACACTTTAACCATGCATGGATCAAATAAACAAAACAGCAGTTTCTTCTAACTTTCCACTTAAATAAACTATATCATTTGTGGGGATATGCCCGTTATATTTACTTATGAATGGGTTATGTTCATCTCTAACAGGTCAAACTGTTAGACTAATCTTGATAAATTAAAAGGAATGAATAGATAAAATAAAGAGATTTAGCAAATCTAGGAAGATGAGGTGTGCAACTTGCTAAATCCTTATGAACTCTAGTCTAGTTGTGCAAATTGATCAAGTTGGTTAAATTTTTAGTTTAAATAGGAGTTTAAGAGTCTAGTAAATGTGTGCTTTCAATTGATATATCAAAAGAGTCGTGGGAGGGATTCCACAAATAACCTGTGTCCTTGTTAGTGTTCTTACTTTCTGCTAGGAATTTTGATCGGCAAGGGGCTGATCCAACAGTTTTTATTCAATCAGCAGGGGCTGATCCAACATTTGGTATCAGAGCTTTGGCTCAACCAATCCTGATCGAAGGCAGAAAGTGATCGAGTAACAGCAACAGCAGAGAAGGTTAATCAAGATCGGGTTTCGAAAACTTCTTAGCCGAGAAGGAAGGCCGTGGGTGGTGTGTTCTTTCGACAGGAAACAAACCAACGTAGGGTGCAGTAGAAACAAGATCAGTAGGGGCTGAAAACAGTCGTTTAGCAACCAAGAAGACAGAAAAAGCAAGGGGCTCGTCGTGTTGGCGGTCGATAGCAACGGGTGCAGATCGATCAGGGAAGTTCTCATGGTTAATCCGATCAAGGTTAGACTTTTCTGCTGTTTACAAGTGAAGGGATGGCTGAACAACAAGGCATGGTAACTGTACCAGTTCGAGAGGTTGGATATATGAACTGTCAGTGTCCTGTTTTATCGCCTACGAACTATCCGGTGTGTGAGGTAAGGGTTAGGACGATCATGGATGCAAACGGGTTTTGGGAGGCTGTTGAACCCACAAACCGGAGCTGTTGTGGATCCAAAGAAGTCGAAGATGGCAATTGTGTTCTTGTTTCAAGCAATACCCGAAGATCTTGTGTTGCAAATGGCGGGTTACACTAAGACTAAACAGGTATAGGATGCACTGAAAATAAGGTTTCTGGGGGTGGATCGGGTAAGAACGGCTAGACTTCAAACTTTGAGAAGGGAGATTGAAAGCCTTCAGATGAAGAAGGGTGATTCTGTTGATACATTCACGGGAAAACTAAGTGGTTTGGTGTCAAAGGCGAAGAGTCTCGGAACCACTATCGAAGAGGGACAATTAGTGAGAAAACTGTTGGATTCGATGCCAAGATCATTCCTTCAAATCGTAGCATCAATTGAGCTGCGTTTCGAATTGGATAGTGTTTCAAATTGGATAAGATGCCATTCGATGAATTTGTTGGGAGGTTGAAGGCCTACGAAGAGCATGTTAAGAACCTGATCAAGGTGGAGATCCTTATGGTTACTGTTTTCTAAGTCTGATGGGAAAGACAAAGGGAAAGACGTGTTTTGTGAGCACTGTGGACGAGGTGATCAAGGGAATTGGAACCGTGAAGACCATGGACGGGACCGAGATGGAGGTCGCGAGGCTAGTCAAGGGAGAGACGGTGGACGATTCCAACAAAACAGAGGTCAAAGGGAGCGAGACAAAAGTCGTGTACGGTGTTTCAAGTGTAACGAACTTGGGCATTATGTGGGCGAATGTCCAAAGTCGAAGGAAGAAGCGATTAGTTTGACTAAAGTGGAGGAAGAAGAACCGATGTTGCTGTAAAGAATGTGTACAAATCAAGATTAGGGGGGTGATTGTTAGACTAATCTTGATAAATTAAAAGGAATGAATAGATAAAATAAAGAGATTCAGCAAATCTAGGAAGATGACATTTGCAACTTGCTAAATCCTTATGAACTATAGTCTAGTTGTGCAAATTGATCAAGTTGGTTAAGTTTTTAGTTTAAATAGGAGTTTAAGAGTCCTGTAAATGTGTGCTTTCAATTGATATATCAAAAGAGTCGTGGGAGGGATTCCACAAATAACATGTGTTCTTGTTAGTGTTCTTACTTTCTGCTGAGAATTTTGAACAGCAAAGGGCTGATCCAACAGTTTTTATTCAATCAGCAGTGGCTGATCCAACACAAACGGGTAAGCTTAGAAAGACAAAAAGAGTAGCTTAAAAAAGAAACGGGTCAAAGGGGTCGAAAAGTAGCCCTTTTAATGCATAAAACCTCTTAAATCAATATATTAAAAAAAACTACATTATTACTAAAATAATATAAATTTTCATCATATTTGACATGTTAATTATATAAGAAAAGTTCAAAAAGTTTGGACAAAAAATGTTTCGGGGCAAAACAGTCTGGCCTAACCCGGTTAGACCCATACCCAAAAAACCTAAACGCAATTTAACCCATTATCCAGCCCACTATTTTGCCGCCTTTAGACTTTATGTAAGAGAATCTACAAGAAAGAAATACGTAATAGCTTTTTGACCTCATATTTAATGGGTCCAAAGGTAAGAGTGGATACAATAGCCTTCTGATGATGATTCAGAAGAGATCCTACACAAAACAAAACACACAGAGACACATACATATATGTATATGTGACACACATATATGTATATGTGTGTGTATAAATTATTATAGATTCTGACCTGGCCAACCCACTGCCTGAGACCAGTTATATGTTCTTGAACCTGCTCTGGTGTGAACAACTCAATCATTGATACTCCCTTTATTTTTGGCTTCCCGGATTTGGTTCCAGCAGAGGTCTCAGCAACAAGTGTCATGTCTTCCTGTTTAGCCTGGCCTGCCTGTTTCTCTGTCTTAGAAAACTCCTGCTTAGGGGAACCTATGTCCTCATTTAAAACACCATCATTATTTGCCTCAGAGATCTTGGCAAATCCTTGCATAGAACTTGCAGGAACTTCTAGCTTCACTCCAGAGGCCTCATATTTGAGTGGTCTACAGGTATCACGGTCCTGCAGATCTTCAGATGTAGCAGTGATAGAAACTGGTATGATGGGGTCTTGGTTTTCATTTTGAGCAGCTGCTGAATGCACGATCTTCATCCTTTTCATGGAAGGCTGAAAATCTTCTGATGTATGATCACAGGAACCATTACCCGACTGTGGGAAATCTACATGCTGGACTCCTATCCGTTGAATGAAATCCTTTACTGGAACACACACAGGACAGCTTTGATCCTTGCAGTGCTTGTGATGATGAAGTAACATCTTTGACTTATGGCAGCGAGGATATTGACACTGAGTTACACCATTGCATGACATTATATGTTTCCACAGTTTTTGAACGATGATGCAATGGGATTCGGGGCAACTTCCAGGTGGATAACCACATTTACGAGCATGTCGTAAGAACAAAAGCCATCTTTGTTGATTCTTAAACTGCAACTGACGGTCAGAAGGTGGATCTACTGATCTTTTGGCAGCCATTGATGCTTCTGAAGATAGATTGTTCCTCTGAATTTGATTTTGCCCAGTTATTCCTGGCAATACCTCTCGGATTTTTATCTCATTTGACAAGTTACCTAATTGATGTGATGATGAATGCCATTGACCCTGAAGTGCTGCCTCTGGTTGACCAGTAACATTATTTCGAGTGTCAACACCAAAGTGAGGCTGCCGCTGTTGCTGCTGCTGCTGCTGCTCTGAAGTTTCTGGAATTGATAAGCACGTATCTTGAGAACCAGAGGAAATACCATGCAAATGACTACCTCTGGATGACTGGAAATGTTCATACACGAGTGACTCAGATTTTTTTCGGCTGCCCAAATCAGATGTCACCTGAGACTGCCCATATGGTATTCGTTGGTTCTGCTGTCTTTGAGATCGAGCGTGATGTTGCTGATACAGAAGAGGCTGCTGGGACCGCAAGTCCATCTCTTCTGATAGATCCAAAGAAGGTTTCATGTTTGCAGAGTTGTTCAAGTTTGACTGATTGACCACCAAGGGAGAGCTTGTTCTTTGTAATGCTGATAAGTTCACTGGATTCATGTTCATCTGTGATGTACCTGAGGTCGCAGGGACGAAGAAATTTCCTGATCCATCACCTGCAAAATTAACCATAATAACAATTATTTCAACCAATTCAAGATGCATCCAATTCATTATCAGATCAGTAACTAGACTGACAAATAAATAGACATGGCCATTTCCACCCTTTACTAGTGAGTGGGTTGATTCAGGTTATGTTTTTATCTTTAACAGGTCAAATGGGAAAATCAAAAGATTTATTTAAAAAGGAAATTGGTCAAATGAATCAAAAGTTGTTCAAAGCGTATTGTTAATGCGTTCAACCTCCTAAATCAGTGTATTTGCAAAACTAGATTATTGCTGTTAAAATATATTCTTTGTAATCGTATTTAGCACAAAAAGTATTTATAAGAAAATTGGGCAAAAATTGTTGCAGGTCAACCCATTTTGACGGGCAATAAAAGCAACCCATTCCCGTTTGGACCCATAACCTAACCCAACCCAACCCAACCCACAGATATGTGTGTGTGTGTGTGGAGAAAGGGTACCTTGAGAAATCTGCGCTTGATGTTGATCAAAATATTGTGGCACTGGTTTGGGAGAGTTTCCATAATGAGAATCTGTCAAAAATCCTTCAGAGTTTCCCAAACCATTAACCATCTGTGAGCTTTTACCCATCATCCCTAAATTACCGTTTAATGACCCATTCGGGAACCCATAAGATTTTTGAGTCAAATTAGACCTGGTCCCCCCACCCATATGACTTCCTAGATTATGCAAGATCCGGCTGTTTTGGCCACCAACTTGTGGCTTCTGTTGCAATGGCTGAGACACCATTGTTGAGTCAACACTTGAAATCACAGGAACATTATTAGATTGCTCTAGTTTCACATATGATTGGTTACTTGTGTTATTATTAAATCCAGGAGTAGGCATCATTTGGCTGCCCAATCTTTGTCCACCCGTTGATGAAATTCCACCTGAACTTTCAGAAAAATAGGACAGCGACCGTAGAGATCCATCTGTTAAACCTCCTGAAAAAGCTGTACATCTTTCTAATACAAGTTAATAAAATGAAAAAGTTGTAACAAGTAAGAGATAAATACCATCGGTGTGTGCACTTCTGGAAGGGCCAAGGGTATTCATGGAAAAGCTTCCCTGATTGACAGCTGATGACATTATGCTATTGCCACAATTAGCAGATGATGGAGCCATTAAATTTGAGTTCCCACTTTGAGGCAAACCAGGAGTTGGAATCATTGCAGTATTAGCATTACTTTGTTGCTGATATCGTTGATTGTGATTGGTCAAGGGGGCCCGTTTGATCAGAGCATGTAAACGAGTTTCCAATGTATCTAAATTCAGATAATCCTCCTAAATAAGAAAAAACAAGTGTATATATTAGAAGACAAGGTCATAAAATACAAAAATTAAAATATTTCGTTTCTTTTTCCAAGTTCCATCCATAGAATTGTCATGTTTTCAAATGTAAAACTTGATGCTGCTCACTTAACCCTAGTTACAATTACAGTTCAGTGGAATATTGGAGATTACCATCTATGGGAAGGATGTAATAAACCCTCCTTCAAAATTATTACAGCTTTTTTCAGTTGATGCAACCTCCCTTAAATGCATCCATTTTTAAATGGTTATCATTTAATCACTCTTAACTTAAGTACTGCCATTTTTAAATGAGTGTTAATGATCCTTGTTTTATTGCAGACGTAGTATTTCTTTGAATTGTTCAAAAGTAAAGTTCAAGGATATGATTTTAGCAATGTTCGTTTCCTTTACACATTGATGCCATAGAGATGAACAGTAATTAGATTTTTACAATACTACAAAGGCAAAGAAGAAAAAGCCTCCAAATATTGGTTGACAGGAGAGATAAAAACATGTAATTGTTTAATAATAGAATATGAATGTAGCAAGTGAAAACATTTCATATGTTAAAGAAAACCTTTGTTGCAGCAATTTTGAATAAGCCTTCCTCCAAGCGTCTAACGATATCCGGGACGTTCTTTGGAGGCGTCTCCCGAGTTTGTCTTTGCATGATGTACTTGTAGCTAAAAAAAATATTAAGAGTTCTCATCAAGATTTAATCCTTATGAAACATCAGTCATTCTGTAACACTAATTCATGAAGCAAGTTATTGAAAATAGAACTGTATAAAAAATAACTAAGCGCTAAAAGAAGAAAAGTAGTTATAAGAATAATTATTTAAAGAGAAGAAAACCATAACAGTATCAGAAGGCTATGATCAAAATTATGGCAATAAAACAGGATCTATGTATAGGCATGATAGATAACAAAGTCAGCACAATGCTTATAAATGAGAAGTGATATTAAAATGATCAAAGGTATCTTGAGTTCTTAAAGGAAGATAGCAGTTAAGCTTTTTGGATCTAAAACTATGTTTTTAGTTCGGCATTACAAGGAAGCAGAAGCAATAGTTGATTAGATATTACTAGAAAACGCAAGGGAATGCATAAAGAAGGAAAAGGAAAGTTAATTATAGAAGCATTTCATACTTTGTAGGGATCAGCAGCGCATAAAGAACATTATGTGACAACCACTAACAGTCTAACACATCGAGAAAGTGTTTACGGTAAGAACTGATATCTATCATGAAGGAAGACGACCCACAAAAATAGTGAACAGAATATTGGCTAATAGGTACGAATAAGGTTCAACAAATAAGAAATAAGAAAACCCTAGCGAATGTAGACTTACAATACCTACATCAAGTTACTACTAAACAACAATGGACATTTTAGGTAGGCATTTTGTCTGCATTCAACACAACCATGTCTCGGCCCCGAAAGAAAGTTTCAAACACCCATTAGGCGAGTATACATGTTAGTAACACAACGCTTGCCGTATAAACACATGTGAAAAAGAGCTTACATCCTATCTTGTATGAACTGGCGCGCAGACTCCATATTGAGTGGAGCATGGGGACCTTCGGAGTTGTGCATCCTATTCTGTTGCTGTGGTATGACAGACAATGAAGTCCCCGCTTGATCGTTAACCTGTCTCGTGTATTGTCCTGCCTGTAAATTCATTTTTATCCAACAAAATGTGACAATTCCAGACTTCCAATTACTAATGCCTAATCATATACTCCAGAAGTAAATCGCAATAACATATGTTCAAATCTTTCATTTCTTTATTAAAAAATCAAACACCTCATGCTCACATTTACAAACTAATTCTAAGAATGTGTAACACCACCAATGAGGTCTTTGGGGGGAAGTGTTATCAGTCAACATTTTGAATTAACAAACCCTAGCAGATAGCCACATCGCATTCATGAAAGCATAATTTTGCAATTCAATTGGCGATTAAACATGAATACAAGAAATTCAATTGGAAGGCAACAGTAATCATCATTCTTTGAAAGAAGCAATCAATGGAAAGGAGAGATCGCAGTGCGTATACCTTGATTTAGTCAGGATTTGTGCACCAGGTTCATAAGCATTGCAAGAAGAGAGGTTCAAGTATTGTAATTTGTATTTCGACCTCCACGCGACTTATGAAGTGAGATGGATAGAAAAGGGGTTGAAAGTTTGTACGAGTTTCAATATATTTACAGCCTGGTAACTTAAATGTGTATTAAATTACAAAATATGATTAAGTTTTCGTCTAAAAATAGAGATATGCAAAGATTTCATTTTATTTTATGATATGTATGTATTATTTTTACACTTTTACTTTATTGTTAAATGTAAAAGTAACATTTTAAATATTACAGATTAAAAAGATGACTGATTTCTATATTGAAAGAAAGAGTAAGTGTTATTATGACAACCGTGACTTTATCATAAGTTGATCAGATTAATAAAACGTGTTTTTTTTCAATGATGCGTGATTGAATTGTACCTCATGTTATACGAGTTACTTGTAAAGTCGTTCAAACATTTGTAGTGTATTTCTAAAAATTAACTAAGAATTGTGCGATATAGCATGCATTGTGTGTATGTGTGTATACCTATGGTTATAGACTTCATGTTGTGTTGTGATGATGAAATAAGGAACAAATCTATTGAGGACGTTAAGAATAGATAAAATATAGAGCATGATGGGAGAAAGTTGGTTGTCAACTATATACAATAACTTTTGATAGTTGATAATAACTTTGTTAATCACAAGGTCATAATGACGCTATTCTCTTTAGAGTCAAGATCAACTAAGAGGTCATACCCTTTCTTATAATCTAGTTTTAACTTTTAACCTTTGTAGTATAAGAGGAAGAACGGGATAAAGGAATGAAATATATTTGGTTTATTTTATGAAATAGAATGAAATGAGTAACTCCTTCACTTCGGTTTATTTTTCTTTCTATAATGAGTTTAACATATATATGGTTGAATGTATGAGAATATAACATATCTTTCATTACATATCAAAGTTTCTATGTTCAAAAAGTAGTTGTTCGTGTTTTACAAGCCCCAAAACCAACGAACCTATAAAATTGGGCACCTTTACTTATATGATTGCATTGAAGGGTAACATATAAGTACGTAAATGGATCTTATTATCTATATTTACCCAAATATGGACGATAATATAAATTTACCACATCATGTGTGTGAGGCGTGTGAATGTAATCTTAATCGACATTTAGTGTTAACTGATGTGATGTGTTAGTGATATAAACTTTATGATTAAGATCTGTAACACTTTGATCAGGTTTTAATATTTATAAAATGATTATTACTTTAACTAGTCCACACACAATAAGGCATGTGCACATATCGCAACACAAATATAGTTTAGGTAAGAACCAATATGTAACATCCCAAAAAAATAAAACGAAAATTTTAATCACGGGTTAAACATGAGACGAGCCGAATAAACAAGCAAGGCACGATGGGCCGGGCCGGATGGGCCAGGCGCGCGTGAGGGTGGCAAACAAGGGAAGTGAGCCCCTCCATAAATAGCATAAACCACCACCTTTTCTCTCGTTTGCAAGTTCTAGAGAGAGAAACCGTAGAGAGAGAAAGTTGGCGGATCGACCCGAAGCGTGTTACCACATAGCTTGGGAGCAAGACCTCCGAATCAGACGCTCAATTCAGGTAACGACTCGTTCCGAATATGAGTTTTTGTTTAAAATCGGGTTCCCATGTATTTTTGGTAAAAAGGTTGGGTTTTTATTAACCAAAAGAGAAAAGGATTATAGATCTGGAATCACGAGAGGAAAATACGCATTTTGAAAGTACAAAGTTTCCAACTTGACGACACCGTCGATCCAGATCTGAATCCATGCAAAAACTGGCTCATAGGATGAAGTTTGCGGTTTGGGTAAATTTTACAATAGGGTGAGGTTCATGGTTGGGTGAAGTTCACGGCTGGGTGAAGTTCACGGCTGGGTGAAGTTTGCGGTTTGGGTAAAGTTTGCGGTTGGGTGAAGTTTGCAGTTAGGAATGAAATGTAATGAGTTGTATGAGAAGCTAAAACTAGGTTACGTACGTACAGGCTAGAAGATCCTTTAGAGACTTTTGACCCTGTTTATTTCAGGTGAGTTCTAGAAGCCCTCTTTTAAATGTTTTAAATAACGTTTTTGGGCTAGTGTGCATACGTAACGATGTGACTGTTTTATAAAACGATGCTTATTAATGATATGTGTGACGTTTTATGAAACGATGTTTATGAACGATGTTTTAGAAGGAAAAGGTTATGAAAGAAGTGTTTATGAAATATTTTGCCAAAAAAAGTGAATGTTTACGAAAGTCACAAACGAACGAATCTGCCATTATTCCTTACGGAATGAAGGTTATGGGTATGGGATGTATGTTATGGGCCTTTACCTTTTAGGGGCCTTTGTGGCTGGCCAACTGTTGTACAACTGGGGTGATGACGGTCACCAAGGGGATTATCGTGATCCTTGAAGTTGGTACGATTTACCTTACGGGATAGTCATGCTTGAAGTTTGGTACTTACGCCTTACGAGGTGTAGTGCTTGAAGTTTGGTACTTGTGCCTTACGGGGTGCAGTGCTTGAAGTTGGTACGTGTCATCCTTGTGATGTCGTGATTGAAGTTCGGTTGAATAACCTAAGTATCCGGCCCTAGGTTTCTCCGCCCGAAGGACAGTACGGTGTTGAAGGGCCTAGTGGTGGCGATCTTTAGGTTATTCCGCCATTATGTGACGTTTGGATTTGACAGTTACGAGAAGGCACAGATTCGATGTGTTTGTTGACTTATGGGTTATGATGTGTTATGTTTTTGTTATTGCATTATTTTACGTACGCTTTTATTAAATGAAGTATGAAGTTATATTTTTGGCAAATATTTGAAGTTAACGTTTTATGTTAAAACTGGAACTCACCAGCGTAGCTGACTTTTTAGTATGCACATTCAGGTTAAGGCAGGTTATGATGATGGACGGTGATGCTGGACGGCTTGATGAGTTACCCGGATGATATGAAGACCGGCATCCCGTTATGAAGTTGGTTATGTTATGATTATGTAATAAACAATGTTGCGCTTTCGCATGTTGAACGATGTTATGTTATGTTTGAAATGAAATTTTTCGCTGCGTTATTTGATATTCAAGTTTAAGAACTGACTATGAATGAGTAAATCCAACAAGTGAGGCCTCTCGGGTTTAGGGCCTTACACAATACCGAACCAATGGACCCAATATCTTTTTAATACTCATTTGTTGTTATTGTTTAGTCTAATAAAAATGGGTGTAAATGTTTTACAAATAAAAACAAGTGATACAACAAAACCAGGCAAATGGGTGTCGAGAGATAATCAGATCAAGTGCATATCATTTGGGTTGGAATTTGCTTGGTAATAAATTAATGCTTTTAATAAATCAATGATGTGGTTAATTTGGGGGGTGGACAACTCTTTGGTCAGATATTGCCCTAATAACCGTTGGAATGCTAACGGGCTCCCTCAAAAGTTAGTCTCCTCCTCTAGTTATTATTCGGACTAAAATTATATAGTTGATTTGACTCCCAGCTAGGGCCACCAGTTGTATGACTCTTTGGAAAGTTGGAATGCACAACCACCTCCAAGCCACTCAATGAAGAATTAAAATCAACTAATTTAGGTTCTTAGTAAAAAGTGGAAGTGCTACAAACCTCGATCCTCAATCAAAATGAATAGATAGAATAATAATTCGTCCTAACCACCACCGACCAGAATTAAAGTAACCTTATTTATAAAAATGCCATAAATAAATATTAATTTCTTCTTAAGTTTCGAACACCATGGTTGTGCATAAGACCAATGCGAGCCCAAAACAGAAGAAGAAGAAGAAGAAAAGAAATACCGACACAAAATACAAGGTCTAGTTAAGACTTAAGATATCTTGTTAAATACTCAAACCCCCAATCAATACTAACCGGGCCCTTGGTAGCACCAAGGATTGTATAAAAACATACAAACTTGAATGGGTGTTAAATGTTTATGTCTTGCTTAAGACCACCACAAGATTTAAGATTTCAAATGAATGAAAATTAAAATACTCATGTATTTATAAAGCAAATTAAAAACAAGATAATCTAAGAAACATAAACACGCCATTCATTATTTAAGATATTAACTTACACCAAACTTCATCTTCACCTAAATGATACAAGAAGACTAGCCAAGAATTACCAAAGTAATGAATACACAAATACTTGGTGATAATATCACGGAATGATCCGAGGATCAAACAAAAGCTAAAGTGTTTGTGATTATGATGTGCTTCTTGATCTTAGGTGAAGTGACTAACTCTCTCTCTCTACTACTACTATATATAGGAGGAACCTGGAAGGAACTCTCCCCCAAGTTGATGCTTTGTTGCTTGTGTTGTCTCCCCAAAATGAAGATCCAAATTCCTTTATTTATAGGCTGATCCGGAGGGCAATAACGGGCGTGCTTGGGGAGGCACGGGTGTCCTCTGTAATTCCGTGCGAAACTCTGTTGTCCTTGGTTCAGCTTTTCTGGCACGCTTCTGACATGGAGCACGGGCGTGCTTGTACATGTTGACCGTTGACTGGCTCGGGAAGCTTCCTGAATGTTCCGGCTTGATTCCAAGAGAGGCACGACAGTGCCTGGAGGAGCACGGGCGTGCCCTTTCTATGATTTCCACAAATAGTTGTTTTTTTCTTTGACTTTTTGTTCCTTTTTGCACGGGATGCCCAATCATCTACATAAAACAAAAGGAAAGCAATTAAGTATGTTTTCTAATATGATTGCTTCTAAATCAATTGGAAATGAGGATGATTATGCATGTAAAACATGTATAATTTGATGCATATCATTTACTACTTTTGGGATTTGATCACAAGACAAAAAAACATGATTTATTTAGTAAAGGATCCAATAGAAAAGCCTAACTATACATTAATCTAAATACTAAAATAAAAAATGTGTATTCTAGGACTAAACTCTTTGTTATAATATGTCGATTTTTATTTTCATTTAGAAAGTGAAAAACATATTTCATTATGGTCGAACAAGGTTGAGAAAATAATTAGTTCAAATGACTAAACAAGATGATATGATATCTAAGTATCTAACTTATATAAAATAACAACTCAAACATCGATAAATCTAAGCAAAGCTAATCAATTGATGACAAAAGAATCTTCATTGAACCCAAACGTCCCCTTATTCTTTTCTTTTCTAGATAGAGCATTTATATTTGAAGCTTGAACATATTTAAGAAACTTATTAATGTGAAAACACTTAGCTTCATGTCGTTTTTTATTAAAAAAAACAAGAAACAAAAGTTACAATGTAAACATACATGATGATCTTAAGCCTAGCCTTTGACTTATCTTTAAAAAACATGTGTTATACTTTTTCTAGATATGAGATCATAGCTTTAACATTCTAGAAATTGAACACATAAATTTGTGTTAAAGAAAGGAATAATATAGCTTATTTTGTTCCTTCACTTTCTAAATCCAGTCTAGTATATAGATTAGGGGTTTATTATAATTAGCCGTCTCTCCGATGTATCTATTAATACTGATATGGAATATGATAAACCCTCATAGGGATTAACTGAATTTCGTAATATCAAAGTAAACATATTCCTCTAAAAACACAAGAAATCATCGGTTGTTGTGACAACCACGATTTTTCAGGTCCAATTACATACACTAAATATCTATGATTCATGTGTGATACATTATTTGACTTAGTTTGCATACAAGCCAAGATACGATCCGTTAGGATATCCAAACAGTTAGATCATTGCCATAAATATATAAAGATTATTCCATGCATACAATTATTTACCACCTTGCAAAGTGCATTAATTTATAAAAAGCCCTCTTGATTTTTATAAAATTTTGACAAGTATTGGTGATTTTTGAACTTTATAAAAATTAGAGTTAATTACACAAATGGGTCATATGGTTTGGGTAAAATAACATGTATGAGTCCTAAGTTTAAAAGGTTACAAGTTTAGGGTTTGTGGTTTCAATTTTATAACAAATTTGGGTACTACGACTAACTTCTATTAAATTTTCTATTAATTTTGAGTAAAATGACTTTTTTACTCTTGACTATTAAAAAATAAAAAGAACATATTACAGGCACTAGTTTGTAATTTACTTAAACAATAATTACATTCTAATGATCCGACCATGTCTGAAGCATCACCACTGATCCGACCATGTCTGAAGCAGAGAGGGAGCAGACCAATCTCCGTGCCGCCGCCCATCCCTCTGTCTCCGACTAGTGGAAAACGGTGACCCTCTGCACCCACCAAATCAACGCCAACCCTAACATCTCCGACTGGAGGTTCACTTGCACCACCTAATGATTCGTCTCCTCCCACCGAGATTCATCTGCTCGATTCGTCTCCTCCCACGAATCAACTGGTTCTCATCCTCTCCTCCCAGAAGTAAACGAAGAAGCAGATGATGGTGGCCTTTGATTTCAGAAAAATGACATAAACGACGAAAAAACTGGTTCTCGTCCTCTCCTCCCAGAAGCAAACGACGGAAAACGACGAAAAAAATTGGTTCACATCCTCTCCTCCCACGAATCAAATGGCTCTCGCCCTCTCCTCCAAGAAGCAAACGACGGAAAAACGAGCATAAAATTGGGGGGCGGTGGAGGTGGCGGCCGGAGATGAAGGGGGTGGTGGAGGTGGTGGAGGTATATATGCTTATTTTTGTCAAATCATAGGGACTAAAACCATATTTAACTCTATTTTTTTTATTGTTTAAGTAAATTACAAACTAGTCCCTGTAGTATATATGCTTTTTATTTTTTAATAGTGAAGGGTAAAAAAGTCATTTTACTCAAAGTTAATAGAAGTTAGTCTTAGTACCCAAACTTGTTATAAAATTGAAACCACAAACCCTAAACTTGCAACTTTTCAAACTTAGGGCTCATACATGTTATTTTACCAAACCATAGGACCCATTTGTGTAATTAACTCTAAAAATTATCTAACCCTGATATAAGTTCATACTAATGACTATATTAAGTAATTAATTGTAACACCCCAAAATCCAAGAAAAATGAAAGTAGAAGGACTAGAACAGAAACTACACCAAACCCAAAGGACTGAAAATATGAAAATAGGGACGGTAGCGGTAATGAGTACGGGAATGACACGTGTCGGGTGACTAGAAATTGTTCAAGAACATCCAAGGTTTTTAAACTAGGAAAATTTTAAATAATGTAGATTAATCTACTTATTTCACTACAACGCGATCTTCAAAATTTCCATCATTTCAGTCCTTCATTCTTCCTCGGACTCCACAACAACAATTGTGTAGTGCAAGTATTAATACCATATTCATATGTACTTGAGGAAAATGATAGGTTTTACATACCAGAAGTTTCAGCTACGAAAGCAGTGTACTCCAGCTCTGACATGTATACCGAGCAATTCCTCATCCAGTGACCAAGGTCACCACAACGAAAGCACTTGACGTTTGTAGGATCGATGTTTTACAATATGGTTCTATTTAGTTGAGATTGACGAAAACAATAACAACTATGCTAAGTAACAAGAAACAATGAGAATACTGATAAATGCAAATGTATTACTCTTAAAAGTTTACAAGTTACAAAGAAAACTCTAAGCAAGCATGCTTACAACAAAAGAGAAATAATACATATAAAGAAACTTAGAATCAAGACAGACCCTTGATTCTAAGGATCAGATCAAACACAAGTTGTTGATCTTGAACTGATGAGAAGCTACACTACTATTGGTTTATAACATAGAGACAAGTAGCAAAAAGACAACTGCAGTGAAAAGACTTCTGCAATGAAAAGATAACAGCAAAACAAAGGTCTTCTCAATAATCATTGTAGTACATAGCAGAAAATGAGCATTGTCTTTTGTCATCTGCACCAATAACATTCCTTCTGCTGATAGGTGTGTCAGTGTTGCAGAAGAGATGCCAGTAGTAAAGTCAAGGCTGCGGATGATTTGCCTATCAGCAGCAACCTTTGAACTTCTGCAAATAAGGCCTATCCGCAGTATAGTTATTGATCAGCAGTAAAGAGTAACTATCCGCAGCATAAACACTTATCCACAGCAACTTCATCAGTGTTAAAATTGTGGAGTCCGCAACATTTACACTTAGAGAATTTTATAGTCATTAGTCTTTATCTCTACAAACTCCCCCTAGACTGATGCTATCAAAACTCTTTAATGCCTTTGTTCCTGAAGCATATACATGTTCAGGACAATCCTTGTAGTCTCATAGCCTCTTGGATCCTTGTTGGGATTGTTAAAGGGAATTTCAGATAAAGACTTAATGTCCCTGCTTGGCATGCTGAAGATACCCTTGCTGGAACACCTCATCTTGTATCCTTTGACATCTTCCAGTGTGTATTCATCTTTGGCAGCATTGTAGGACCATTTGACAAGAGGAAAGTGGGATTGGAGAGGTTTTGCATCAATGAAAACATCTTTGCTAGGATTGAAGTAATGTTTTATTATTAGCAAGAGATGCCTCCCACTTTCATTGTCAGACATATGAGATTCACCCAACTCCAAAGTTTTCTTTAAGTCATAATCTGGAAGTTGCATCACCTCATCAACAGACTTGTAGACTGATCTCTTCTTTTCTACCTCTCCTCTAAACACTTCAAACCATTGATCTGGATCACTGTAAATCCATTACACAATCATACTTGAATCTTCAGATATGGTAGAAGGTTTGATTTTCTTTTTGGGGGGCTGTTGATGAGAGGGAGCTGGATGAGATGATTTGGACTCTTTGGGAGTGGATGAGGGAAGTCTAGGAGGGTGAGAGGGAACTTGTTGGACAGAAGGGGGAGAAACTAAGGGATTAGATTTGGGATTCTTTGATTTTCTTTCTTCTGTAGAGGTATCTGCCCTTTTCAATAGATTAGTCTTCTTCAGTCTCTCCTCTTCTTCCTTTCTCACTTGCCTGTAGAGGTCTTGCAGGTTCATGAAATTCATAGGACCTAGCCTCTTTCCACTCTCACCTCTTGCATTTAGGAAGTCCATCATAACCTTCCTTTCTTCATGAGTTCTTTTATTAAAGGCAATGGCTCTTCTAGATTTTTGTCTTGCCTTTTCTTCTTCTTCTTCTTCTTCTGCTATTTTCTTATTAGCTAGTTCTCCTTGTTGACCCATAAAGGCCCTGTAGATTTCTTTATTTGATAATTTCTCAAGGTAGTCTGCATCCTCACCTTGAGAAATGAGAATTGATATCCACTCCTCCCTCATCTCCTTTGCAAGTTGAGAGTCAGTAATTCTAAACTTGGCTTCTTCAGCCTTCTGCTTCTCTCTCTCTCTTCATCTTCTTTATTTAATTGTTCTTGCAGTTGGAGAGCTAGAGCTTCATTTTCTTCTATTTGTGAGGCTACATGAATTTGAACTTTTGTTGCATCTAGAGATTTTGCAGCAAGTTGGATTTGTTGTTCTCTGAAGAGCGTGGCAGCTTTTCTCTCTTGATCCTTCTTAAGCTGAGCCATCTCTTCTTCTTCTTCTTCTCTCTCCCTTCTTTTTCTTTCTATCTCTCTTTTTTCTTCTTCAATCTTTTTCTCTTCTTCTTTAGTTATAATGCCCTTCCCTTTGTCTTTGTTGGATGCCTCTGCTTCTGCTTCATAGACCACAATATCAAATGAGGGAGTTGCTATTGAGGCCTCTGCATCGGCTTCATTGGCAAGTTGTGGAGTAGACAAGGGAGGAGCATCTTCTTCTTCATCTTCACCCATTACTGATTTCCACTCTGTCATAACTTTCAGTTTAGTCCTTCTTGAAGATAGTTCTTCTGTAATGAGCACAACTTTGGGAGAAGTGGGAAGTGACAGGTCTAAATCAGAATCCTCTAGTGCAATCCATCCCTCATTTTGTAGAAAGGTTTTGACTGTGAGGATCATTTCTTGACTTCTTATTGAGTTGACATTGCAATCCTTAGTTCAAACACCTTGTAGAGGAAGTCTGGGTTTAGTAGTAGAATTTCTTGAACATTGTTGATTATAAAAGATGATCCATCACACAAGAAAAATTGAAACCCTGAAGGCTCAGTGCTTGACCGTCCATGTACTTCTAAACCTCTTACTACCTCATTGTACAATGTCACACCCCCACTGATGATGGAATTTACTCGAGGGGTGACGAACTGAAATCATCACAATGATTAAAAGAAATACTATTAAATTAACCGAATAATTGCATTACATTGTTTTAAAAACACACAACCAAATAAAATAGATAAACAAATAGTCTTTATTAAACTTTATAATAACTAGATCTCCTAGAGCCAAGTCTCGAAGTCCTAGCGTGATTGTAACAGCAACCTAGTTATTAGTACCTGAAAAAACATGCTAAAATATGTCAGCTATAAAGCCGGTGAAAACATAGGTTTAAGTAATTACATAGTATAGATAATGAAGATTTTTGCAATTCATAAACAAGATTCAATAACAAGTAAACAAACTTTTATACATCGATTCAACCAAACCTAATGACAAGATTGGGTTCCCATAGAATTGATATAGCATGAATAACAAGTTTTGCAGTTTCTGTATATCTAGTCTCAAGTTGATATCGTATCTCGTCAACTCAAGAACTAGATCGGCATGTCAGGCCCATAGATCTATGACTTACTCCCGTTGGCTTATCCCAAGTTAATGGTTGTAGAGTGTGTATAAAAACGTTTAAGTTTACAAGTATAGAAAGTTGTTATTGAAATTGCAAAAGTAGTATTTGAGGTTGATATAGTTTGAACAATCTTTGATATATGAGCATGTTTTCCACCCCAAAGATAAAAAGTAAAAGGGGCTATGTATCTCACCTTGAAGTAGGTGGGTAGAATCTTGTCCTGGTAGTAACTTGGTTACGAGAATGCCTTAAGGATTAAACCCTAAGTAAGTTATAGTGCAAGTTAGTTTTAGAATTTAAGTTTAGAATAGATAAAGGTTGATATTGTAAATAGAGGAAAGTGGTTGTCGTATACTAGAGTGGTTATCGTCCCAGAGTAGTACCTCCAACAGAAGCGTTCCCAGGAAAGAGTTGGTTGGATCAAGACCCCGTCTTTCCTAACCAGAACTTTCTGCTTGTCAGATAACTACATACCGGTTGGATGGTTACTCTATTGATATACTAGACCAAGTTTAGGGTTTATTTGGTAACTTTAGAAAGTGTAGGGGCTAAAGTGTAATTATGATTTTAGTTGGGATTAAAATGAATAATTTGAATATTAGAGGATTATAATTGAAAAAGTAGAGAGTTTGAATACAAACATGATTCAAGAATGGATAGAGAGTAAAAATGAATCAAAGCTTAGATTTTTATAAAAAAAATTTGAATGCGATTAAAAGACTTATAAGTATCATAAATTTATGTATTTTTATAACTTATAACATGTTAAAATCACTTATTTTATAATAAAATTCGTATATTTTATAAAAATTATGAATATCATGAAAGTTTGCAAAAAAAGGGGATTTTGACAGCTTTGCGCACCGATCTTGCGCGGGCTGTTTGAGGGACTTAAACTATGAACTAGAAGACGTGCGAGTAGGCGTTTTGACCGTGAGACCTTAAAATTGATTTTCAAAAAAAGAAACGCTTGAAAAAGTTCTGTTTTGAGTGAGTTATGGCCCCGATAAGATAGGGTGACGAATCTGTCAAAAATTCAGCATTATAGTTTTTATGTTTTAGAGAAAAGTTTTTATTTTTATTGATTAAATCCAGCTTTGATAATCTAGATCTATGATTATAACATGTAAGTGTTAGTGAATCGTAGATCTAAAGTTGTTTTTGTAAAAACATTGAATGAATTAAAGATAAACATTTAAGAACACCAAGAACATGGTGACTAGAACTTACTTGTGAATAAGGAACACTTTGGATCTTCAAAGAGGGGGCAAGGGAAACGACTTTGGGCAGCCTTGGGGCTCTAGATTTCACAAGAATGGTGTAAAGAAAAGGGAGAAACAAGGCCTCTATTTATAGGTTAGGATTTAGAGAAAAAAGAGGAGTTCTAGTTGGATTAGGATTAGGATTTTATTAGGAGCTAAAAGATACTAGCAAATAAGATTAGTTAGTTACTAGGATTTTTATAAAAGAATAGGTTAATTTTTATAAAATTTCGATGGATATGGGGAGATTAGGATAGAATCATGAGTTGTTAGTTAGGATATAATTGTAGTTGGTTAAGTTTTAGATAATTACTAGTTAGCTTTAATAAAAGGTTTAATAATATTCAAGGATAATTAAGAGGTTTAATAATAATAATAATAAATAAATAAATATGTTTAAATACCTATGTAGGTATAAATTTACGAAAGTTTTGATAATCATATATATATTATGATATTTTTCTGTTTTAACATAAACATAATAAACATATTAGTAGTTATAATCTTTAAGTATTAAATTTTATAAAATGTTACACAATAAACCTTGTAGTTACAAATATGAAAATTTTGACCTTCTAAGTTTGAATTTAGGTTTCTAAAGATAGAGACTTTCCATAAAATTTATTTTTTTATTATGGTTTAAGGCATCCAAGTTACTACATTAGGCAAGATATAAGATAATATAGCATTGAATCATATAGAATCACCATAGTAAATGACAATATATAGAATCACAATGTATTGATATTGAATTATGCTAACGTTTTCATAGATCGAAATAGTTTCAGGAATGCATAAGGAATTAATAGTATCACTAAAAGGTTACATAAATAGCATGGAAAAATCAAGGATGTTACATACAAATATCTCCTTAAGCACAAAACTTGATCTTCAGTCAGGACCCTGCTTCTTATCAACCCCACTATTTGACTTTCTCTTTCTTGGGCTACTCTTGAGGACTCTGCTTCTTCATCCTCAAGGCTGGGATAATCCACCTTCTTAGCTTCTTCATGAAACCTCTCAAATCGAGGCATATTGTCTTCACATATATCATGAAAGCGTTCAATGGCAAGCCTGGCAGATAGATTCTTGGAGGTGTTGATGCATTCAGTCAGGTGCATGGCCCAGATGTCAAATAGACTTAAGTTGTCCCAATTGTGTTCTTGAACTACAGCTAATTCCCATCCAATCCAAAACCTTTCAAATAGGCCATCATACCCCCATGTTAGAATAGAGTCAAACTCCAAGTCGTTTGCTGTTAGAGGGTATTGAGGGGATATGACCTGCCTTGAGATACTTTCAGCGGCTTGAAGTATTTGGATGGTAGGGTGTGTCTCTTCCTTTTCTTTCTCAATCTCCATCTCCTTAGGGAATGTTTCATCTACATCTATGGCAACCAATCTCTATTTCTCAGAGACCTCTTCTTCTTCATCTCTGGAAACCATCAGATCATGGACTTGGACAAAGGCAGGTTGGAAGAGTGTTCTTTCAAATTCTTCTTGCTCTTTGAACCAAGTATCTAGGATTTCATCCTCATCTTCAGACATTTTCTCCCCCTTTTTGGTTGCATCAGTGCATATGGATGAGTCTGTTTGAGTGCCAACTGATACAAGGGAATGAGGAGTCAATGTTGGGCATTGGTGGGACTCATGTACAGAAACTTGGTGTCTTAGTTTAGACACTTCGGCCTCCAGCAGAGCAAACCTAGCCGTCAATTCCAAGTTTTGCAGTTTCAGACTGTCCTCATCCACAGATGTGAAATCCTTGGAACTAGATGGGGCCTTAGGCCTAGCCTCTGCATCCCCATCACCCTAGTTTTCTTGGCACCTGAGATTCCTCTCAGTGAAGAATGTTTCAAAAGAAACATTCTCACCATGAGTTGCCATGGTTGGGGTCTTAATGATGTTATCACTGTCCTCCTGGTCTATTGATGTACCAGGAGTAGTGACAGCCCCTTCCCTATCCACTCTATCATGACTCCCAGAGTGGACCTTCTCGGGTGATGAACTTGGGATGGGTTCATTAGCAGCCAAGTCAATCAGTACCTCCTTGATAGTAGCATTAGGAGAAGGTACATCATCTTGACTTGGTGCCTCTGTACTTAAGTTCAAATAAGAAACAAAATGTGTGGGCTCCAGTAGGTTTTCTATGGACTCGGGATGTATTCCTGATCCTAATAGGGATCCTTCCAAGGAAGTCTCCCTAGTATAGTGGCTATCCCTTATGATATTCTTATTAGAGTGTTGTGACTCTAGATGAGGGCTTTTAGATTGGGATTGGGCATTTGAGCCAAGAATAGAAGGATTCTTCTTGCTCTTCTTTCTTTTCCTGGTATAACTTACCACAACTAGGCCCTTTGTTACAGTTGGGCTTGAAGAGTGGGGGTGAGTATTTGTTGTACCTGTGCACCCTCAGTAGGTTGCACATGGGTTCGATCAAGGGAAGCAGTGGTTGTATGTTCAGGCTGTGAAGTGAAGGGTGTGGGATCAGTATCAACTTGGGCTGCTGAACCGTCTGTGATAATCCTGACTTTCCAGATTAACTCCGCTTATATAACTCTGTTAAGTCTTAACTTAGTTAACTTATCTCAAACCCTAGGGACTAATTCTGTCTAATATCAAACTGAAACTACAAGGACTAGTTATGTGATTAACCCAAACTCAATTCTAATTGACTTTTTTAAAGTCAAAATTCAATATTCAAGTTTCTGTTGATTTTGAAAGTCAACTAATCAAGTTCTTGAATCATCTCAAAACTCAAGGATCATTTCTGCCATTTCCCAAACTCTAAAGCATGAAAATAGAGGGACTAAACCTGTAATTAACTTATTCTTGATTTTATTTGACTTTTGGAAAGTAAAACCAGCATATATGATCAAAATTCAAATTTCCAAATGGATTTATGTTGAATTTGAAACTGTTATCGCATTATGGTGTCATTAACAACCTTAACTGCCGAGTAAAACATCATTATTGCTGAATTAAACTGAATAATGGCTAATCATGTCAAAACCGTCGACACCCTCATCATCCACTATCAAGTTCACATCAATTCATCTGTTTTCCTCATAATTGAACATATGCGCATCTCTACCTCACGTCTCAGAAGCAAATCCACACACCAATTCGACCAGAGAAGCAGACAGGATCACCGGAGAACAAGAACACGTCGTCGGGTCTGCATCTACTCGAACACCTTCAGTCTGCTATCTAATCTGGTAACCACTTACACCTATAGCTTCGTTTTTTTTTTCATAGAAAGAAAGCCCTATGTCAATTGGGGCTCATAACATCAAATCGATCGAAACCCAGATTCTAGGGTTCATACTTCTCCAGTTTAATCGAACCCTACTCAGGACCTGATTAAATCGAATTAAACCATATCATTAGCTTCGCAACCCCTAAACCAACGAAAGCCCTATGCAAATTTGATCAGTTAACATCGAATTGGCCCTAAACCATAATCTAGGGTTTGTTCTTGAAACGATTTGGGGTTTTTGATCTTAAACGCATTTTTAATCAAATCAAACCACACCATCAGATTCGCAATGACCTATTCAGTGATAACCCTATGATTCTAACAACTCTTAATATCGGATTTTATCAAATCAATCTTGTGTTCTTGATCTAGGGTTTCGGCCCGTTTTCCCTAAATTAAACTATCCAAAACGCGATGTTTTTGCAATTAATCGAATCCTCAGATTCGCAATGACTCGATTAACAAAATCCCTATGTCATTTTGATCGATTCTTATCAGATTCATGAGAATTGGGACTGGTTTGGATCGGGTCTCGCATAGGGGGAAGAACTCTGTGTGCGTGAGTGTTAAAACCATTTTGTTCCGGGTTCTGTTGCGATACCCTAGCGGACGGGACTGGTTAAAGCTTTGTGCATGTGTGGGAGAGACCCGAGTTCGAGTCTCTCCACACCCATTTCTTTTTAAATCCGTTTTTTGGTTATTATTTTAATATAAAATCAAACCCTATATTAATATATTAATATTTTAACGTGTTTTAGCCCGGGAAACCACCCGTAGGCTCGGGTTTGGTTTTATAACTCATAATTAATATTATTTCCACTTTTAAAAATAATAAATTTATATTATTTTCAAACCACGACTTCGAATAAAATAATATGTTTATATTATTTTCAACCCGTGACACCAAGTATATAAAATAATATATATTTTATATTATTTCGCCTCGTTTATTAATCCCGTGTAACGTTTCAAACAATTAATAATATAATTATTTATATTTTTTACTCACGTTTATAATCTCGAATAAAAATAATATATATTTATTATTTTGGTCACGTAAATGATTATCGTATATTTTCTACGAGTTTAAAAATAATATATATGTAATATTATTTTGTTAGATCATTATTAAATGATACAAACACATGAATTTATTTATTTATTTAATATTATTCGTTATTAACGTTCGACATGTAACACATTCAACTTATTTATTAAGAAACCTATTTTCCCGTAGACACACTCGTCTACTCGTAAATCCTTAGAATGTTTTAAGACGTTCTAATCTTTCGTGTCGTCGTCACAAATCCCAATGTGTCCCTAATTGTTATGTTTATAATTCTAGGGCATATGTGAGCCGTTGCAGGCTAACACTTGTGTACCAAATCTCTTACTTGTGTGATACTACCTACTACGCAACGCACGTGAGTTTCACGACCCTTTTAACTGTTTTTATTTGGGGGAGAGAACATGCCAAACTATTTTGGGTTATTATACTTCATATGATATCACCGTTGAGGCTAAGCATTACACTATCATTGAAAGTCCTCACACATATCGGACCGTTGATATGGATTTAGCGAGGTAATGTTTGGTAGTACTACTGAGTTTGACAAACCCCACCCGGGCTAGTCGTCTAGTTCGATTGGAGGTCGAACGGGTGTAATATTGACCTAATCATTAGTCAAGGTTGATACACCTGGCTGGAGGCAAACAATCAAACACATCAGTCAGCTTCGGTTGCGAGCGCTTTAGTAAAACATGAACATAGGTTAGCTACCTATAGATATGCATAGTGAATGTACATAACCCGCAAACACTTTATTTCAAATGATTGAAACCTGTGAACTCACCAACCTAGTGTTGACTCGTTTTCTTACATGTTTTCTCAGGTCGTTACGCAGGATCACGTTAGGGCATGCATGGTGTCATTTGACTATTATCATTTCATGACAAACTATTTATCTTTCTGTTATTACTCAAACTTGGGCGCGTTGTTTTGCGCATTTACTCTTGTAACGCTTCCGCATATTTTACTCTGATCTTTTATATTATGACATTTTAAGTCCCATATAGTGTCGTTTGAAGTAACTAATGTCTGAGATCCTGGTTTGTCACCTTCCAAAATGGTAAAACTCCGTTAGTGGAATTTGGGGGTGTGACGGATTGGTATCAGAGCCATTGGTTATAGAGAACTAAGACTGCATAATAGACTATAGCCACACACATTAGTTACTTGATATAGACACTCGAGATAGACACTTACTCCTTATGTTTCAGGATCATGTCTACCCCACCTACTTCACCACCAGCCATCCAGGAACATAATATTCCTGCTATTGCGTCACCGGAGCCAAAGAGACGTCGGCTCGAACCTATTGAGGACACTATTGTGTATGGAGAGCCCATGCACATCCGGAACGGGAGTGATTGGGATTGGTATCCTGGTCTACTTAGGAAGTGGGTCAGGCAGGAACGAGTTCCATCTCCATACTTTGGAGCTTCATCACCAGGACCACAATTACCATTGCTACCATGCCATTTGGAGCAAGCATTTGCAGCATTTGTAGCCACCATGGATCGACAGATCCGAAATATGAGATACGCAGCAGGAGAAATTACAGGTCTGTTAAGGAGGGAGAAATAGACGGACCTCAGGATGGATCTGCTAGTAGCAGAACTGGCTGGCACCGACCATGTGCACAATACATTAGTGAACAAAGTAGATGAGTTACAGGCTATAGTGGATACTCTCGAGGAGGCAGCGTTAGAATCTCAGGAAAGGATTGTGCAATTAGAGGCATAACTTGAGGCTGCATTGGAGCCAGCCGAAGCACCGGACCTTGAGACTGAGGAAGAACCCGAGGAGGAGCCGGAAGGAGCCGAGGGAGATGATGAGTCAGTTATCTCGTCAGCTAGCAGTGGAGTTTGATGTTCCATTCTATCTCATTTGGTTTTGTTATTTCTTTTCATTTCAAACCTAAATGGGTAAGGTTGTTCCCATTTAAAAAAAAATCTTAACAAGTTGATGTTTTGAGTTATTTATTTTGTAGCCATTATAATTTAAATAGATCATGAACCATGATCACAATCTCACATGTCATTGCAAACTTCTTTCTGTTTACCTATGCTTCAGTGACGATAATATGCGACATATTTTCTCATTGTTGGTATTTGTGAATGTGAAGGACTATGGCCGGACGTGGACGCGGAGGTCGTCATGGTGGTCGTGGAAACATAAACCTAACAGCAGCCGAGTTGACAGCACTGATCAACGACAGTGTGGCTGAAGCACTGGCGGCACACATCGTTGCAGGAAAATTCAATACTCGTGGACTCTAGTAAGCCAACTGTTTACACCTTAATCGTTCCCAAACCTTGTGTACTCAAACATGCATCTACTCTCTATCCAGGTCAGCAGAACAATCAACCAGCTTGTACTTTCAAGGATTGCAAGCCTCACACCTTCAATGGAGCGGAGGGAGCCGTTGGGTTACTCCGATGGTTCGAGAAAGTCGAATCAGTCTTCGCCATGTGCAACTGTCCTGAGGCAAATCGGGTTAAGTTCACATCAGGAACTCTGGAGGGTCCTGCCCTCACCTGGTGGAACGCTCAGGTTCAGATACTAGGCCTGGACATGGCTAATGCATCGCCCTGGGAGGAATTTAAAACGATTATGAGGGAGGAATATTGCCCTCAAGATGAAATCTAGAAGCTTGCAGGGGATTTCTGGAACTTGAAAATGGAGGGTTCTGAAATAGAACTCTACACAACCCGATCACATGAACTTGCTGTCATGTGCCCTCACATGGTGACCCCACCCTACAAGCGGATTGAAATGTTTATCAACGGTCTGGTACCCCAGATCCGGAGTATGGTCACCTCATTGAACCCTACCTCCATTCAGCAAACCATCAGGCTTGCGCACAAGCTGACTGATCAGGCGGTGACTCAGGGAACTTTGCCTCCAAGAGGTTCAGCTTCCAAAGCCACCGACCATAACAAACGCAAGTTTGACACCAGCAATAACAACAGGGATTCTCAGTCGAATCAACCCCAACAACAGCAGCATAGGTTTTAACCTACAAAAAGCTTCAACCAATCGACCTCTTCAGGTCAAAATCAAGGTGGTTACACAGGAAAACTCCCCAAATTCAACAAGTGCAATTATCACCATCTTGGTGCATGTGACAAGCTCCGTTGCCAACGATGTGGCAAGGTGGGTCATGCCGCCAAGGACTGTAGGGTTGAACTCCAACCCAAGCACCCCTTTCAACCACAAGGATCTACAAAAGGGTGTTTTGAATGTGGTAAGGAAGGACATATTCGGAAGGACTGCCCGCAGTTGAAGAAGGGTGGCAAATGGCAACAACAACAATAACCACCAAGGCAATAATAACAACAATGGCAACAGCGAAGGAAACAATGCAAAGGGATGAGCCTTTGTGCTAGGATCCAAAGAAGCTCGATACGACCATAATGTGGCTACCGGTAAATTTCTTCTGAACAACAATTTTGCTTCTGTTCTTTTTGACACTGGTGCTGATAGGAGTTTTATATCTAAAAAACTTAGTAACTTGATAAAAGAAACTCCATCCTTACTAGAAGACAAGTACACCATAGAAATAGCGGATGGACAGATAATAGAAGCAACCCACATTCTTAAGAGATGTAAACTTGAACTAGCTGGTCATAAACTTGACATTGACCTCATGCCGGTCATACTCGGTAGTTTTAACGTAATTGCCGGAATGGACTGTTGTCTAAGAACCAAGCCGAGATTGTCTGTCGTGAGAAAATCGTTCGCCTTCCTCTCCCTAGTGGAGAAATCCTCTCTGTCCAAGGCGAAAGGAGCGGTGCTGTTATGGGCATCATATCCTTCATGAAAGCACAAAAATGTCTACGTAAAGGACATACTGCCATTTTGGCTCTCGTCGCCTGGCAGCCATATGAGGAAAAGAGGATTGAAGACATACCGATCATTCGTGATTACCCGGAAGTATTTCCCGAAGACTTGCCTGGTTTTCCACCACACCGATAGGTCGTGTTCCAAATTAATTTAGCACCCGGAGCAGCGCTTATTGCTCGGGCACCTTATAGACTTGCACCCAGTGAACTGCAAGAGTTGTCTACACAACTGCAGGAGTTGTTGGATAAAGGTTTCATTAGACCTAGCTCATCGCCATGGGGAGCTCCAGTCCTATTTGTCAAGAAGAAGGACGGGACCTTCCGCATGTGTATCGACTACCGTGAGCTTAACAAAGTGACGATCAAGAACCGATATCCTCTACCCCGCATCGACGATCTATTTGATCAACTCCAAGGATCAAGCTTTTATTCCAAGATTGATCTTAGGTCCGGCTATCATAAGTTGAGAACCCGAGAGGAGGACATCTCAAAGACAATATTCAGGACTAGGTATGGTTACTACGAATTCATGGTCATGCTATTCGGACTGACCAATGCATCCGCGGTATTCATGGATCTCATGAACCGTGTGTGTAAACTGTACCTTGATCAGTTCGTCATTGTTTTCATTGATGACATTCTTATCTATTCCAAGAATAGGGACAAACATGAGGAACACCTTCATTTGATTTTGGAATTGCTAAAACAAGAACAGTTGTACGTAAAACTTTCAAATTGCGAATTTTGGATTCGTGAAGTGCAATTCTTAGGACATGTAGTCAACGAGACAGGGATACATGTCGACCCATCTAAAATAGAAGCTATCAAGAATTGGGCGGCACCAACAATGCCAACCGAGGTGCGACAATTTCTGGAATTGACAGGCTATTACCGTCGTTTCATTGAAGGATTCTCCAAGATTGCACAACCCCTCACAGCCTTAACTCAGAAGAGTAAACCTTATAACTGGGGTGATACCCATGAATCAGCATTCCAACTTCTGAAGCAGAAACTTTGCAGTACACCAATCCTATCTCTTCCAGAGGGAACAGATGATTTTGTGGTGTATTGTGATGCATCAATTCAAGGTCTTGGTTGTGTACTAATGCAACGCGAGAAGGTCATCGCCTACGCTTCTCATCAACTGAAAATACATGAGAAAAACTACACAACTCATGACTTAGAGTTGGGAGCCGTAGTATTTGCACTAAAAATATGGAGACATTACTTGTACGGTACTAAATGCACTATCTACACCGATCACAAGAGTCTTCATCATATCTTTGAGCAGAAAGAGTTAAACATGCGACAACGTCGTTGGGTTGAACTCTTAAACGACTATGACTGTGCAATCAGATATCATCTGGGGAAGGCTAATGTGGTAGCCAATGCCCTAAGCCGTAAGGACACCAAACCCAAACGAGTATGAGCATTACAACTTACTATTCACACCGGATTGCCTGACAAAATCCGAAGTGCTCAACTCGAAGCCCTTAAAGAGGAGAATATACCGCTGGAATCCACACGCGGTATGGAAGAACAACTGGAGGTCAAATCAGATGGCATTCGCTACATGGCAGTGTATGGGAACTTAAGAGAACTGGTTATGGATGAAGCTCACAAATTTCGATACTCTATTCATCCAGGTTCTGAAAAGATGTATCATGACCTAAAGGTGCAATATTGGTGGCCAAAGATGAAGGCTGATATAGCCACCTATGTGAGCAAGTGCCTGACTTGCGCAAAGGTCAAAATAGAATACCAAAAGCCTTCTGGCTTATTTCAACAACCAGAGATTCCTATGTGGAAATGGGAACAAATATCTATGGACTTCATAACCAAATTACCCCAAACTCCTAGCGGATGCGACACCATCTGGGTGATCATCGATCGTCTGACTAAATCCGCTCACTTCTTAGCAACCAGAGAGACTGACAAAATGGAAAGACTTGCCAGTGTTTACTTGAAGGAAGTGGTCTCTCGGCACGGAGTGCCAATCTCTATCATTTCGGATCGTGACGCTAGATTCACATCACGTTTCTGGCAATCTCTTTTTAAAAAGCTTTAGGCATGCGTCTAGACATGAGTACGGCGTATCATCCTCAAACTGATGGTCAAACAGAACGTACCATCCAAACCTTAGAGGACATGCTACGAGCTTTTGTGATCGATTTCGGTAACACTTGAGAGTCTCACTTACCTTTAGTGGAGTTCTCCTACAATAATAGTTATCACACTAGTATCAAGGCAGCACCATTCGAGGCATTGTACGGACGTAAATGCCGATCTCCTATCTGTTGGGATGAAGTTGGGGATAGCCAACTTACAGGTCCTGAACTGGTATTCGAAACCTCTGAAAAGATCTTTCAAATTCGAAACCATATGGCGGCAGCTCGTGATCGTCAAAAGAGCTATGCCGACAAGCATCATAAACCGTTAGATTTTCAAGTATGTGACATGGTTCTTCTGAAAGTCTCACCTTGGAAAGGTGTAATTCTCTTCGGGAAACTTGGCAAAATGAATCCTCGTTATGTTGGACCATTCAAGATAGTGAAGAGAATTGGCCAGGTAGCGTATCAACTGGACCTACCTGAAGGACTCAGTGGGGTACACGACGTCTTTCACGTCTCGAACTTGAAGAAATGTCTAGCAGAGGAGACACTCACGGTTCCTCTTGAGGAGCTGGACATCGATGAACAATTGCGTTTTATCGAAAAACCGGTAGAAATCATAGATAGGGAAGTCAAAACGCTCAAACGCAGTAAAATCCCTATTGTCAGATTTCGTTGGAACATGAAACGCGGACTGGGATTCACATGGGAGCGCGAGGATAAGATGATGCGCAAGTATCCTCATATATTCAAGCAAGCCACATGATGCGTAATGTTTTAATATGTAAAAATATAATAAATATATTTTTAGGATGGTTTCACGAGATCAGGTTTTAAATTTATAAAATGATAATTACTTTAACTTAAAACACACACAATAGGCAAGTGTACCTATTGCAGCGTAATATAGTTTAGGTAAGAACCAAGTATCGAACCAACGGACACGGTCGAATTCCAATACTCAACTTTTGTTAACGTTTAGCCGGTTTAATTAGTAAGTGAGTTTTGTGTGCTTGTGGAACAGGAAAGTAAATGACAGAAAAGTAAATGGCGATAAAGTAAAAGCAGAAAAGTAAAAACGTGCGTGAGGTGTGTAACAGAAATGTAATGAACAGAATAGTAAATAATAGGAAAGTAAATATGTCGAGAATGATTAGGTTACGAATAGTATTGCTTTGGGTTTCGAATCCGATTGGTACGTGATAATGTTAAGGTGACTAATCTAGTGATATGACTACTACAAACGTGTGACCCGGGTCACCGCTAGAGCCTCGTCCTCACGAAACTTGATTTGCAAATTTAAAAACTTTAACAAGTGTTAGTGCCTCCCGTTAAGGAAAACAATTACAATTAACCCTTTGAATGATCATCTCCGGGTTGGTTTAAGACATCGAACGTAAAATGCTTTGTATTAGAGTTAAATAGGTGATTATATTTTGCTCACCGGAAGGCGGTGTAACAATGGGACCAAGTATAAAGATGTACCATTCCCAACATGAGTTCATCAATTATTGGTTGCATAATAAGTTCGTATAAAGACGTACGACCTTAATAGTGTTAACCAAGCCTTGGCTTATCAATCTCTACTTGTATAAAGACATACAAGCTTCAAGAGAAGTTTGATTAAAAAGGTTTTATACTTTAAAAATCAAGAACACTCACAAATATAAAGACGAATTTAGACAACAATAAAAGCCCACCAAGATGGTGGTTTTAAGTACGAATAGTTAAAGACATAATCACATCACTTGGATTGATACGTTAAACATTAACATTCACCAAACTTCATCTTCACCCTAGCAATACAAAGAGTCTAGCCACAAATGGCCATACTAACTAGCATAACGCTGAGTTTCGTAGGCTCCCCTATTGCGGAAAAAGGAGGAAGAGCCCCTCTACTCACTACTACTACACTCTAACTATGAAATAAGCTTTCTCTGGTGTATTCTTGGGGTGTGTAAGGGATGTCTCAATGAAGAACTCAAGCCATCTATTTATAGGCCTCAAACTGAGCAATACATGGTCGTGTATTGGCTTCCACGGGCGAGCAAACACCTCGGGAATCAAACAGGGTACAAAGGACAGTGTACCGGAGTCTGGGGAGGCCAGAAGGGCATTGCACGACCGATTGCACAGCCGTGCAACCCTCTGCCTGCTCCTCAGGCTCGTCTTTTAGCTACTGGCTATCCCTTATGATATTCTTATCAGAGTGTTGTGACTCTAGATGAGGGCTTTTAGATTGGGATTGGGCCTTTGAGCCAAGAATAGAAGGATTCTTCTTGCTCTTATTTCTTTTCGTGGTATAACTTACCACAACTAGGCCCTTTATTACAGTTGGGCTTGAAGAGTGGGGGTGAGTATTTGTTGTACCTGTGCACCCTCAGTAGGTTACATAGGGGTTCGATCAAGGGAAGAACTGGTTGTATGTTCAGGCTGTGAAGTGAAGGGTGTGGGATCAGTATCAACTTGGGCTGCTGAACCGTCTGTGATAATCCTGACTTTCCAGATTAACTCCGCTTATATAACTCTGTTAAGTCTTAACTTAGTTAACTTATCTCAAACCCTAGGGACTAATTCTGTCTAATATCAAACTGAAACTACAAGGACTAGTTATGTGATTAACCCAAACTCAATTCTAATTGACTTTTTTAAAGTCAAAATTCAATATTCAAGTTTCTGTTGATTTTGAAAGTCAACTAATCAAGTTCTTGAATCATCTCAAAACTCAAGGATCATTTCTGCCATTTCCCAAACTCTAAAGCATGAAAATAGAGGGACTAAACCTGTAATTAACTTATTCTTGATTATGTTTGACTTTTGGAAAGTTAAACTCGTATATATGATCAAAATTCAAATTTCCAAATGGATTTCTGTTAAATTTGAAACTGTTATCACTTTATGGTGTCATTAACAACCTTAACTGCCGAGTAAAACATCATTATTGCTGAATTAAACTGAATAATGGCTAATCATGTCGAAACCGTCGACACCCTCATCATCCACTATCAAATTCACATCAATTTGTCTATTTTCCTCACAATTGAACATCTGCACATCTCTACCTCATGTCTCAGAAGCAAATCCACACACCAATTCGACAAGAGAAGCAGACAGGATCACCAGAGAACAAGAAAACGCCGTCGGGTCTGCATCTACTCGAACACCATCAGTCTGCCATATAATCTGGCAACCACTTACACCTGTAGCTTCGTTTTTATCCATAGAATGAAAGCCCTATGTCAATTGGGGCTCATAACATCAAATCGATCAAAACCCAGATTCTAGGGTTCATACTTCTCCAGTTTAATCGAACCTTACTCGGGACCTGATTTAAATCCAATTAAACCATATCATTAGCTTCGCAACCCCTAAACCAACGAAAGCCCTATGCTAATTTGATCAGTTAACATCGAATTGACCCTAAACCATAATCTAGGGTTTGTTCTTGAAACGATTTGGGGTTTTTGATCTTAAACGCATTTTTAATCAAATCAAACCACACCATCATATTCGCAATGACCTATTCAGTGAAAACCCTATGATTCTAACAACTCTTAATATCAGATTTTATCAAATCAATCTTGTGTTCTTGATCTAGGGTTTCGGCCCGTTTTCCCTAAATTAAACTACCCAAAACGCGATGTTTTTGCAATTAATCGAACCCTCAGATTCACAATAACTCGATTAACAAAACCCCTATATCATTTTGATCGATCGTTATCAGATTCATGGGAATTGGGACTGTTTGGATCGGCTCTCGCAAAGGGGGAAGAACTCTGTGTGCGTGAGTGTTAAAACCATTTTGATCCGGGTTCTGTTGCGATACCCTAGCGGGCAGGACTGGTTAAAGCTTTGTACCCATTTCTTTTTAAATCCGTTTTTTGGTTATTATTTTAATATAAAAATCAAACCCTATATTATTATATTAATATATTAACGTGTTTTAACCTAGAAAACCACCCGTAGGCTTGGGTTTGGTTTTATAACTCATAATTAATATTATTTCCACTTTTAAAAATAATAAATTTATATTATTTTCAAACCACGACTTCGAATAAAATAATATGTTTATATTATTTTCAACCCGTGACTCCTAGTATAAAATAATATATATTTTTATATTATTTCCCTCATTTATTAATCCCGTGTAACGTTTCAAACAAATTAATAATATAATTATTTATAGTATTTACTCACGTTTATAATCTTGAATAAAAATAATATATATTTATTATTTTGGTCACGTAAATGATTATCGTATATTTTCTACGAGTTCAAAAATAATATAGATGTTATATTATTTTGTTAGATCATTAATTAATGATACAAACGCATGAATTTATTTATTTATTTAATATTATTCGTTATTAACGTTCGATACGTAACACACTCATCTTATTTATTAAGAAACGTATTTTCCCGTAGATATGCTCGTCTACTCGTAAATCCTTAGAATGTTTTAAGACGTTCTAATCTTCCGTGTCGTCGTCACAAATCACAATGTGTCCCTAATTGTTATGTTTATAATTCTAGGGCATACGTGAGCCGTTACAGGCTAACACTTGTGTACCAAATCTCTTACTTGTGTGATACTACCTACTACGCAACGGAGGTGAGTTTCACGGCACCTTTAACTGTTTTTATTTTGGGGAGAGAACATGCCAAACTATTTTGGGTTATTGTACTTCATATGATATCACTGTTGAGGCTAAGCGTTACACTATCATTGAAAGTCCTCACACACATCAGACCGCTAATATGGATTTAGCAAGGTAATGTTTGGTAGTACTACTGGGTTTGACAAACCCCACCCGGGCTAGTCGTCTAGTTCGATTGGAGGTCGAACGGGTGTAATATTGACTTAATCATTAGTCAGGGTTGATAGACCTGGCTGAAGGCAAAAAATCAAACACATCAGTCAGCTTCTGTTGCGAGCGCTTTAGTAAAACATGAACATAGGTTAGCTACCTATAGATATGCATAGTGAATGTACATAACCCGCAAACACTTTATTTCAAATGATTGAAACCTGTGAACTCACCAACCTAGTGTTGACTCATTTTCTTTCATGTTTTCTCAGGTTGTTACGCAAGATCACGTTAGGGCATGCATGGTGTCATTTGACTATTATCATTTCATGACAAACTATTTATGTTTCTGTTATTACTCAAACTTGGGTGCGCTGTTTTGCGCATTTACTCTTGTAACGCTTCCTCATATTTTACTCTGATCTTTTTTATTATGACATTTTAAGCCCATATAGTGTCGTTTGAAGTAACTGATGTCTGAGATCCTGGTTTGTCACCTTCCAAAATGGTAAAACTCTGTTAGTGGAATTTGGGGGTGTGACAGATTGGTATCAGAGCCATTGGTTATAGAGAACTAAGACTGCATACTAGACTATAGCCACACACATTAGTTACTTGATATAGACACTCGAGATAGACACTTACTCCTTATGTTTCAGGATCATGTCTACCCCGCCTACTTCACCACCATCCATCCAGGAACATGATATTCCTGCTATTGCGTCACCAGAGCCAAAGAGACGTCGGATCGAACCTATTGACGACACTATTGTGTATGGAGAGCCCATGCACATCCGGAACGGGAGTGATTGGGATTGGTATCCTGGTCTACTTAGGAAGTTGGTCAGGCAGGAACGAGTTTACCGTCCACTTTGGCATTGATTTGAGGAATCCCCTGTTCAATGGAATAAGAGGCGGAGTTCCAGAAATCTTCCATATGGGAGATGTAGATTTTTGGGTTGACAGTTAGGGCGAAGTGTATCTTTGATCGACACAGGAAGTCAATCATGTCATCAAACCCCTCAGATTTCTTCCCCTTTACTAGATATGTTGTAAGGTTATGGTATGTTGAGAATTTATCATCAGGGTTGTGTATGTCAAGGTTTGCCATGGTGTTGATGAGAGGAAGGAAAGTGGAAGCTTTTGAAAGTTGGTTAAGGGTGCAACGAGCTTTGAATGCTTGAATGCGGGAGAGAAAATATGGAGAGTTAGGTTAGAATTGAATGTGAAGAGGTGAAGGAGGGAATTTGATTTTGTTATAACGGCAATGGTTTAGGGGTTTGGGCAGCAGTCACTTGTACCGTACAACAAGAAGAAGCGTAGGTATGGCATCTACAATAACACTTTACTTTTTACTATTTTACAGCTGTAACATACTGTAGCAGTCATGGTAAAGACTGACAGCGACTTTTTACAACGGGTAAAAGTTAATTTAACCATTTTTACCCATCCGTAACAAGCAAGGTTGTTGCTGATGGTTTTACTGGTTCGCAGCAATGGATGTTGATGTTAATTGCCTTAAACCTATTCGCAGCAAAAATGTTCCTGTAGATGGCCTAAAGTAATCAGTAGCAAAAAATTTTGCTGCTGATAACTAAACCTATCAGCAGCAAAGTTGTTTGCTGCTGACAGATGAAGTTATCAAAAATGACTCAACATATTTTTGAATTTTTAGAAGAATTTTATTAACAGCAAAAGAAAGACAAACACATATTAAAAAAAATTTAGAGAAGGATTTTAATCAAAGTTCATCATTCCAATGGACTCAACTAGATATCTAAATCTAGCTTCATCTAAAGCTTTAGTGAATAAGTCAACATATTGCTCATTGGTATGAACTTTGGTTAAAATGATTCTCCTTTTCTTAGCTTGATCTCTAATGAAATGATACATGATGTCAATGTGTTTTTGTCTTGCAGTGCTGCACATGATTGTTGGTGATTGAGATAGCACTCTTGTTGTCAATATGAATGGGAGTTGCCATGAATGTCAGTCCATAGTCTAGCATCTCATTTTGAATCTAAATCACTTGAGCACAACAACTTGAAGCTGCAATGTATTCTGCTTCTGCTGTTGATGTTGACACACATGTCTGCTTCTTACATTGCCAAGAGATAACTCTTCCTCCCAGAAATTGACATCCTCCTGATGTGGATTTCTTGTCCAATTTGCAGCCTTCATAATCACTGTCAGTGTATGCATACAGATTGAAATTTTTATTTTTGGGATACCATAGCCCCAGCTTTGGAGCTCCTTTCAGGTATCTATAGATTCTCTTGACAGCTTGGAGATGAAAGGTCTTTGGAGCTACTTGAAATCTTGCACATAGACATACTGCAAACATGATATCTAGTCTGGATGTAGTCAGATACATGAGTGATCCAATAATTGCTCTGTACTGATGTTGATCAGTATCTTGACCCTTCTTGTCTGGGGATAGTTGATGATTAACTAGAATTGGTGTCCTTGTAGCAGTGCAATCAGTTAGCTTGAATCTTTCCAAAATGATTTTGACATATTTGGATTGGTTGATGAAGATTCCATTTGGAAATTGTTTGACTTGGAGACCCAAAAAGTAATTTAGTTCACCCATTGAACTTATTTTAAACTTTGAGTGCATTAGGGTCTCAAAGTATTTGCATAGTTTCTTCTTTGTTGATCCAAAGATAATGAGATTGTAGGATCGTAGGATTACAAGGTGATTCTATTCTAGTTGATATTGGCGGAAACAATAGCAACCAACAAAGTAAACAAGTAAACAACAAGAATACTGATAAATGCACTGTTGTATTAGACTTCTGAGATTACAAGTTTACAAGTAAAACACTATCAAGAAGCACTATGAAAGCACAGCAAGCACACTTTGTTTGAAGTGTTTACAAGATATATATAGTAACTTAGAATCAAGACAGACCCTTGATTCTAAGGATCAGATCTAACACAAGCCGTTGATCTTGTTTATTAATCTAAATTACACGCAAAGGCTAATCTAGTTAACTTTACTGAAACGTCTTCTTAGGCATCATTGTTTGCATGCTTGGAGAAGTGCGTTATTGTCCTTTATTGGTTACACCAGTGAGGTTCCTTCTGCTTGGAGTGTGGCAGTTGCTTTGGCAGAAAGGTGTCAGAGGCGCTTCACATGGATAGTCAGCTGCAACGTTTGGTCTTCAGAGAATAAAGCTATCAGCAGCAGAGATGAGAATAATGCTGCTGATATGCCTATCAACAGCAACTTATGTTGAACGCTGCTGATAAACCTATCAGCAGCAACAAGTGTTGAATGCTGCTGATAAGCCTATCAGCAGCAATATGTGCTGAATGCTGCTGATAAGCCTATCAGCAGCCATATGTGATGAACGCTGCTGATAAGCCTATCAGCAGCATTTGTACTTAGAATAATTTGGTAGCAATCAGTCTTTGGTTCTACAAACTCCCCCTAGACTGATGCAACCAAAATTCTTCTAATTACTTTGCTGCTGAAGCTTTTGCATGTGGCTGACTATCCTTTCAACCTCATAGCCTCTTGGATCCTTGCTGGGATTGTTCAGTGGAAGTTCAGACAGAGTCTTGATGTCTTTGTGTGGCATTTTGTAGATTGCTTTGCTTGAACATCTCATCTGCTGCTTCTTTACATCAATCAGAGTGAACTCATCCAAATCAGCATTGTAGGACCAAGATACAAATGGAGAGTGGGACTTGAGTGGTTTGATATTCATGACCACATCTTTGCTAGGGTTGAAGTAATGTCTGATTGCTAGCATAAGATGTTTCCCACTCTCATTTGCAGGCTCATGAGCTTCACCCAGCTCCAAAATTCTTCTTAGGTCTGAATCTGGTAGTTACAGAACCTCATCAACAGACCTGTATGTGGATCTTCTTCTTTCAGTTCTCCCCCTGAAGATCTCAAACCTTTGATCCTGTGGATTGTAGGCCCATTCAACTATGTTTCTTGAGTCTTCAGGTTCAGATGAGGATTTGGATTTCTTCAAGGGAGGCTGTTGATGAGTGGGAGCTGGGTAGGATGATTTGGACTTGTTGGGTGGAGGAGTGGAAGGTTTGGGGAGGAGAGTGGAAGGATGATGGACTGAGGAAGAGGTAGGTGAGGGAGAAGGCTTGGGTTTCTTTGTCTTTGGTTTTTCTTCTTCTTTGATAAGTACCCTTTTCTTGGAGCCCTTCTTCCCTAGTCTTTCTTCCTCATCCTTTTTAACTTTGAAGTAGAGGGCTTGCAGGTTCATGAAATTCATAGGACCTAGCCTCTTTCCACTGTCTCCTCTAGCCTTAAGGAAGTCAATCATGACCTTCCTTTCTTCATGGGTCCGTTTATTAAAGGCAATGGTCTTTTTGGACTGTTGTTTGGCTTTTTCTTCTTCTTCAGCCTTTTTCTTCTTTGCCAACTGACCTTGCTGACCCATGAAGGCTCTGTAGACTTCTTTAGTTGATAGTTTCTCAAGGTAGTCTGAATCCTCACCTTGAGAGACTAGAGTCTTTATCCACTCCTCCCTCATTTCTTTAGCTAGTTCAGAATCGGTTATTCTGAACTTAGCTTCTTCTTTCTTCTTCTTCTCCAATTCTTCCTCTTCTCTATTGAATTGTTCCCGCAGTTGAAGAGCAAGAGCTGCATCTTCTTCAATCCGGTCAACTGCAGGAATCTTTCTTTTCAGTTCATCCAGCTGTTTAGCATACAGCTGGATGGTTTGTTCTCTTAGGAGAATGACTGTTTTTCTTTCTTGAGCCTTTTTCATGTCAGCCATCTCCTCTTCTTCTCTTCTTCTTCTTTTCTCTTCCCTCTCTCTTTTCTCTTTTAGCAACCTCTCTTCATCTTCATCAGTCATGATTCCCTTTCCTTTGTTTACATTGGATGCCTCTGCTTCAGCTTCACTGATCACAACAGCAGATGATGATGCTGCTATTGGGATCTCTGCCTCAGCTTCATTGGCAAGTTGAGGAATTGATAATGGACGGTCACTGTCTTCATCAAGTTGATACTCAGGACCTTCTATTTCCATCAGTTGATACCTAAGTGAAGATCTTGTGCCAGATGCTGCAGATGTGGCTTCAACTTTTGGAGTATCTAAGTTGGAGTCAGTATCAGAAGTTGACACAGACTCTTCCTGAGGTATCAGTCCTTCTTTTTCAAGATGGGCTTTGATGGTGACCATCATTGCCTGGCTCTCCAATGAGTTAACATTGCAGATGTTGGCTCTGAGCTGAAAAATCTTGAATAGGAAGTCTGAGGGCAGCTGAAGGATGTTCCTGGTGTTGCTGATGAGAGATGAGCCGTTGCTGAGCAGAAGAGTGTGGTCAAAGGACTTAGTGCTCACCCAACCTAGCACGTCCAAGTCCTTGACCAGGAAGGCATACAGGAATCTTCGAAGGCCCAGAACTTCTTCTTCAGTGAGAAGACTGCTCCTTGTTATTTCAAGATTGCTAGGAGTCAGTCTCCTTTCTGCGGCCGCCGAGGATTCAGGATAAGCTACCCGATGTGCTGCTTGTAGGAATCTTTGGAGCCTGGGTAGATTATCCTCCATCAGGTCATAGAACCTGCCAATGGCAAGTTCTGCTGAGAGATCTGATGAGTTGTTGATGCAGTTTGATAAGTATAGTTGTAGGACTTGGAGGGCATTAAGAGAGTTCCAGTTCAGCTCTTCTACTCCGCTGAACTCCCATCCAATCCAAAACCTCTCAGCTGATCCATCATACCCTCAAGCTAGAATGGAGTCAAATTCTAGCTTCTTTGATGATCTGAATAGTTGGGGGGTTGAGGATTGACCAATGATGGCTGCTGCTTCAGGAAGGATGCTGAATGATGTATTTGTTTGTTCTGTGTCTTCAGCATCATTCAGCATTTCATCAACAACCCTGACGACCAACTTCCAGTCTTCAGATGTCCCTTCTTCTTCGTTATCTGAGACTGGTAAGTCATGAATTTGTACAAAAGCCGGCTTGAATAGTGAGCTTTGAAGTACAACCTGCTCTTGAATCCAGTCGTCAAGACTGTCTGTATCTTCTTCCATAGAGACCATCTCCCCCTTTTTGGTTGCATCAGTAGACAGGTAAGCATCAGTTTGGGTGCCTACTGGTACAAGAGAGGGAGTGGCTAAAGTTGGGCATTGATGGGCTTCATGCATAGAGACTTGGTGTCTTAGTTTGGACACTTCAGCCTCTAGCATAGCCACCCTTGCCGTCAATTCCAAGTTATGAAGTTTCAGTCTGTCCTCATCCACAGTTGTGGAATCCTTGGACCCAGATGGGGCCGTAGGCCGAGCCTCAGCATCCCCATCACCCGCGGTTTCTTGGAGCCTGGGATTCCTCTAAGTGAGGGGAGTTTCCAAGGAAACACCCTCACCATGAGTTGCCGTGGTTGAGGTCTTAAAGATGTTGTCACTGTCCTCCTGGTCATTTGATGGACCAGTAGTAGTGACAGCCTCTTCCACATCCACTCTTTCAGTACTCCTAGAGTGGACCTTCAAGGGTGAAGAACTTGGGTTGGGTGTTTCGGAAGCAAGACTAATCAGTACCTCCTTGATAGTGGTAGTTGGAGAAGGTACATCACTTTGGTCAGGTTCCTCAAAACTTAAGTCCAAAGAAGATAGGAATGGCTCAAGGGGCTGTTCTATGGATCCGGGAAGTGATCCTAACCCTAATAGAGAGACTTCCGAAGGAGTCTCCCTAACAGTGTGGCTTTCCCTTATGATATTCTCACTAGAATGTTGTGATTCTGAGTGAGGGATGTTGGCTTGGGTTTGGGCCTTGGAGGCAAGAGAAGAAGGAGTTCTCTTGCCCCTCTTCCTTGTATATTTGGCTGCAACCGGGGCCTTGTGTTCCGATTGAGCAATAAAACTGTGGGTGAGTAAATTATGTGCCTGTACATCCTCAGTAGAATGCACAGGGGTTCGATCAAGGGAAGCAGCAGTTTGAGTTTGTGGCAGTGAGGTGGAGGGTGTGGGATCAGTATCAGCTGGGTTTGCTGAACTGTCACCCTGGGCACTTTGTGTGTTCAACGTTGTAGATAACAATGGAACATCGGCCCCTGAGAACTTTGATGAAACTGTTCTCATGCTTTGAAAAATGTTGTTCTTATGTCCCAGCATTACGTAGATTCTTGCAGTTTTTGAAAGATCTTGGTGCTCAATATTGAACACTTCCTGCAAGAATCTTGGGTACATGAAGAACTGTGATTTCACCCCTTCTTGAAGGTTGTATCTCAAACCTTCAAGAATGAGGTGGGAAAAATTGAAACCCGCCCCAGTTATCATACCGTGAATTGCCGACGCAAGTCCGGAGCTAAGTTGGTTCCAGCCACTCCTCTTCTGGGATATGCATTGGAAAAGAGTGTGGCAGAGATACTTCCACTTGGGACCCATGAGTGCCTTCTCTATCGTATACTCTGTTTGATTCCCAGTGTACCCTATGGATACAAAGGTCCTCATGTATACGTCTCTTGGGTAAGAGATGGCGTCCCCTTCATCTTGAAGCTTGAGGTGTTGGCGGAGCTTTGCTTCAGTGATAATCATCTCCTTGCCGTCTACTGTACCTCTGATTTGGGGAGTGCCCTGGTCAGTAGAATACATGGCTGAGCTCCAAAAATCTTCCATGTGGGAAGTATAGATGGTTGGGTTGACTGTTAGGGCATGGTGGATTTTGGACCGACAAACGAAGTCGATCATATCATCGAAACCTTTGGATTTCTTGCCCTTTATTAGGCATGCAGTGAGGTTGTGATATGAGGAAAACTTGTCGCTGGGGTTGTTTATGTCTGCGCCTGCCATTGTTATGGATTTGGAGGGAAGAGAGAAGGGTGTTTGAATGGTGGTTAATTATGGAGGGCTTTGAATGCTGTGGGGACGGGAGAGAAAGTGATGGGAGATTAGGGTTTGAAATTGAATATGAAGAGGTTGTGGGAACGTTTGAAATTATGATATAACAGCAGACGAAGAAAAAAGCAACTTTACTTGTACAGTACAACCTGTTTCACTTTTCATTGTTACAGCTGTAAAGCACTCGAGCAGTCATGGTAAAGACTGAGAGTGGTTTTTTGCCTCGGGTAAAAGTTAATGTAGACTTGTTTTACCCATCAGCAGCAAACTTGGTTGCTGCTGATGGTGAGCTATCCGCTGCAAACTTGCTTGCTGCGGATAGTGAAGTCTTTCAGCAGCAGATTTGGGTGCTGCTGACTGTTGTATTCATTCCGCAGCAAAAAGGTTGCTGCTGACCGCCTTAAAGCTATCCGCAGGAAACTTGTTCCTGCTGATAACTTAAAGCGATCAGTGGCAAAGGCTTTGCTGCTAAAGAGTAAATCTGTCAGCAGTGAAAAAGTGCTGCTGACTATAACCTTTTATTAAGAACAAAAACATAGACATATTTACAAGGAAAGATAAAAATTTGAGACATGTCTTATTCAAAGTTCATCATGCCAATTGATTCAACTAGATATCGAAATCTTGCTTCATCAAAAGGTTTAGTGAACAAATCAGCATATTGCTCATTTGTGTGAACCTTGGATAGGACAATTCTCTTTTTCTCAGCTTGATCCCTGATAAAGTGATACCTGATGTCAATGTGCTTAGTCTTGGAATGCTGCACTGGATTATTCGTGATAGAGATTGCACTCATGTTGTCAATGTGAATTGGAGTCTACATGAAGGTCATTCCATAGTCAAGCATTTGATTTTGGATCCAGATGACCTGTGCACAGCAGCTTGAAACTGCAATGTATTCTGCTTCAGCTGTTGAAGTGGAGACACATGTTTGCTTTTTGCATTGCGATGAGATGAGCCTTCCTCCAAGAAATTGACATCCCCCTGATGTGGACTTTTTGTCCAAGTTACAACCCCCATAGTCACTGTCAGTGTAGGCATAGAGATTGACATTTCCATTCTTTGGATACCATAGACCAAGTTTTGGAGCTCCCTTTAGGTATCTAAGGATCCTTTTGACAGCTTGAAGATGAGACACTTTTTGAGCTGCTTGAAATCTTGCGCAGAGACAAACTGCAAACATGATATCTGGTCTTGAGGCAGTGAGATAAATGAGAGACCCTATCATTGCTCGGTACTGATGTTGATCAGTGTCTTGTCCTTCTTTATCCAGAGATAATTGATGGTGCACTTGCATAGGAGTTCTTGCAGCAGAGCAGTCAGCTATTTTGAACCTCTCCAAGATGCTTTTGACATACTTGGATTGACTTATGAAGATTCCATTTGGTACCTGTTTGACTTGAAGTCCTAAAAAGAAATTTAGTTCACCCATTGAACTCATTTCAAATTTGGAATGCATCAGAACTTCAAAGTCTTTGCAGAGCTTCTTTCTTGTAGATCCAAAGATAATGTCATCAACATAAATCTAGACCAACAAAATTTCTCCCCCTTCATCTTTGATGAAAAGTGTCTGATCAATGGCCCCCCTTCTGAAGTTGTTGCTAAGTAGATATCCAGATAAAGTTTCATACCAGGCTCTTGGAGCTTGGTGTAAGCCATAGAGAGCTTTTTCTAGTTTTAAGACCTTATTTGGATGTGCAGGATCCACAAAGCCTGGAGGCTGTTTGACATAGACCTCTTCACCAATCTTGCCATACAAAAAGGCACTCTTCACATCCATTTGATAGACCATAAAGTTTTTGGATGCTGCATATGCCAGAAAGATTCTGATGGCTTCCAGACGGGCAACAGGAGCAAAGACTTCATCATAGTCAATGCCTTCTTCTTGAGTGTAACCTTGAGCTACCAGTCTGGCTTTGTTCTTGACCACGATGCCCCTTTCATCTTGCTTGTTTCTGAAGACCCATCTTGTTCCAATGGCTGTTTGACCAGGTGGAAGATCAACAAGCTTCCAAACATCTTGTCTTTTGAATTGCAACAATTCTTCCTGCATTGCTTCAATCCAGCTGTTGTGCTTGAGAGCTTCATCAATCTTCTTGGATTCCACCAGAGATAGAAAGCAAGAGAACAAACAAATGTTGGCTTCATGAGACTTACTTCTTGTCTGGATACCTGTGTTGACTGGACCAATGATGTTTTCCAGAGGATGCTCTTTGTTTATTCTTTGTGCTGGTATCACATCCAGCCGTATTCCCTCTTCAAGATTACTTTGGTTTAGATCAGGATTATCTTCAGTTGTGAGGAGAGGAGCTTGGAGGTTCTGATCATTGTGTTCCACATTGTCAGCAGTATTAGCATCAGAGGCCTCTTCAGCATGGATTGAGGAGGCTTCATTAAGGATTTCTTGGTCAGAGAGATTGCTGCTTGTGGTGTTGGAAGTACTGGCTTCACCTGTACTTGCTTCAATAGCTTCTGCCACTGATGGAGGATCAATGGATGGCCTTTTCATCCTGATGTAGGGACTGGGAAAATCCAGACTGTAGTCAGCAGAGGAGGTTGAGGCAAAAGATGTTGATTTTGAAGAAGAAAACTCCATATTTGAGAATATGAGAGGCTCAAATATCTGGGTGAAGGAGTCGATATCAAAGAGCCAGTTAGGACCTTTGCCTTGTTCACAGACAACGTGTTCCCTGCATTCCACATTAGCAGATTCTTCCACAATCCGAGTCCTAGAATTGAATACTCGGTAGGCCTTTGATTGAGAGGAGTAACCCACAAAGTAACCTTCATCAGACTTTGCACCGAATTTAGGAAGAACTCCATGTGTGATGAGGATGGTACATGGACATCCAAAGGGCTTTAGGAAGCCAATGTAGGGAACTCTTTTGAGCCAAAGTTCATAGGGTGTTTTCTGGAGAGGCTTAACAATAAGGACTCTATTCTGCACATAGCAAGCTGTGCTTACTGCTTCCGCCCAGAAAGTAAGGGGCAGCTTTGAGTCAGCCAGCATAGATCTTGCTGATTCAATCAGAGTCCTATTTTTTCTTTCAGCAACCCCATTTTGTTGAGGGGTTCTTGGAGCACTGTATTGCCTGTCAATGCCCTTGCTCTCACAGAAACTGTTCAAAGTGTGATTTTTGAACTCTGTTCCCTGATCACACCTTATGATCTTTACCTTTAGATTGCTTTGATTCTCTACCCTAAGAATATAGGATTTGAGAATCTCAGCAGTTTCATCTTTTGTTCTTAGGAAGAATACCCATGAGAATCTGGAGAAGTCATCAGTTATCACCAGACAGTAGGATTTTTTGCCCATTGACATGACATTCGTAGGACCAAAGAGATCCATATGAAGTAGCTGGAGAGGGGTGTCTTTTGTGTTCAATGTCTTGGGCTTGTGGGAACTCTTGTGTTGTTTTCCCTTCAAGCAGGCAATGCAGTGATCGTCTAGCTGGAATTCTTTGTCAGGAAGCCCTCTGACAAGATTGTCCTTCACTAATTTATTGATTGTTTTGATGTTAACATGGCTTAACCTCCTGTGCCAGAGAGCGGATTCATCAACTGATGCCTTTGACAGAAAACATGAAACACTACCAGATGGAGTGGCTTCATTCATGTTAACCACATATAAGTTGTCCTTTCTACGAGCAGTTATGAGAATCTTCTCTGGAGGGGGTTTAGATAGGCCAGGAGCTAACATGAAACATTCTTTGTCAGTGAAGAGCATCCAATGCTTTTGATCACATACTTGGGAAACACTCATGAGATTGAAGTCAAGTTCTTTAACATAGTTGACTCTTTCAATACTCATCCTTTCATTGGACACAGTTCCTTGTCCAGTGATAGATCCACCCTTTGAGTCACTCCCAAAGGAAACATATCCTCCATTGAAATGTCTGAAGATAGAGAGGATGGACCTGTTGCCTGTCATGTGCCTGGAACAGCCGCTATCTACCACCCAAGTATTGTGTTTGTTGCCTGGCTGTCCCTGCATATGGAAGATATCTAATTAGTGGGAGGATCATTATAGCATGCAGCATTGTAGAAGATCGTTGCTAATTTGCCATTGTCAGCATGCTTGTAGTCAATGGAACCAATAGTTATGCTTGGAGATTGTTTGGCCTTCCATTGCTGTGTTGGTGGTTTTCTAGCTTTCTTTACATTATCGGCAGAAGATGTTGTTGCTGAAAATTCTGGCTTATCCGCAGCCGATTTTGTTGCTGAGGGCTTTCTTGGAGCAGTAGCAGTTTTTGCTTTGTCAGCAGCAGATACTTTTGCTGCTGATGCCGTTGTTTTTTATTTTGCTTTGTCAGCAGCAGAGACTTTTGCTGCTGGAGGGTTTGCCTTTGGTTTCCTGGACTTTACTCTATCAGCAGCGATTTTGTTTGCTGCTGATGGGTTGAGCACAGATGAACGATTTGCAATCTGGTTAAAAGGGTTGAACTTGCATGTTGCAGTAAAGTGGTTTGATTCCCCACATATGATGCAAGTTTGTTTAGGTTTCTGCATGAGATTCTCTGAACTTTGTTGCCTTTGCATCATAGCTTCTCACCTGTTTGTTTCTTTTTGTTTTCTCAAAGGCATGCTGCTTTGAGTTTCTTTGGTATTCACGGTAGTGAAAGCAGGTGTTGGCAGTGTGATTGTATTTGCCACACACAAAGCAGGATAGTGCTATCTTGTCCCGGTGAAAGTCCACATAGTTCTTACTTTGAAACAAATCTTTGAAGTTCCAGGGATGAGCTTTGTTATGCTCAAAAGTGGCTTCTTCTAGTGTCTTTTGAACATATGGACCTTTTTCTCCAGGTGTATGAAAACTATCAAACACCTTTGGCTTTGACTGAGGCTTGGGGTTGGTGAAACCTGATGTCTCTCCCTTTTCAATGTTTAGCTTTCTTCCATTTTGAGGATAGCTAATCTTGATTTGTTTGAATGGGATGGGAGCTGGAATAGTTGGAATAGTTGGAGTAACAACAGGACATTCAGTTTTGTTCAGAACAGCTTCAGAGATAGGAGCAGATGGGACTGCACTAGTTTCACAGTGGTCTGAGCATGTTGACTTAGGTTCTGAAGAGGTGGAGCAGTCTTCCATGAAACATGCATCCATTGAATGATCAAGGTTTCGGTTTGCCGTGTCAAGATTTGCAGTATTGAAGCTTGGTTTGTGAATGGCAACATAGTCAGCAGGAGGAGGAACTGTCTTGTACTCGTCATCATGATATCCAAGTCCAGTTTTTACCCTTTCATGGACTTGAATATCTAACAATCTTTGTAACTTTTAAGATGAAAATTCATATTTTTCAACATGAACTTTCTGTTCAGCCAGTTCAGCTCTGGTAGCTTTAAGTTTTACTAATAGATCATCAATCTGAGTTTCAAGATTGGTTTGTTCATGTTTTAAAGAAGAAATCTCTTTCTTAAGGCAGTTAATCTTTTCTTTGTAACTGTCTTCGACCTTTTTGAATTCAGATTTCATTTGGTGAAACTCTTCATTTTGATCTATTAGATTTTGGTTATGCTTTCTATAACCTAAAACTTTGTCAATGCAAGCTTGAGAGCAAAGATGTTCAAATACCTGAGGTGGTATCTCTGCATTGTCTGCCATAAGTGCTTGGTTGGAGGCAGGAACATCTTCATATTGAAAACTCCAGTCAAACTCTGTAGTTCCCACATTTGCACAGGCTGCAGTTTGTGCTGGAGGAGTTCCTTGCTACTGCTGCCTGTGCTGACCTTGGTAAGCTTGTCTTTGATGGCTGGCACCCTGATTGGCTTTAGGTGCCTCGCACTCCCTAGCAAAGTGACCCATTTGGTTACAGTTGTAACATCGGATCTTGCTTTTATCAAGCCCAACTCTGGTGTTTGAGTTGTTGCTTGGAACTGATCTCCCGGTTATAGAATAAAACCTTTTTGCTCTGAGGGAGAGCATGGCATATGAGTGCTGAATATCCATTTCTTCAAGATCATCTGGATGAAAGCATTCCAGATCCTCCTTTATGAAGTGCATGCTGTTTGAGTTGTCAGAGACAAAAGCAGTAGAGGTTGGCTGTTGAGGAGGTGCCTCAAGAAGAAATGGTGATGAGTTGGATTGTGAAGCAGTTGGTGTTTGAGGATGAGTAACAATGGGAGGATAGTAGTTGCTTGCACTAGGACCGGAATGATCAGAGTGAAGCGCTGAGGTGGTGGTGGAGGAAGTGGTAGCTGATTGATAACTGGAGCTCCTTTCTTTAGCTTGAATCATTTCTAATTCATAGGTTTTGAGCATGCCAAAGAGCTCAGTCATCTGAAGAGTCTTCAGATTCTCTGTTCTTCTGATGGACACTGTATATAATGTCCAACAGCTAGGAAGAGATCTTATGAACTTCTTGAGAATGTCTTCATTCTCCAAATTTACCTTGGAGCACTGCAGTTCTCCAACCAGGTACGTGTACCTACTATATAAAACTGTTAGTGACTCACCTTCCTTCCAGACAAAGTTCTCATACTGTTGCTTGAGAATGTCACGTCTGTTCTCCTTGACCTCCTCAGATCCAGCAAACATCTTTTCCAAGGCTCCCCATAATTCCTTTGCAGTTTTGTGAGCCTTGAAGTTGTGAAAAACTTCATTTGGAAGGCACATTTGGATAGCTCCTAATGCCTTGAAGTCCACCTCCATTTTCTTGATGTCTTCTTCAGAATACTTGGAGGGTTCCTTTGGAACTAGTGGTCCTCCAAAATCAGCAGAGGCCACCATGGGAACATAAGGTCCATCCCTTATGGATTTCCACATTCCGTATTCATGGTAGCAGAAGAAGCTTTCCATACGGTTCTTCCACATATCACAGTCCTCCCCAGACACCAACCTCGGTGGTCGGTTGATACTGCCGATGTCTTCAGATCCATGACTTTGTGCCATTTTGTTTTGTGTGACTTGATCAAGAATAGAGTTTTGAATAGAATCAGAAAGTGATTAAACAAATGTTAGTTTGTTTAATCTTGAGCCAAAGCTCTGATACCACTTGTAGGATCGTAGGATTACAAGGTGATTCTATTCTAGTTGATGTTGGCGGAAACAATAGCAACCAACAAAGTAAACAAGTAAACAGCAAGAATACTGATAAATGCACTGTTGTATTAGACTTCTGAGATTACAAGTTTACAAGTAAAACACTATCAAGAAGCACTATGAAAGCACAGCAAGCACACTTTGCTTGAAGTGTTTACAAGATATATATAGTAACTTAAAATCAAGACAGACCCTTGATTCTAAGGATCAGATCTAACACAAGCCGTTGATCTTGTTTATTAATCTAAATTACACGCAAAGGCTAATCTAGTTAACTTTACTGAAACGTCTTCTTAGGCATCATTGTTTGCATGCCTGGAGAAGCGCGTTATTGTCCTTTATTGGTTGCACCAGTGAGGTTCCTTCTGCTTGGAGTGTGGCAGTTGCTTTGGCTGAAAGGTGTCAGAGGCGCTTCACATGGATAGTCAGCTGCAACGTTTGGTCTTCAGAGAATAAAGCTATCAGCAGCAGAGATGAGAATAATGCTGCTGATATGCCTATCAGCAGCAACTTATGTTGAACGCTGCTGATAAACCTATCAGCAGCAACAAGTGTTGAATGCTGCTGATAAGCCTATCAGCAGCAATATGTGCTGAATGCTGCTGATAAGCCTATCAGCAGCCATATGTGATGAATGCTGCTGATAAGCCTATCAGCAGCATTTGTACTTAGAATAATTTGATAGCAATCAGTCTTTGGTTCTACAAACTCCCCCTAGACTGATGCAACCAAAATTCTTCTAATTACTTTGCTGCTGAAGCTTTTGCATGTGGCTGACTATCCTTTCAACCTCATAGCCTCTTGGATCCTTGCTGGGATTGTTCAGTGGAAGTTCAGACAGAGTCTTGATGTCTTTGTGTGGCATTTTGTAGATTGCTTTGCTTGAACATCTCATCTGCTGCTTCTTTACATCAATCAGAGTGAACTCATCCAAATCAGCATTGTAGGACCAAGATACAAATGGAGAGTGGGACTTGAGTGGTTTGATATTCATGACCACATCTTTGCTAGGGTTGAAGTAATGTCTGATTGCTAGCATAAGATGTTTCCCACTCTCATTTGCAGGCTCATGAGCTTCACCCAGCTCCAAAATTCTTCTTAGGTCTGAATCTAGTAGTTGCAGAACATCATCAACAGACCTGTATGTGGATCTTCTTCTTTCAGTCATCTACATAGATTTGCACCAGTAGAATCTCTTCCCCTTCATATTTGATAAACAAGGTTTGATCAATAGCACCTCTTCTGAAGTTGTTGCTGAGTAGATATCCTGACAAGGTTTCATACCAGGCTCTTGGGGCTTGATGTAACCCATATAAAGCCTTGTCTAATTTAAACACTTTGTTAGGATGTGAAGGATCTACAAAGCCAGGAGGCTGTCTAACATAGACTTCCTCACCAATATTCCCATATAGAAAATCACTTTTAACATCCATCTGATAGACAGTAAAGCTCTTGGATGCAACATATGCTAGGAAGATTCTGATTGCCTCCAGCCTGGCAACAGGTGCAAATACCTCATCATAATCAATTCCTTCTTCCTGAGTGTAGCCTTGAGCTCCAAGTCTGGCTTTGTTCTTGATCACAATTCCTCTCTCATCTTGTTTGTTTCTGAAGACCCATCTTGTGCCTATAGCAGTTTGTCCATATGGCAGATCAACTAGGTTCCACACTACTTGTCTCTTGAATTACAGAAGCTCTTCTTGCATTGCTTCAATCCAGCTGCAGTGCTTCATCTATCTTCTTTGGTTCAACTTGATACATAAAGCAGGAGTACAGACAGATATTGGCTTCATGTGACTTTCTTCTTGTCTGAACTCCTTGTTGAACTGAACCAATGACATTCTCTAGAGGATGTGTTCTATTAATTCTTTGGGCTGGAACAACATCCTTCTGGATTTCTAGGTTAAGATTGCTTTGGTTTTGATCAGGAACATTTTCAAGAGGGTTGTTTGCAGAATTGTCTTCAACAACAACATCTTCAAGTGAGTTGTCAGCAGCATCAACATCATCAGATGCAATACCCTCATCTGCAGTAGGTGCCTCTATAGATGGACCATTGATTCTCATTTTGATCTTCATTGTTAGAGAGACTGTTGCTGATGACATTTGAGTTGCTTGTTCTGGCTTCACTGGCTTCAATAGCATCAACAACAGATGGAGGATCAATGGATGGTCTTTTGATTCTTATAGATGGACCATTGAAGCCTAATATGTAGTCATTAATTGATGAAGTGGCTGGGTCATGTGAGGATGAAGACTCCATATTTGAGAATATGAGAGGCTCAAATATTTGAGAGAAGGAATCTATATCAAACAGCCAGTCTGGCCTTTTTCCCTTTTCACATGGAATGTGTTCCCTACATTCCACATTTGCTGATTCTTCAACTATTCTTGTTCTAGAGTTGAATACTCTATAGGCTTTGGATTGAGAGGAATATCCCACAAAGTATCCTTCATCAAATTTGGCACCAAATATTGGAAGAACACCATTGGTGATAAGAATAGTACATGGGCATCCAAAGGGTTTTAGGAAGCCAATATAGGGAACTCTATTGAACCATAATTCATAAGGTGTTTTGTTAAGAGGCTTGACAATAAGAACTCTATTTTATACATAACAAAGTTGTACTAACTGCCTCAGCCCAGAATGTGAGAGGCAGCTTTGAGTTAGCCAACATAGATGTAGAAGCATGTTTTTATAACTATAGATTAAATTCTATGTATCGGTGTACTAGTCTAGTGCGCAGGAGGGTGTTCCTGCATACTTAGCTTGTCCACCAGTAGGTCCTGTGTATTTAGTAAGTACGCAAAGCTTTTGCCTTGCGTACTTAGCAAGTACGCATGACCAATGCCCTGTATACTTAGATAAGTACGCAGGTATTGTTCCTGCCCATATAAATAGAAGACTTGTCTTCATTTGTAGTTGGAACTCTGGAACTAGGTTGAGAGGTGTCCGGGTCGGGATGAGCTCTCCCGACCCTTGGACCGTGAGCTTAGATGAGAGATGTGTGCTCCTTCGGTATGTAGTCTGTAATACGGGATGACTTCTATGTTATGGATTACGTATCGTTTCATTATCTTTTATTTATGTTCGTGTTTCTCTGTCTCGTTTCTTTGTTCCCACACAAATCACAGAACAGGTCCGTGTATTTCCCTGCGCGACGAGGCTCCTAGGACCTAAAAGTGGTATTAGAGCCTCGGTGTTCGTTGATTTGTGTTCCAGTTTCGTGTTTTAGGGTTTTTAGAGCATTTCTGAGTTCTTACTTTTTAACCTAAAATCCTTAAAATCGAGTTTGTTATCACTTCATTTGGTGTTTGGAGGGCTAAGGATTTGTTAGATGATGATTTCTAAGCTTTTGGAATCATCAATTTCTCAGATCCATCACTTTTCGAGCATTCTCCTCAAGATCCGTCAAGAACACTGCTGTACTGAACAAGTACGCAGAATCACCTTTTCTGCATATTTTCTAAGCACGCATGGGTTAGCCCTGCGTACTTAGTAAGTACGCGTGAGAAGTGACCTACGTACTTAGCTAAGTACGCAAAAGCATTTTTCTGCGCACTTAACAAGTACGCATGGGTACTTGGCTTTGCGTATTTACTAAATACGCATGAACACCCTTTATGTGTGTATTTACTAAGTATGTATGAACTAGCATCTGGGATTAAAAAAAAGTTTTTTGGCGGGAAAACTTTCCTTGGCCAAATTTTTTATGGATCATTTGTACGCGTGTTTCTGGCCATTTTTGAGAAGATAGTAATTTTGGTTTTTTCGGACCAAAATTTGTATACGATGTGGCTTGACGAAACACGGACGAGATTTTTGTCGGATGATACTGTCACACCCCAACCGACGGTGGAATCATCGAGGCGGGACATGTAGACTGTTCATGAGCTCAAGGTTGACTAAATTGTAATATGTTAAATCCATTTCCATTCAAACAAACATGAATCAAGTTCCAAGTACATAATGAAATACAATTTGATTTTGAATTAAGATTAACTAGGTCCAAAGCCTATGTGTAGCATGTCTTGATCAAACTCATATAAAAACACCTGAAACATGAATAAAATAAGGTCAACTAAAAAGTTGGTGAGTATAACACAGGTTTGTATATAGATAGCATATAGTTTGTAAAACAAATTCTTACATAACATGATAAATAAGGCATTCATGGGGAGTAGCTATTGTGTAACCAAGTACAATCAAACCTTTGTAACTAGCATGCAAATCGTGTTGTCGGTATCAATCACCCCAATCTGGGTGGGTTTGTCAGACTCAATAGATCTATCATTGAAAACCGTCGGCTTGAATAGTTAATGATTGCACATAATCGCATACAAAGGTTAGCACACCTAGCACTCGGGCATAAAGCTCAAATTACACACATGAATGTAAATAGGATTTGTACTTGTGTTGTTTGTGTAAATGTAAACATGTAATTTGAATAGTGTTCATGTTTCACCCCAAAAATGTAAAAGAGTAAAAGGGGCTATGTATACTCACTTGATTCGAAGACGTAGCTAACACGAGATACTAGATAGTAATGTGATCCTTGTATTGCACAATGTTAACCTAGAGTGTAATGTATATTGCATTAATAATGCACAATAGTCTAAGTCTATATCTAAAGTTAAATTGGATAAAGTTAGTGATTGGTACTTGAAAGTATAAAATGGAAGATTTGAAATAAATATTTTTAGAACATTTTTTAATAAGGTTTGAGTTCGGAATAATTAAATATGTAAATTAAATAATTACTGTTTATGAAAATAATGTAAGTGTTAGATGTAATTAAGTATAACTAAATAAATATTTTTGTTTAATTATAAATCAAATAAATAACTATTACCTTATTCATTTATTTATATAATGTAATTTAGACATTTAAAATATTATTTAGGTGTAGGGTTTTATAAATTAAATGTTGAACTTTAAATAATTTCCATTTATTTTAAGATTAAATATTTGATCTTTTCTAAATAAAAATAATATAGATTTTTATAAATTCAATTATTTTTATTTTAGAAATTAATCTGAAATACTAATTGTTTAGAAATATAAAAGATTATAAACATTCTGTCAACACACACGACCGTGCCTAGGGTAGGGCACGATCGTGCTAGAGCGGGCGCGACCGTTCTAGACAGGGCGCGACCGTGTTGGTCAAACAGAGGACAACTTGCCAAACCACTAGGCACGACCGTGCCTTCGATAGGCACGACCGTGTCTATGCTTATGGGGTACGATCAAGTCTAGACAACGAGCATGACTGGGTCTGTGCAGGAGGCACGACCGCGCTGGAAGTCGACACGACCGCGTCTCCCGAGGCACGACCGCGCTAGATGATTAGCGCGACCGTGTCTCTTTCAAAACAGGAACGAATTGATTGATTTTTATATTGATAGTGCTGGAATGTATAGGGCTTTCATTCACAAGGTTAGTACGAGTCTGTTGGTGTAGATTAATTGTGTTTAAAACATGTTTAAAGTTGGATTCGATTAAACCATTTTTAAATGAAACTTAGGATCGGGTTCGAGTAAATTTCGATATTGAGAGTCTAAATTGGATTAGGGCTTTTGATCTATAGAATAAATAGATAGTTTTGAAATTTTCAATTACCCTGTGAGACGATGAATTGATGGCCTACGGTGGGGACGAGTTCCGGCGATGACGGGTTTGGTTTCCGGCGCCTTCTTCTGCAATTCCGACTGACTCAGTGTTTCTGGGAGCTTCAGAGAGGATCGAGTGGTGTGGTTTGTTTGTTTGCTTGAGAGAGTTTGGGTTGTAATGGATGAATTCGTGGTTGCAATGAGGATAATCGACGGTTATGAGGGGGATCGACGAAATTGGGTTAATACGTCGTAAAGATAATGATTAAAACCTTAATTGGGTTTGTTGAAGTGTGAAACGGTTACGAATTCGAATGGTCCTGCGATTAAGAGCTGCATTTACGTTTCAACTGATGAGAGGCACGACCGTGCCAGACGAGGCGCGACCGTGCCAGACGAGGCGCGACCGTGCCAAAACGTGGCGCGACCGTGCCTACTAGGGTTTCTGGTTATTTACAAAATCAGCCCTTGTAACTTCAGCTTTGACAGAATTAGCTTGGTTAGGATTTAACAGAACACCTAACGGGATTACTAACTAGATTAACTCTAAGAGGTGTTACCACTTGATTATGAGTTCTAAATCTTTGAATTGAATACGATCGGCTAACGATTAATGAGGTGTAGGTTTGAACAAGTATATGATTCAATGTCGTGTTGTTATTTTATTAGTTAAAATAAGTTAAAATAGGGTCGGAAAATCAGGGATGTTACAGTCTCCCCATGTTAAGGGAATTTCGTCCCGAAATTTAACTAATGGAGGCTATTAAAAGTCAAGAAACAGGTGGGAGTTTTGGGTTCTCGGTGAGTTTTGATTGTTGTATTCTGGGGAGTGTAACCCTTGACATGGCTTAGGCCTGATACTTAAAGTTGAATATGAAGGGTGATAATGAATTTTGTTTTGAAATGAATTTAGGAGGAGATTGTCGAATAATAATTCTGAATTCTAAATGTGAGATGTATTATTTGGAATGAATTTGATGGAATCTTGATAATTAGGGTTTGTGTAAGATGTAGTATAATATACTTTAAAATTGTCAGCGGGTAAAAGATTTCATAAACATTGGTCTAGGTCAAAACTTCACGTGACAAGAGCAACGTTACTTCTGATAATATTATAGGACACTTATATATAGGAAGTACCATCGACGTATCCACTATGCCCTTGTCATATCACATTAGTTTCGTTGTTACATATCATGATAAGTTTTAGGTCACAACACACGACAAAATTTCACTATGCTTTCCATACGCTGATTTTCATAATTCCATGTGCACCCGTAATTACTCAAATCATCGCATGGTCCGTATAGGTCATTCCGTTGTGTGCGGTTCAAAGGGGCACAATTTCACTCCGTCCATGTCCATTGTTTTCATATAAAAGTCGCTAACAAGTAACTATGTCCTTAAGCAGGTAAGTTCACGACTAGAGAGTAGTAAGGTAGAATAACTTAAAGTTTCTTAGTTTGCTCGTGTTTGAACAAGAATACGTCATACCCCGAGTCGTTTCCATGTATTATGGTCTTCAACTTTGGTGAACAAAGTGCATGGCCATATCTTGTGTATAATGTAATCAATCAATTGTAATAATTGTAAGCAATTTCGTTTCATGTATAAAGTAAACACACAAGTCTCTTGTGTAGCATGAACAGCTAGCATTATGTATTTTGTAAATCAACGAGCTCTCACGTGTAATGTAAACAATATAGTATCATGTGTAATATAAACAGTTTAGTATCATGTATATTGCATAATGTGCACAGTTTAGTATGATGCCCTTTCTAACCAAATGAGTTTCATGTTAATGTGGTCACTCTAGGGTTATATATCAAACAAACAACGGTTATGTGTCATGTATATTGCAACCAACTAAGTTTCGTGTATTATGTGCTCAATCTAGTAGCATGTGTATTGCAATTAAGCATGTTTCGTGTGTTATGTGATCAATCCAGTAAATTGTGATTTGTAGGCAAACTAGTTTCATGTATTATGTAATTTGGGTAGCATTAGGTATATTGATAATAATTGGGTTTCATGCACCATGTGGTTGCGTAGGGTATATTGTGAACGTGCATGTGTAAGTTATTGAACTTCGAGTGTGTTGTATACTAATGGGTTTTGTATGTGGTTGAGCGTTGCGGACGAGCGGGTTGTTTGGCGTTCTTGTATAATGTGGTAGTTAGGTTCTAGCTCTTCATTCTCATTGAGGTTGATGTATAGGGTTAACGTCTACGCGGTATGGATCGTCTCTTGAAGCGACAAGTGAAAGGTAATGAGAAAGTTCTGAAAATGTTCGGGGAAATGTGTTTACAAATACGGATCTTTGTTTGAAATTTGAAAGTGGTAAGTCGTCCTTGATTGTAGATATATATTGTAGTGAGTCAATTGAGTCACATAATTCAAATAAATAGACAATTTATGGGAAAAATATTTTAATTTAAGTTTTCAGCTATTTAATAAGAGAATATTTTTAAGCGAAATTATTGGCTAAACAATTAGTCGTATATTAATTTAGCCAGAGTTTAGAAATATTTACTTAAACGGGGAAAAACCATAATTATTTATCAATTCGAAATAATATATATATATATATATATATATATATATATATATATATTTGTAAAATCGGTTGTATTAACTTTCCTTATCAGGTGGAAAGTTTTATGGAAAATTTATGTTTTTGATACTATCCAAAAGTTTGATAACGAGGTTTTGTTTAAACAAGATACCGAGGTTTTGTTTAAATCGAACAATAGGATGATTTGTTTATGAAGGAGATTGTTGGTAGTGTACTAAATCGTATTGAATGAAGAAGGTGATACTTGAGAAATTTTGATGAAAATATGATGGGTGTAATTCACGCTCAACGTATTGAATTTATGAAGTAAGTACGCAACGCTTTTGCCTTGCATACTTAGCTTGTTCACCAGTAGGTCCTGCGTACTTAGTAAGTACGCAACGCTTTTGCCTTGCGTTCTTAGCAAGTACGCATGACCAATGCCCTGCATACTTAGACAAGTACGCAGGTAGTGTTCTTGCCCCTATAAATAGAAGACTTGTCTTTATTTGTAGGTGGAACTCTGGAACTAGGTTGAGAGGTGTTCGGGTCGGGAAGAGCTCTCCCGACCCCTGGACCGTGAGCTTAGATGAGAGATGTGTGCTCCTTCGGTATGTAGTCTGTAATACGGGATGACTTCTATGTTATGGATTACGTATCGTTTCATTATATGTTGTTTATGTTCGTGTTTCTCTGTCTCGTTTCTTGGTTCCCACACAAATCACAGAACAGGTCCATGTATTTCCGCTACGCGACGAGGCTCCTGGGACCTACAATAGATCTGTCAGACTCAATTAGAGTTCTGTTTCTTTTTTCAACAACCCCATTTTGTTAAGGGGTTCTTGGAGCACTGTATTGTCTCTGAATGCCTTTGTTGTCACAAAATCCGTTCAAGGTTTGATTTTTGAACTCTGTCCCGTGATCACACCTTATTGTCTTGACTTTCTGATTGCTTTGATTCTCAACCCTAAGAATGAAGGATTTGAGAATCTCAACAGTTTCATCTTTTGTTCTCAAGAAGTATATCCATGAGCATCTGGTATAGTCATCAGTTATCACCAGACAGTATGACTTCTTGCCCATAGACATAACATTTGTAGGACCAAAAAGATCCATATGCAGCAGATGTTGTGGAATGTCATTTGAGTTTAGTGTCTTGGGCTTGTGAGAGCTCTTCTGTTGCTTCCCCTTCAGGCATGCTATGCAATGATCTTCAAGTTGAAATTCTTTATCAGGTAGTCCTTTGACTAGATTTCCTTTAACCAACTTGTTGATGGTTTTGACATTGACATGACTCAATCTCCTATGCCATAGAGCAGATTCATCAACTGATGCCTTGGATAGAAAGCAAGATACACTGCCAGATGGTGTAACGTTGTTCATATCAAGCACATATAGATTGTCCTTTCTTTAAGCAGTTAACAAGATCTTCTCAGGAGGAGGTTTGCTCAGTCTAGAGGATAACACAAAACATTCTTCATCTGTGAACAACATCCAATGCTTTTGATCACAGATTTTTGATACACTCATGAGGTTAAACTTCAATTCCTTCACATAATTCACCCTTTCAATGCTCATCCTTTCATTAGACACAGTTCCTTGTCCGGTGATAGAGCCTCCCTTTGAATTACTCCTAAAGGCAACATGTCCTCCATAAAAGTTTCTTAAGTTTTAGAGGATGGACCTATTGTCTGTCATGTGTCTGGAACAACCACTATCTACAACCCAGGTGTTATCTTTGTTACCTGGTTGTTCCTGCACATGAGAGAGTTCTTGTTAGAAAGAGGGACCCAAGAGCTTGTAGACTTGGGTGGGACTTTTGACTTAAGACTAAAATCATCAGTAGGCTGGCATTCAATTGATCCAATGATGATACTTTGAGATGATGAGGATTTGGATTTTGCTTGCCATTGTTGAATCACTTTTGCAGTTCTTTTAACATTATCAGCAGCAGATGTAGCTTTAGCTGCTGATAGTTCTGTCTGATTTTTTTATATTCCTGGGTTTAGACTGATCAGCAGCAGACTTGGTTGCTGCTGATGGTTTTAACTAATCAGCAGCAGACTTGGTTATTGCTGATGGTTTTAACTGATCAGCAGCAGATTTGGGTGCTGCTGAAGGCTTTGAATTGTTCTTCATCTTCTTTGGCTTCACATGATCAGTAGTATTCCTGGTTGCTGCTAATGGTTTAGCTGGTTCAACAATCATTGACTTCTCCTTCTTTACTTTCCTATTAAAAATAGGTTTTTCTGTGGGGGTTCTTCTATAGACAGGTTTTTGTCTATCAGGGATGATTTTGACTGTTGATGCTAAGGATGATGATTAAGAGAACTAGTTGAAAGGATTAAACTTACAATTTGCAGCAAAGTGGCCTGATTCACCACAAATGATGCAACATTGTTTAGTTTTTGGTGTTTTTACAGTAGCAGTCTCTCTTGATGGAGAAATAGACTTTCTGAATTGAGTTGATCTTGCTTCATAGCTTCTCAACTTCTTGTTTTTGTTTGTTTTCTCAACAACTTGTTGCTTGAGATTTCTTTGCTGCTGAAGGTAGTAGAAACATGTGCTTGTTGTATGGTTGTATTTGCCACAAACAAAACATGATTTTGCAGTCTTGTCCCTCTGAAGATACACATAGTCCTTTCTTTTGAATAGATCTTTCAAGTTCCAGGGATGATTTTTGTTGTGTTCAAAGGTGGCTTCTTCCAGTGTCTTCTGAACATAAGGCATTCTTTCTCTAGGTGAATGACAGATGTCAAACACTTTCTTTGCAGGGATGGAGGCTGAGGATGTTGAGGATTGACCCTTTTCAATGATTAATTTTCTTCCTTGAGGAGGATAGCTGATTTTGATTTGTTTGGTGGGTTGTGTGACTGATATGGATGGAATGAAAGGACTTGGAAAGTTTGTTTTCATAATTGCTTCATTTGTGGGAAGTAAAGGGGCATCACAGTTTTTAGAGGAGTTTGAGCATGTGGAATCAGACTCAGTGGAGGTACTGCATTCTTGCACAACAATGTCTTCCTTAGAAGGATCAAGGTTTCGGTTTGCATGGTCAAGAGTGGTTAGGTTGAAGTTGGGTTCATGAATGGTTACATAATCAGTGGGTGGTGGTACAGATTTGTACTGTTCAGTTTGATACCCAAGAGCAGCAGTTACTTTTTCATGGATTTGAGCATCCAATAATCTTTGCAGCTTTTTTGGATGCAATCTCATATTTTTCAACATGAACCTTTTGATCTGCCAGATCAGCTCTTGTAGCTTTTAACTTAACCAATAGATCATCAATCTGAGTTTCAAGATTTGTTTGTTCATGTTTTAATGATGAAATTTCTTTCTTTAGACAGTTAATCTTTTCTTTATAACTGTTTTCAACCTTTTTGAACTCAGATTTCATTTGATGAAACTCTTCATTTTGATCTATTAGATTTTGGTTATGCTTTATATATCCCAAAACTTTATCAATGCAAGCTTGAGAGCAAAGATGTTTATATGCCTGAGGTGGGATCTCTGTGGTGTCTGCCATGAATGCTTGGTTGTTGGCAAATATTTCTTCACACTGAAAGCTGCAGTCAAAGTCAGTTGTTCCAACTTGTTGAGTTGCACAAGCAGCAGTTTGAGCAGATTGAGTGTTTTGACCTGTTTAACCCTGATAAGTTTGTCTTGGTTGTGCAACAGCTGGGTTTGCCTTTGGTTCTTTACATTATCTGAAAAAATGACTAAGTTGATTACAGTTGTAGCATCTTAACTTGCTCTTGTCCAAGTCAACTCTGGTGTTTGGACTGTTGCTTGGGATAGGTCTTCCAGTTCTGGAGTAGAACCGTTTTGCTCAGAGAGACAACATAGCATAAGAATGTTGTATATCCATTTCTTCTAAGTCACCTGGATAAAAATACTCCAGATCTTCTTTGATAAAAGACATGTTTCTTGGGGTATCAGAAACAAAGGCAGTAGGGTTTGGATTTTGAGGAGAAGCTTCAAGAAGGAATGGAGAATTGTTTGCTTATGAGCTGGGTGTTTGAGGATGTGTGACAATGGGATGATAATAGTTGCTTGAGTTTGGTAGTGTATAGTCAGAGTGTAATGCAGAGGCTATGGTGAATGATGAGGGTGTAGAATAACCTGATTTTCTCGCTTTGGCTTGAATCATTTCCAGCTCATATGTCTTTAACATACCAAAAAGCTCAGTCATTGTGAGAGTCAGCAAGTAAAGGCTCAAATTCATGTGACACAAAACTCCTATCGGCACCGGTATCAAACAAAATAGAAGCATATTGGTTATTGACGAGAAACGTACCATTAATAACATCGTTGTTAGCTTGGGCTTGATTGGTGTTTAGGTTGAAAGTACGCCTACAGACACCACCCTGATTTGCATTAATCAACCTTGGGCAACAATTTCGGAAGTGGTTTGGGTCACCACACTCGTAGCAAGCGCGCCCATAAGCAATAGCTGGCATAACGTGGTTGGCAACTTACGGATTGGTTCGGTTTCCTGGATTGGCTTGGGCAACAGTATTAGCCACATGTCCATATTTCCCACAACTTGTACATAGGCGGCACCGTACAGTCGGGTAGTGATGATACTTGCAGGTGTTACATTGGGGATTGATACCTACATATGGCCTTCTGTCGGGATTCTGAGCCACAGGGGCAACTTGGGTGATAGGTGCAGCAGGGGTAACGACGGCAAATTTCTTAGCCTTGCGCTTCTTATTATTGAAAGAAGTTTTGGGCTTGTCTACCTTGGTCGTTTCATATGGGGTTGCTTGGTCACTGATCTTCTTCGCACCCTTTCTTGTCAACGTACCTGCCTTCACGTGGTTGTCAGTTAACGTGGCGGCTAGGCGTATAGCGTCTTCAAGAGTGGCGGGGTTTCTTTCCAACATTGTGTCCTCGATAATCAAAGGTAGTCCCCCTATGTACTTCTCAATACCCCGAGACAGAGGTGTGACCATGTGTGGCAGCAGAAGACTCAACTCATGGAAACGAGTTGTGTAGACCAAGTTTTCACCACTTTTTGGGTAAGATCCCAAAACTCAGCTTCCAGTTTCTTCATTTCGTTCCAAGGACAGAACTCCTCGGTCATCAGTCTCTTCACATCATCTCATGGTAATGCCATTGCCATGTCAATCCCTCTATTCCTTTTCTCACCGTTCCACCAAGTGAGCGCCCGTTTCTGGAAAACGCTCGTAGCATAACGGACTCTGAGATTGTCAAGGCGGTCACTGTTAAGGAAAGTGTTTTCAATGCCTTCAAACCACTGAAGGAGACCTCTAGCTCCCTCAGTACCATAGAACTTGATGGGGTTGCACGAGTTAAAGTGTTTGAAGGTGCATTGGGGTGGTTTGGCACCACCACCACCACTACCAGTAGCATTTCCATTATTGTTGTTATTGGCCTGAGTGAGTTGGTTCACAAGTTGAGTAAGGAGGCAGCAAGGTCATTGTTGTTGTTGTTGGTCACGTTGGCACGACGGGGAGGAATGCTATAGAAGAAAAAACACAAGGGTAAGAATAATTATATTCGGGTTGTATTATGTTGGTAATATAACCATTTGAATACTGTGACTTATCAAGGTTATTTAAATTCATGAAATTTTTAGGAAGACATGCTTTAGCCTATAAGTGAACACTCATTCCAGGAATTCCCAGGAAAGCATACAGGTCCTTCGGTTGATTTGGATTTATACGAAATGCTTTCCTAGACAGAAAACCCAGATTACAGGTGTCACCCTTCTAGATTGCACATGTCCCTACTAATTACTAGAATTTAAAGCCTTAACGAGGTTTATGGATTTTTATGATGACATAGGTAGGGGTGGGAATGATAAGAGTCCTAGGATAGAAGTACTAGTAAGTAATCTAACAAGTAAGGCATCACATAGCATGCAGTGTGGTATAAAATGGGTGTCTTATGGTTATAGTCTAGGTTATGAATTTCTAACAACCTAATTCCCTATAACCATGGCTCTGATACGAATCTGTCACACCCCAACCGACGGTGGAATACGTCGGGGCGGGACATGTAGACTGTTCATAAGCACATGATCATACTAAAGTTACATATTTCATTAAACCCAAATTCATTACAATTGTTTCATCAAAACAAAGACAAACAGAGAACACAATAGTTCGAATAAAGTTTAATTTATTTACTAGGTCTTGCAACTTCCTACATGATGACTCTTGAATATAACTCTCAATTATTAGCACCTGAAACATGATAAAAACAAAGTCAACTAAAAAGTTGGTGAGTATACATAGGTTATAGCACAACAAGTGTAATCAAAAGTTTGTGTACAATTCATTTGATACATGGATTAATAGGGCAATTATTGAGAACCACTATAGTTTAAACCGGGGCGCACAATCAAACCTTGTGACTGATAGGCATAACTCAAATGTTATCCTTAAGTGTTTTTGGTAACAATCACCCTAACCGGGTGGGTTGGTCAGACTCAACAGATCTATCATTGTATATCGTCGGCTTGTACTAGGTTAATGATTGCACTTGCACTATGCACAAAAAGTATGTAAATGTTGTTTGCACAAATAGTGTTCAAGCATAAGACATAAATTGCACACATGATCATAATGTTTGAATTGTAAGGATTGCAAATAGTTTGTATGAATTCATGTTTCACCCCAAAGAATGTAAAAGTGAAAAGGGGCTATGTAAACTCGCATTGGACTTGTAGCTTGAATTCACAAGCACTGGTAGTTGCACAAGTTGTTTAGCTAACACGAGGTTAACCTATGATTAAATGTTGTACGTGTATCAATGTCATGTTCACAAGACTAATGTATAAAGATATTGGACTAAATTGAATGGTGTGTATACGTTTGTTATTAATGAAATAATATATTCGTTTAAATAGGAATAATATGTTTGTAAATAAAGGATTGAATATGTATAAACATATATATATATATATATATATATTTAATTTGTTTACAAATAAATGGATAAATGTTTAACTAATTTTTTTAATTGAATGTATAGATAATTATATTAATAATTTATACGTTTCAACTAATTTAATAGTTAAATTAATTCTTTATTAAAATAAATAAACAATAAAGGGTCATTAGTTTGTTCTAAATAATTGGGTATTAATAAAATAACTCATAGGGGTTTTAAATTAATTAATTGTGTACATCTTTAATAAAATTTATTGGTTTTTAATTCTCTAAAATGATTAAATAATTATTTAAAGTCGTTAAGTTAATAATTTAGTTCATAAATTATTCCCGAGTCTTGAGAGTTTTATAAAATAATTTTTATAGGGAAAATAAGGTTAAAATTCTGTTTATAAATGATTTTTAAAAAATATTGTAGACCACGGGACTCGAACCCGGGTCTGCTCGGAAAGAGATAAGGCGTACGACCACTAGACCAGGCTAGTCTCAGTGTTAATAGGCCGGCATGGTTAAGTTTTAACCGGTGATCACATGGGAACCGAGCTACACCCCAGTGCACGTGCAAAAACAAGGTGCTGGGCAAGGATCGAACCTGCGACCTTGTTCGTGTGAGACGGGGGTTTTAACCAATGGACCTGGGCTTGTGCCTTGGTCTACAACAGACGCGGATTTTATTTATTAACCAACCCGAAACCGTCTTCTTCCCCAACTCGCCACCCGAACCAAACCCTAACCCCAGTGTCCCCCAATTCGTACCCGATCATTCACAAGACCATAGGGCTTTTGTTCAGGGGTTTGAGATGAGCCTAATGACACAAGATTTACCTCGAATGCTTGCGTGTGGAGGACGAACGGTAGGGACGTCCGAATCGGCAATTCGTGAGTTCGCCGGAATTCTTAAGAGGGAATACGATGCTATCGAGTGATTAAGAAGTTTTGGCTGAGTCTTATGTAGGTGTGGGATCAATTTTTATAGACCAAATTCGCGTTTAATGCTCAAATTGATGTGAGGCTTGATTAGGGGTGGTTATGAGCCGTTTGTAATCAAATCCTTTGATTGTCGCAGTAATTGGTTCGTTATGGATGATCCTAACAGTCGTATAACCGCCTACAAGTGTTTGATTATAGTTAATTGCACTACTTGGAGAGTTTGGGATCAAGATCGATGGTGATTTTCGTCTTTTTGACTTTTAAAAGTCAACATACGGGTTTGGGGTTTCAAACTCACAAGGGTCCAATGCTTTCAAAGGGTTCATTGGTTCAAGTGGGAAGGGAGAAGGGGGGGGGGGGGGTTCATATGACCAATGAGGAGTTGAAACAAGTTTATTAGTTTCAAATATTTTATGTTTATAAAACTTATTTTATAAACTTTATGAAACTAAAACTACAAGTTTGAAATGTTTTATATAATTTTGTCTAACATATATCTCTAAACTAAATAACTATTTTTGTAATATGCACATATATTGTCATGAAAATGAAAAATGTATATATATATATATATATATATATTTGAAATTTAAATAAATAACTCACATACATATATATACTTACATGTTTATAAAAGAGTGGGACTTAAAACACATGTTTTAGGTGATTATTGATAATTCTTTGTCATGTATTTATATCCAATTATATTTATTCATATGTGCCATAATGGAAATTAAATCCCTAATTAAATGGAATAACTATATGTGTATGTAGGTATATATTTAATATATATATATATATATATATATATATATATATATTTAACCATAGGGGTGTTGCATAATAAATGCATAACTTGTAATTAGCATAACAAAATTAAATGATCCAAAATTTAAATAATGTTATTGCACCAATTTAAAGCATGAGAAAACCTTAAATGTTACAGTATCCCCTAGTTGAGGGGATTTCGTCCCGAAATTCAACTAGTTGGTGTTACTGAATCAGGAAAGAGCTGAGGGTACTTGAGTTTCATCTGATCCTCACGTTCCCAAGTGAACTCTGGGGCATGTTTAGATTCCCAACGAACTTTGACAATAGGAATACGGCTTCGCTTGAGTTATTTTATCTCACGATCCATAATCTCCACGGGTTTTTTTAACAAAGTGCATAGTGTCGTCAATGTGCACTTCGTTAAGCGAAATGTCAAGATTCTCGTCAGCTAGGCATTTCTTTAGGTTGGATACATGAAATGTAGGATGCACGTTGCTGAGTTCTTGAGGTAACTCGAGTTTGTAAGCCACTCTCCCAATCCTTTCAAGGATTTTGAATGGACCCACATAGCGAGGTGCTAGCTTACCCTTCTTCCCGAAGCGAACCACGCCCTTCCAAGGAGACACCTTTAGAAGTACAAGGTCCCCGACTTGAAATTCTAAGGGTTTTCGTCGTTTGTCAGCGTAGCTCTTTTGTCGACTCCTCGCTACTCGAATGTTGTCACGGATTTGAATGATTTTGTCCGATGTTTCTTGTATCAAATCAGGACCGGTGATTTGTGCTTCCCCAGTTTCATTCCAACAGTCCGGTGAACGACATTTGCGACCATAAAGGGCTTCAAAATGAGCCATGTTGATGCTTGTATGATATCTGTTGTTGTAAGAGAATTCAATCAAGGCTAGATGAGAATCCCAACTGCCACCAAAGTCAATGACACACGCTCTAAGCATATCCTCGAGAGTTTGGATTTTTCGCTCGGTTTGACCTTCAGTTTGAGGGTGGTAAGCCGTACTTAAATCCAGTCATGTGCCAAGGGCAGTTTGGAGGGATTGCAAGAATCGGGAGGTGAATCGGGCATCTCGATCAGAAATTATGTGCAAAGGAACACCGTGACGACTCACAATTTCATCAATGTAAATTCGAGCTAATTTCTCAATTCGATAGTCTTCATGGATCGGCAAAAATTGAGCTGATTTGGTAAGACGGTCAATGATTACCCATATACTGTCATGACCACTAGAGGTGCAAGGGAGTTTGGTAATGAAGTCCATGGCTAGATTCTCCCATTTTCATAAAGGGATTTCTGGTTGTTCAAGTAACCCGGAAGGACGTTGATGCTCGGCTTTGACCTTTGAGTAAGTAAGACACTTTGCTACATAAAGGGCAATATCTTTCTTCATTCCGAGCCACCAATATTGCAGGTGATGGTCTTTGTACATTTTATCCATTCCGGGATGTATGGAATAACGAGTTTTGTGTGCCTCGTTCATAAAGAATGTATGGAGATCGTCACGATCGGGAACCCAAATATGCTTTAAGAAGTAAAGTGAGCCATTTGGTTTGGTTTCTAATTGTAGTTCAGCTCCACATGACATTTCATCGTACATGTTACCCTCGATGACCGAGACATGTTGAGCTTCAAGAATGCGGATTTGGATGTCGGTTTGAACCTTAACACTATGAAGCATAATGTGCTCTTTACGACTTAGTGCATCGGCTACGACATTCGCCTTACCAGGTTGGTAACGAATCTCGCAATCGTAGTCGTTAAGAAGTTCAACCCAACGTCGCTGTCTCATGTTGATTTCCTTTTGATTGAAGATATGTTGGAGACTCTTGTGGTCGGTAAACACCACACATTTCATGCCATAAAGGCAGTGTCTCCAAATCTTCAATGAGAAGACGACCTCACCCAGCTCAAGATCGTGCGTCGTATAATTCTTCTCGTGGATCTTAAGTTGTCTTGATTCATAAGCGATCACCTTGCCTCATTGCATAAGAACACAACCAAGACCTTGGTTTGATGTATCACAGTAGACAATGAGATCATCATTTCCATCAGGAAGGGTTAGAATAGGGGCATTGCACAGTTTCTGTTTGAGAGTTTGAAACGCTTCTTCTTGATTTGGTCCCCACTCATAAGGTTTACCCTTATGTGTCAAAGCAATGAGAGGAACAACAATCTTGGAAAAGTTGGAGATGAAACGACAGTAATAACCGGCTAAACCAAGGAATGAACGAACCTCGGTAGGGGTTTTAGGTGTACTCCAATTCTTTACAGCTTCGATCTTGGCAGGATCTACATGAACCCTTTTCGTTGACAATATGACCCAAGAATTGAACTCGTTCAACCAAAATTCGCACTTAGAGAATTTGGCGTAGAGCTGTTCTTTCTTCAAAAGGTCTAGAATCAACCTAAGGTGTTGCTCATGATCCGCTTTAGTCTTGGAGTAGATCAGGATGTCGTCAATGAAGATGATTATAAATTTATCTAAATATGGTTTGCACACACGGTTCATGAGGTCCATGAAAACCGCGGGTGCATTGGTTAACCCAAAAGGCATAACCATGAATTCGTAGTGACCGTATCTTGTACGAAAGGCAGTCTTTGGAATATCTTCATCATGCACGCGAAGTTGGTGATATCCGGATCTAAGATCATTTTTTGAGAAACAGGTTGAACTTTGAAGTTGGTCAAAGAGGTCGTCAATCCTCGGTAATGGGTACCGGTTCTTGATGGTGATGTGTGAATTTTGATGTAGTTAAATATTGTATAATAATATTTAGAGATTATGGTTTCACGAGATCAGGTTTTAAATTTATAAAATGATAATTACTTTAACTTAAAAACACACACAATAGGCAAGTGTACCTATCGCAGCGTAATATAGTTTAGGTAAGAACCAAGTATCGAACCAACGGACACGGTCGAATTCCAATACTCAACTTTTGTTAACTTTTAGCAGGTTTAATTAGTGAGTGAGTTTTGTGTGCTTGTGGAATAGGAAGTAAATGTAACGTGCGTGAAGTGTGTAACAGAAATGTAACGAACATAATAGTAAATAATAGGAAAGTAAATATGTCAGAAATGATCAGGTTATGAATAGTATTGCTTTGGGTTTCGAATCCAATTGGTACGTGATAATGTTAAGGTGACTAATCTAGTGATATGACTACTACAAACGTGTGACCCGGGTCACCGCTAGAGCCTCGTCCTCACGAAATTTGATTTGCAAATTTAAAAACTTTAACAAGTGGTAGTGCCTCCCGTTAAGGACAACAATTACCCTCAACCCTTTGAATGGTCATCTCCGGGTTGGTTTAAGACATCGAACGTAAAATGCTTTGTATTAGAGTTAAATAGGTGATTATATTTTGCTCACCGGGAGGCGGTGTAACAATGGGACCAAGTATAAAGATGTACCTTTCCCAACATGAGTTCATCAATTCTTGGTTGCATAATAAGTTCGTATAAAGACGTACGACCTTAATAGTGTTAACTAAGCCTTGGCTTATCAATCTCTACTTGTATAAAGACGTACAAGCTTCAAGAGAAGATTGATTAAAAAGGTTTTATACTTTAAAAATAAAGAACACTCACAAATATAAAGACGAATTTAGACAACAATAAAAGCCCACCAAGATGGTGGTTTTAAGGACGAATAGTTAAAAACATAAACACATCACTTGGATTAATACGTTAAACATTAACATGCACCAAACTTCATCTTCACCCTAGCAATACAAAGAGTCTAGCCACGAATGGCCATACTAACTAGCATAACGCTGAGTTTCGTAGGCTCCCCTATTGCGGAAAAAGGAGGAAGAGCCCCTCTACTCACTACTACTACTACACTCTAACTATGAAATAAGCTTTCTCTGGTGTATTCTTGGGGTGTGTAAGGGATGTCTCAATGAAGAACTCAAGCCATCTATTTATAGGCCTCAAACTGAGCAATACATGGCCGTGTATTGGATTCCACGGGCGTGCAAACACCTCGGGAATCAAACAGGGTACAAAGGACAGTGTACCGGAGTCTGGGGAGGCCAGAATGGCTTTGCACGACCGTGCAAAGGGATGCACGGTCGTGCATCCCTCTGTCTGCTCCCCAGGCTCGTCTTTTAGCTGCTGGTTGACTTGTGTTGACCTGGTTTGACTTCTTGGGGGTTAATGCTCGGGTTTGGTCCTCCAAAAGCTTGATTTCTTCATGTTTTTTGGTTGGTTTTTGCTTTGTTTGTCTTGGAGCACCGAATAAACTGCAATTGTGAAAGATTAACGTTTTAAATATCAATTGATAGGTTATTAATCAGTTAGTACCATAATATGGGAATTATTATGCATGCAAAACATGTATAATTTAAGACATATCATAATACCCCACACTTAGACTTTGCTTGTCCTCAAGCAAACTCATGCATGATAATACCCATAACTAAAACTTTACAAGAGAAATGGAACTCCAAGTAGTTGGAAATTTTGGGATAACTCTTGAGTTGCTTATTCTATTTTTGTATTTTTCTATGATGGAATCCAAGACAAGCCTACTAGAATTTCAATTATGCATAAACTTTCACTCCTCACAATGTTCACTCAACTCTAGGGTTATATGTATAGATAATGTAAGTCAAGTAGAACACTCAAGTTCGAATCAAATTATGCAATGATCATAAGCTTGTATGCAAATCAAGTCTCCACCAATTAACTAAGTAGTATGCGTGAATCAAGAGGACTTTAAAAAGGGTTGTAATGTGGCTAAAATAAAAATAAAGGGGTGAAGATGAAAATCTTTTTGGGTTTTTAGGGATTTAAAGGGTTTGAAGGGCTGCAGCTTTCGTGAAACACACATCTACGGTTTCATGGCTAAAAATGGAAAATACTAACATGTCCCTTTAAATACTCGGATCATGAGGGTATAACTAATTCGAGGGCTCGTTTATGGTCAGATTTCCAAGACCAAGGTCTCTCATTAGTGCCAAATCTTTCCTTACTGCGTAGTACACATTGCTGCCTCTCCGTATGGAACTTTCGGCTTGTAGCCTAACAGCTCCTACTTTGATCAGATGCGTATACTCATGCTGGGAATGAGTTTGATTCTTGCTACATTTTCCATCGTGGCTCCAGTTGCCACACTTCACACATTTGTCGTATCTTTTGGCTTTTCTTTTGGTGGCACTTTTTGACAAGCCGCGGAATGGTGGCAGTTGTTCTTGCTTGCGCCACCGTTTTCTTACATCACTAGTTGATTTGAAAATCATCTCTCTGAGTTCAGACAGTAATTCAGGCTTTGCGAAATGAAGGCAGAAAAGCAAATTGAAATCAAAAGAATGCATATCCAGCTCTTTAAGGTCTAACCGGTAAAAGACCAACTTCTTTCTTTTCCTTTTCTCCCTTTTCTATTTTTTTTGAAATACAAGTTCTTCAATAACTCTTTTTGCTCTCTCCTTGAAATAATTTTTTCATAAATTTCATGTAGATAGTTCGGCTGTTTCTTCCTAATACATCCACCTTCGTGTATATTTCAATTCCTTTGAGTAAAGCGGATTCTTTTTGAAGTTGCCTCAATGGTAATAAACTTGAAATGACGACATAAGATAATTTTCCCATTTTGAAGACATTCAGCCAATAACCGGTGTTTACGAAAAGCTGGTTGGGTGATAAATGTGGGTAGTAGAAAAGAAAATTCTAACGCTCAGAGGGCTATTTAGGCGGATAATATTTTTGAGATTTTTATGGTTTAAAGATAAGGGTAATAAAGTCCTAGGTGCCTCAATCACTTTCATACTTCTACTAGTTCATGGTCTTGATATGTATAAGTCACACAAGTTCTAATTATGCATAAAATTCAATCAAAAAACACTCAGTAATGCCAAATGCAAGAGCATGCGAATAATTATATATTGCGCCAAAAATTTGATGTTGTGTAATAGGCTTGATTTTCCTCACATGAAAACGGATGGGATAGGGTTTAGCGAATCGTTATGCATAATATTCATTTGTTTCTACTTGCCATGTATTAATTTTATTTAATTAGGTGCGAACTCAAAGAGGTTTTAAATATTAGGGTTTAAAATTTTGAAATTTTTTCGGGTTTTACAAAAGGTAGGTTTTTGTAAAAATTTAGTCAAACGGGTAGAATATCACAAGTTGAAATTTTACTGCTTTGAGGTTACAAGTAGTCCTGAATCTCTTAATTCCCCACCCCACACTTAAAACTGTGCATTGCCCTCAATGTACAAACGCATGTAATAAAATGCTATGCAAGAATTTAAATGCATGAAGTTTTAAGGGAAAAGAAACTGGTACTCCCCCGGTCAATTCAGTGTATAACCTAAGGCCGAAACTTATTGGTGCCGTCAACACTTTGCTTCAAATACTTCATCGAATTTCAAAGAAATTTGATGCGGTTTTCGATTCCTCAAAGAAGTGGCGGGGCTATTTGGTGATGTTATTCTACCTGACACACAAAGGAAAACATAAAAGCAGACAAGGAATATAAAAGGTAGTAGTTAAGCTACTAAGGTCCTAGTATCGAGAGGGCATACCTGGGGCTAAAGTATGAGAAACTTAAATTTGAAAAGTCAAACCCGAGGTCTACTATTCTGCTGTATGCACCAACCTCTCAATTTATTCATGATCATCGGGTTGCCACCCGAAAGCGCTACATTTATTTAAGAGACTTTAGCCCGACCCGTACGTGTTTCATCAGTCTTTCTTTTAGGTGGGAGCCATCGACTTCCACCGTATCTCCTGTTCCTTCATTCAAGTCCTTCAGTTTTGGTAGTTTGTCAAAGTACTCATCGATCCAGTCAGTGTTTTCAAAATCCTTCCCAAAATTCAGTTTCTTTCCTTTGTTGAATTCCTTACCTTTCTTCAGTTGGTAGTCCAGATTAGTATCAATGAAATGGGAAATTTCAAATGGATCATTAGATAGGCATTCATTTCCCCCTATGTTGTAGGTCACTGATTGTTTTCCGAAACGAAGTGTCAAGATTCCTTCATTCATATCAATAACGGCTTGAGTAGTGGCTAAAAATGGGCGACCCAAAATCAGAGGTACGGAATAGTCGGGTCCCATTTCTAAAACCATCAAATCGGTAGGGAAGACAAACTTGCCAACTTTTACTAGTAAGTTCTCAATGACTCCTATGGGTGATTTGACTAATCCATCTGTGAGTTCGATAGTTGCATTGACAGGTCGTGGATTACCAATATTTAACCTTTTAAACATGACATAAGGCATTACATTCACACTTGCTCCTAGGTCAGCGAGCGCAAAGATTAATGGTAATGGTCCGATAGAACAAGGTAGAGAGAACTTTCCAGGATCTGAAAGTTTCTTTGGAAGGCACCTTTCAATGAGAGCGACACAATGATTAGTCCTTTTTACTGCTTCCTCCATGTTTCTTTTGTTTGTAAGGAAATCTTTCAAGAAACGTCCATACTTAGGCATTTGTTGTATGATATCCAGGAAAGGAAGATTGACATGGATCTGGCTTAATAGTTCGATGAATTTCTCATATTATTCGTCAGTCTTCTGCTTTACTAACCTTCCTGGGTATAGTATGTGGGATTGGAACGTTCTCTTTGTCGGAACTTTTGGAGGAGTATCTATTTGGCGTAGAGCTGTTCTTTCTTCAAAAGGTCTAGAATCAACCTAAGGTGTTGTTCATGATCCGCTTTAGTCTTGGAGTAGATCAGGATGTCGTCAATGAAGACGATTACAAATTTATCTAAATATGGTTTGCACACATGGTTCACGAGGTCCATGAAAACCGCGGGTGCATTGGTTAACCCAAAAGGCATAACCATGAATTCGTAGTGACTGTATCTTGTACGAAAGGCAGTGTTTGGAATATCTTCATCATGCACGCGAAGTTGGTGATATCCGGATCTAAGATCAATTTTTGAGAAACAGGTTGAACCTTGAAGTTGGTCAAAGAGGTCGTCAATCCTCGGTAATGGGTACCGGTTCTTGATGGTGATGTGTGAATTTTGATGTAGTTAAATATTATATAATAATATTTAGAGATTATGGTTTCACGAGATCAGGTTTTAAATTTATAAGATGATAATTACTTTAACTTAAAAACACACACAATAGGCAAGTGTGCCTATCGCAGCGTAATATAGTTTAGGTAAGAACCAAGTATCGAACCAATGGACACGGTCGAATTCTAATACTCAACTTTTGTTAACGTTTAGCCAGTTTAATTAGTGAGTGAGTTTTGTGTCCTTGTAGAACAGGAAAGTAAATCATAGAACATTAAATAGCGGTAAAGTAAATAGCAGAAAAGTAAAAACGTGCGTAAAGTGTGTAACAGAAATGTAACGAACAGGATAGTAAATAACATGAAAGTAAATATGTCGGGAATGATTAGGTTACGAATAGTATTGCTTTGGGTTTCGAATCTGCTTGGTACGTGATAACGTTAAGTTGACTAATCCAGTGATATGACTACTACAAACGTGTGACCCGGGTCACCGCTAGAGCCTCGTCCTCACGACATTTGATTTGCAAATTTAAAAAGCTTTAACAAGTGGTAGTGCCTCCCGTTAAGGACAACAATTACCCTCAACCCTTCAAATGGTCATCTCCAGGTTGGTTTAAGACATTGAACGTAAAATGCTTTGTATTAGAGTTAAATAGGTGATTATATTTTGCTCACCGGGAGGCGGTGTAACATTGGGACCAAGTATAAAGATGTGCCGTTCCCAACATGAGTTCACCAATTCTTGGTTGCATAATAAGTTCGTATAAAGACGTACGACCTTAATAGTGTTAACCAAGCCTTGGCTTATCAATCTCTACTTGTATTAAGATGTACAAGCTTCAAGAGAAGTTTGATTAAAAAATTTTATACTTTAAAAATCAAGAACACTCACAAATATAAAGACGGATTTAGACAATAATAAAAGCCCACCAAGATGGTGGTTTTAAGGATGAATAGTTAAAGACATAAACACATCACTTGGATTAATACGTTAAACATTAACATGCACCAAACTTCATCTTCACGCTAGAAATATAAAGAGTCTAGCCATGAATGACCATACTAACTAGCATAACGCTGAGTTTCGTAGGCTCCACTATTACGGAACAAGTAGGAAGAGCCCCTCTACTCACTACTACTACTACACTCTAACTACGAAATAAGCTTTCTCTGGTGTGTTCTTGGGGTGTGTAAGGGATGTCTCAATGAAGCACTCAAGCCATCTATTTATAGGCCTCAAAATGAGCAATGCACGGCCGTGCATTGGATTGCACGGGCATGCAAACACCTCGGGAATCAAACAGGGTACAAAGGACAGTGTACCGGAGTCTGGGGAGGCCAGACTGGCTTTGCACGACCGTGCAAAGGGATGCACGGCCGTGCATCCCTCTGTCTGCTCCGCAGACTCGTCTTTTAGCTATTAGTTGACTTGTGTTGACCTGGTTTGACTTCTTGGGGGTCAATGCTCGGGTTTGGTCCTTCAAAAGCTTGATTTCTTCATGTTTTAGGCTCGTTTTTTGCTTTGTTTATCTTGGACCACCGAATAACCTGCAATTGTGAAATATTAATGTTTTAAGTATCAATTGTGAGGTTATTAATCAATTAGTACCATAATATGGAGATTATTATGCATGTAAAACATGTATAGTTTAAGACAGGTGCACCTCAGGGTGATGACTTGGACGGATGAAACCTTTATCAGCAAGTTCTTGGAGTTGGCTTGCAAGTTCTTGCATTTCTGAAGGTGCGGGTCTGTATGGAGCTTTAGCTACGAGATTTGCTCTAGGCACAAGGTCGATGCGAAACTCCACTTGTCGTACGGGCGGCAGTCCAGATAGATCTTCCAGAAATACTTCAGGAAAATCTCGAATGATTGGAATGTCTTGAATCTTTCTCCCTTTGTCCTTCTTTTCCACAATGTGTGCCAGGAAGGCTACGTACTTCTTTCGTAAATACTTTTGGGCTATGGTGCAAGACATGAGTTTGAGTCCACTATTAGGCTTCTCACCAAAGATTCGCAACGTGTCGCCCGAAGGAAGAGGAATTCGAATGCATTTCTCAAAACAAAAGACTTCAGCATAGTGGTTGGATAACCAATCCATACCAATGATGATATCGAAGCTTCCCAATTGCATTGGAATAAGGTTGACATGGAAGGTGTGCTCGTTAAGCTCAAGAGAACAATCGTGGATAATAGAGTCAATTGTAATGGGATTTTCATCCGCTACTTCGACGGTAAAAGTTTTCTCTAATTTGTTTCGTGTTTTTACAAGTAAAGGCTCAAATTCATGTGACACAAAACTCCTATCGGCACCGGTATCAAATAAAATAGAAGCATATTGGTTATTGACGAGAAACGTACCATTAACAACATTGTTGTTAGCTTGGGCTTGATTGGCGTTTATGTTGAAAAAACGCCCACGAGCACCACCTTGATTTGCATTAATCAACCTTGGGCAACGGTTTTGGAAGTGGTTTGGGTCACCACACTCGTAGCAAGCGCTCCCATTAGCAATAGCTGGCATAACGTGGTTGGAAACTGGCGGATTGGTTTGGTTTCCTGGATTGGCTTGTGCAACAGGAGCTCCAGCTCTGCAAGCATTAGCCACATGTCCATATTTCCCACAACTTGTACATAGGCGGCACCATACAATCGTGTAGTGATGATACCTGCAGGTGTTACATTGGGGATTGACAACTACATATGGCCTTCTGTCGGGATTCTGAGCCACAGGGGCAACTTGGGTGATGGGTACAGCAGGGTTAACGACGGCAAAGTTCTTAGCCTTGCGCTTCTTATTATTGAAAGAAGTTTCAGGCTTGTCTACCTTGGTCATTTCAGATGGGGTTGCTTGGTCACTGATCTTCTCCGCACCCTTTCTTGTCAATGTACCTACCTTCATGTGGTTGTTAGTTAACGTGGCGGCTAGGCGTATAGCGTCTTCAAGAGTGGCGGGGTTTCTTTCCTGTGTCCTCGATAATCATAGGTAGTCCCCCTATTTCCTTCTCAATACCCCGAGACAGAGGTGTGACCATGTGTGGCATCAAGAGACTCAACTCATGGAAACGAGTTATGTAGACCAAGTTTTCACCACTGTTTTGGGTAAGATCCCAAAACTCAGCTTCCATCTTCTTCATTTCATTCCAAGGACAGAACTCCTCGGTCATCAGTCTCTTCACATCATCCCATGGTAATGCCATTGCCACATCAATCCCTCTATTCCTTTTCTCACCGTTCCACAAAGTGAGCACCCGTTCCTAGAAAACGCTCGTAGCATAACAAACTCAAAGATTATCAGGGCAGTCACTGTTGAGGAAAGTGTTTTCAATGCCTTCAAACCTCTGAAGGAGACCTGTAGCTCCCTCAGTACCATAGAACTTGATGGGGTTTCACGAGTTAAATCGTTTGAAGGTGCATTGGGGCGGGTTGGCACCACCACCACCAGTAGCATTTCCAATACTGTTGTTATTGGCCTGAGTGAGTTGGTTCACAAGTTGAGTAAGGAGGTCAGCAAGGTCATTGTTGTTGTTGTTGGTCTCGTTGGCACGACGGGGAGGCATGCTATAGAAGAAACAACACAAGGGTAAGAATAGTTATATTTGTATTATGTTGGTAATATAACCATTTGAATACTATGACTTATCAGGGTTATTTAAATTCATGAAATTTTCGGGAAGACATGTTTTAGCCTATAAGTGAACACTCATTCCAGGAATTCCTAGGAAAGCATACGGGTCCTTCGGTTGATTTGGATTTATACGAAATTCTTTTCTAGATAGAAAACCCAGAATACAAGTGTCACCCTTCTAGATTGCACATGTTCCCTACTAATTACTAGAATTTAAAGCCTTGACGAGGTTTATGGATTTTGATGATGACATAGGTAGGGGTAGGAATGATAAGAGTCCTAGGATAGCAGTACTAATAAGTAATCTAACAAGCAAGGCATCACATAGCATGCAGTGTGGTATAAAATGGGTGTCTTATGGTTATAGTCTAGGTTATGAATTTCTAATAACCTAATTCCCTATAACCATGGCTCTGATACCAATCTGTCACACCCCAACCCACGGCGGGACATGTAGACTGTTCATAAGCACATGATCATACTAAAGTTGCATATTTCATTAAACCTAAATTCATTACAATTGTTTCATCAAAACAAAGACAAACAGAGAACACAATAGTTCGAACAAAGTTTAATTTATTAACTAGGTCTTGCAACTTCCTACGTGATGACTCTTGAACATAACTCTCAATTATTGGCACCTGAAACACGATGAAAACAGAGTCAACTAAAAAGTTGGTGACTATACATAGGTTTTAGCACAACAAGTGTAATCAAAAGTTTGTGTACAATTCATATGATACGTGGATTAATAGGGCAATTATGGAGAACCATTATAGTTTAAACTGGGGCACAAAATCAAACCTTGTGACTGATAGGCATAACTCAAATGTTATCCTTAAGTGTTTTTTTGTAACAATCACCCTAACCGGGTGGGTTGGTCAGACTCAACATATCTATCATTGTATATCGTCGGCTTGTATTGGGTTAATGATTGCACTTGCACTATGCACAAAAAGTATGTAAATGTTGTTTACACAAATAGTGTTCAAGCATAAGACACAAATTGCACACATGATCATAATGTTTGAATTGTAAGGATTGCAAATAGTTTGTATGAAATCATGTTTAATGTAAAAGTGAAAAGGGGGCTATGTAAACTCACATTGGACTTGTAGCTTGAATTCACAAGCACGGATAGTTGCAAAAGTTGTTTAGCTAACACGAGGTTAACCTATGAGTAAACGTTGTATGTGTATCAATGCCATGTTCACAAGACTAATGTATAAAGATTGTTGGGTATAATTTTGAGATTGATGCTGTCAGTCGAAACTACATTATCGAAACCACTAGTTTCGGTTGAACATTTGTTCAATCGAAACTACTAGTTTCGGTTGAACATTGTTTCAATCGAAACTATGTAGTTTTGATACTTTTTTTTCAGGCCTATTTGGGCGGTGGCTTTGAAAATAAGGCGCATGTGCTTGGCCTCATATATATAGTAGAATACCTCATAGGAGGAGTGTGTGTATGTAGAGGGAATCACCACCCCAGGGGGAGCTCACCCTGGGTGAGATTAATTGTGAGTGTATGAGGAGTTTTATTATTTTCATATCAATGAAAGAATCATACGTTTTATGCTTTCAATTATCTATTCTTGTTCACTTTTATATATTTTATGTTCGTGTATTTGATTCCCGCAGCCGTCTCTACCCTTTTTCTGATTCGAGAGTGATACCGGATCAAGGGATTCCACCTCATGATTCGGATCGTTTGATGGATTTCTCCGCAGATCTGTGTTTGCGGGTCTGCTGAGGACCTACAAAGATATTGGACTAGATTGAATGGTGTGTATACGTTTGTTATTAATGAAATAATATGTTCGTTTAAATATGAATAATATGTTTGTAAATAAATGATTGAATATGTATAAATATATATATATATATATATATATATTTAATTTGTTTACAAATAAATGGATAAATGTTTAACTAATTTTTTTACTTGAATGTATAGATAATTAGATTAATAATTTATACGTTTCAATTAACTTAATAGTTAAATTAATTCTTTACTAAAATAAATAAACAATAAAGGGTCATTGATTGTTCTAAATACTTGTGTATTAATAAAATAACTCATAAGGGTTTTAAATTAATTAATTATGTACATCTTTAATAAAATTTATTGGTTTTTAATTCTCTAAAATATTAAATAATTATTTAAAGTCGTTAGGTTAATAATTTAGTTCATAAAATGTTCTCGGGTCTTGGGAGTTTTATAAAATAATTTTTATAGGGAAAATAAGGTTAAAATTCTGTTTAAAAATAATTTTTAAAAAAGATTGCAGACCACGAGACTCAAACCCGGGTCTAATCGGAAAGAGATAAGGCGTGCAACCACTACACCAGTCTGGTCTCAGTGTTAATAGGCCGGCCTGGTTAAGTTTTAATCGGTGATCACAGGGGGAACCGGGCTATAGGCCAGTGCACTCGCAAAAACAAGGTGCGGGGCAAGGATCGAACCCGCGACCTTCTTCGTGTGAGACGAGGGTTTTAACCAATGGACTTGGGCTTATGCCTTGGTCTATAACAGACGTGAATTTTTTTTATTAACCAAACCGAAACCGTCTTCTTCCCCAACTCGCCACTCAAACCAAACCCTAACCCCAATGTCCCCCAATTCGTACCCGATCGTTCACAAGACCATATGGCTTTTGTTCAGGGGTTTGAGACGAGCCTAATGACACAAGATTTACCTCTAATGCTTACGTGTGGAGGACGAACGGTAGGGACGTCCGAATCGGCAATTCGTGAGTTCGTCGGAGTTCTTGAGAGGGAGTACGACGAAATCGAGTGATTAGGAAGTTTTGGGTGAATGTTATGTAGGTGTGGGATCAGTTTTTATAGACCGAAGCGTTTAATGCTCAAATTGATGTGAGGCTTGATTAGGGACGGTCATGAGCCGTTTGTAATCAAATCCTTTGATTATCGCAGTAATTGGTTCGTTATGGACGATCCTAACAGTCGTATAACCGCCTACAAGTGTTTGATTATAGTTAATTAAACTACTTGGAGGGTTTGGAATCAAGATCGATGGTGATTTTGGTCCTGTTGACTTTCAAAAGTCAACATACGGGTTTAGGGTTTCAAACTCACAAGGGTCCAATGTTGAGGGTCTAATGCTTTCAAAGGGTTCATTGGTTCAAGTGGGGGGGGGGGGGGTTTCATATGACCAATGAGGAGTTCAAACAAGTTTATTAGTTTCAAATCTTTTGTGTTTATAAAACTTATTTTATAAACTTTATGAAATTAAAACTACAAGTTTGAAATGTTTTATATAACTTTGTCAAACATATATCTCTAAACTAAATAACTATTTATGTAATATGCACATATATTGTCATGAAAACGGAAATTGTATATATATATTTGGAATTTAAATATATAACTCACATACATATATATACTTACATGTTTATAAAAGAGTGGGACTTAAAACACATGTTTTAGGTGATTATTGATAATTCTTTGCCATGTATTTATATCTAATTATATTTATTCATATGTGTCATAATGAAAATTAAATTTCTAATTAAATGGAATAAGTATATGCATATGTAGGTATATATTTAATATATATATATATATATATATATATATATATAACCATAGGGGTGTTGCATAATAAATGCATAACTTGTAATTAGCATAACAAAATTAAATGATCCAAAATAATGTTATTGCACCAATTTAAAGCATGAGAAAACCCTAAATGTTACAGTATCCTCTAGTTGAGGGGATTTCGTCCAGAAATTCAACTAGTTGGTGTTACTGAATCAGGAAAGAGGTGAGGGTACTTGAGCTTCATCTGATCCTCACGTTCTCAAGTGAACTCTGGGCCACGTTTAGATTTCCAACGAACTTTGACAATAGGAATACGGCTTCACTTGAGTTGTTTTATCTCACGATCCATAATATCCACGGGTTTTTCAACAAAGTGCATAGTGTCGTCAATGTGCACTTCGTCAAGCGGAATGTGAAGATTCTCGTCAGCTAGGCATTTCTTTAGGTTGGATACATGAAATGTAGGATGCACGTTGCTGAGTTCTTGAGGTAACTCGAGTTTGTAAGCCACTCTCCCAATCCTTTCAAGGATTTTGAATGGACCCACATAGCGAGGTGCTAGCTTACCCTTCTTCCCGAAGTGAACCATGCCCTTCCAAGGAGACACCTTTAGAAGTACAAGGTCCCCGACTTGAAATTCTAAGGGTTTTCGTCGTTTGTCGGCGTAGCTCTTTTGTCGACTACTCGCTACTCAAATGTTGTCACAGATTTGAATGGGGGTGGGGGGTTCCCTGATGGTTGTATATCATTACTAATTGTGAAATGTGGGGTGTTTTGAATGTAGATAAAGCTTCGGTCTAGCCTCGGGTCTTTTGTTCGAGGTGGATTGGATTCTCCTAAAGGCTTGTAGTGTTTACTTTGTTGAAATTTGACCTCTATCCAATGTTTTCAGAACCGGACAGGACATCGAACCGGTCGCCTTACCGGTTCGCTGGTCGGACCGGTCCAAACGGATTTAAGAACCGGATAACATCACAAATAATATAAAATTTATATATATATATATATATATATATAATTTAGTTATACACGTTTAATTTAAATTATTGTTATAATTTTTTATTTTAGAAAATTAGAATGCATAGTTAGTTTTCATGAAAGAAGTATAGAAACTAAATTACTATGGGGCTAATAATGGCAGGTCTTGATTTAACAAGGATTTTAGTAAAACATAAGTTTAACCTAGATATAAAATGGATGTTAAGGGGCGCCTCTTTTTCCATTTCTTTCTTCTCTAGGAGATTTCTAGATCTCTATCTTCTCATTTTACATCTTCTTTGGTGCGTTAATCAGATTTCATCTTCTCCACTCAGAACAGGGCAATAGCAACTTGTAAGTGCTAACACAGATGACAGATTGTGAATCAGAAGAGCAACAAAGACCTTGTAAAGTTGTAATCACTAACCTGGTGAATAAGGGGCAGCAATGGACGATGGAGACCGGAGGGAGTGAGAGACCTCAGGGGCAGAGCGATTTAGGGTTTTTTTCTCCCGTATTTGAGATTTAGCCCAATCTGTATAAGTTAAAAAAGAAAAAAAATAAATAGCATGACCCGGTTCGACCGCCGGTTCCCCGATCCGACCGCCGGTTCCCGGTCCGAACGGTCGGGTCTCTGCAGGATCGTTTGAACACATTGAACCGGACCGTTCTGGTCATCGGGTCCCGGTCCGGTCCGGGTTTGAAAACATTGGCTCTATCTATAACAATTCTATAACTATATACAAAACAATAGCACGTGAACAATAACACAAACCTATTGTTCCAAATGGACGGCCAGTACACGTGGCGTAATTTTATTGGTTGACTTTTTTTTGGGGGTTTACCCACTTTTTTGTATTAATAACTTTTAGCAGTAACTTTAACAAAAAGTCTTAGTTGGCCTAGTGATAGCAGCCACTTTCTTGTTATCTCACATCCACCCACCCATCCATCATGGTTCGAACTTTAGGGGTGGGGTTCTTTTATTTTTTTTAAATTTGATTTTTAAAAGTTTGTATTAACCTTATATTTTTTTTAGTTTTACGTTACAAACCTTAACGCTTATGTAACCATTAGAGCACCTCCAACGCGGAGTTCCGCGAAGGCGGACGGCGAAGCTGACAAGGGAACCCATTGAAGATGTTGTCTAGTTGACGTTCGGTTGGGTCATCATCCGGCTTTCTGGATAGAAGTGGACGAGGAAGGTGAGCCATCCTATGGGGTGTCATTCAATTTTTTTTTGCTTTTCAACGGTAAGGTTTTTAAAAAATAATAATATTTTATTTATTTTTTTGTTTTTACCTCACCAACGGCTAGCTTTTTAAAAAATAATAATTATTTTTTTTCCTTTCAAACGGCTCTTTTCCATTTTAAATAAAAAATTAATTTTTTTCTTCAAAAAATCACTATAAATACACAACACTACTCAAATTTTACCAAACCAAAATTTTCTACTTTTCTCTATATAATGGATGATAACACTTCGTATCAACGTTTACTATACGATGCTAACAATCCAAACTCCAATCCAATGCCGAATCCATCCTTCGGGTTTCAACAGTTTTCATAATCCGGTTTCTTACCCTACGCGAATCCAAACTTTGGATTTCAACAATTCCAACAACAAGCTTATCCACCAAATCCTGGTTTCTAACAGTTATCATATCCTGGTATCTAACAGTTTCAAACACCTACACTCACACCAACTCCAAATCCAACTCCTAGTGACACTCAAATGTCGTTCACATTGTCACCATCACTTGTAGTGGGTGACTCAGCTTCCCCGTCGGCTAGAAAAAAAGAAAGGGAAATCAGTCGTGCAACCTACTAAGAAAAGGGTTCAAAGGAAGTGGGCAACAGACGAGGAGAAGCTTCGTGCTCAGGCTTTTATTCACATCTCTGTGGATTCGAAAATTGGAAATAGCCAAAAAAGCAACGATTTCTGGGCGCGTATCCATGGTTATTTCAATGACAATTCTAGTAAGTGCCTCGGGTCGAGGATCGACAGATCTTACTTTATTTAAAACATCTTAAAACATTGATCCATGAAGGTAGTTTTGAAACGAGTTACGTCCAATAATTATTATCTAATAATTATCTATGAATATGGTTTCCAACTTCTTGGTCTTTCATTCATAATGAACCAACCATCCGGTTCACAGTAGTCTTGCGTTCAGATTGATTCCCATGAATCTGATCGACTACGGACATTTAGAATAATCTATATATTCAAGGATTTCTAAAACGTATACACTATCGAACACAGTAACATCTAATTATAATGCATTTAACCATTAAATCAAATATAAAAACTAATGTAACTGTATTGTTTGAAAACACCAAATACTAAATACAGATCAAACCCACTGTCTAGCAAATCTAAGGCCTATCTTGTCAGCATGCCCCTCATGTTTAGAATGAGGCATAGGCTTAGTGAACGGGTCGGCTAGATTCTGATCCGTGTGAACTTTGTTTAACACGATGTCTCCCCGTTCCAATATATCCCGAACATAAAGAAATATTCTGAGTATGTGCTTTGTGTTGTGGTGTGACCTTGGTTCCTTAGCTTAAGCAATGGCACCAGTATTGTCACACAGTATCTTGATCGGTTTATGAATGCTAGGCATTACTCTGAGATCAGTAATGAACTTCTTTATCCAAGCAGCTTCCGAAGCGGCAATGTATTCTGACTCGGTGGTGGATTGAGCAACAACACTTTGCTTAATACTCTTCCAAGTGATCGCACCACCATTCAGAACAAATACAAATCCCGTTTGAGATAGAGAATCATCTCGATCAGTTTGGAAGCTATCATCAGTGTAACATTTAACAGCTAGTTCTTCTTCCAGTCCTCCGTATATCAAGAACATATCCTTAGTTCTTCTCAAGTACTTTAGGATGTTCTTTACAGCTATCCAGTGACTCTCACCAAGATTCTGTTGATATCTGCTTGTCATGCTTAAAGCGTACGATACGTCAGGTCTAGTACATAACATGACATACATGATTGAACCAATTGCAGAAGCATATGGAACCTTTTCCATTTTCTTTTTTGTCCTCGTTAGACTGAGGGCACTGTTTATTATTCAGTATGGTTCCATGTGCCATAGGAAAAGACCCTCTCTTAGAGTCTTGCACGAAAAAGCGTCGAATGACCTTATCAATGTATGTATATTGACTTAAACCTATAAGCCGCTTTGATCTATCTCTATAGATCTTTATTCCCAGAATATAAGCAGCATCATCAAGATCTTTTATTGCGAAACATTTACCTAACCAAGACTTTACGTCTTTAGCATAGGGATATGGTTTCCAATGAGCAGTATGTCATCTACATATAGAATCAGAAAAGTCACATGGCTCCCACCTGCCTTCTTGTAGACACAAGGTTCATCTTCGTTCTTGACAAAACCAAACTCTTTGATTTTCTGGTCAAAGCGAAGATTCTAGCTTCTGGATGCCTGTTTTAATCAATAAATGGATTTGTTTAACTTGCATACCTTATTAGGATTCTCTAGATCTTCAAAACCTTCCGGTTAAACCATATAGACATCTTCAGTAAGATGCCCATTTAGGAACGTGGTTTTGACATTCATTTGCCATATCTCGTAGTCATAATACGCGACAATGGCAAGCAAGATCCTAATAGACTTAAGCATGACTACTGGCGAGAAGGTTTCATCATAATCAATTCCTTGAGTCTGAGTAAAACCTTTCGCTACCAGCCTTGCTTTAAAGGTTTGCACATTCCCATCCATGTCGATTTTCTTCTTGAAAATCCACTTTCTTTCTACGGTCCGACTATCAGGAGGAAGATCAACCAAGTCCCATACATGGTTGTCGTACATGGATTGGATTTCAGCATCCATGGCTTCAAGCCATTTCTTAGAATCAGAATCTAAGATTGCAGATTTGTAACTAGTGGGCTCTGTATGCTCAACTACAAGGATGTCGTCAATCTGGTGAATCCCGATATACCGGTCGGGTTCATGACATCCCTAGCACTTCTGCGAATAGCTTGTGTCACAGTTGAATCTTGAACATTACTAGATTCAGTTTTAGCAGTCTCATGCTGAACGGCAGATTCAGATTATGGTTCTTGGATCTCATCCATATCCACATGGTTATCTCCAATCCCTCTCGCAAGAAGTTCTTTCTTCAAGAAAGTAGCTCTGCGTTTAATGAAAACTTGATTTTTAACAGGATCTTAGAAGTAGTAACCGATTGTTTTAGGGTATCCGACGAAAACAACTTTATTGCCACGAGGATTTAGTTTATCCGTAGATTTACTTGTAACATATGCGTTACATCCCAAACCCTAAGGTAGGACACTTTAGGTTTCTCTCCATGCCAAATCTCATAAGGCATTTTGTCCACCTTCTTCGTAGGGATAGATTTATGATTCTCGTGGCAGTCTCGAGAGCAAAACTCCAGAAGGAGTGTGGAAGGTTTGTGCGACACATCATGGACGAACCATATAATAGAGTTCGATTTCTCCTTTCGGATACACCTTTAAGTAGAGGTGTTCCTTGGTGGAGTAAGCTGAGAAATAATCCCACATTTCATTAGATGTTTGTCAAACTCTTGACTAAGATATTCACCACCTCGATCAGATCGAAGCATCTTAATCGTCTTACCAAGCTGATTTTGTACTTCATTCTGTTACTGTTTGAACATTTCAAACGTTTCATGTTTATGCTTCATAAGATAAACATGACCATATCTACTGAATTCATCAGTAAATGTCACGAAGTATCTCTCTCCACTTGTAGACATTGTTCTGAATGGACCATATACATCAGTATATACAAGTCCTAATAGATCCTTAGCCCTTTGACCGATACTGGAAAAGGAGCCTTGGTTAGCTTTCCACTTAAACATGATTCACAATCATCAAACAACTCTTGACCAGTAGAATTTAGATTTCCGGCGGTCTGGAGTTTCTTCATGCGATTCTTGTTTATGTGTCCAAGTCTACAATGCCGTATATACGTATCATTGAAATCATATTTCGTACGTTTAGAGGATATATTAAATATAACATTATTATCATGGACTTCTATCTCATAGATTCCATTATAAGGCTTTGTAGAAAAATAAAACAAACCATTCAAATATGCATAAATGAAATCATTGTCAAAAGCATAATTAAATCCTTGTTCCCGCAAAGCGGATACTGAAACAAGTTCTAAATCAGAAGGAAGTAAAAGAGTGTATTCTCCTACAACCTTCACAACAACCTTTTGTCCATTTCCCACATGGAGCTCCAGGTCGCCTTGCTTCAGCCTCCTAACCTTCTTTAGTCCCTGCAAATCATTACAAATATGATAACCACATCCAGTGTCAGACACCCAAGATTTACTAGACAATGAGAAGATCTCAATAATAAACATACCTGAGGACTGTCCTCCAACAGACTTCTTCTGTTTCAACTCGGCTAGCTATTTTGGGCAGTTCCTCCTCTAGTGTTCGACTTCATCACAATGAAAACATTTGACACCCTTTAGAGGTTTCTTGGCAACAGCTTTGCCTTTACCCTTGCTCTTGAAGCTTTTCTTGCCTTTTCCCTTGGCTTTAGATTTCTTGACCCGACCCTCCTTAATCATTCGCACTAGACCAGACTTAGCAGGAACTGGTATGTTCATCTAAGCAGTTTTTAACATAATATGTAACTCTGAGATGGTCTTGTCCCAAGCATTCATATTGTAATTTATAGTGAAATGATCATATGATTTCGGCAGTGAGTTGAGGATAATATCCCCGACCAATTCATTACTTAAAGGGGAGTCAAGACGTGCTAGATGATCAATGTATCCCTTCATCTTTAACACATAAGTGCTGACTGAAGAACCTTCTTGCATACGACAACTTATTAGTGATCTTATCACCTCAAAGCGCCACGTCGAGCCTGCTGCTGGAACATTTCCTGCAGTTGCCTAATCATGTCGTATGCCGGCATGTCCACCAGATATTTTTGATGTTCCGGTATCATGGACGCCAGTATCAAGCAAGAGACCTTGATAGAGTCATCAACATGCTTATCCCAGTTCTTACAGGCTTGGCCCGTAGCAGCAACTGGTTCTTCCGGGATTGGTTCCTCGAGAACATACAGTTTGTTTTCAGCCTTGATAACAATTGTCAAGTTTCGGTACCAGTACATGAAGTTGGAGTTGTCAAGCTTATCCTTCTCAAGGATAGATTTCAGGGAGAATGAGGAATTTGTATTAGATTCGTTAGACATCTACAAAATTAAAAATAAAGGTTTTTAGTATTTTCAAGCATAATATCCTAATTAGAATCTTATGACCCAGTTGCAAAATAACATATAATTAGGAATGAGATCCTGGTTCCCCATGTCTCAGTGAATGGCTGAGCACTCTTCACTGGCATAGCTAGATAGGTAGGTAAAGATTACCGATTGTATCAACTATACAACTCTCGGTTTGAGGGGCATGACGAGAAATGTCAAGCTTTGGATACGTTTCCCTCAACTACGTCCACTTAAACGGCTTAAGTGATTTTTGTCCTTCAATTGTAACTGAAGACCCAGCCTAAGTGACTCAGGAATCGCGGTTCTACCTTCAACTAAAACCGTAGGGCCGGATGCAGGGTAATTCACTAACACCGGGGGTTCGGATAGATTAGTTGAAGTGTCATAATTAAGGGCTGCGCAGAAAAATCGATTTTATATATTGGGATTTCTTTAATATTTTTAAATATTACCGTTTCGTCAAAAACATTTTGGTCGACGAGTAGCATGATACAAGTCGCGCAATTTTAGTAAACCGATTTTACTAATTAGTTCGTGAAACACTTTCAACACTCGATACAATCCAATTTCAAATACCCTATTTAATCTAAATTGGTCATTCGTCGCGAACAGTTTTTAAACTAATCAACTCTTTAATTAATTTAAAATTGTTTTAAATAAAACTATTAAATTTAAAACTTGTTTTTACTTTTAAATAAAACACATTTTTATTTAATTACCTTTTCGAGAAAAATAAACAATTTAATTATCTCGTCGTTTTTAAATTGTGTCAAAAGTTTTATAAAAAAATTTGCGGTTTAATTATTATCCTAAATAATTTTAATCACAACCACAAAATAAATAAAACATAGAATCGAGCAACTAGGAAAAAATGTCTCGTTTCGTTCGATCTATCAAACGAATAACCGGACTGTTCTAAGGGATAACAAAATTAACAAATCTTTCATCTCCCACTTAGTCCAAGATCTTCATTTTTAGTCCTGTCATTGTCCGCTTTGTTCTTCTAGTCTTCGTCTCTTTAGGATTACAATATTTATTTACAAATACACTAAAAATAAATAAATAAACCTATCTATTACACCGGGGTTCCAAATAACCCATAAAAATATAAAGAGAAACAACCAATCAACAAACAATACAACTACAGGTCTCTAGTTCTCGATTAAATCAACACAATCACAACAAATGAAAAATGCTTGATCTTTTGTCAAACAATAGTTTTGACAAATAAAACAATATATCGATAAAAAAATATGTCTAAACGCGCGTAAAGGTGGCTCTGATACCACTGTTGGGAATCATGGTACCAGTTTTAACTTCTAAAACAATAATTACTTAAACCTTTTAAATAAATAAATAAATCAGATATATTTTAGCGGAAGCGATTTAATGGTACAACAAAACAGATCAGATCTGGATTCCTTTCAGTGATCCAATTACATGCGTATAAACAATATTAAATAAACCAACCATAGGCTCACTGCCGCAGGTGGTGGTGGTTCAGTGTCGGACTCGCAAAGGGAGGGGGCGCCAATTTTGGGGTTAGGAGGATTAGGGATTATGTTTGATTATAATGTTATATTTATAAACATTATAATTACACATTGGTCCCCTATGGTATTAACAGTTAATACCCTAGTAATAATTAACTGTTTAATTATCAACCTTTGTATTTTACTAACTACTAATAATCAGTAAAATTTAATCTATAAATGTTTAACAGATTAAACATTTATTCCCTGTAAATAATTAATTAATCAGATAATTAATTATCTTAATCTCCAATAAATATTTCTCTAAATCTTTATTCACCGTTTAATAAAAACCGTCTTTCGTGAACTACAATAGTTAACAATAAATATTATATAATTGTTCGTTGCCTAAGGTGTAACTCTTTGAATCGTACCTCGTTAGTAACGTTAACTTAATTGACGATCGGAAATCATATATCCAACAACACTGGCATATGATTTCGACACAACTCAAAGGTTTGGTGGCATTTTCAACCGGCTCAAATCCCAAAGGAGAAACGGTTGGTCGGACGATCAAATCATGTCTCTTGCTAGAGAAGAGTTCATTGCTGCCAGCGGATCTATGTTTAGATACGAGCATGTGTGGAATATCTTGAAAGTAGAGCCTAAATGTCACGAACCGGTCCCCTTTCAACCGAAGAGGACTAAGACTTCAACTTCAGGGCAACGCTGATGACACTCCTATCTCAATAGAGGACTTCCAGGACAATCTGGAAGACGAGTCAGAAGAGTATCAAGAACTGACTCGTCCCATCGGTCAAATGAAGTCAAAGGCAAAGGCAAAGGAAAAGGCAAAAGCGAAGGCGAATTCAAACAAAATGAAAGAGCATGTTGAGATGTTGAGAAAGCGAGTAGAATCCGTGGACACGTTCAATCAAAAAATGGATCACTTCTTGTATAACCAAAACATTAACATACTAATGATGGATCGAACGCACATGGATCCGGAAATATTTGCGACACACATGACGTTATGTGAAAACAGTAAGAAAAAACATAACTCATAGGTTATGCAATTTTTAATTTTTAGGTTATGTAATTTTTTATTTTTGTTTATTTTTTTTTAAATATTATATTATTTTAAATAATACAAAATATAAAAAATAAGATTATAATAAATAAGTTTTTTGGTATATAAAATATAAATGTAAAAATAGGTGATTATATGGAAATATAAGGGTATTTAAAAGTTGATGTATGGTTGAAGTAAAAAAATAAATTTTTAAATGATGAGTGAAAATATGATATGACGTATTTGATTTGATTGATGACATCCACCATTATGGGTGCTCTTACCGCGAGTTACTATACCATTGCGGAGCGCGAATTATTACACTACTTGACTACGTGTAGACAAGCAGAAACCCTCTGCCCTATCTGAATTCCGAGGAGTTTGAGTTGAATATCATCATCAAACCCCCAGAGTTTGTAGACCATGGCGGCTCTTCCTCTTTCCAATCAATACTCTCTCTGCACACCTCGCCTTGTTCACATATCCGTTCTCAAATCCCCACGGTTACCTCTTCAACCGCACCACACTTATAAACCCATTTTAGGCCTTTCTCGGTCTCTCCACACCCGTCCACCATGTACAAATTGGCATTCGCTCAAGTTCTTTAGTACAGCCAAGGACACAACTGTTGAGGTACCCTCACTTTCAGATCTTTTTGCACTATATGAAATTGTTGGGGATTCTTCAATTTAATAAATGTTCTAACCCTTAGGCTGCTACTAACATGGATTTTGATGTTTGACCTCAAACCTAGCACCCCTTTTACAATCTCACAATTTAAACATGTAATATCCAAATTGTTTAGTCATGCATTATGAAAACACTGTGAAAGTTTAAACTAAAATATGTGATTATAATCAATTTCGCTGCCAATGAGCCCCGGATCAATTGGTTTGGGAGGAGGCACCCCCATGGCCTTCCAATGTGGAGGTCATGGGTTCGAGACTCACTTGGTGCAATATGCTCACGTGGGATTTTACCACAGTTGGCCTTCGGATGGTGTGGGTTTCCCTTGGAATAGTGGGCAGGCCGGGTCACCAGCGCTGTCTGCGTTCGCGGGCGTGTGGGTGGCCTTTCGCCAATGGGTTTACCTGGGTGGTCGGGCTTATAGTATTCGTTGGCCGTTCAAAAAAAAAAGTAATCAATTTCGCTTAGGTTTTTGCTACAACATTTTAACCATATTTGTCTTAGCATAGGAGCTTAGCTTCTATACCCATGGATGAGAAACACCCAATTCTCCAACATATTGGTTGGGATTACGCGTCAACTAGCAGTATGTTATTATGACCACCATAACTCTACCATTCAAGTTTTTTTTTGAGTTTGGCATCCATGTTTTCTTCTAATATATCTCTACGCTAAGGGGCTTGCTCTAAAAAAATCCATAATATCTTGTTAAGTCTAGAATAGAGGCTAATACGTAGGACTGTCTCCAACATATTGGTTGGGATTACGCGTCAACTAGCAGTATGTTATTATGGCCACCATAACTCTACCATTCAAGTTTTTTTTGAGTTTGGCATCCATGTTTTCTTCTAATATATCTCTATGCTAAGGGGCTTGCTCTAAAAAAATCCATAATATCTTGTTAAGTCTAGAATAGAGGCTAATACGTAGGACTGTGCTATAAGAGCCTTAAATCTAAGCATACTTGCACCATTAACATGGAAATGCCATTTCATTGTTCTAAACTTTAACAAATCTATATATCATGGTCTACAAGATTTAAGGAAATTGTATTCAAAAGCATCATTATTAATTCTCTAGCGTATTCCTAAAGAATGCTGGCGGACTTGATTGGTGTCGTGGATACTTGAATTGGTCTATATGATGTATTGTACACATTTAGTATACAATAGCGTTCAATGTTGGTGTAATTTGCTTGTTTAATTTGGTTATAGAAGGTGCTAAGCAATTCTAGGTAGTAAAGTAAGCTTCAAATGCTTATTCGCGTAAGCTTTGGTTTTAAAAATCGCGCTTTAAGCGCGAGTACTCGCAACTCGAGTCGGGGCGATAGCTTCATCGAGTCATGTAACACAACTCGAGCTCTGTACAAGACTCGCCAAAAAATCGCATTTTTTGAAAAAAAATCGCACTGAGACATGCGCTTCTTGTACAGAACTTTGTATTTCAAACAAATGGACTTACAAATCGACAGATATGCTGGAAACCGGTTCTGAATGGTTACCAGGGGGTGTTGCTGCAACTGTTCCAGCCCTTGCGGCTGTTTGTTTGTGTGCTTCTTGTACAGAACCTGTTCTGAATGATTACCAGCCTTGCGGCTGTTTGTTTGTGCAGTAAGTAAACCTAATAGAGGCTGGACATATACCACTAAACCTAAACCTAATAAGGGGCTGGACATATACCACTGACTTGGGCTTAAGTCAGCCCACTTACTTAACATCTAAGATTTGTACAGACCTGGGCTTTTATCTAAATAAGTTTTGCAGCCCAAATAAAAATAAAACAAACAGACCCAATAAGAACCTAAACTAATTAAATAGCCCACATGTTTATATATATATACTAGCTTAGCACCCGTGTCTACACACGGGGTGAAAAATATCAATACATAAAATTTTTAAATTTTTATGTATATATTTTAGAAGTGTAAAAATATATTAAATATACTAAGGATAGAAAACAAAATTCAAAATATGTAAAAATTAATATATAATTTAGTTTTGAAAATACGTTAATTACTATTTAATGTAATTTGACTTTCATTTACTATTAGATTGAAAATAAAAGTTAGATAATTAAATTTCAAAGTTTTTTATAATAAGGGATAATTTAAAATAAATGTGTTTTATTAGTATAATTAGTATTTTCTTTAAAAATATATTATTAAAAGATAGAGGTGTATTTAATAAGAGAGAGAGGCGGGAAAAAAATGATAAGAATGAATATGGAGGCGACACGTGGCATCAAAAAACCTTTATTTATTATATAGTATAGATATAGATATATATATCTCTATATTATGGTGTTTTAGATGTTTATATTAATGTGTTTTAGGTGTTATAACTTATAAGTGCTTTATATATAATTTATAGATTTATTTTAAACATGTGCACTTCGCGTACGAAAATCGGTCCACTTTTGCGCTTCGGATTTAGATCTTGTCGCTTCGGTGCGCTTCTCGCTTTTTAAAACCAAGCCTTAAGCAAATTAAGCGAACCTTGTAAGGATAAGAGTATCATTTGAGTTCGTATATAATATATTTTAGTTATGTGAACTATTGAAATTTTGTATGTTGGGTACTAGTTTCTTTTGATATAATTCCTTTTATGAATTACTAGTTTCATGATAATGATATCATATAGTTACTCAAGAAGATTGCTAAGATTACTTGCAAGTTGATTTAGTGGCGCTAACTAATTAAAGTGATGTGATAATCTAGCCTAGGATCCTAGGACATAGTTTATGAAGCATATTCCTAATCAACATGGATGTACTGTGTACAATCTACTAAATATCAATTAATTTTGTATTCCAAAGTTTAAACAATAGGAAATAAGTTATACAATGGGCTTTTTTACTCGTTCGTTTTCTATATGTATGTCACTTACTAATATCTAGTGATTTGACACTTGTACAATTGATTGTATAAATAAGAAGCAAATTAGTGATAGTTGAGGTGAGTTGCATTGGTAACATGACTAACATGCCATACAACAATAAAGATTGTTTCTGTTTTACTTTATGTGAAAGGATGGTCTGAATGTGGAAGGCCTTGGATCGTTGTTGTATCCATAAGTTGAAGTTGTCAGTTATACCTTGAATTACCCTAACCCTTTTGTTTTTACCCTCAACTTTTTTCTCTTCTTCTCCGGTCGACGCTACCTGTCACACCCCGCCAAGGCGGAAACGCGAGGCGCGACGTTCATGGTTTTTCAAAGCATATAATTATTGCAAACGCATACATACAATTGGATACATAAATTAAATTTAAGGTTTTACAGCCCAAAATAGTAGTTGAAGTTACAAAATATTAAGATTTTGCAAATATAAACCGAACATTATGGGTTATACAAGAAAAATCTTCAAAAGTTGTATCCACCGTGTATGCATGAATCCTACGTAGTATTACCCTTGCTATCATGTTCAGTTTCCTGAAAAACATACTTGAAAATGTCAACACTAGGTTGGTGAGTTCACAGGTTTTATATATGAATACAATGAGCAAACCAATTGCATGAAAATGATTTTTACGTATATGATAAGCAAAACAAGTAATGTTTGACCCATTTGTAAACTAGCTAGGAATACAAATAATATGTACATACATGAGGCATAACCAAACCAAGACTAGGTGTTTTGCCCCTCACTCGTACCTCACGAGCAATATTAGAACACTATGCAGTCATTTGGCCAGAGGGACCCATGGTTAGCGCGACTAACCATGACCGGGGGTGTCAGACCCAATAGTACTATCCATAGAATCTCAGGCTAATCTATAGCTAATGGTTATAAATATGATGATCAAGGGACTTTACGAGCTCCAAATGTGTTCACTCATGCATACATAAAGGTCGGGTCTTGTTTTCTTGTTATCATATAAAAATAGTTATAAGTATGTTTTTCCCCCAAATAGTACAAAACGGTAAAAAGGGGCCGTGAAACTCACCTTGAGTTTGTGTATGCTTGTAACGATATTTGTTCTAGTCAACTTGACTATTTGTACCCTAGATACCAAAGGGTAAATTGTGTTAAGACCGAACGTCTCATATTGCAAATTGTTCACCGACTTTGTAAATCTGGTTGTGTTTGTTTAAAATCTTCTTAGTTGTTCAACACTTGTTTTGTTGTAAAAACAGTTCTAAGTTACTGCTAAATGGGACTGATGACCAGGTATCGAAACTACCTAGTTTCGATTAAGTAAACTGGGTATCGAAACTATCTAGTTTCGATTGAGTATTAGGTATCGAAACTTCCTAGTTTCGATTGAACAGGACAGAACAGAACAGATGTCGAAACTACCTAGTTTCGATTAAGTAAACTGGGTATCGAAACTATCTAGTTTCGATTGAGTATTAGGTATCGAAACTACCTAGTTTCGATTGAGCAAACAGGTATCGAAACTTCTAGTTTCGATCAAACTGGTATCGAAACTCCTAGTTTCGATTGAGAAACAAGTATCGAAACTATAGTTTCGATACTGTCATTTCGTTTTGACAGAATCAGTCCTGCATTTTGTTATGTTTTAAACTTGAATTTGACACACTTTTTTTGTTATCTTACTTGCGTTTGAATACTTTGTATGTTTAGCTACGGTTTTAAAGAAAATAATGTAGATATTATTGAGTTTTTACCTTAAAACAGAGATGAAGATGATGAGAGAAAACAGGGAATGATCTTGATTCTTCTGTAAAATTTCCTTTAGAAGCACTTGAAATTCTTCTTAAGACACAGAATTGTGGTGGATTTTTGCTTTAAACCGGACTTCAACTTGGAGAGGATTGGGGAAAATTTGTCGTAAGAAATGAGAAATATGACAGAGAGTGTGAGGTTGAGACTGAGGAGTTATGGGTTTTTCTAAATATGAGTGAGGTAGGAAGTGGGAGGGATGGTCTCTTCTGAATTTCGGCCGAAAAGTCAAGGAAAGTGGTTTGGGGGTTGATAAATCAAATAATTAGATTTTTAAGTGTTAATTTATTAATGGTATTAATATCAATTAGAGTTTTTTTTCTAAAAGGGGTAATTTAATTTGGTTTAGGTTCCCCACGGTATTATAAATTTATTAGGTTTATGGCTCGTTAACGAAAGATATTGAAATCTTGGATTGTATAATTCGTTGAGGTGATTATTTGTAGGTATAAGTACCTAAAGTTGACGCTACCAGGTAATATCTTCGAAAGTCGTTAGTTTACTTTTACGTGTTATATATATATTCTAGTCTAAAAATGAATTATTGTCCAACGTAAAGTTCGTGTAATATATATATCCAGATATTTTTCTTGGTTATTTAATTTAATCACTAACGTTCGTATTTAGTCTGGTTATACGGGTATGTGAACCGGTAACTCCTAGAATTACCAAAATATGAAATGAAACATTGTATGGCTTTTCTTAGACTTTAATGTCCTAATTTATGCAATTAGGTAAATCACGGAAACAAATATAATATAAACTCGTTTATATCGTGTACGGATATTAACCTGAAATGTCGGGTGTCACATTGCTACCCCCTCCCTTCCATTTCTTAAACCGGCACTCCTCCACCCTTCTACACCCCTGATGGGACTACCTCTACACCGCCACTACCCCAATGCAACCATTGCCTCAACGTCGTTTTCGACGTAGATGAGATGGAGAAGAAAAAAGGCAGCAGCAGAAAAGAGAAGAAAGTCAGGAAAGTTGTTGATACTGCCTCGACGTCATCGTTGTCAATCCTTCTACACCAGTTCCACTTTTCGGTTCTCCACCGCTAATGCCTTCGCCTTCGCCTTCGCCAGCAACAATAGGGGTGTAAACGAGTCGAGCCCAAGCTCGACTAGGCTTGAGCTCGGGTCGTTTAACTTACACAGAGCTCGAGCTCAGCTCGTGAGTAGTTTTTTAAGCTCGAGCTCGCTTGGGTTTTGTTCGTTTATTATTTATTAGTTAGTTTATATATATACATATATATATATAATTATTTTTATATGTATTGTTTTTATTATATTTTTTAATTATATAAATAATAGGCTCGTTTAGGCTCGCGAGCCAGCTCGATAAGTGGAGCTTGGGCTTGTTTATCAAACAAGCTTATTTTTAGGTTCAAGCTCGAGCTCGTGTAAGCTCGGCTCGATTCGAGCTTTTAGCGAGCCGGTCTTGAGTAGCTCACGAGCGACTTTCCGATGCCTGTCTATCAAATAGCCGTCAACAACCTATCTTTCCGGTTTTAAACACCACGGAACAAAGGAAAAGATCTTCAATTTCCCAGATCTCACAAGAATTAGGTAATTATCAAGCAATTTTCTTGTTGCTTTTCAATATTGATCATTCTCACATTTGGTCATCATTGACTTTGAAATCATTCCGTTATTTGATCGTATGTAACTTTATTTAACCCTAATTTGTAATCTTGAATTCATACTCAAGTTTACGGTAATGTCGTTTTTGCCACTTAAAACTTAAAAGTGTTACACTTTTTTTTCAAATTATCATTTCTTTGTGGTAAATCTTGAATTCAGTCTGAGCACTGTTGCTTGTTAAACCTAGATTATTGCTTATATCAGTTGCACTTTTATTTGTGCTTGAATTGCTAGAGGGCTAAAATGGTCATTTACTGCCATTAAGATCGTTTTTTCAGGACAAAAAAGAAACAATATTTGTTTATCCAGACATTGTATCTAGACAGAAAAAAAGAAACAGGCCCTAACTGCTACAACACTCCAGGTTGATGTCCATTTGGTAATGGGACTGTAGGAATGTGTGTGTGTGTGTGTTTTGTGGTCATTAGTCATTTTTTGCTTTTGACCCCAAAACCTTTACACTCTGTTTGATATACAGTGGCCCTAAACTCCCTAATAAGACAAACAACTTTCTAGAAACATTTAGAGTTTTGTCATGGCATGGCCTACGTACACGATTTGGTCATACTTGCATAGATTTCGAGTTTGATACCTCTTTTCCTTACTTTCGATCAAGGTGGCAGGATCACTGTCTACCCATCCTGAGACATGCAACTGTTATTAGCTGTTAAAAATTCTTTTGCGGCCTTGTATTCTGCTGCAACACCGACACTAAGTAATTGTATTTGTGAAACAGCTTATGTTTGTTCATTCAATATATTCAGAAATAAATTTTATAGATGCTAGATTTTCCTATGCTCTTTTTGCTACCCTATTATATTGCATGATTGAATTGCCTGGATTTGTGTAGATTTAGTTGAAAAGGCTGTTGAAATATCTACCAATTCTCACCCTAGTACGACTACCAATGAAACGTTTCCACACACATGATGATCCTAGATATGCAAGACTTGTTACCTTTTTACTCTGTATTGGCAAACAATACAACAACTGGCCCAAGACTATACCTGAGTATATTGATATAAACTAGTGGAACCGTATCAAGTGTAGCATCATATTACAACCACTAGCTTACTCTAGTGGCAAAGGTGTATACCCAAGACTTCATTAAAATGGAAAGGTCTTGGGTTCAAGTCCCACTTGTGACAAAAAAAGGGGGTCCAGGTTGGGACATGGGGTTTTCTCACCTATGGTGGGTTTCCTCCTGGGAGAGGTGGAGATGATCGGGTGGGTCAGTGGCCCGTCAGTGATCCAAATTGCCGTTAAAAAAAAAGGTGTAGCGTCATATTGTGAAATGTAAGAAGTAGATTCGCGTTTATTAGAAAACTGAACCGTCACAGGAAGTACTAGATCATATAATTAGATATCAATTGTATAAGAAAGTCTTGCATATAGAAAATGTGTACTATTGATATCTTTAAAGAACCAACATTTTTTTATCAGAAAGGGCGTACCCGGTGCTTGAGTTAGCTCCAGCATTTGCGCAGGGTCCGGGGAGGGGCCGGCCGGATCTCTTCGCGATCTGATGTACGCATCCTTACCCTGCACTTTGTGTAGTCTTAGCTCCCACATTTTTTTATCAGAAAGTTGAACATAATTCACATTCTCTATTTTCATTATTAAACCTTTCTCAATCAAATGCTACTGAATAGGTATGTCATAATCGCTAACAAACGCGATTGGATACTTATGTTAGAAGACTAGCTGCTGTCAGTTTATTTTAATGAACATTTTGATGGTAATTTTAACATCGTCCTAATGCCCATTGTCATCCCTAATTTCATGTAAAATCTAAAACCAAGATCAAAATTGCAGGAAGCATTTATATAAATGTTGGAGATAAAACCTTAAGTCTGTTTGACCTTATGCTAGTTGACACTTTCTTTATTTGTTCTGGGCAGACAAGTGAAGACGAGGCTCTGTTGAATGATCTTGAAGAATCTGAAATCGATACAAAACAGGAGAGTGTAGTGACCATGCTTCAACTTTACAAAGAAGCCATCCTCAATAACGATGACACAACTACATCTGAAATAGAGGCTGCATTATGTAATATAGAAAATGAGAAAAACAAACTATTTGGGCAGGTGATGGCTTTGTCAGAAGAGGCAAGTTCTGGGAAGGAAAGATATATCCGGTTGCAAGCAGATTTTGAGAATTTTAGAAAAAGGTCAGAGAAGGAGAGGTTTACTGTGAGAAGTAATGCCCAAGGGGAAGTGATTGAGAGTCTTCTGCCCATGGTTGATAATTTTGAGAGAGCAAAACAGCAACTGAACCTAGAAACTGAGCAGGAGAAGAAGATTGATGCAAGTTACCAGGGGATTTATAAACAATTTGTGGAAATAATGAGGAGCTTACATGTGGCTGTTGTACCGACAGTTGGGAAACCATTTGATCCTTCAGTAAATTCCAACACTTCAATTTACGCTTTCTTTGTTTCTTTTGATGCATTTGGAGGTGGCAAAACCAGTAAGGATCCAAATGGGTCGGGTTGGGTTGGGTTGAAGTTGATCTTTTTGTACCTTTACAACTCAACCATTCTAGTTGCTTAACTGTAAGAAAATAATAAGTATTCCGGATCGAGTGGATTTTAGACAATTTTCATTGGTTAGTTTGTTATAGCCAATAGTAGTTTGCAACAAAACAACAAGTGCAGTGGGTTTCTTTGTAATGATGATGGTATAAAAATGGGTAGGGTAGTTTTTTTGTAAAATCACAAGTCAGAAAACAGCTTATGTGCACCACCAAGGCTCTTTCCATTTATGAAAATGTCTTTATTAAAACCAAACCATTGGTTTTCCATTTTCTTGCATTATTTCAGTTCTTTTTATTAATAATATGTTTTTGTGCTTGCACCTATTTGGTATGCAATGTGATGTAGGTTCATGAGGCAATTGCGCGAGAGGAGTCGCAGGAGTTCAACGAAGGCATTGTGTTAGAAGAGTTTAGACGAGGGTTTGTTCTCGGGGAACGGCTACTTAGACCTGCAATGGTGAAGGTTTCTGCTGGGCCTGGTCGACCCAAGTAGTCTGATGATTCTGCAACCCAGGACCAAGCCCAATGATGATTGAATTTTGCACCAGAGCGGCTTTTATAGTTTTCTACATTTTTCCTGGCCTTGTTCATGTTTCTTACATATTCTTGTGACATCTATTCTTTCCTTTTCTTATTATGATCATGTTGAAGCTGAATGTTGAAATGTTAACACTTAAAACCAACAATACAATACTTGACGTCGCTATCGGCAATGGTCGGCTCAGGAACAGACAAATCTAGTGTTAGTAGCCTGCCCCGTGGCCGCAATTCTTCTTTAAATCATCTTGGTTAATCTATGACCAATCATAATTATGGTAACACAGATTTAACAATCATTGAACGTGCACATTTCCATGTCCAAAAAGAATCCTCTTAATAAGCAACAATACAGCTAAAACACAACACAAATGAAGTTTTAGGTTTTCATGTTAAACCTGTTTAATAAACAAGTTGTGTTTGAATTGACGTGTCTTTCCTATCCTGATTAATTAAAAGGATCATGTTTAAGTTGCCTGTTTATTTAACAATCGACTTATCAAACCGTTTATTAGAATAACAATAAAAATACATATTGTTCAACACTAACCATTTTTTACAAACCTGCCATCCTGTTTGTGGCAACTAGTCGCAATGTTTTTGCGACGCAAGATTTTCAAAACTAGAAACCAAAAACGTATCAGGCGTTAACTAGACACAGACACTTGAGGAAGAATATGGTGAAACTTTAACAAGACGGATATGAGTACCAACAGCAAGCAACATCTCTAAAGCAGAATTGTATATAAAATTTGGCAAAAGTTCCATTTAAAAGCTGAAAAATTTTTGGGCATGTGACATCCATAGTTCTAGCTTCAATCCTTCAAATAAACCTAGCGGCGTCTGGAACTGACCTATGATGATATTAACCCACCACCATACAGTAGCCTGCTTTGGTTCAAAAACAAGCAGCTACCGAACAAGCAATATCATAAGCCTCTTGTCTGTCTGTTATCTACATCTTCCAAAAACTCATCCATCTACAGCAACTACCTTCGTAAGAAACGATTGGATACAAAATTAACAAAAATACGAGCTCGTGTATAATCTTGCCCCTATATCGATTGGGCCATCATCCCCACCAATAGGATGGACTGCAACGGGAATAGTTGAGAGAATACGCAACACAAGGGGAAACACTGCTGGCTCAATGTCTGCATTCTTTGATACTTCTGGTTCTGATAACCTCATGTTGTTGTAAGGAAATGTAAGCATAGCAACCTCTTCGATTGTTTTCAACCTACTAGTGCTTCCTTTTTTATGTGAGCGGTTGTTTGGGTAATAATTCAGCACCAATGTTGATGTAACATCCAGCCATTCCGCGGTAAGACCCTCCACCTCGTCATAGTATATCCGTCGCTCCATCTACATGCACGAAGGGGAAGCATACGATTAGGAAGTCATAAAAAATGCATTTACTTATGTATGTTGGGTTATGTTCTATATCTAATGGGTAGATTTAAAGGTCAACTAAAAAAGAAATGGATCAACAAGTCATCTCAAGTGTATTCAAATGCATAAAATCACCTCTTTAGAACAGCTGGAATAGCTTTTGCAATGCACATCAAATGCTATAAAAATCCAAAACTTATAGTAACAAAAAAAAAATGTGTGGGCCTGAGCTGTTACCCAACCCGTAAACTATTGACAACTCTAGACAGTGATGCAAATTTGAGTCATGACCACTTGTACATGGAGGGATAATAGCACTCACAGCTAGCTTGGTGACATATATAGACATGAATCTTGGTCCCAATCCCAATACTCTAGCTTCTGAGAGGAAAACCTGCAGTCACCACACCAGGAGTAAGTCACCAACCGATACTTAAAACAATCTTTCAAGAATATCAAATTCAATTTTCGCGTCTTCTTTTTTAAACACAACTTTATGTCTTCAATAAATATGGTTGTGATGCATTATGTTGACTGAACTATTTGATTTAAGCCATATGCAGACATTCTAATTTAAAGCAATTGTCATGTTAGTGTTGGTAAGCCTCTGAGGTTTCCTACTATAGATAACAACTAAAGGTAGAATCAACCTCAGGAATGATGACTTTTCATGATTCCATATTAGGCCAACTTGTCATTTCAGTTTAATTTATCAACCATCCTGTGTAGGTTGTTAAATGTGAAGTCAACACTTGGTTATTGTAGGCTAACCAGTGAACTTAGTGTGGGCTTCAATACACATCCTCTAAGTTTTGACATCATAGCCTAGAAACTAATGAGCTTGTACTAGGTTAGTGTTTAGAGTTTGTATATTATCTACACATGCATACATGCATGTTCAGCTTTTCTAGTTTCACTGTTTTTAAAATTTGTACTTTTGAAACACATCAAGCTTTCTTTCTTTCTACCTTTGTACTAACTCACTTCACTATATTTATTAGGTCATGCTATGCAAACATAGGTCAAATTAAGATAAAAATTGCAAAAAAGAAAATGGGTTAAATAGGTCAAAAGTCACTCAGAGTGTAATTTTAATGCATAAAAACCTCATATATCATTTTAATCAAAACTTAGATCATTATTGAAATAATACATTTTTTGTAATCATATTCAACACACTCATTGTTCATAAAAATTCAAAATTTTTGGACGCTAAGTGTTTCAATTCAACCTTTCCCATTCAATCTGTACAGAAAATACCTGTTATAACCTTAACTCATTTTGACCAGCGACCCGCCCATTTTGCCACCTCTACAGAACGGCTAAAGCTATCCAATTGCAGAAAAGCAAGTACACAAAGAGAAAATGAGTTGAAGCCAACGATATATTACCTCTTTGTTCCTCAGCAACAGCCATATATAAAGTTTATCAGTAGCATCCTTTACATGCCTACTGGCCAATTTCCTTCCATTGCAATGGGCAGCAATATCAGCAAGTACCTCCGTGCCAGGAACCATATATTTCATTGCTGCATCCGCCAATGCCTTTTGAGCATCAAAACTTTCCACTTCTTTATTAAAACTTAAGCCCGTAAAGCATTTTTTCACCAATTTCTTCTCATTCAAATCCAACATATATTCTGCTTCTAATGTTGCAGCCAATGTCCGATGTACAATGATATCAGCATAACGTCTTAATGGAGAAGTGAAGTGTGTGTAAAGGGGGACCGCCAACGCGTAATGACCCCAATCCTTAACATTATCTATCACATCCCCACTACAGAAATAAGTTGCCAATTGCATTGGCTTTGTGGCGTAGTTCATAAGAACATGAAAGAAGACAGAATCATCCTTCAATTCATGCCTTATTCTCTCCAAAGATTGATTTAGCTCGCCAGAAGTAGAAGCGTTCAACTGTAATCCATGTTTAGTGCAAAAAGATTCAAGATCTCTAAGTTTTGACGAATTAGGTTCGGGGTGTCTTCTTAACAAAGCGCTAGAAGGGTAAGCCCTAGTTATCACTTGAGCAGCTGTCGTATTAGCCAAAAGCATAAATTCTTCAACAAGAAAGTTGGATTTCTTCCTTCCGGTGAAAACAATATCATAAGGGATGCCATCTTTATCAAACAAGAAACCAGTTTTAGGGTTTTCAAGAGACAATGCACCATATTTATACCTAATTTCTTTCAAGACCTTAGCAATCTTGTCAAGATTCTGAACAGAGACAACCACATCTGACCATGTGAATTCGCCATGCAGTTGGAGACCCTCAACATTCAAAGTACCATCAATAATGTCTTGTGCATGTTCATATGAGAGTTTACAACAAGATTGCATAATGGTACGACCGATCCAACGATCTAGAACCTCCCCATCAAGATTAATATCCCAGATGATGGAAAAAGCAAGTCTTTCTACCCCAGGAATAAGTGAAGCCAACTTATCAAAAAGCAATGGTGGCAGCATTGGTAATCTATAATGCTGTAAATACACACCTGTGGATCGGATTTGGGCTTCTTCATCCAAAGCAGTGTGTGGGGGAACAAAATATGATACATCTGCAATGTGAACACCTACTCTGTAAACACTATTTGGCAACCTTTCAACTGAAAGAGCATCATCAAGATCAGATGCAGTGGCGGGGTCTATTGTAAACGTGCACAGGTTCCTTAAATCTCTTCTACGGTGAAGTTCACCCTCGGGCAGTCTCCAAGGAACAGGAGGAATACAGGAAATTGCTTCAGGAGGGAAGTCAGAAGAATTAATTGAGTTTTGGAATAAAATAGCAGAAAGTTGTGATTGTACCTCTCCTCCTCTTCCAAAAATGTGAAAAACATGAGCTAATGGACTATCATACTCTTCACTCCATTCAACAATTTCTGCAGCAATGAGTTCCATTTCAAGAGTTAAGTCGCAGTCCTCTAATTTTTGCGTGATGCAGTTAGGCAAGGTTTTCACGGCCACCATCATTTTAGGAAATTTTGGATCAGTGGATATAAGTTGGATGTAGTCACGTTTTGGAGATAATAACAAAAGTCTAGACTTCTTGGTGTCTTTCTTGCAACTTTCCCTGTTAAATGCCCATGGCTTTATTCTAAGAAAACCAACAACTGACTTCCTTCGAAGAGACATTTCAATGATACCCACAACTCTACCTGTTGGTCGTTTTGATGGGAATGAACTCATCATAGCGCACAACTTTTCTACTAGAGGTACAACTCTTCTCTCACCAGAAGAAGAAGCTGCGGAGTGGTTATTGTCATCAATGTAGCTACTACTAGCAGGTCTAATTAGCTCTTGACCAACATCCTCATCTTGAAAACTATCATTCACATAACTGTCCGCCACAGCTGGAACATTTGACCCTTTCATCTTTGTCCAAGATGAAAGAGGTTCTACTTTAATCGCAACGACGTCTCCTTCTACCTGAATGAAAGAAATTATCAAATCATACCATTAATCAGAAAAGAAAAATCTTGATAAGCAAAGGAGGCTCTTTCTATGATTGCAATCAGATTTGTTTTCCACCAATTTGTACAAAAAAAGATGGCATAGAAACCCTAATAGTTCTTCTCTAAAAGCAAAATACAGCATGGATATTATTTGGCTTTCAAGATTTGAATTCATCATCATAAAGTATGATATAAGCAATACGAAATCGAAAGACTTACAGCTCTATTTTGGTTGTGGAATCCACTGATAAGAACATCAACTGGCAATCCATCTATTTTACAATAGGCCTAGGCAATGAACACACATATATATACTTAGTGAACTAACAGCAAATAAGCAAGCGATTTGAAAGTACCTCAATCCGATTATGCGCATTCACTCGAAACGTTGATTTGAACACGTCGCCTTTCTGCAAATAGATTTATTTAAAGATTGATTACAAACAAGGGATCTTCAGACGAGGGAGAAGAGAAGACTAACCTCTAATGCAACATTCACAGCTTCCATGGACCAATGCGCAGCAAAATGTTTCCGTTGCTCAGCCTGATTGTTAGCCATTGAATCTTGATTTTGTAATCGCCCTCAGAAAGTCGCTTGATTAAAGCTATTGTGTTTGGAATGGAACAGAAAAGAAAATTGGGGGTGGAAGCTAGAAAGTCATCTGACGTGAGCAAATTAGGGCTCACGGGTGCCGACAAATTGGTGGGTAATGACGGCAGCACCGACCAAATTCAACGGAAAGTGGATATTTTTTTTTTGTTATTTTAAAAATCACGAAAATACACGATTTGAATTTAGTTCGATTCGGTTCAACGATAAAAAAAATATTTAAACCGAGAAAATTGAACCCGAATCAATGAATATTCATACCGTCTTCAAAAGTATGAGTCGCCTAATCTCTGAAAATTTATGTAACTTCATCTATACATATAGTATGCGAGTAATTTTGAAAAGTGATTTTTACATCTTAAGTTCAAACACGTATGATTCAAGGCAATTTACTATACGGTTGAAGTCGTATTCAAATAGTTTACTAGCAGCAGTGGCAAACTTCAACGATGGTGCAAGTATTATATAATAAATAAATGTTTTTTCATGTCACGAGTCGCCTCCATATTCATTCTCATCATTTTTTTCCGTCGCTCTCTCTTATTAAATGCATCTCTTTCTTTTAATAATAATATATTTTTAAAGAAAATACTAATTATACTAATAAAACACGTTTATTTTAAATTATCCCTTATTATAAGAAACTTTGAAATCTAATTATGTAACTTTTATTTTCAATCAAATAGTAAATGAAAGTCAAATTACATTAAATAGTAATTAACGTATTTTCGAAACCTTAGTATATGTAATACATTTTTACACCTATAAAATATATACATAAAGATTTAAAAATTTTATGTATTGATATTTTTAATCAAATGTGTAGACACGGATTCTAAAATAGTTTGTTGATAAATTCAATCCTTTCCAGCTATACATCTCTTATGGTATTTGTTAGTGTTGTATTGCTTAAAAACATTATATTTTGAATATTTTTGTTTTTCTGGTTTTTGAGCAACTTTATGATTTATAGGGTTTCTCAACAATTTTATATTGTAACTTTATGTTCTTTTTATTATGTTTCTTGTTATTTGTGATCTTCTAGTATATCTAAATATTTTATAATTTATAAGCCGAGCTTTAAAAATATATTTACTTCTAAATTTATTTTGTTTCCTTAAAATTGATATTTTTATTCATCAAACGTTCTTCTTAATTTTCTAAAACCTAATAACATTCTTAAATAAAAGTTTACATAACTGTTTTCACTAATGTATAAAAGCCTAAATAAGAAATTTTGACTTGAAAATAAATAAGGCTTTGAAGTTTAAGTGTCTTCCATATCTTGTTAAATTTATCTTCGTCGTACATCAATTTTAAAGTTCCAACAAACTTATTTAGCATAAATAAATTCATCATCAAACTTGGGAAGCTATATACAATTTCCGTGACTCAAATATAACTAGGCCCAAGAGAATTGGCACTAGCTTAGCCTAGTAGCAAATGTGTATACCTAAGACTTTACTAAAATAGGGAGTTCTTGGGTTCAAGTCCCACTTATGACTAAAAAAAGGAGGTTTAGGTTAGGGCATGGGGTTTTCTCACCTATTGTAGGCTTCCTTCTGAGGGAGGTGAAGATGATCGGGTGAATCAGTAGTCAGTCAGTGATCCAAATTACCATTAAAAAAAACCTAATAGGCATACCATGCCCGATTGTTGAATCCAACCCAAAACAAAGTACTTAATTTCGTTTAACATATCGTCACTCAATTCGAGGAACTTGAGATAGAATAAAAGTTAAGTATATCAATTATACTAGGGGGTTGGCCCGCGCAAATCGCGGGTGTCACCGAGTCTGTTTTAGAAAGCGCAATCTAACCCGGGTTACCTTAAATACGTATTATATTTGGGTATTATTATTATTACTATGTAAATATTTAGTTGGTGATTTTCAGGGTGTGAAAGAGATGTTTCGATTTTGAGCCACAACCATAACCATTACCAAAATTTTTGTTTAAGAACCAGAAAAACCAGTCTAGCCAGCAAGCAAATTTTATGCAAATAGATTTTTAGTAATATTAGATAGAACAAAATGGTACTCTTTATAAGAGGTTCCCCCACTGAAGTTCTCTAGTTATCGATGTGGGATGGAGATAAAAAACAAAACATCTATTTATCAAGCCTCAACATTTGCTTTTTTCTTTCTCCCATTCGATGTGGGATGACAGTAAACCCAAATGTTAAAAGAAGCTTAGAGAGTTGAAGGATGGAACACTCTCATTTTACTCCGTTAAGTAGTCGTTAACTCTGTTAAGTGTCTTAGAAGTTTCTTAAAATGTGGGAAAATTACCATCCCGTCCTTCCAATATGTTTAATATATAAATAGTGGGTTGGCTCGTGTAAAGCGATGGTTGTCACCGAGGCTCTTTTCGAGAACGTAATCTAACCCGACCTACCTTAAACACTGAATATTTTTTTGGTATTCTTCTTCTTATATTATTATTATAATCAAACCTGGCTCACAAGCTCATGAGTCAAGCCAAGCCTAGCTCGGGCTCAGCTTGCTTACAAACCAAGCCGATCTAAGTCCGCAAGTTTATAACCAGAACGAATTAAAGCCGAGTTTTTTTCAATCAAGATTCGAATCTCGGTTAAATATCCAATTTTAGCACTAAAAAAATACTTGTTTACCCAATCTAGCAAAAAAGAGCATGAATGGCATGGAACACATGGTTCAATTTTCTCAAGTAAAGAAGTTTCCTTATTTATAGTGGTTTGCTTTATGATTAGGTTGGGTAAACCATTAATGTGGGACAAGCTGAAAAGTAAAAAAAAAACATTTTGTTTAGCTATAAAGAATTAGGCTTTGATGTACTTCTACATTGTGTTTAACAAGTGGTATTTAAGATGGTATCTTAAAATTTGATAAAATTACCCTTTTGCCCACCAAATATGCTTTATATAGTAGTATAAATATAGATATAGATTAGCACGAATGCGGTTAAAATGTGTAACGCATTCGAGCAACTGGTTATTACCAAAAATTTGACATGGTGAATACCCGGATGATAAAATATTAAGTTTATTATTTATAATATTGTAACACCTTAAATTCGAAGTGACTCGATATCAACATATGCACGGAAATTATGTTTAAAAAAATTCTTACTTGTTTTCTTTTTATTTTAACATCGTAAAGCTTGGTTTCAAAACCTAAGTATAAGTATAATTTACTTGCAAACAATAGGGTACAACTTGAAACCACAAATCAACATTACATTCTTTAATACATTTACAAAAACGTGATTTCAACATTAAGATGTGTGTTTGTTGAATTGTCCCGAGCACTTGATCGTCAACATTAAGATGTGTGTTTACCTAGGCATATACAACATTAAAGATTAGTATAATTTATTTTACACCGGTCTGGCGTATTTCTTACACGTAGACACTTCCATTTGACGTGTGAACTTCTAGGGCTGGTGTATTTTATGCTAGAATTAATTACACGAATAGCCACTGTAGTTAATACGGATTTCACTTTTGGCCCCCAGGATTGAAAAATTACAGGTTCAGTCCAATAGTTTACACGAACATAACAAGTTTGGCCCCTGAGTTGAATGTACGTTAAATTACCCTGTTAAATACGTGTGAAATGACATAAATGCCCCTTAGTATTAAAAATAAAAACTAAAATTTCCTATGAACCCACCATGTTTTAATATAAAAGCCCTTACTATGGGGCACACCACACTAATTCTACCACCGCCGCCGCCTACATCCATCACCACCTACATCAGCCACCATTGCCCACATCCATCGGCACCTACATCAACCAACACCGCCTACATCAACCACCAACGCCCCTACTTCCTCCATCGACCAACAGAAAGAATTAGCGATATACGTTAAAAAAGTTGGAGATCTATTGTTGAATTAGGTCTTGTACCATGGCAGCAAGCACCCGGTCTGTTCAAAAGTCAAACCACCATCCACCACCCCTCTGAAATCCCACCACCACCCTACCTCCACCCCACCTACAATTTTCGGTGAAGACCACGCCACCGCTTCATCTCCTTCATCACTGTGTTCTAATCACTGATTCACCGCCACCACAACAACTTACCAGAAAACACGGGATGAGGATCCTTGGTCTAGGTTTGGGAGAACTGACTATCTTTCTATTAATCTACCCACATTTTCCTACACACCCAATTCCCTTTTATATGTTTGTTGATAACCCAATTTGCAATTTGGGTTTTTTTTCCTTTATCAATGTTTAGGGCTCATTACAATCAAGGGAGTATTTTCCGTTTTTGGTGGGAGATTGAATTCCTTGAAGATGATTTATAATCCCCAAGTTAAATGTATGGCCCATTCTCACAACATCAGTAGCAAAGATCACGTTCTCAAGCTCCACCGTGAAGTTTCAATGCTTAATCTGAATGTTACTGAGATTTTGAGAGATTCGTAAAGTTCTGGTGGTTATAATGAGGCTAAGATTAAGGTAATTGGTGTTGGAGGTGGTGGGTCGATTGCGGTTAATTGAATGATTGAGAGTGAAATAAAGGGTGTGGAGTTTTGGATTGTAAATACAGATGTTCAGTCTATGAGAATCAGATCTAAAAAAGGGTCAAAACGATAGTTGGCTTGGTTGGTGTGGTGTTGGTGGCGGTTGCAAGAGATTTCTGGGCCACGGGAGATGGTTGTGGTTGCTGCCGGAGATGGTGGTAGTGGAGGACAAATGTTGAAGAAGATGGTTATGAAGTGTGTTTGGGTTTAGGTTTTGTGAATCAGACATGTATTAGTTTATTTTATGATATTTTTTATGTTTGTGGGTCCTAAGGATTTTCAATATTTCATTTTTTGTCTTTTAAAGTTAAGGGTATTTTAGTTATTTTAAAAAATTTAACGGCCAAAGTTAACGTCCATCTAACTCAGGGGTCAAACTTGTTACGTTCGTGAAAACTATTGGACTGAACTTGTAATTTCCCAATCCTATGGACCAAAAGTGAAATCCGTATAAACCACAGGGGCCATCCGTGTAATTAGTTCTTTATGCTATGTATATTATTACGAATCACCCTCCTTAACTCCAGAATTATTGCCTCAATCATCTCCTCAAGACTCAATCACCTACATGATTATCTCACCTAAAATAGTTATTATGTTACGTAATATCTCTATGTTAATAGCTCCTGTAATTCCTCTATATTTAGCACCTATTCCTTTGTAATAATACATTTCCAGTTCATATGATCATATGGTATCAGAGCCTCTCTCATTTGAGAAAAAATTCTAATCCTTACCATCTTCAATTACGTTTCCAATTCATACGATCATATATATCACCCATTGCTCATTTTGACCTTTAACTCATCATTTTCAATCTCATTGTAGAACCCGAACATGACCCATATTTTTATTCATGTCAATGATTTCAACCCTAACTTGGATACACATAAATTTGTGTCAACCCGAACACGACCCATTTGACTCATTTATCTGAATGAGTCAAACATGTTGACGCGTTGTAAGCAAGTTAACTCGTTGTAAGTGGGTTAACGGTAACATGTTTAATGGGTGAGTATTGTGACATATATATATATATATATATATAATATGGTATTTTAATGAAAAGTAAAATTATTATGACTAACCATATAAATATTTAAATCACAAAGCCATTAAGTACGAAACTGGAATGAAATTCAAATTTAAACTCAAGCACAAAATTGAGATGTTGGTTCAACTGTGATTGAGAGGAAGAGTGCAACTGTGCAAGGAAATGTTGGTTCATATTGAGAGGAATAGAGAATTAGAGTGTCTCTCCTGAGGAGCATGAAGAGTCATCTTGAAAAGCTTGAAAGTATAATTGGAACTTGGAAGTTGTAATTTGCAAAAGGCAACCGTCCAACCATAAAAAAAAGGTTTTGAAGTCTTAGAGCATTGGGTATACCCGTGTGATTGTGGTGTGGTGTGGTGTGGGGTGATAATAAAGTGTACGCCACGTGGCGCCACGTCACTACCTTCATTATCATACCATCCATCACTTGGCAAGGGGTATACCCAAGTGATTGTGGTGGTGTGATAATTAAATGTTTTTTTTAGTTTTCATTTAAATATTGTGGTGGCTGCTGACATGTTCAAACAAGAGAGGACAATTTTCATTTATGTTGTCGTGAAAAAAATCACGCAACGTGATTACGGCGTGAAAAAAAAACAAGGGGGCGGTGTGCGGCAGCCTTCACGGCGTGATAGATGTTGCCAACTAGGACAACGACGTGAAAAATGGTAGTATACCTGATGATCATACGTTCCTTTAAAAAATGGATGGGAGGGGGGGGGGGAACAAAAGTAAATTTTAATTTACTTCTTGGGAAAACGGGTTAACGGGTCAACCCGTTTATTTAACAAGTCACCCCGAACACGTCCCTTTTTAATACGGGTCAACCCGAACACGTCCTATTTTTTAAACGGGCCATAATAATCAACTCAATACTTGATTATTTTCGTGTCGAGTTCGGATCGTGTTAGGAATTGCCGCCCCTAGTTCTAACTATATTTCAGTGTCCATTATCCATACTACTTCCAAACTAACAGCGCTTAAATTTTTAACCTCAAACTTATTACCAACATAAGTAACTTCAACTTGCATCATCACAAACGTGTCAACAACATCACACATCTACTACACAACTTATGAATCCCTTTTCAACACATTTGACCATTTACATTCTAATAAATCTTTTATTAACTTGTGATTTCGATTCCTACTTTTCACATTAACATTATACTCCATTATAACTTTTGACAACTTTCCCTAAGAACACCACCATCAACAAGATTTAAAACGCCTTAAACTCGGGTAGTCTCATAGTTGGCACAAAACATGTAAACATAGTTCTTAAACCTCAAATCATCCAAAAATATTGTAATGGAAGTCTTAACATTACAAAAATCCATACAAAAGAAAACATTAAATTGTTTATTGTTCTTAAATTGAGAATGTCAGTATTCTCAGTAGTCAGCCCGTTGTCCCATGCATTCCAAGCCCTTATGGCTCCTTTCATTCCTTCCATAATCTAACCTGAAGCACATGCTAAAAGTCAGATATACTGAGCGAGTTTTATCTTTACTTTGTTAAATAAACACTTTATCACTTTCGTTCAAAAGCAGCTTAAGTATTTAAAAATAGTATATGCTCCTCATTGTACATTTACTTTCTGAAGAGGGACTGTCCCCTTCAGAGCCCAAAATCTGCAATTAGGCCCACAACCCATTGCAAAAACGCTTTTGCATGACTCTATCGTGGGACCCGCTCGTCCCCACACCATGAAGAAAGAAATCACCTAAGCTCACAAGGTATAAATAGGAGATGAAATCACCATAGCAACATATGACCTAATTCACTACTCTCTCCTCCCTCTCCCCATTTCACTTTACTCTGAGAACTTACTCTCATGTCGGAGGGCCGACACAGGGGTTATCCCTCCCTGTGACGCCCTAACGCGTTTCTTAGTGTGCAGGAATTCTCCGGAGAAGAAGAAGTATCGAATCATAGGCTGTTCATTGGTTGTTTTGTAAGTCCAGTCACTGGTTGATAGACCCGTTCCGGTGCCTGAATTTACATTGGCGCCATCCGTTTGTGACCGAAATTAGTTCTCATTTTACACCTTCTCCTTCGATTAGCCAATGACTTCCCAAACCCCTTCTACACCTGTCATACGACAACCTGTCTTCACGATAACACCTTCTGGCTCGAGGCCTGTCCAGTACACACTACCGTCCTCATCGAACTAATTGGTGAACCTTCCTCCTGTATTCGCAGCGACGAAGGCAGAAGAAATCCTCATCCCCGTCACCGGGCCGATAGCAGGACCTATGCTGACGCTCCCACTTTCCACCACTTCTTCCAGCCCACTGGGATTTTTACCTTTCATGCCCCTCGTGCCCCTCCCTTCATTTTAACCTTCCGCATCAATGGGCAGCAACACCATTCCCAGTTCCACCATTGTTACTTCTCTCCATTTGATAACATCTACTCCGCTTGGAGGTACCGTGCTTGTGCTTCCGCCACCTCATGCTTGATGGTTGGAACAACAACGCTACATTCAGCAGTACGGACAGTGGATACGCAAGTCACAGTTGGCAAGCGTGTGCGCACGGCTATTCAGCGGCTCGAAGACGCCTGCGACTCCGGGAAATCCCTTACCCCTGCCCGCCACATCCAATGTCTTGGTTAATCCATTCTCACAGAACCTCAATTTGGTACCACCTGTAATTCTTCCCTGTCAGAATATTACCTCTTCGACAGTAGATGATTTTCCAAACCTTATCGACATGCGGCCTTGGTCGCTAAATCTAAATTTACCGTGCGCATCGCGCAGGCGGAATTTCCTTCAAAACTGCGTATGCGATCAGTTGTGGGCAAATATGACGGGTCGGGGGACCCATATGACCACATCAATGTTTTTGTCAGCGTGGGCGGGGTGGAGCAATGGTCTGTTCCTGTTTGGTGTCACATGTTCGTGCAAACTCTGGTAGGGGCAGCTTGTTTATGGTATGACAGCTTTCCCACCAGCGGGATTGATAGCTTCGAGGAACTGGTTAAACGTTTTATGCAACAGTTCAGTTAATAAAAATACAGAAGCATAACAAATTAGGTTCCCATAAACCTAGTTTCTAATGAAAAATATGTTGTGAGACTCTTGAAGTGCCCCTAGTCCATGAATGAATGCTTAGCGACCTGAGATAAACATGCTTAAAAGTGTCAACACTGGGTTGGTGAGTTCACGGGTTTAAGTAACATAAACATAAATGAAAACAGTGTAACAGTACGTATGTATACTAGTGATTCGATTGTTGATCAGACAATAAACAATAACTATATAAGCAACACCGAAACCGAAGCTCAACAAAGGAATGCAGAAACTAGCATTTTGCCTCTTACGTGCTCAACACGCAATGGATTAGGTCAATTATGCACCCGTTTGACTCCCAGTCAGAGTTAGCGCGACTAACCCGGTGGGGGTTGTTAAACCCAATAGTACTATTCATGAATAACATGGCTTTGTGTAATAATTACCGGTTAGAATATGAGAGGACTTTATGTGCGGGAAATGCACCCACTTATATATATTAAAGCGAAATCAAAGTAATCAGCATACGACTAAGTAAGAAAATGGTTTAGCGAATCAGGATGACCGACCTAACCGAGCCTTGGGAATAGTAAGGCTACAAGGTCTATGAAAGTAAACATGGTGTATGTAACCACATTCATCCAAACGACTCAACGTTGAAAGGTTACATTGATGTTTGAAAAGGTTTGACCAAATTTGACCAAGGTTTGACCAAAGTTGACCGAGGTTTGACCAACTTTGACCAAGGTTTGACCAACTTTGACCAAAGTTTGACCAAGTTTGACTAATGTTGACCAATGTTGACTAATGTGACACGACGACCCGTTGGTGACACATGGTGGAAACGTGCACAAGTAGCACATAAGTGACATATGAGTAACACATAAGTACATATAAGTAATACCTAAGCACACATGAGTAACATACAAGTACTACTTAAGTAACACATGAGTTATACTTTGTGACATAACATACATGTTTCAATTAGTTGTATAAGAAATTAACATGTGACAAGTAACATGGCATTTGTATATCTTTATGGTATATTTCATACATGTTAACCATTTATATACGTAAGTCATGTCATCATATTAATAACCTATTTACATTATTTCCATCCATTTACAACAAGTAGCATAACATGTTATTTCTACACCATAGTTTTAACATATCAAAGTTTCCCTTTTTAGGCAATTAGGGTTTTAATGCACCATAGGTGTCATGGCTCAACTAAACAAGTTATACATGTTATCATACTAGTAACATATCATAAACATACATTTTCTATTTTAAACAAAAGTGAAGTAGCATAACAAGTACTACTTAAGTAACACATGAGTTATACTTTGTGACATAACATATATGTTTCAATTAGTTGCATAAGAAATTAACATGTGACAAGTATCATGGTATTTGTATATCTTCATTGTATATTTCATACATGTTAACCATTTATATACGTAAGTCATGTCATCATATTAATAACCTATTTACATTATTTCCATCCATTTGCAACAAGTAGCATAACATGTTATTTCTACACCATAGTTCTTAACATAGCAAAGTTTCCCTTTTTAGGCGATTAGGGTTTTAATGCACCTTAGGTGTCATGGCTCAACTAAACAAGTTATACATGTTATCATACTAGTAACATATCATAAACATGATTCTACACATACATTTTCTATTTTAAGCAAAAGTGAAGTTTACAAACTAACAAAGTTTCCTTATTTAGTAAAGTTCTCCAAAACGTGTCATAATCTAATTCCAAATTACATATTCTTGCATAAGACATATATTCATGTAGTAACAAAGCTATTCAACCTATTTTAAACATTTATAACATACACATACAAAATATGACCAATTAAAGTTTCCTTTTTAGGAAAGTCGTCCAAACGACCTTTTGCACATGTGTAACTTCAAATAACCCTTTCTACTACTTTAATAGATGTTATAGAACCATATTATCAAGTTTTTATCCATTAGAACCTCATAACACAAAATATGACAAAATAAAGTTTCCTTATATAGAAAGTCGACCATAGCATAGAGTAAAACAACATTTTAACCAAAAAAATTTACATTTCCTACTTACTCTACTATTATGAGCATCATTTAAACTATCAAACATATCATACACTCAATTATGAAAAAACTCATCCAACAAAGTTTCTATAAATAGAAACGAGCAAATAACAACCTAAATGAACATTTCAAACAATAAAAAGTGCAAATATGTGTCAACAACTTCATTTTATGAAAACATTTTGATAAAAACATGGATTAAAGGGCTTGTAACATTTGGATTCGTTTGGATGGGTGTGGCACCATATATGGCCAAAAATGGAAAGAAAAGATGGGTAAAAACTTACAAAATCCAAGTATGTTGGATAAAAGATGGAGCTTTTTCACTTGAACACCTTCCTTAGCACGTTGAATGGAAGAATCAAAGTTGAGAGAGTGGAGGAGAGGGGAGGGAGTTGGCGGCCAAGATTTTATAGGTGGGGGCTAGGGCTTGCAAAATGGTTAGGGTTTAGTCTAAAGATGGTTTAAAGAGGATGGGTTGTGGGCCTTTTGCATGGGTTGGGTTTTTTCTATAAAAATTTAGGCTTCTTTATAAAATAATTAGACTTTATAAAATATTTTAACTTAAAAGCTGAAATAAATAGTTCAAAATGTAAAACATGTCAAATTTGTAATATCTCATTTGAAATTGTCGGTACATATCGCGTATCCGCTAAACAGTGTTAAAAATGAAAGTTTCTCTAAAACTTCCTGAAAAATTAATCTAAGCATGAAATGATAAATCACAGTATTACATGTAATTTATTCACACTAAATATATGTCTAAATATTATTTCTAAAATTCACCAACGTTCGTGTGATAGGACGCGTGTGTGACCCGGTAATCCTTCCGATTACCGATGCCTGTAATGAAATGAAATGAATGGACTTGCTATATGAAATATGTAATTAATTACTCTATAATTAAGTATGATGCAAGTGTAATCATGTGAATTCAAGTAATAGTCGGGTATGGATATTAACCTGAATTTGTCGGGTATCACATACTCCCCTGTTAAAAGGAATTTTGTCCCGAAATTCAGTTCACGTCACTGGTAGACGGTGTAGACTTGAATAGGTGAGGGTATTTACGTTTGAATTGATCCTCGTGCTCCCAAGTGAACTCTGGTCCGCGTTTAGAATTCCAACGAACCTTAACTATGGGGATGCGTCTTTGTTTCAACTGTTTGACCTCACGGTCCATGATCTTGACTGGTTCCTCGACGAAGTGAAGCTGGTCGTCTATTTGAATCTCCTCCAATGGTATGACCAGTGACTCACCTGATAAGCATTTCTTCAGATTCGACACGTGAAACACGTCATGAACGCCACTGAGGGTTTCCGGTAGGTTGAGTTTGTAAGCAACGGTACCAATCCTTTTCTGGATCTCGAAAGGTCCAATGTAACGAGGGTTTAGTTTTCCACGCTTTCCGAAACGTATCACTCATTTCCATGGTGAGACTTTCAGTAGCACTTTGTCTCCCACATGAAATTCTAATGGTTTCTCACGTCAGCGTACCTCTTCTGACGATTACGCGCGGCTTTGATACGTTCGCGTATCTGTACTATCTTTTCTGTAGTCTCATGAATAATTTTTGGACCTGTGAGTTCGCTATCTCCCACTTTTATCCAGAAAATTGGCGATCTACACTTTCGTCCATAAAGTGCTTCGAATGGTGCGACTTTGATGCTAGTATGGTAGCTGTTGTTGTATGAAAATTCGACCAACGGTAGGTGGGCATCCCAACTATTTCCAAAGTCAACCACACAAGCTCTAAGCATGTTCTCCAGGGTCTGGATGGTCCTTTCACTCTGAACGTCCGTCTAAGGATGGTATGCAGTACTCATATCCAACCGAGTACCCAAGGCTTTTTGTAAAGATTGCCAGAATCGGGATGTGAATCGACTATCCCTATCAGAAATGATGGAGATTGGCACTCCATGTCTCGCGACTACTTCCTTTAAGTAAATTTTGGTTAGTTTCTCCATCTTGTTCGTTTCTTTAATGGGAAGGAAGTGTTGAGATTTTGTTAGCCTGTCGACAATTACCCAGATTGTGTCACAACCGTTAGAGGCCCTGGGCAATTTCGTGATGAAGTCCATTGAAATCTGTTCCCACTTCCACTGTGGGATCTCTGGTTGTTGGAGTAACCCTGATGGTTTCTGATACTCCACTTTAACCTTAGCACAGGTCAAGCATTTACTGACGTAGGTAGCAATTTCGGCTTTCATGTTAGGCCACCAATAGTGTTCTTTGAGGTCATGGCACATTTTGTCAGCACCTGGGTGAATCGAGTACCTGGACTTGTGTGCCTCGTCCATCACTAGATCGCTTAGATTCCCAAAGTTCGGTACCCAAATTTGATCCATGAAGTAACGAATGTCATCGGATTTGACCTCAAATTGCTTGTCCATACCACATAAGGACTCATGGCATAGGTTCACCTCCTTGATTGCTTCGAGTTGAGTGTCATGGATTTGTATGGGTAAATTCGTGTGAATGGTCAACTATAACGCTTGTACTCGTCGCGGCTTGGGTTGATCTTTCCTGCTCAAGGCATCAGCAATGACGCTTGCCTTTCCAGGATGGTAACGGATGGCGCAGTCGTAGTCGTTTAGCAATTCGACCCATCGACGCTGCCTCATGTTAAGCTCCTTTTGGTCGATGATGTGTTGAAGGATTTTGTGATCGGTGAAAATTGTACATTTTGTGCCATATAGGTAGTGTATCCAGATCTTGAGTGCGAATACTACCGCTCCCAATTCCAAGTCGTGGGTAGTGTAGTTTTTCTCGTGTACTTTCAGTTGTCGAGAAGCATAAGCAATGACCTTCTCCCTTTGCATTAGCACGCACCCGAGTCCTTGGTGTGATGCATCGCAGTACACCACGAAATCGTCTGTTCCTTCTGGTAATGATAGGATCGGCGCGCTGCAAAGTTTCTGTTTGAGTAATTGAAAAGAGGTTTCTGCCTTGTCGTTCCATTCATATTTCTTATCCTTGCTTGTCAGAGTAGTGAGGGGTTGGGCTATCTTAGAGAAATTTTTGATGAATCGTCGATAATAGCCCGTAAGACCTAAGAATTGTCGCACCTCAGTCGGGGTCTTAGGTACCTCCCAATTCTTAATCGCCTAGATTTTGGATGGGTCAACATGATGACCTTCTCGTTGACCACGTGTCCAAGGAATTGTACTTCTCGAATCCAAAAATCGCATTTCGAGAACTTGGCGTACAATTTCTCCTCCTTTAGTAACTCCATGATTAACTTCAGATGTTCGACATGCTCCTCCTTGCTCCGTGAATATATCAAAATATCGTCTATGAACATAATTACAAACTTGTCCAAGTAGGGTTTGCACACTCGGTTTATGAGGTCCATGAATACCGCCGGTGCATTGGTTAACCCAAATGGCATGACCATGAACTCGTAGTGACCGTAACGAGTTCGAAAAGCGGTCTTTGGAATGTCCTCCTCCTGAATCCTTAGCTGATGGTATCATGACCGCAGATCGATCTTCGAGTAATAGCTCCACCCTTGTAATTGATCGAACAGGTCATCGATCCTTGGTAGTGGATATCGGTTCTTGATCGTCACTTTGTTCAGTTCCCGGTAGTCGATGCACATACGGAATGATCCGTCTTTCTTCTTAACAAACAATACCAGTGCTCCCCAAGGTGAGAAGCTTGGTCTGATGAAACCCTTGTCTAACGGTTCTTGTAAATGGTTAGACAATTCCTGCATATCCGATGGCGCCAGTCGGTAAGGTAACCTTGCTATCGGAGCAGCTCCTGGTGTGAGATCAATCCGGAACTCGACTTGCCGTTGCAGTGGAAGTCCGGGCAAATCGTCAGGAAATACTTCCGGGTAGTCTTGGATGATCGGTATGTCTTCAATCCTCCTTTCTTCTGCTTTCTTTTCTGTCACATGTGCTAGGATCGCATGGTAACCCTTTCGCAAGTACTTCCGGGCCTTCATGCAGGTGATGATCCTTAATGTGGTACCACTTCGTTCTCCTTGGATGGTTAGTGGTTCCCCGTCAGACAATGGAATGCGGACTATCTTCTCGTGACAAACAATTTTGGCTCGGTTCTTGGACAACCAGTCCATGCCGACAACTATGTCAAAGCTTCCCAATGTTACCGGTAATAAGTCTATAGTGAAAGAGTGATCGGCTAACGTTAAGACACAACCAGGAATCACTTGTTCTGTCTCTATTAGTTTACCATCTACTAGTTCTACCGTATACAGGTAATCTAGAGCGATCGGAGTAATACGAAGTAATGAACTAAACTCGGTGGATACAAAGCTTTTATCAGCACCCGTGTTAAATAACATAGAAATATAACAGTTGTTTACGAGAAACGTACCAGTAACAATGTTGGGGTCCTGCCTAGCCTCGCCGGTTCCAATGACAAACGCTCTACCCCGAGCATTTGTATTTCCAGGTCTCTGATTCTTTGGGCAGTCTTTGCGGAAATGTCCGGGGTCACCGCACCCGAAACATCCGTGGTTTCCCCAGCCAGCTGGGGCTTGTTCAACTAGCCGACAGTTCTGAGCATTGTGGCCAAAACGCTTGCATTTCTAGCATCGAGAATCTTCACAAGTGCCATTGTGGTGGAATTGACACTTATTGCATTTAGGTAGGGTTCCAGTGTGTGCCCCGTTTTGCCTCTTTTCTGGTTGGTTTGCCACAAACACTCTGGCCGGTTCCTGTTTCTTTGGGTTATTGGGCACATAGGATTTAGCAGGAGCGTTTTTCCACTTTCGTTTGTTGTCGAAGACTTTTACGAAGTTTTCCTTCTTGTTGAACAGTCCCTAACGGACTGCCTGGTCCGTGAGGTTATGAGCCAGTCTGACAGTGTTGTGGATAACCGTGGGCTCGTCAGAAGTAACCATACTCTGTATTTGAGGTGCCAAACCCCAAATGTACCGCTCAATCCATTTGTACTCAGGCGTAACCATGTGCGGTAGCAGTTGTGCTAAGTGGTGGAACCTTGCGGTGTATCCCGCAATGTCAGCACCCTCCATTTTTAGATTCCAAAATTCCTGTTCCAACTTTTGGAGTTCATTGCGAGGACAGTATTCCTCTTTAAGCATTTCCTTGAACTCCTCCCAAGGAATGGCGTTTGCATTGTCCAACCCTAGAGTTTGGATATGAGAGTTCCACCAGGAAAGGGCTTGCTCCTCAAGAGTTCCAGCTCCGAACATGACCCGGTTTTCCAGTGTGCATTGACTCATGCTAAAGACCGATTCGATCTTTTCAATCCACCGTAGCAGTCCCACTACTCCTTCCGCCCCAGTAAAAGTATGCGGTTTGCAATCCATGAAAGATTTGTAGGTACAAGACTTTGGTCCATGCCCAGTTCTTGTGTGTCAACGATAGAGCGCAGTTAGGTTAAATTTCCCTAGGGAAGGATTACCTTACTTGCAGTACGTATGCTATTTCTGGTTTGTACCATACCTATGCTCTCGCCGTGACTTCCTGATCCTCCACCGGATCGATTGGCTTCATGATTAGCGAGTGCGTCGGCCACGCGTTACGCGATGAGAGCTTCAATCTGGGCGGTGGTCATGGAACTGGTACTTCCTCCTGAGTTGCGGGGTGTTCTCCGTGGCGGCATGTTTCTTTATAATCATAATGACAACAAAGGTTAGATATTGCGTAATAAATAACAATCAACACACATGCATAAAATAACACAACAATCAACAACCAATCAACCATACAATATAATCCAAAGATAAACACTTGATAAATAAGTTGTACGAAATACAAAGTATTTTCAGGAGCAAACACTCCTCCAAAACAAGTAACATCTTAAAAATATTGCGTGAGCACAGCCTGCTCACGATAGGCTAATCAGCTGGAAGGTGGAAAAGTACCACTCTGCAAAGCAGTGAAAAGCAACAGGGCACAAAGAATCATAATAACCCTTGCGGGCTCTAACTCTTCTCGAACCGTGTTTGCCGTAAGCTCTGCTTCTAGGGCTGTAGAGTCAGCAAGTGAGGCTCGATGCTCTGCTACTGCTGCTCGCTGGTGTGCCATCCCTAACTGCTCTTCAGTCTTCTCTAGGAGGCTAGACAGTGCAGTGGTCCTAGCTGCCTCCCTCTGGCGATCCTCCAGTAAACCCGCTACCTGCCCCTGCAAGGTCTGCAGTGCAGTCTCTGTCGCTATGGCTCTCTGTTCCGCCTCTCGAGCATTCCCCTCAGCAGTCTCGATCCGGTCTCACACTATCAAGAGTGCCTGGTCTGTCAAGGCAAGCTCGTCCTGAAGGGACGATATGTCAGCATCATGTAACTTGTTGTGCATCGCAAGTATCGGTAGCACCTCCCTCGTAGGCCGGAGCCAATAGGGTGGTGGATAGGATGGTCCAGATGACTCTCCCATGGATGAGGTGTCTGATGGTGGAATCCGGGCCCTTTTGGCCGATGGTCCAGCACTGTCAGGTGATTGGGCTGGTCGCTTTCCCTTGCGAATGTTCCTTTTCCTAGCGGTAAGCTTGGTCTTTGCTCCTACTGGTGCAAGCAATGGTGATGGTGGAGTCGGTTCTGCCTAGCCAGGTGGTGAGGGTAGGATAGAGCCGTCATCGGATGATGAGTACCCATGCAGCACTGAGTAGGGCACTGACTCGCCCAAATCGCTCCCCTCGCCGACGTCGCCATCGCCTCCGTGGGCTGGTGCGTCATCCGCCTCCTCCTCAGGGTCATCCTCAGGATGCTCCTCGGAGTCCATCTCTACAACCTCCTCTGGATCTTCCATCTGCTCTCCATCACTAGGTGAGTACCGTGATGGGCGTGGGGTATGTGGCTCCGCAGGTGATGGTGGTGTGGCTGGAGTGTACTCCTCCTCGGAGTCCGAGATCACAATAGGGTCCGATGATGTAGACATCCTGTAACAAGTCAATATCTAGTAATCTAATGTTCTCATGTATGAAAAATGTATGTATGATGTGATGTGAACTATGTGAGCCTACAATTATAGTCTAAGTACACTAATGCAACTTAGTTCTCTATAACCAGGGCTCTGATACTAATCTGTTACACCCTGAAATTCCACAACGGGTTACCCGCGGGTTGTGACTGTCAAGGATCATTAGTCCCGGTCATTTCGAACGACCTCTAAATGGTTTTTGAAAAGACATTCCGTTTGAACATCATACAAAATAATTGAGTAATACAGAGTTTGAAAATGTGAAATGTAAAGTGCGGAAGCAAAAGTAATGTAGCAAAATACAGAAGCATAACAAATTAGGTTCCTATAAACCTAGCTTCTAATGAAAAATATGTTGTGAGACTCTTGAAATGCCCCTAGTCCATGAATGAATGCTTAGACCTGAGATAAACATGCTTAAAAGTGTCAACACAGGGTTGGTCAGTTCACATGTTAAAGTAACAGAAACACAAATGAAAACAGTGTAAGAATACGTATGTATACTAGTGATTCGATTGTTGATCAGACAATAAACAATAACTATATAAGCAAAACCGAAACCGAAGCTCAACGAAGGAATGCAGAAACTAGCATTTTGCCTCTTACGTGCCCAGCACGCAACGGATTAGGTCAATTATGCACCCGTTTGACTCCCAGTCAGAGTTAGCGCGACTAACCCGAGTGGGGGTTGTTAAACCCAAAGTACTATTCATGAATCACTTGGCTCTGAGTAATAATTAACGATTCGAATATAAGAGGATTTTATGTGCGGGAAATGCACCCACTTATATATTAAAGCAAAATAAAAGTAATCAGCATACGACTAAGTAAAAAAATGGTTTAGCATATATCTCCCCCAAATGGAAAAGTAGGTAAAATGGGGCCGTGAAAACTCACCAGGTAATGCGGTGAATGAAGAATGAAAGCAACAAGAGGAATATAGCAAATTAGGATGACTGACCTAACCGAACCCAGGGAATAGTAAGGATATAAGGTCTATGAAAGTAAACATGGTTTATGTAACCACATTCATCCAAACGACTCAACGTTGAAAGGTTACATTGACGTTTTGAAAAGGTTTGACCAAAGTTGAACGAAGTTCGACCTAGGTTTGACCAAAGTTGACTGAGGTTTGACCAAGTTTGACTAATGTTGACCAATGTTGACTAATGTTGACCAATGTTGAGTAATGTTGACCAATGTTGACTAATGTGACACGACGACCCGTTGGTGACACATGGTGGAAACGTGCACAAGTAGCACATAAGTGACATATGAGTAACACATAAGTACATATAAGTAATACCTAAGCACATGAGTAACATACAAGTACTACTTACGTAACACATGAGTTATACTTTGTGACATAACATACATGTTTCAATTAGTTGCATAAGAAATTAACATGTGACAAGTAACATGGCATTTGTACATCTTCATGGTATATTTCATACATGTTAACCATTTATATACATAAGTCATGTCATCATATTAATAACCTATTTACATTATTTCAATCCATTTGCAACAAGTAGCATAACATGTTATTTCTACACCATAGTTCTTAACATAGCAAAGTTTCCCTTTTTAGGAAATTAGGGTTTTAATGCACCTTAGGTGTCATGGCTCAACTAAACAAGTTATACATGTTATCATACTAGTAACATATCATAAACATGATTCTACACATACCTTTTCTATTTTAAGCCAAAGTGAAGTTCACAAACTAACAAAGTTTCCTTATTTAGTAAGGTTGTCCAAAACGTGTCATAATCCAATTCCAAATTACATATTCTTTCATAAAACATATATTCATGTAGTAACAAATCTATTCAACCTATTTTAAACATTTATAAAATACACATACAAAATATGACCAATTAAAGTTTCCTTCTTAGGAAAGTGGTCCAAACGACCTTTTGCACATGTGTAACTTCAAATAACCCTTTCTACTACTTTAATAGATGTTATAGAACCATATTATCAAGTTTTTATCCATTAGAACCTCATAACACAAAATATGACAAAATAAAGTTTCCTTATATAGAAAGTCGACCATAGCATAGAGTAAAACAACATTTTAACCAAAAAAATTACATTTCCTACTTACTCTACTATTATGAGCATAATTTAAACTATCAAACATATCATACACTAATTTATGCAAAAAATCATCCAACAAAGTTTCTATAAATAGAAACGAGCAAATAACAACCTAAATGAACATTTCAAACAATAAAAAGTGCAAATATGTGTCAACAACTTTATTTTATGAAAACACTTTGATAAAAACACGGATTAAATGGCTTGTAACATGTAGATTCGTTTGGATGGGTGTGGCACAATATATGGCCAAAAATGGAGAGAAAAGACGGGTAAAAACTTACAAAATCCAAGTATGTTGGATAAAAGATGGAGCTTCTTCACCTGAACACCTTGGATTGCACCTTAGCACCGTTGAATGGAAGAATCAAAGTTGAGAGAGTGGAGGAGAAGTGAGGGAGTTGGTGGATGAGATTTTAGACGTGGGGGCTAGGGTTTGCAAAATGGTTAGGGTTTTGTCTAAATATGGTTTAAATTGTATGTGTTATGGGCCGTTTGCATGGGTTGGGCTTTTTCTATAAAAAATTAGGCTTCTTTATAAAATAATTAGACTTTATAAAATATTTTAACTTAAAATATGAAATAAATAGTTCAAAATGTAAAACATGTCAAATTTGTAATATCTCATTTGAAATTGTCGGTACATATCGCGTATCCGCTAAACAGTGTTAAAAATGAAAGTTTCTCTAAAACTTCCCGAAAAATTAATCTAAGCACGAAATAATAAATCACAGTATTACATGTAATTTATTCACACTAAATATATGTCTAAATACTATTTCTAAAATTCACCAACGTTCGTGTGATAGGACGCGTGTGTGACCCGGTAATCCGTCCGATTACCGTTGCCTGTAATGAAATGAAACGAATGGACTTGCTATATGAAATATGTACTTAATTACTCTATAATTAAGTATGATGCAAGTGTAACCCTGTGAATTCAAGTAATAGTCGGGTGTGGATATTAACATGAATTTTCCGGGTATCTCACTACCGAAGACTTAATAGTGGCGGGATTCGTAAATGGAGTTAGTGGTGAACATTTAATCCGGCGTTTGCACGGCCCGGAGGGAATTCCCCAAACCATGGAGGCCCTCATGACCGTAGTGAAAGTTCATGTAAAGGCGGAGAAATCAGTGGCGAAGAATAGGTCGCGTGAAAAACCTAGGGAGATGCGGCAACCATAAGAGCCATACAGTAGGAGAGACACCGACCGACCTCATCGATACACCTAGCGACCAGGAGGTAATTCAAGATTTCAGTCATCTAATCCTTACCCCAGGCGTGACAGGACGCGTGAGTCGTATCCCTCGTGCGTCTCATATCTACCTCGACGAGAAACTTCAAGCATCTCTCACCGCTATTCGTATCATGCGTCATCATATCCAGCTTTAAGTAAAACCCCCAGTGCTATCCTAGCATCCGAGAAATTGAAATTGGAAAAGCCTCAGCCCATACGCGATAACCCTGCGCGAGATTCTAAGAGTTATTGTGCCTATCACAAGGCCGCCGGACATGAGACAGACTCTTGTTTCCAACTAAAACGGCAAATCGAGTTACAGGTTAAAGCAGGGAAATTGGCGCACCTGTTGAAGGATGGTAAGCTGGCCGGTTCTTCCTGCGGGAAGGGGAAGGATGTCCCCGTCGACCCACTTCCCCGCGTACATGACTTGTATATGGTTAGGGGGGTTACCCACCCCGCGGGGATGAAAGAAGAGGACGGTCGAAGTTTCTGATTCCTGGATGGAGGTACCTCTGACATTTCCACCTCAGATTGGGGACTATAATGTAGGTCCTCTAACTATCACAGCCTTGGTCGGCTCATATCGAATGCACTGTATCTTCATAGACACGGGGAGCTCGTCAGATATCCTATACGAACAATGTTTCCGACAGATGGACCTGAATGACCAGGCGCGTCTAGAAGAAGTTCACGCTAAAAATGGGATTCTCAGGAGAAACTATCAGACCACTAGGTCAAATCTCTTTCCCGGTCACACTAGGAGATCGTGACCGAGTCCGCATGGTATTACTCCAATTTCTAGTAGTTCCCGCCCATTCTCAGCACAACATTATCTTTGGGTAGACAACCCTAGGGGTTTTGGCGGACGCGGTATCAACATATTTGGGATTAGTTATGTTTCCTATTCCTCGCGGGGTCGCTAGGGTCTGGGGAGACCGGGAATGTTCGGCGGTAGAGGGAACGGTTATAGCCCCGCCGAAACCAGTCCTCAAGGCTCCTGAAAAGTGGTCCATTAATCTAGCCTTTCCCACTCAAACCATTACCATTGGCCATACGCTATCCCCCAACATTAGAGCACACCTCAAAGAATTATTGCGTAGTAATATGGACGTATTTGCTTTTCAGCCCGCGGACATGACAGGGGTACCGCGGGATATAACTGAACACGCTCTAAAAACTTATAGATCTGTTGAACCAGTGGTTCAAAAGTGGCGAAGTATGGTGCCGGAAAGGCGTGCGGCGGTGGTGAAAGAGGTCAAAAGGCTGGTAGAAGCAGGAATACTTTGAGAAGTATGATACCAAACCTAGATCGCCAACCCGATCATGGTTAAGAAATCGGACGGATCATGGAGGATGTGGGTGGATTATAAAGATTTAAACAAGGCGTGTCCGAAAGATTCCTAACCCCTCCCTGAGGTAGATTCTAAGGTGGACTCGTTAGCCACATTCCCCTGTAAGTGTTTTCTTGATGCCTATAAGGATATCATCAGGTGCATATGGCGCCCAAAGACAAAGATAAGACCACCTTCGATACTGACATCGGAATTTTTTGTTATACCAAGATGCCCTTTGGGCTTAAAAATGCGGGCGCCACCTACCAGCATCTTATGGACACTGTATTTCAGGACAAGATAGGAAAAAACTTGGAGGTGTATGTAGACGATCTGGTGATCAAAAGCAGGAACGAAAAAATAATGTTGGCCGACATTTCTGAGACCTTGATCTGTCTAAAAAAACCCAACATCAAGCTGAACCCTGGTAAGTGTTCCTTCGGAATGGAAGAGGGAAAGTTTCTGGGAGTCATAGTGGCGCGGGATGGTATCCGCGTCAACCTAGAGAAGGTAGCGGTAATCACACGCATGGCATCTCCCAGGTCACTAAATGATGTGCAAACCCTTAATGGACGTCTCGTAGTCATAAGCCGATTCTTGGCAAGACATGCCGAGCGATCCTTACCCTTTATTGCAACATTGAAGAATTGCTTGAATAAATCAGACTTTAAGTGGTCGGCGGAAACGGCATTCCAAGAACTAAAGGGCTATCTTACACATCAACCAACTCTGGCCACGCCCATCAGAGGGGAACGTTTGAAAATATACCTATCTGCATCTCCTTAGGCAGTTAGCACCGTTCTCATGGTTGAGCGCGCAGGAGTTCAAACCCCCATTTACTACATCTACAGGTCCTTATCTCCTCAGAAGTAAATTATTCCATGATCGAAAAACTTGTTCTGGCACTAGTACACGCTTCACGGTGCTTGCATCGTTACTTCCAGGGTCATGATGTTGATGTATTGACCAATTTCCCCTTACAACAAATCCTCCGCCGACCTAAAGTGTCTGGGCGAATGACGCATTGGGCCATCTAGTTAGGAGTCTTTGATTTAACCTACAAACCACGCTCAGCTGTGAAAGGGTAGGTCATCGTGAACTTTATGGCGGAGGTCCCTGTCGGAATCCCCATAGAAACATATGGATAGGTCATCTCGACACACCCTCATTCAGAGCCACTACCTCTTTGGGAATTATTTACAGACGGTACGGCATGCGCCAAGGGATCCGGTGTAGGGACATTCCAGATATGTTTGCACGGAATCGAGTATACAAGGGCTTTGAAATTGCTTTTCCTAACCTCAAACAATGAAATAGAATATGAAGGGCTCTTGGCGGGATTAAGACTGGCTATTGAAAAAGATGCCTGGAACATCCCCGCACACGTTGATTCTCTCCTGGTAGCCAATCAGATTAATGACACATATGAAGCCAAAGATGCCACTATGACGAGGTATCTCGCTATGTGCAAGAACAGCCTTAAAAACTTGCAAGTGTGGGAAGTTATACATATTCCCAGAAGTCAAAACCAAAAGGCGGATGCCTTAAGTAAGCTCGCTTCAACTTTCAGTGATCCGACAAAGTCCATCAACTTAGAGACTCTACAAAAACCATCCATTGACCTGGTGGAGGTAAATACCAGGCAGTAGAGTCTGACACTTGGATGACCCCGATACATAATTACCTCATCGCGGGTACACTCTCGCCTGAGTGGGCTAAAGGTAACAAGTTACAAGCCAAGGCCGCTCAATATCAACTTCTGGGTGGGGTGTTGTATAGGAAATCCTTCTTGGGTTCACTGTTGCGTTGCGTGGACACCTCAGAAGCTAATTACCTCATCATAGAGGTCCACTTGGGTATATGCGGTATACACGCCGGCCCGCACGCCGTTGTTGCCAAACTAATGAACGAAGGGTACTATTGGCCAGGAATACACGTGGATGCCGTTATAGAACTCCGCAAGTGTCAAAGTTGTCAGTGTTACATGCCTATGATCGTCAGGCCCAAAAAAACTTAATACCAGTAACGGCAACATGGCCTTTCTAGCGTTGGGAGATTGACATAGTGGGTCCTTTCCCCTGAGGCTCCGGGGCGCATAAAATTCCTAATTGTAGCTGTCAATTATTTTACCAAGTGGGTAGAAGCAAAACTTGTAGCCACTATAACGGCGGCCAGTATCAAGAAATTTCTATGGGAACACATTGTATGTCGATTCGGCTTACCTCTCTATTTAGGCAGTGACAACGGGAAGCAGTTTACGGACCGTATGATCAAAGAATGGTGCACTAAATTACAAATCACCCAAATATTCATATCTGTGGTGCACCCACAAGGAAACATGTAAGTAGAAAGAATCAATCATTGCATAGTCCTGGGAATCAAAACTCGCCTCGATAATGAAGGAACTTCGTGGCTAGAAGAATTGCCAAACATCATCTGGGCACATCGGACTATGCCAAAAAGCAGCAATGGCGAAACCCCCTTTAGTCTCACTTATGGATCCGAGGCCATGATACCCGCAGAGGTGGGTATTCTAACCACGCGAAGATCAAACACCCAGAATGTCGATAACGGGAAGAGCTATGAAAAAATTGGATATGTTAAAGATGCGCCATGAAACGGCGGCTATCAATGAATCCAAATACAAGCGCAAATTGTAAAAAGGCATACAACAAGCGAGTAGTTGAAAGCACTTTTAAAGATGGGGATTATGTGTTAAGAAGCAACCAAGCAAGCCACAAAGAATCTATAGGGAAGTAGGGACCAACCTGGGAGGGACCATACCTGATTTATAAGGTGCTAGGCAAAGGCGTGTATACTCTAGCCTATCTTGATGGTGAGGAAATCCCGAGGTCCTGGAACGCAGCCCAGCTCAGAAAGTGCTACATCTAAACCCTGGTTTATTTACTATGATTTATTTCCCATGTAAGTTAAAGAGTTTCTTAATTATAATGAAAAACACCCCCTTATCCCCTTTGACTAATGTTTGTTTTTTATGTTTTTATTATGATTACTATACACGCCACCTGAAAAATAGGTGCGCGTTCAATGCTTAAAGTCTTTGCCCCTAACGGCAAAGCCACAACATTTCACACGCCACTCGAAAAACAGGCGCGCGTTCAACGCTTAAAGTCTTTGCCCCTAACAGAAAAGCCACAACATTTCACACGCCACCTGAAAAATAGGTGCACATTCAACGCTTAAAGTCTTTACCCTTAACGGCAAAGCCACATGTGACACCCGACAAATTTCAGGTTGATATCCATACCCGTCTGAGATACATATTATATTAATAGACATGTATCACATTTAATTTTATAGTAATTAATTCTATTTCACACTTAGCAAGTCAATCCGTTTACACGTGTCGGTAATCCAGAAGATTACCCGGTCAAACACGCGTCCTACAACACGACCGTTGGTGATAATTTAAAACAAATACCTAGACATATAATCTGTATGTGAAAATTATATGTAACACCGTGATTTAATTAATCATGCATATATGAATTTTTCGGTGATTTATAGAAATACTTTTATTTTCAGCACAGTCCGATAGACACGCAATGTGCACTAGCTTGGTCTATAATTCTATGCAGACACTTAGACATATATTTGGTGTGCACAAATTATATATAGTACTGTGATATGTTATTTTAAGACTCTATGAATTTTTCGGGAATTTTTTGAGAAACTTTCTGTTTTAACGCTGTCCGGCCAGTATGCAGTATGTACCGACATTTCCAAATAAAAATCTGAAAATTTTATATGTTAAACATACCAATAATTTCTGTCAATAAATCGGTGACTATTCGTTTTCCACCACCCGGAGTCAAATGACCCTATAAATACCCCCCACCTCCACCCATTTCTTCTCCTCCACTCTTCCACTCTCTCTCTCCTCCCTCTCTTCTCCCTTGAGCCGAGACCACCACCCACCACCTTCATCCACCATTTTTTTGGTCTTTGATCTTGTTTCCATCAAATCCAAGCTTTTAAGATCAAGAATCAAGCATTTGCAAGAGATTTCATCCATCATTTCCATCCATTATCAAGTCTGGTAAGATCAAAACCCTCTTTTTCTTCATTTTTCATCTTCTAGTTCATATGAACTTGCATCCAAAGAAAACTCATTTTTATGAAATATTAACCATGGATTCTTAAAGGAAATGTGTTTTATAACTCAAATGGTACATATTGTTGGTGATTTTGAACCCAGATTTTGTTCATAAGCTCGATTTCCATTTAAGAAAATTTTATTATATGTGCATGTGTTAGATGATGAGATTTTGTTGATTTGATGATGGATTATGTTGTAATAATAGTTGTAGATGGATAATATGTATAAAATTTGTTGTCAAAAATGTTGGATGATACATACATGCCCGGTTTTGCTATTTCAGCAAACTTTAATTTTGGGTTTCATGATAGATGCCATGTTTAGGGTGATTTGATGATGGAAAATGGTTAGATATGCATAAAGAATGGATAATATGTGTAGATTTGCTATTTAGAACTTTTGGTCATATGAGATTTCATGATCGGTTCTATTTATAGTAACTTTAATTTTTGGTTTTTTCTTAAAAGAAGTTATGATGTGATTTGTTTGGTGGAAATGATGCATAAACACTAGATATAGAGATTGTATGATTTTTTTTCGATAAGATAACATGTCCATGATGCTTTTAAGCTCGTTTTCTATTTTTAGAAACTTTATTTCTTGACATGTATGAAAACTTGATGTTTGGGTGTATTAAAAGCATGAAACTAGTGTAGTGAACATTATGGAAGAATGAATGACCAAAATGATGGATTAAAATGCATGTGTATGAGTTTTAGAGCCCCCGGTTTCTAAATAAGGAAACTTTATTTTTCCACAAGATGTGTTTGTAAATTGTTAACATGATTAGAAGGTTTAAATGACTTAGTAACACTTAACTAAGTGCATTGTATGATAATACATGATGACTATCCATAAACTTGACAATTTGACATGCTCTTGCTATAATAGGAAACTTTAATTATTCGAAACTCGCATGTTTGTCTATTTTTAGCAAGTAAACATTGAAATGTTCTATATGTGTTATAACATGCCTAATTTCATGTGTGAACATTAACTTTGCATAGTTGCTATGTTTAGGACTCAAAACTTGACTTTCCGATTAAGGAAACATTAATGTATCAAAAGTTGTGTTTCAAGTTCTAAATTCCAATCGAATGTGCTAATGTGTTTATTAGACGATAATAGACTATTTCAAAGGAGGTTTGAATTCCATATTAGGAATTGAATGTTTAAGTCCAACGTGTCTCCAACAGGTCGTCAAGTCAAAACATCTTTGAAACGTTAAAGTCACTTTTCAAACAACTCTTTGGATGCATAGAGTTCATAGTTAAGCATTTACAATACTTAGACCTTAAAATTCTAAATGTTTCCTAGGGCACGAGTAGGTCGTCTCATTTAGCCGGATTTGCAAAGACTTGCATATCATTACCGCTTTGTCAGGTGAGTTCTCACAACCCCGTTTTACTCATTATCCTTTTGGGGTGAGATACATGATTAAGTACATTTTTTAAAAATCATATTTCCATGCTTACACAGTTACATTAATTATATAAGTTGTACTAGTGTGTACAAAGTCCTCTCAGAGTAAACCGTTAATTTTTCCATAGTGAGGTGATCATGAACATTACTGTTGGGTTTAACAACCCCTGCCCGGGTTAGTAGCGCTAACTTCGACCAGAGGTCGAACGGGTACATTATTGACCTAATCCATCCATGTGCATGGCACAAAGAGGCGGACCACATCCTTTTCCTTTTTCAGTGGCTACAGTTGAGCTTCGGTTGGCAGACTTATGATAATTTTTGGTTTTGTCTGATCAACAATGATTGTGCAGAGTACATATGTTTTTCCATGCATTTTCAACATATGCTTTTCCTGCATTTTCAACATATGCGTTTCATGCATTGTCAATATATGATTTCCAATACATTTCGTGATATGATTTCCATTACATTTAACCTGTGAACTCACCAACATTATGTAGACCCATTTTAGAATGTTTATCTCAGGTCGTTGAATGCATAGGATATGTGGCAAGGATGCACCCACAGGAGTCACACACTATTCATGCATAGCATCCTATTTTGGCAAACGCTTTTAAATCATTTGTTAAGCATTGTAAACTTTTAAACATTGCTTCCGCACATTTACTTTAAACTTTGTCAAACTTAATTTGGGCTCTTTCAAGCTACGCGTTAAAACATGTATTTTGAAAACCATTTTAGGGTCGTTCAAATTAATTCAATGGTAAAGATCCTCTCGAGTCACGCCCCTCGGGTATAGCCCGGAAGTGGAATTTGGGGGTGTGACACCACAACATTCGACACGTCGCCTGAAACACAGGCGCGCACTCAACGCTTAAAGTCTTTGCCCCTAACGACAAAGCCATAGCATTCAACACGCCGTCTGAAACACAAGCACGCGTTCAACACTTAAAGTCTTTGTCCCTAATGACAAATCCACATCATTTCATGCGCTGCCTGAAACATAGGCGCGTGTTCAATGTTTTAAAACCTTTATCAGTCCTCCATGCGCCGCCTGAAGCGTAAGTACCTAAAACAAAAGTTTGAGAAACACTTCGCTTGAATAAGTGCGCGTCCATACTCTGATAAACATGAGTATATACAAGACAAATACCACAAGAAATTAGAAACACGCGGAAAGTAGTAAAGGGAAGTAAAACAAGAAGCTCTTTTTCATTCATAGATAAAGACAAACTTTTATAAGAGAAAATGCAAAACAAACAAAGTAAAAATGCATCTACCCTAGTCAAACATCGCCTTCTTCACCTTGGCCTTCCTCACCATCAATCCCACCACCAGTCTTTGATTTAACCACCTGTAGCAAGGACTGAGACTCGCTAATATCTTCTTTATAAGCCAAATCGTAAATCTGATCAAGTACTTCAAGTTCCACATCGCTAAGTGTGTCCATGGTAGCATTTAAGGTAGCATGCGAGGCTTCGACAAAAAGTGGATGTTGCTCCAACACCCCGCCTTCCTTCCCGCAAGCATAGCCATCCTTCATCCCTTCATACCACCCCATCCGATCCGCCTCAGTAATCAATTCCAGCAGAGCATCCCTGTACTTACCATCAAGTCGACAGGCTTCAAAAACCAGTGAAAATCCCTCCTAGATAATCCATTTCTTCTCCAACTTAAGGCGTGCCACGATCGCATCTCGTGCTACCACGTGCTCCTTTAACAAAGATATCTCTTTCCCTTTCTTCTCTAACTCTTGCTTCTCACCCTATTTATCCTTTAACACCTTTAAATCCACACTCTCGACCTCCATTCCCTTCATCATAGACAACTTACCCTCCAACTCTCGCTTTGCTAAGACAGTTACTTGCAAGGCCTCTTTCACCTCGGATAACTCCCCGTCCACCAACATCTTCGCCCTCATATCACTATCCACCCGTGCTTTCATTTTGTAATCACTATGAATTTCCGGCCTTCATTTTAACTATTCCTAAAGTTGGAGAGACTTGTAATTTCATTATTAAAAGATCTATATCTCAATACAAGTTATCCTATTTATTTCATTACTTGAATATGCATGTATTATTTACCATTATTTAATTTCAAAGATAACAAATATTTAAATAAAGAATTACATGAGTAATTGTTTGATATTCAATAAAATAAATATATATATGCTAGGGTATTTTTCGAAACCTATATATATACATATATAAAAAAAAACCAAGTTATAAATGCTATAAATAAAATTAGGGTTTATAAAATTATATTATTTTCAAAGTAAATGATTTTAATAGAAGTAAAACACCTATTAAATTTTATAGTTATATTTGTGACATTTAAATGATTTTATAAAAACTTACAAATTTAAGGATTTTACTCTTCATAAAAAGTTTAGGGTGCAAATTGTAATTTCTGAAACTTTATTAAAAACAAGTTTAAACATAAAATGATAAAACCTTAAAACCTCAGGGACCTGTTTTGCCAAAATCCGAAAACCCCTTGTTGGAACATTTGTGTGACAACCAGTCTTGTAATAGATTAGGTCTTTATGATTTCTTGTATGTAATGTTTTCTAAGTTTGTTAAGTTTGTTGTAACAGTCGAACTTAACAAGTTCGCCTGATATAGTTGTGGCGAACTTACTAAGTTCGCCTAAGGCTAATTTTGGCGAACTTGCTAAGTTTGCATGTAGCAGTGTGTTGCCTATAAATAGTGCTTAGTTTGTGTTGATTTGTACATCTGGGATTTGTAACTTGTAAACACTTTTATCAGAGCAATACAACAGAGAATTTATTGGAGATCTTGTCTTTGTGTGTGATTCTATTGTATGTGTATCTGTTCGAGACGCGTGTATTCGTTAGGATTCCACACTACGAGTTCACGTTGCGTGTTATACGTCTGAGATCGATCCGTAGACCCGCTGGGACCTACATTTGGTATCAGAGCTTTTGCTCTTGATTAGAGATTATCGTGTGACATTGTTTCGATTGGATTTGCATTAAAAGACTGAAATTTTTGAAGACTTTTGTATTCATGGAGTTTCTTGCTGTTTTTGAAGAGTTTTTGGATTGATTTCATCATTTTTGGTGTTGTTTTGCCAAATTTGATCCGTTAGAAGTGTTCTATTTCATAAATTGAAGAATCCTATGGTTTGAATTTGTTCAAGTCCTTCAAAATCGCAAAATATGATGATTTTCAGTCTCGTTCGTTGCGTTTGGGTGTTACAACATTCGTCCTTGTTCTTCAGCTGAAACAGGCGAACTTATCCAAGCAGTTACAGGCGAACTTGTTTGGGCGAACTTGTTAAGTTCGCTTTCCCCTGATCTGGCGAACTTGTTATGTTCGCTTGCTAAGTCCGCTTTTGACAAAATTTGTTCAAAATTTTTCTAAGTGTTGAATTTTTCAAGATTGCAAAGATGTCAAGTTCAAATCATGCAAGTGTGAACAACATGACTCATTTACTGAACTATGATAATGAAATTGAGACTCCAACCAAGCCACCGAGGCTGATGAACTTAAAAGATTACTTTAACCGGAAAAGTCATTTTAGAACTATGTTAACATTAGTGAAGGATACAAACATCCTATTCATTCTCATATAGGAAGAACAGATTTTCCAAAACCAGTTTCAGCTCTTACAGTTGAAGAGAAGCTTTTGTATGATAGAGAAAAGAAAGCACTGGCTACTTTATCAATGTGTTTGCCTTTAGATATATATCATACTTTCAAGAAGTTTACTATCTCGCGTGTTCTTTGGGAAGGGTTAGCCAAGAGATGTGAAGGGAGTACTGATATAAAGAAGAGCAGGAGAGAGTTACTGAAAAAGCAGTTTAGTGTATTCAAGCATTTTGATGGAGAAACTATTGATGAACTGATGTCTAGATATTATCATCTTTGAGTGAGATGGTGAACAATGATATTTCATACAAGAATAGGAAGGTACTTGAGAAATTTCTGGATGCTCTACCAGCTCATTTTGAGATGTATACCACTGTCATTAAAGAGCAACCTGGATTTGATGAACTGAGTCATGGAGATCTTATGGGAAAGATTTAATCATATGATTTGAATAAACAAAAGAAGGATACAGTCTATCAGGATCCAAGCATTTATTTTGGTAAAGGAACATCTACACAGAAATCTGGAGTTGCATTGTTTTTAGGAGATATTTCTGAAAGTGCCAAGGAGAGTTCGTGTAATGAAGGTTCATGTTTCGTTGCTTCAAGTTCTGGAGGTTTTAAAAATTCCAAGTGTGACAATCATTCGTGGTCTCAAAAGATGTCTCCTAAAGCTGCAGATGATATGATGGCTATGATTGCTTCATTTCTGACTTCATATGAAAACTTTATAGGAGGCAAAATAACTGATCCTGACATGATTGAGGAAGATTTCAAACAATTGGATAAAGATGCATTATACAGGATGAATACAGTGGAACATGGCTTTATGGATGCGACAAGGAAATGAACACTTGATGAAAACTGGAATGAAGTTTATTGGGGCATCTAGCAAAACAAAGATGGGTTTAGACAAGTCAAAAGTGAAATGCTACAACTGTCAGGAGTTTGGACACTTTGCTAGGGAATGCACAAAACCAAAAGTTAAGAATCAGAGTTCTTCAAGTAACCAGAACAATCAGAATAAGCAGAATACTTCCACAGCCTTGATGTCTCAATAAGATGAAAACTATGACTGGGGTATCCATTTGGATGATATTGTTGGTCATGTCAGCCAAGCGTTTCTTGCTGAAGTTCATTCTAAAGATGGTACTGATAGTAGCTCTTCAGATGGTTTGAGGTTGAAGAATGTATTATTCAGAATGATGAATCTAAGTTTTCAACTAAAGAATTGATTGAAGATATTGGAGCTGCTGGAAAAGTGACTGAGAAGATTGCTGAGATGTTGACTGAAGCTAATGCATTCATGGCCGATTCTAAACAGGTACAAAAGGTTGTTTCTTGTACTAAATGCATTGAATCTGATTTGAAAATTACCAGATTGTGTGATGATAACACAAATCTGATCTGTGATATGAAGGCAATTCACACATCTAATCAAATCTTAAAAGAAAATGAAAAGCTTTTGAACATTAGAATTGAATCTTTAAAGGAAGATATAAAAGTTTTACAAAGTAAAGTAAATGATCAGGCTTTTCATCTTGATGTGGCATATTCTAAATAAGAAAAGAAAATTAATTAACTTGCCCAATCACAGACAAAAGTAACAAAATAGTTGAGAAAGCTTGAAAGCTATAAGAATTCCAGCTTTCTGTTAGAATATTATAATGAGAAAGCTACAAATGAGAAAGTGGTGAGAGGTATAGGTTATTGTCCTTCTTTTGATGAAAAGTCTATAGGCGGGGGAGTTGGTTTTTGTCCTCCGTTCAATGGTAACTATACTTCTCGTAGCATTGAAAAAGTGACAGAAGAAAATCTAGAGCCAAAAAACGTCCTTGATATGACGTAAATTATACATATTTTGCATGCATAATTATCCCTGAATTCATCACAATTAGAGATAATATTATAATTATTGATGCCTAATCCACCCATTTGTGTTCCGATAGGATAATTGACCTGGATATGCAAAAACATGAATAAATCACTCAAAATCAAGGTAAAATCAGCAATCGGAAGCCAATTGAACGAAACCGGACGCACGAGGTCAACTCTAGAAGTCAAAAAGTCAACATGAAGGATTTTAGGGCAATGCACGGTCTTGCTTTGCCATGCACGGCCATGAAAATCCAAAATCCCTCCCTGTACTCTCCTGTTTTTTTTTTACTGCCAGATTCCGCACGTGAAAGAAAAAGGTACTTTGCACGCTCGTGCAATCCAATGCATGGCCGTACATTGCCAAAATCTTAGCCTATAAATAGCAAGCTCATTCTAGTGTTTTAGGTGTTCATTACCAAGAGATGTGAAGGCCTTAGTGCTCTGCTAAGAGCCAGAACTCTCTCGGTTTTGGTCAGCTTTTCTTTGTTTATTTTCTTTTAAAGTCTTGTAATATGAACTTATTCTTCTCATTCGAGTAAAACAAGAGGCAACCTATACACACTCTGCCTTGGTGTTGGAACACTTCCACCCATTATCTAAGGGTTAGTGGAGTCACTTGTATGGTCATTCATGGCTAGCTCTCTTGTGTTGCTCGAGTTGGTTGAACTTTAATTAATTAATGAAGTATTTTTAGTAAGTTATGTTTTTAAAGTTTTTACTATAAGTTATTTTAAAAAATACAAGAATAAGTAATCTTTAAACCAATCTAATAATCTTAAATCTTGAGAGTTATTCAAGCAAGACTTCTTGCTTGGGAAGCTTATTCAATGTTTGTACGGTCTATATACAAATCTTGGTGCTAGCATGGCCAGTTAGTATAGATTTAATATTATGTGTTGATTGGAGGTTTGGGTATTCAGCAGGCCGCTTGAGACAGACCGGGCGGTTTGTGTCGGTATTTCTTTACTTCTTTCGTATCGGCTTGTAGAGGACTTCTAGCGGGAGCCATGGGGTTTGATCTTGAGAAGGAAAGTCTTATTTATTTAAAATAATATTATAAGTAAAGATAACTATTTAAGAACATAATTTGTTAGGTCCGAGCGTTCATAAAGTACCTTTGGAGGAAGTCGTGCATTCCGATTTACCGGAAGAAGTTACAAGACCAGACGTACGTCAGTCACATGGATAATATTAGTCCGAATAATGAATTGTGAGATACCAACGGACTTGAGACCCCGTTTAAGGTCTGTTCTATTCATTAAGGAACAGTTGGCCAACCGTATCCACTGTTCCGTTATGAAATACTAACTCCCCTATCGAAAAGGTTAGTGCTAGTAACTATGGCCAACCTTACTTTAAATACATCATTAATTAACAAGTGATAACAACCGGAGTAACACCTTAAATAGGATAATACTTCTAATTACATTTCTTATTTTTTTATTTTCCTTTTAAAACAAAACCCATTTTCCAACTTATTATCCTAGTCAGACAATAGCGAGGGTTGAGTACGGGATCCTTGTCCATGGTTCGATACTTGGTTCTTACCCAGACTATACTACGCTGCAATAGGTACACTTGTTTATTGTGTGTGTATTTAGTTGAAGTAATTATCATTTTAATTTATAAATTTAAAACCTGATTTTGTGTAGCTCTAAATAGAATATATTTATTACTACTAAAAACAAGCCATCATGTTTTTGGCGTTGTTGCCAAGGTTATATATATATTTACATTTTTATCTACATATAAAACACACATCAGTCCTCAAGGTGAATCCAGTTACCGGAGAGGATATGTTTTATGATGATTCTAGCGATGATGAAACCTTTGATCTAGAAAAGGCTGAAGGTACTGTGAAAGAATGTAAGGTTGATGAACCTGTTGTGGTCAAGAAAGTAACCAGAGATAGATGCATCCTGACTGAACCGGATGAGAATACTGAACAATCTCAACCTAAACCGTTGAAACCATTTGTGAGCAGTGGGTTTGATTTTCAAGAAACTAAGGAGATTGAGAAGACTGCAAATATTGAGTTTGTGAAAAACAAAGTTGATTCAGATAAACCCAAGGTTGTTCAAACATTTAACACTGACTCTCAGTGTGAATCATCTAGTTCGAAGGGAATTGAGAAAGAAAAGTATGTTAGCATATACAAAGAAAGACGTGTTTGTTTTCATTGTGGAGTTGTTGGTCATATTTTGAGAGATTGTCCTGCGAAGAATAAGGGAACGTGTCTAGAAGATCCTAGGATGGGAAGACCTTTTGTTGAATCACCAGCAAAGCCAGTAGTGAAAATAATGGATGTAAAGCCTAGTGTGGATAAGGTTGTGAAGAAACCGGTTGTCAAAGCACCTATTTTAGTGAAGACAGTTTCTGAAAAGATTGAGTCTATTGGAGTTGAACCAAATGGTTCATCAGGTGTGATTGATCAGGAGAAAGTAAAACTATCAAGACCTCAAAGAAGGAGGAGAAACAAAAGGTTGAAGAAGCTTTTAGATCAATCTGTGGTCAAAGACAATGTTGAATCTTCTGCATCATCATAACAGAATGAAACAGTTCAAGTACAATCCAAATGGAAACCAAAGAAAAAAATTTCCGACTCTGAAAAACAGTCTCCTAAAATAGAGTAGAGATTTGACTGTGTCTTAAAAGAGATTGTTTATTTTGAAGAGTCAGGCCGACCCAAGACCACTATGGCTTGGGTCTCCATTACTAACTGAATTTTACTGTTTAAGTGCAGGGGACTCCAAGGAGGACTGTCGGCAACCAATGGTACGTCGACAGTGGATGTTCTCGATACATGACAGGAAACATTAACTTATTAGAGAATGTGAAAGAGATACAAGGAGGATATGTAGTCTTTGCAGGGAAGAAAGGCGACAATATTTTAGGTCAAGGAACCGTGTCCAATGAAAGATTAAGTTTTGAGAAAGTCAACTATGTGGAGCAGCTCAAACATAATCTGTTATCTGATTCACAAGTCTGTGATAAAGATTTATCATTTCACTTTAACAAGTCAGAATGTTTGGTGTCGAAGCCTGGTTTTGAGATACCTGAAGATTGGATCCTAGTGCGAGCTCCAAGGAAGAATGATACATCCATGATCGACATGAGCACGGCGACAACAACTTCGTCTGTCCCAACGTGTCTTCTTTCTAAAGCTTCTGAGTCCGAATCAACTTTGTGGCACCGGAAGATGGCTCACATAAATATCAGGAAAATGAACTTTTTAGTGAAGAACGGGCTAGTTTCTGGTGTTCCAACCATGAGATTTCAAGTGAACGAAGACTGTATTCAATGCAAGAAGGGGAAGCAGCACAGGAAATATCACAAATCTAAGTTGATTAATTCAATTGCGACTCCTCTCGAGTTATTGCATTTGGATTTATTCGGACCTATTAGTGTTAAGAGTGAAGGCGGCAAATCATACTGTTTGGTAGTGACTGACGATTATTCAAGATTCTATTGGGTAAATTTTCTAGTTTCGAAGGATGAGACATTTGAGATTCTTAAGTTCCTGATTGTGGGGCTTGAGAGTTTGTTCAAACTGAAGGCCTGGAGGATTCGTAGTGACAATGGGACAAAATTCAAGAATTGAAAAATGGGTTTATTTTGTTTACAAAAAGGCGTCTATCATGAATTAAGTGCTCCTTATGTTCCTCAACAGAATGGTGTGGCTGAACGGAAGAATCGAACGCTGATTGAGACGTCTCGCACAATGTTATCCAACTTAAAGTTGCTAGTGACATTTTGGGCAGAGGAGGTGAACACGACGTGTCATGTCCTTAATCGTGGTTTGACCGTGAAGAAACACAACAAAACTTGTTATGAATTGCTGAACAATCGAAAGCCGAATCTAGATTATCTGTTGCCCTTTGGAAATCCGTGCACTTTATTGAAGACTAGAGATGTTCCAACGAAGTTCAGTGCAAAGGCAATTGAAGAAATTTTCTTGGGATATGTTGCAAATTCTCACAACAAACGGGTGTTCAATAAAGAGAGCAGACAAATTGAGGAATGGTTTCACATTGATTGTGATAATCGCTCGGTTCCTCAGGATGCCAAAGGACAGTCATGGGCTTTTGATTATGATGCTTTGTTCAGGTCATTTAATGTTCCTCCTGCAGTGTCTCCTGTTGAAGCAGAAATTTTGTATCAGTCCTGCTGTAACGATGATTCAATTATCGAGCCAGGATCGATTGTTCCAATTGTGGTTACTCCTCCCGTTGATCTGAATGTTGCTTCGACCTCGGATACAACACATGACAGTGACAGTGATGATGATGAGACTGTGTTTCAGGGGTCTTCTAATGATATCTAGAACATAGTTGATGATTCATCTACACTGGCACAGTCTGTGGGGGATATGCCTTCTAATATTGATGTTGTGATTCAAACTTCTGATATTCCTCACACTCGTTTGCATAAACATCATCCGACTGATAATATTATTGGTGATTTAAATGCAGGTGTTCAAACTAGACATCGTTCACTTGCTGAAAATTCATATTTATATGCCCAGATCGTGGATACATGTACTATGGGGACATGTTTCCATGCTTGTTTTATTTCTCAAACAGAGCTAAAGAATGTGGCTGAAGCGCTTGATGATGATTGTTGGATTGAGGCGATACAAAAGGAGCTAACTCAATTTGACAAACTACATGTTTGGGATTTAGTTGACTTGCCCAAAGGTTCAAGATCAATTGTCACGAGATGGGTGTTTAAGTGCAAACATGATGATCGAGGCATGGTGGTACGCAATAAGGCGAGGCTTGTTGTTCAAGGATTTAACCAACAAGAAGGTGATGACTACACGGAAGTTTATGCTCCGGTTGCGAGGATTGAGGCGATCCATTTATTTCTTGCTTACGCGTCTTTCAAGGGGTTCAAGGTATTCCAGCTAGACGTGAAAAGTGCTTTTCTGTATGGAAAGGTGAAGGAAGAGGTTTACGTAAAACAGCCGCCTGGTTTTGAAGACTCCAAGTTCCCAGACAAAGTATTTAAACTTGATATGGCGTTATACGGTCTTCATCAGGCTCCTCGTGCCTGGTATGAAACTTTGTCCATGCACTTACTCGAGAATGGATTTGAGCATGGTCAGATCGATTCCACTCTTTTCATCAGAAAAGCAGGGGGAGATATCTTACTAGTTCAAGTTTATGTGGATGACATAATTTTTGGGTCGACGAATGTAGATATGTGTAAAGACTTTGAGAGAGTTATGAAGCTGAAGTTTGAGATGAGCAACATGGGAGAGTTATCTTTCTTTTTGGGTCTTCAAGTTGATCAGAAAGAAGATGGCTTTTATATTCATCAAACAAAGTATGTGTCAGATATTTTGAAGAAATTTGAGATGTCAGATACCTCAGCGTTCAGTACTCCCATTCCTGTAAATCATAAACTTGATTCTAACTCGAAAGGGAAGGAATTGGATTGTAGGTTATACAGAGGAATGATCGGGTCTTTAGTGTATTTGACTGCGTCCAGGCCTGATATTATGTTTGCGGTATGTTTGTGTTCGAGATTTCAGTCCAAGCCGAAGGAATCTCATATGATTGTTGTAAAGCGGATCTTTCGATACTTAAAGGGTAAACCAAGGTTGGGGTTATGGTATCCTAATAATTCTGACTTTGATTTCAAAGCTTTTACAGATTCAGATTATGGAGGGTGCAGTTTGGATAGAAAGTCGACGTCTGGTGGTTTTCAATTCTTGGGAAACAGACTCGTGTCCTGGCAATGAAAAAAGTAAACATCGGTTGCAATTTCAACGTGCGAGGCCGAATACATTACAACAGCCAGTTGTTATTCACAAATCCTATGGATTCGGCAACAATTAAGGGATTATGGTCTGAACTTCACAGAGACACCGATGTTCATTGACAACACTGCCATGATGTCCATCACAAACAATCCAGTGAAGCACTCGAAAACAAAGCATATTGAGATACGTCATCATTTCATTCGAGATTGTGCATAGAAAAGATTGATTGAGTTGGTGAAAGTCCACACTGATAACAACTTTACTGATCTGTTTACCAAAGCGTTTGATCGCACACGGTTTGAATTTCTTACTCAAATGATTGGAATGTTTAATCCAACGTGAAAATGGTTTTGAAAAGGGTTTTTCATGGAAGTTTTCTTTTATTTTTTTTTAAAGTAAATTATTTTCATACTTTAGTTTTTTTTTCTTGCTTTTTGAAAACCAAACAAATTGAAAAGGATAAAAATCGACAATTCTTGAAGTTAGAGAAGAAATGATAGTACATCATTAGGTGATCGTACACACATGACCATAGAATGACTTCCTTGTTTCTGTATTTATGTTTGAATTTTATGCTTATATGATTTGATCTAAACTTCTTAGTTTGCACAAACAGGAAATGATAGCTTCATGACTGCTTGACATTGATTCTAAAATTTATTAATTTGTATATTTGCATTTAATTTGAATTTTTAGTAGGCTAGAAGCGTTTTTAGACCATTAGTAGTGTGAAAACATAATGATCTATGTCACAACTATGGTTTGAACCCATGATATGTCGGGTGTATGTTAAAAGATCATTATCAGATATAGAATATGAGACTAAGAATTTCATGACACCAGTATCGGATTATGTCATTAGCACAATTTTCCAGTTCACTTCACTGCCCATGCCCCAAAAAACATGCAATGTGTTGTTGAACTAAGATATGTCTTGATAACATATGTCAAGCATATACTAGCCCTTAAATCAAGATCACTTGATTATCCTAATTCATTGAAGAGATCTAAATAACAGTTGGACCACATTACCCTGAATTATTGAATCAATCGATTCTTTATTCAATCTTTCATCTGTTACATGATATCATTGAGAATCATCAAAGCCAAACCAATCTATATGAATCACTTGATTCTGAATCTTTATGATTCTTTATATCCTTCAGGATCTACTTCTTTTCCTATACTAATTGATGTAATTTTTTCCTAGAGATTGATATACATATTCTTTTGCATAAAGTATTATATGTCTTGAAGATAGTGCAATTTATTTTCTGCTGGCATACTTGTGGGGTAAGCGTTGTTTTCATATAAATGGTACTAACTCACAAGAACGTGGGATAAAAATGCTTTTGATTTCAAATCTTATAATGCTGATAACTTGAACTGATATGTAATATATTGCAAATTCGGTATGAATAAGTTAGCATGTCATGATCTGATCCTGTTTACTTTGAAGTTTATCGCGTATCATTTCATGTTTTTCAAAAGGATTGATAGTTTGTGAATGATAAAATTGATAGTTCTAAGAAATTTCATTGCTGAGTTATCAGGTTATGTTGCACAATGTTGCATGCTTGCTTGCTGACCTGAGATTGTATGTACACAGATTACCATAGGTCACCCTTAGATCTGCTAGGGATTTTATATCTGAAATGTGTGTGTGTTTCATCATAAATACTGATATGATCTTCTTACTCGTAGTGTTCGACCAAAAACATGTGATTCAGTATGTACAGATAAAAACCAAAAAGATTTGCTTTTATTGTTTTACTGCTTTACTTCATTTTAAAAAATACAACAAGATTTTAGTGTGTTTTAACAAAAAGTTCGAAAAATCAAAAATATGTCATTTACTTGTTCTATTTAGTTTAAATAGAAAATTCCAAAAATATTTCATTTCTATCTTCCATGAAAAATTCTTATTTTCTAGGATTAAGTTGCTGAACAGGTTGAAGGTTGATTGGATCGAGAGTTTTCAGTTGAACAAGTGAAGAATTTCAAATTTTTGACTAAGTGTGGGTTTAGGCGAACTTGTGGTATGTTCGCTAGTTAAGTTCGCCTGGGTGGCGAACTTGTTATGTTCGCTTAAGGTGGCGAACTTATTCTAATGGTTATATAAAGGGATTAGCAAACTTGTTCATTTACCCCATCTAATTGCTTGTGCGAACTTGTTGAGCGAACTTCTGCCTTAAGAGTGCGAACTTGTCTGAAACTGTTGGTGTGTTTGATTCACTGAGTTTATTGTTTGGATTCTTTGTTCGTATCAGTTTGCGAGTCTTTTAAGGTAGAATCATTAGTATTCATCCATGGATTCGATCACAGTGACCATCTTTGACTTAGGGTTTCATCATTAGTTGTGTTGTGTGCTTTTGATAGTGCTCAGAGGTTTAAAATTGAAATTGATTGTACCTATTCACTAGTCGAGTGTTGGTGAAGGAATATTTGACCTTGATTCCAGTTTATTACATCAAATCATTGAAGTTTGATTTTTCTGAGTATTATAAGGTTTGAGCGAACTTGCTCAGGTGAACTTGTAATTCTAAGCGAACTTATTAAGTTCGCCTCATGGTCAGTACTGTCAGGACTTAGCATTTTTCAAGTGTTATTTTTTTTTTAACTTGATTTTTTTTTATTTCTGAGTTTATTTTTTATCTTTTGGTATGAAAATTGCAAATGTCTAATCATGAATTCTATGCAGGTGATGGATAGACGTGTTGAGTATAAACATAATCAGGTGGCTTTGCTAGATCCTGATATGGCTGAAGCTGCAAACTATCATGACATAATCAACATCTTGAATTGGTCCCGAATTAGAGTTGCTTTATCGGCCAATCCTATTATCAGCTTGCTATACATTCAACAATTCTGGGAGACTGCTGTTCACGACATCAATGCGGATCCAAGTGTGATTCATGCTAATGTGAATAATCATGAGATTGAAATTTCAGTGGATACAATCAAAGCTGCTTTGAGTTTGGGAGGAGTTAACACAGACCCTATTATGCTGCCAAATGTTCTTATTACTAGTTGTTTTCAAAGAATGGGTTACCGTGGAAGACCGAATGATTCTCAAGCATGTAAGGGAGGTCTAGTGGGTCAGTGGCGATACTTTATGCATGTGATTATTCAATGCTTATCTCCAAGAAAAGCCGGTACTGTTGGCTTGAAAGCATCTCTACAAGCAGCCATTGTGGCTTTAACTCTAAATAGGCCGTTTAACTTTGCTCTTTACATCTTTTGGGAGTTGGTTACTCAAATTACACCGCCTGAGGGTCAGGGTTTCTTAATGTACCCTAGATTCTTGCAGGTCATTATTAACCATCTTATTCCTAACTTACCCCCACTGAATCCAAGATTGACTCTTACTCCAATGACCAAGAGGATATCCTCTGATTGTAACAACGTCAAACAACAAAATCCAACATTGATTCCGGTTGTTATGCCGATGTTTGGGCACATTATTAATCCTAATTATGTTGCACCACCAAATGATAATTGGATTCATGCTGATCCTGCCATGGAGTTACCTCCTGCACAGCAACAAGATGAACCTGAAGTTGAAGGGAATGCTATTGATGAAGGTGATGATAATGATAACGGTGATGATGATGCTAATGATGATGATAATGATGCTGGTAATGGTGAGAATGTTATGAATCAACAAACTGATCAGCCAGTTAATGAAAATAAAGAAGTATTGATTGAGGAGAATGTTGAAGTTAATGTTCCGTCTCCACCTCAGGCAGAAAATGTACAAGCTGAGGATACAAGCACTAGTTCCAGTTCCAGTTCTAGTACAGACTCGAGTGTTACTGAGAGTGACGAGAATGAGGCTACTGGTGATAGAACACAGGACTTTAGTCCTGAGCATTATGCTCAGTTGGCAAAAGCTTCTTGTAGTAACATTTTGCCCAATACTTGTTTTCCCAAAAGAAAGAAGTCACTAGGAAAGAAGAAGGTGAAATTACCAAGACGCAAGACTGTCAGGGGTCCTCCTCCCAGTGCAGTTCTTGGAAAGAGAACATTACAAGATGAATCTTCGGATTCTGATTATGCTCCTCCAGATCCAAAAGCTCCAAAGTTGATGGTTGCGGCTATCCGAGCTGCACAAACTGATGTGGACTTTGTGGACTCAATGATTATCAATCCAGTTCCATCAAAATCTCCTACTCCATAACAAAGAACTCCTACTGTATCTCGTCCTCAAGATGAAGCAGGTACTTCTACCTCTACGGATCCTCGAGATGCCAAGATTAATGCTTTAGAATCTCAGGTGCATGGTTTACAAAATCAAGTAACAAGTTTGCATTCTCAAGTTGATGTGCTTCAAGCAAGTGATTTCCAGCATCAACAAGATATTAATGCTCAGAATAGACAGATTGCTGAAATGCAAATTTTGTTATCACAACTTTTAGAGCATGTTGACGCTCAGGGGGAGAAAGTTATTGGTGCTGTGGATGATGCTTGTCACACAACTGATGTAAATAAGCATAATGATGATAACGAACCAGATGTTGGTGGTGGTTCAGGTGAGCGTCAAAACGTTGATGGAACTATGACTTCATTAACTCAGGGAGAGTCTGATAAGACTGTTGAAGCTGAGACTATAACTGACAAAGAAATTTCTGGAGTTGATGCTGATATGTTAGATAATTCAATTTTTGAAGATCCTGATGCAGATGAAGCTGATAAGCTAGAGTGTTTGTTGAATCTTGATAAGCTTGTTGATGATGAAGAAGGGGATGTTGGAAGTGAGTCTGAGATTAAGGAAGGAGAGATAGTGGAATTAGAAGTGGTGAAAGACACACATAAGATTGTTTATGAAGGTTATAATGGACTGAATATTGACATGGACATATTCCATGATAATGTTATATCTAAAGAGGTTTCTGAGGGTATTGCAGAGTCAGAAGAATCAGATCATGATGTGACAAAGCCTAGTTCTGATACTGTTAAGGATAAGCCTAAAGATCAAGTGTTATACAAGGATACCGGCATGACCAAAACACAATGGTTAGAAATGATAAACAGTTGGAAGAAGGTTTTACCAGTTTCTCAATCAGTTCAAATTCAGAAAGAAAGATATGTGAACAAGGTCAGGTGTGTTGGTAGAATTGTTAGTTGGTTTTATGAAGAAGAGTTCAAGCTATTTGCCATAAAGAGAACTGACGTTGTTCAGTATTTGAAGCCACGGCTGAAGTACTTTAAGTCTTTGTCGAGATGTGAAGTCAATGGGTTATCAACAAATTCCTTGATTAACAGATCAGGCAATGGCATAGCTAATTCAATTGTCAAGCTAATAAGAATTGAAGGAGGACCAGGGAAATATGAGAGATTGAAGACACAACAGGGAAGAAGATTTAAGGATATAGATCCAGTTTCAAAGAAAACAATTTGGAGATATAAGTTCAAACCTGTTAAAGTTGTTCCCAAGATTCCTTTAAAGATGATTCCTCTAGATTGTTTGGGTGAATTGAAGTGGTGGTACGTGGATGTCAATACGGGTGAAACAGTAGTTGAAGATATACATGGTAAGGTTCTGGCAAGATTCTTTGATGCCATGAATCTTGTTAATTTTTCTAAGAATGATCAAAAGATGCTGAAGCGTAGAGAAATTATTTACACCAGTGAATGGAGAGAACATGCTATGTAGTACAAGAGAGTGCTTTATGTGTGTGTTAAGTATGGAGTGTATGTAGGAAGCTCATTACCAGAGAATTGGAAGAGCAAGACTTGAAGATAAAGACCAAGTTGTTGTCAAGGGGGAGTTTGTTGGAACATTTGTGTGACAACCAGTCTTGTAATAGATTAGGTCTTTATGATTTCTTGTATGTAATGTTTTCTAAGTTTGTTAAGTTTGTTGTAATAGGCAAACTTGTTAAGTTCGCCTGATATAGTTGTGGCGAACTTACTAAGTTCGCCTAAGGCTAGTTCTGGCGAACTTGCTAAGTTTGACTGTAGCAGTGTGTTGCCTATAAATAGTGCTTAGTTTGTGTTGATTTATACATCTAGGATTCGTAACTTGTAATCACTTTTATCAGAGCAATACAACAGAGAGTTTATTGGAGATCTTGTCTTTGTGTGTGATTCTATTGTATGTGTATCTGTTCGAGACGCGTGTATTCGTTAGGATTCCGCACTACGAGTTCACGTTGCATGTTATACATCTGAGATCGATTCGTAGATCCGCTGGGACCTACACCCCTCTCCCCCATTCTGACCGCGAGTTCGAAGCCCCCTCCACCGATTTCGGCCCCTTTAATCCCAAACTCGTTCCTGAGATGTTTTCGTGGAAAACTATAACCGACTACACGTTTAAACCAACCAAACTATTCACCTGATGCGTTTAATCGCATTTTTATGATGATCTTGATGTCTAACTCGTAACCGAAACCCCCACTCTTTATCATTTAAGCAATCAATTCAATGCAGTAAAATTGAGTATAAATATGCACGTACAGATGTTAGCGACACTCATTACAAACTTTGCACACCTTAATCGCGTCTTATTTCATCCCTGAGCAACTCAAATCCATCGAGGAACCGTCCCCGTTTTCATCCGGTCGTTCTCCTGTTCTGCGTAACCATTACAGGTAAATTTGGTGTCGTTAGGTTCGTATTGATACGAGGATCAAAAGCCCTATGATTTCGGGTTCGAATCGATGTCTAATCGAGGGAATTGGAGGGCTAGGGTTTACGTGTTACAATAGGGGAATATGGTGACTTTGGTTTTCTGTTTAAAACTAAACCAAACCAACTTATGGACAAGGTAACATGCCCAGTCTAGCGGTTAAGTGTGTGTGTGTTGAGTTGGCCTGGACTCGACGCGGGTTCGAGTCCCAAGAGCCGTATTTTTGAAATTGTTTTCTTTTTAACCCTTTTAATACATTATTTAAAATCTAAAAAAACCCAATTTAATTTTTATAAATTATATAAATATATCCTGTAATTTTTTATAAAAACAGAAAAGATAAAGTAATGTTTATTTATTTTATTTTATTTAAAAACATGTTATAAAGCATTATAAATTCCTAAATAAATAATGTAAATAATTTGTTAAGACCAATGTAGTTATGTTACTTTATTTATAAATTGATAATGTTTATTAAACCAATTTTAATTAAAGGTTTAGGCATTATTAAATTCTTTCAAGCTTATAAATAATTATTTTAGTGAGAATAATTATTTAAAACACTTTTAAACTTATAAAAATACTTAAATAATTATTTTAAATAATTATTTTATATAAAGTTCAATTAATTCTATTTAAAGTCTATTTAGTCTTTTATAATTCATTTACAATGGATTAATTAATAGATTTGTCACACCCTGCCCCGGGCACCCCCGGGGCGTTACCGGGCTGCGACGTCAGTTGGTACCTTCGATACCTGCTTTGATTTCAGAGTTTGGTTTTGCGTAACGGAATAATGGTTTTAAACAGTATATTTTTAACGATTCTCAACCTCAAGGGTTGGTTTTGTAAATACTAGAATCTTGTCGTGTAGACAAAAGATTTCTTTATATAAATACTTGGGTATAAAACCCGATCATTTATACATTTGATTTTTGAAATCAAAACCCTAACCTACAAGGAGGTATTATGCGTCGACATCCTTTGGGCACCTTAACCTTGTCTTTTCTCAGGTTCTATCCTGTGTCTCGCACGAACCTGTATAACACATTTTTGGCTTGTACCGGGTCCAGGTGTATGGTCTGACCCGGATTATGCAACAAAACTGTCATCGGGACTTAGGCTGTAGCCGGTCCCGATACTATGAGGTCATTTAATTCTTTTCCTGAAAACATTTGAAAATGAACGTCAGCTACATGCTAGTGAATACTTTATGACCTCAAATCGTTTTCAAAAGCATGGCAAAACAGTTTAATTAAACAGTTAAACATTTCATCATTGGAGGATTCTAGTAATCATATCACTTCCTTGCATTTCATCCACTTGTATACATTGGACAAGCACTCGGGGCCACACGGCCAAACTGGTACAACTGCGTTTTACGCATCACCCGACATACAAGCCAACCCCACCCGGCCCAACTGGATCCGGAGCGAGTATAAATATTTGATCAAAATTTACGTACACTTCTTGGGTATCAACATCCCCAGGGGTAGAACCCCTAATTCTGGGATTAGTATGAGTATATATTGAATTATCATGTTTTGCCCTTTTCGTAAACATAAATCGTTTGATCTTTTGCGTGAAGGTGCTGGCAGCACCGGCACGTCTTATTTGCGTGGTGATAGCTTACAGCCCAAGGACGTCTTACAAATCGTTTTGTAAAAGCTCGTTCTCACCATGAGAACAAGTATTTTTGATAAAGACGAGTATTCACCTTTAGTTTGAAGTCGGAGATCGAAGGATAATAATCTTAGTGCTAAGTAGCTCTTAGAGTTGACTCTTAGGGCTCTAGCACATTAACTTGTACTTCTATGTGTTCCTTGGGTTTCTTCGGCTCTTAAACGCTTGATCTCGTTGAACGATGGTCGAACCGGGAGGAGTGGCTTGGGAGTTTGGACGGCTGGAGGGCTCGGGAAAGGCTCGAGAGTAGTGAGATATCGAGAGAGAGGGTGTGAGAAATGAAATGTCAATGCTCCTCTATTTATAGGCCTGATGTGTCGGACCGTTATCCAGGGGATATCAGTCCGATATGCCTCCATTGTCCCGCATGCGCGCCACGTGGCAGCCATGCAAATCCGGTGTGCCACCCGTCCATGTCAGACCGAGTTGGTCTGCAATGTCGGTCCGACATCCATCCACGCGTCCGACATGCTGACGCATGCCCTACACATGTCTCGACACGTGTCTGGTGCAGAGGGTTCCTAGTGGTTTGTATCGCGGACCGTTTTCTAGACCATGTCGGTCCGACATTTAACCTTTTCTCATATCGGACCGATATCAATCTCATGTCTGTCCGATATCTCCTAACTTTCAGAATTTCCTAATTTATTTTCTGACTTTTGGGTTTTCATTAACTCTTGTCATTGAGATCCGAATTTTTTGTAGGTGTTATAAGATTAATTAACCATTTTATTTACATTAACTAATAGTTTAATTAATCATTTTATTTACATAAAATAAATTAACTAAACCTTTTTACATTTTATAATTTATTTATAAATTATTTTTAGAATGATTATATAAATAAATCCACATGCATTATTTTCCATTCCATAATATGTTTATTTAACAATTCAAATGTAATATTATTTAAACCACCTTCCTTCCTATGATTTATTTATTTAATTATTGAAAAAATATTTATATGAATAAAGTCCAAACATTTTAGCATTATAAATACATATATTTTCTTACAAACCTTGCACAAATCCTATGTCCAGTCTCAAACCCCATGAAACCCTAAAGTCCCAAAACCTCCTTAATTCCATTTAGACGTACATTGAATTTAGAGTATCATTACATATGTAGGTTAATTGTGAGAAATTCTCAGGAGGCCTATCAACCTTTACCAATTCATACCACTTCCATCTTCAGTACAAGTGAGTTTCATAGCCCCCTTTCTCTTTACTATTGTTTACAAATACTCGGGGTGGAACATGTTTTACATTACATTACATATACAAATTCAATACCATTGTTCTCCTGCTAATGACTATGTGCTTTATGTCTTAAACTACTTGGTGACCATACATGTGCTCATGTTTAGTACAATCATTAACTTACGAGGCAGGCCTAAGGTAGTACCTTTTATGATCATTTATACGGGAATCCGATTCATTACATAACACGAACCTTGGCGGGTTAGTGTATACATCTTACTACTTTTCATAACGCATCCAGTTGGATTGTACATGCAGTTTTCCATTTACACGGATTGATTGTATGCTTTGAAACCTTGTATGTTTTCATATTTATGCATTAGTTTATGCTTTGAACATATTGAATTTTAAATCCTCTTTCAACTATTGTTTGGTGTCAAAACCTTTGTTACTCACCAACTACTTGTAGTTGACACTTACTCATATGTTTCAGGTGCACCTGTTTGAGGACAATGCATGATCACATAGGACATGGACCTAGTTTTAAATTTAATTTACGTTAAGTTATGAACGTTTTATTTCCTATTCTCCTGTGTAACGGATGCTTTAATTTCAATGAATAAATATTGTCACTTATTAATAGATGATCATGTGCTTATGAACAACCGTGTCAGCCCAGGCGTATAATCCGTGTCAGCGCTGGCGTATAATCCGTCGCCGGCCTAAGTGTGACACATTTCCTCTATAACTTTCTGCGCCGCCACTAGGGCGGCTTCTGCCTTCCGCTGGCTAACTAAAGCCAAAGCGGCTCGATGGGCGTCATACTGAGCCCGTCGGCGAGCTTCCACCAGATTAATATGAATAGTGGCCATGGAAGTAACCAGGTTGTCATCCACTTGTCGACTTTTCGCTGACTGAAGATATGCAGCTTCACCCGGTGGAACAGACTGCACAAGCTAATCCGGGAAAACGTCAGGATTGATCAACCGACTACCCTGCACAACCCGCCAATTAGGAGAGTAAGGTTGACAAAAGTTGCTTCCATCCCAGCGGGTTATAGGAGGATAAATTAATCTTACCCGATATGGCCCACTCTGCTTCTCCTCCTCTTCTTTTGAGTTTGAACTAGACTCATGAATCACATTATCGGAAATAGCCACGGTAGCTGGCCGCGGAGACCCAAAAACAACAGTCTCATCCTTTCCCCGATCTTCCTCATTATTCTTCTGACCACCATCACCCTCACCTACCGTTTCAGTTGTAGCTGGATTCTCCTTACCACCCTCCCTGATCAAACCATCATCCTGACATTTCTCGACTTCCTTCTCTGATATGGTCTTTGTACGCCTACGGCGTAAATCCGGTTCATCAAACAAATCTATAACAACCGCCTCCTTCAAGTCGGCTTTAGGTTTCTTCTCACTGCTCCCGCCACCTGTCACAAAAAGAAAACAGTAAGAATTCCCATATAATAGGGCTTTGGGTCACCATTAGTAATCAAAAAACATACCTGCCCTTCTTTGAAAAAACTCATCAAGGAGTTTCTTTTGTGCCTCGGGAGAAGCGGCCTTCAAAGTTAAGCGTTCCTTTCGCTTATGACTAGCCCCTTCGCGTGGCATGCCCACCTTCTCCTTTCCCTTGGCAGGAGTCCCCGCCTCCTCAACACCTTGGCCTCCAGAGGTTTTCTTCTTTGGGTCAGACTCACCCTCATCCACATCTATATCCATGATATCCGCCTCCAGAATATAACTCTCCACATACTCCAATTTGTTGTTATCAACAACTTCATCCACCTGCAATAAAAAGGCAAATTTAGAAGGTAGTCAGAAACTAACGCGCGCAAGCACCATTGTATTACCTGAACAATTCGATCCCACGCCGTGGCGGCATTGTAAGATCCGTTAAAGTAAACCAAACAGGACCGAGTCCTTTATAAAATCTCCTTCTCCTCAGGATCTAACTCCACATCCACATCAATTAAATTAGCACGATTCGTCGAAAACAGCAATTCTATAACGTCAAATGCTTCTACAGAGAACAATAGTTAAGGCTCGCGCGTATACAAAAATGGGACGGGAGAAAGAGCCTAAAACAACAAAGGCTTACCCCACACTTACCATCTTTAACGTGTCGGTATGATGGCCGATACCCTTTCTTATTCAAGTTCCGGCTCATTCCTAACGCCACCAGCGCGCGCTCCTCAAAGGGTTGGATGGGAATAGGGTTACGGCAAAGCCATTTATAAACAGGGTAGGAATATACCTTTGAATCCGGTGTAAGATCCATCACATCCTCATTCTTACGACGAAACACCATATTTCCTGGAATAACACGCGTATCAATAAAAAATTTTTTTTGCTTCTAGTGCGTATCCTTGGAGCTTGACGGAACCTTCATAAAAAAATGCGACGCATCCTTCCGATTATCAAAATAATACCAATCCCATTTCTTCGCCGCATGGAAAAAGGCTTTAAAGACGCCCAACGATGGCACTTTCTTCAAACTCCATACCACAAATTCATAATGGAAAACCTTTACTAACCCTAGGGGATGGATTTGGGAGATATGTAACTGATAGGCCTCAAATAACTCAAGGCAGAACCTAGAAATCAGAAGCCGAAAGTGGCAATATTTGAAGAAATCTGCATATAGAGTGATTTTTCCGACAGGGGGATTAAACGCATGACGATCGGGAGAAGGCAATTCTGGTTTCCACTTCGTCGAAATCCCATAGTCCATCAAAAAAGCTTTAAAATCCGGCTCTTTCCATTTCACAGCAACATCATACACGGAGTTACCATCGCCCCGTGTCCCTCTCTCTCCACATGCAGAAGAAGACGCCATTTTCAGGTTCGCAAAACAACAGGGGAAAGTACAAGCCAAAGGAAAAAGTAAATAAAACCCCACACCAAAGGGAGAAATATATATATAGACCTCCGGATAGATACCCAGGAGTCACCACTTTCAGCATGCCTAATACCTACATTTGTTTCCCCCATACCCCGTCAAATCAAAAAATACAAACCCACTACTTTTAGCGGCGCATTTAAAATTCAAAAAACAATGATGATTCCATGTCCCTAAATTACACTCCATTATTAGAGTCCAATATTGCTTGAAAAAATTATTTCACACAACATTGGACTGGGAAGACTTAAAGAGGGATTGTCCCCTTTAGAGCCCAAAATCTGCAATTAGGCCTACAACCCATTGCAAAAACGGTTATGACACATGGCGGCATATTAGTGGCCAGATGTGTTTTCAACAATAGGAAGCAAGGGACGCTTTTTGCATGACTCTATCGTGGCACCCGCTCGTCCCCACACCATGAAGAAAGAAACCACCTAAGCTCACCAGGTATAAATAGGAGATGAAATCACCACAGCAAGGTATGACCTAATTCACTACTCTCTCCTCCCTCTCCCCATTTCACTTTACTCCGAGAACTTACTCTCACGCCGGAGGGCTGACATAAGAGTTATCCCTCCATGTGACGCCCTAACGCGTTTGTTAGTGTGCAGGAATTCATCATATCAGAAGAAAGTATCGAATCACAGGCTGTTCGTTGGTTGTTTTATAAGTCCAGTCACTGGTTGATAGACCTGTTCCGGTGCCTGAATTTACACTTTCTTTTAAACATTTGATTCCCAAAGAGGGAGTCCTTTCTTCATTCATGGAATGAAATTGCTTGTGCTTTTCCCGTTTATTGAAACAAAGAATGATAGGGGCATTTAGCAAGTTCGAGATGCATGATGGCAATGATGACCGTAAGTGAATTGCACAATAGAATGCTAGGGTTTTAGGATAATTGAATGAATTTATGCATATAGGATTTTAAGAGAATTATACGAAATGAATTCAAATGGTTATAAACGTGGATGCTAATGGAATGAATGATTGCCACATGGTAATTGAATCCCGCATTTGAAAAAATACCGAGTCATCATTAACACAAATAATATTCAGAAAATAATTTAAGGTTTAAAGCAGTTGTAAAGATGTGAAACTGATGATGACATCAACTTGTTTGAAAAATCAGATGCAACTGAGTATCCATTGGAAAAACCATTTAGTCTAACTGTAATGAAGGAGATTTGGCCTTTTTATTTTAGGAAATCTCAGAGAAGTTTATGTACCCTCTACAACATTGATTATAACCATCGGAATTCTTGGACCAGTTTATGAAGGACTTGTACACGTCTTTGTTGGTACTCTTGAGAAAATTGATCATACTAACCATCGATTGAGGATGTTCCTCTCGAACATTGATCATACTAACTTGCGATTGAGGATATTCCTCTCGAACAAGTGATGGCGGTTTGTTTATAGATCTAATGTTCATCATAGCAATCCAAAATTGGTTGTTTGCCATTGAGATCAAAGTTCTTATAGATAAACAAATTTTAGAGAAGCATGGTATTCTTTAATTCTCATAAAGTTCAACCTAAAAACTTTAAAAAACAAATTTAATTAAGAACAAACTCAACTATGAGTTAGTTGCATTGCTCTGATAACAATTGTTAAGTCCCAATGGTAAGAACAATTTGGCAATTAATTGATTTCAATAGATAAGAACTTCTAAATGCATGAAAACAAAAATCAAACATAACCAACAATAATCAAATGTTTCCAATATAATTGAACATGAATGATCACAGAGAAGCAAAACGAAGATTAATTGAGTGATCAATCACTAAACCTAATATAGAAAAACACTTAAAATTCAATTCATTCTAAAATTATTAAGAGGAAAATTATACATTGGTATTTAGATTGAAGATGATACAAACAACTATGCATCAACGTTAAAGACTAGTGCCACTTGTCATCTATCCACTGTCGCTTGTGTAACAGATTAGATGAAATAGTATGTGTAGCTTAGCCACCTCTGAACCACAGAATGGGAGTTCTTCTATATGAGAGTTCAGAGGCTTCTTAAAGTTGTTCTACTTTTTGAACTCTAACTTCTTGCGACTTCTGAACTTGGATTCATTCAACTTATTTTCTTCAACATTTAAAGTAAAATATACCAACGTATACACTAAATGATACAAATTTTCTCGATTGCTATCTGAATGAAAATGACTCTCAATGATCTCCTCATTATTATGAGATATGTATTTATAAATGCATATTTTACAATAGTGGGATACAAGAATGTATAAATTACACAAAGAAACCTCTAAACTTAAATATTTACAAAATGGTTATCTAATATCCCCCTTCAAGCGAGATGGTGGCGGACCTAAATGAAGTTGTTGACGAAAGTAATCAAATTGAGCATGTGGAAGACTTTTGGTGAAAATGTCCGCAACTTGAAGCTTGGTCGTTATAAACTTGGTGTGTAATTTTCCAGAAGCAACTAGTTCACGGATGAAGTGATAATGAAGATCAATATGTTTGGCCCGTTTATGGGAGACGGTGTTTTGAGTTAAGAACAGAGCACTTTGATTGTCATAAAGAATGGTGGGTCGGTCCGGTGGTAATGCATGAAGTTCGCGTAAGAGATGAGTAATCCAAACAATCTCAGCTGCGGTATTCTCAATGGCCCGATACTCAGATTCACATCTAGAGCGGGAAATAGTCGGTTGTTTCTTTGCACTCCATGAGATAAGGTTTCCTCCTAAGAAGATTTAATATCCCAAATTTGATCTACGAGTTTCCAAACATCTAGCTCAATCTGCATCGGAGTAGCCTATGAGAGACGTATGAGATTGTTTGCTGAAGTAGAGACCAAATGCGCCTTTAAGGTACCGAAGGATCCGCTTCACTTCCTGGTAATGAGTGACCATGGGAGCTAAGAACTGACTGGCTTGATTGACAGCATAAGAAATATCAGGACGAGTAATGGTCTTGTATTGGAGAGCACCCGCAATGGAACGATAATGAGTAGGATCCTGATACAAATCAACTGCAGAAACAAAAGAAACATTTGTGTATTTTGATTGATTTAAAAAGAGTCCATTTTTTGTGTAAGTGATTTCAAGCCCAAGAAAATAGTTGAGCTCCCCTAGATCTTTAATGGCAAATTCGGTGTTTAGGCGGGTGATGAAATTAGTGAGAGTATGATGTTGATTTCTTGTCAAGATAAGATCATCCACATAAACCAGTAGGTACATGACATAAGAGTCCCGTTTGAAGACAAAGAGGGATGGGTCGGCACAACTGCAGGTGAAACCATATTGTATGAGAAAGGAACTTAGGCGATGAAACCATGCATGAGGGGCTTGTTTGAGGCCATATAAAGCTTTGTTCAACTTGCATACATGATTGCGGATTGGGATTTTACAAACCCCTGTGTTTGTTCCATATAAACACATTCGGTGAGATGTCCATACAAAAATGCGTTGTTAACATCCAATTGATGAAGTTTCCACTTGTTAACCATAGCTAGGGAAAGAACAACACGCACCGTAGTGGCTTTAACCACGGGACTAAACGTATGAGAATAATCCAATCCCGAAACTTGACTATAACCTTGAGCCACAAGACGAGCTTTGTGGCGTTCAATAGAGCCATCAGAATGAAATTTTGTACGGAGATCCATTTTGAGCTAACAATATTACGATTGGCGGGTCGGGGAACCAATGTCCACGTGTTGTTTTGATGAAGAGCGTTAAGCTCATGTTGCATGGAAAGAATCCATTTCTCATGTATGGAGGCTGTGTGAAAGGTTTTTGGATCAGAGTTAGCGAAAAGGGCTTTATGTAGAGGTAGGGTTTCAGTGTGGGATAAATTTGCATGATGACGGATTTTAAAAATGTCGGATTTGGAACGGGTAACCATAGGATGATTTGGGATAGGAGATGGCGGAGGAGGTGGTGATGGGATAGAGGGCGTAATAAGGGATGTGGAGATATGTTGTGACGGAGGGGGTGGTGTTGGGTTGGCAGGTGAGGACGGTGGTTCAGTTTGTGCAGCAAGAGGTGTGGGACTAGGAGTGGTGGGTGGAGTGGAGTGGGGTGATGAAGAGGAGGTTGAGGTGGGTGAAGATGGAGTTGGTGAGGGAGGTGTGGTGTCTGATGTAGTGGATGAAGGTGAGAAAAATGGTGGAGTATCCATGCACAAGGTGCATGGGGGAGACAAGTAATTTGAAGGGGGGGGGGACTGTAGTGGATACATCGGGTGTGGTTTGAGAGTTATTTGTAGGTAGTGTATCATAGCTAGAATCCAGGAAGGTGGTTACTTGAAGTGTGAAGATATTATGGTCTTGATGTGGCCCTACAAATGGGTAAATGGTTTCAGCAAAACGTGCATGTCGGGTAATGTAAACACGGGATGTGGATGGATCAAGACAATGGTATCCTTTATATTTCGGGCTATACCCAATGAAAACGCACGGGATACTTCTAGGGGCAAGTTTGTTTGGAGCATAATCACGTAGAAGAAGATATACCCGACAACCAAAAGCACGAAATGATGTGTAAGTGGGAGGTTGGTTGTATAATAATTCAAAGGGTGACTTTTGGTCAAGTATTTGTGTGGGTAGCCGATTAATAATGTATACGGCTGAAGTGAAGGCATCTATCCAAAATTTTGATGGTAATTGCACATGAAATAGCATGGCCAAGCCGGTTTCAACAATGTGGTGGTGTTTTTTTCGACGCGTCCATTTTATTGAGGTGTATACGTACATGATAAACGGTGCAATGTTCCATTCTATTCAAACAACTTCCTTACCCGATGATTAACGAACTCAGTTCCCCCATCACTTTGGAATGTTATAATTTTTCTTGAAAATTGTGTTTGAACAAAAGTCATGAAGATAGCTAAAGCATCATAAAACTCAAACTTTGCATGCAACGGATAGAGCCACGATAATCAGGAGAAGTCATCAATAAATACCACGTAGTATAAGTAATTGCCCAGGGATTTAACCGGTGTCGGTCCTCATAGGTCACAATGTATTAAGTCCAAGGGTTGTAATGCACGCTTAATATTATTATCAAAAGGTAAGCGTTTGGCTTTGGCCACTTGGCATGGAGAACAAAGGCCAGGTTTTAGCAAAATAGATGACAAAGATAAACAACCCAGTTTTTTTAACATAAGTAAGACATCAAAAGAAACATGCCCCAATCTAGAATGCCATACTTCGTAGGAAGCTTTAGGACAAGTTGAAGAAGCAACCAAAGCTTCATGCTTGGTGTGTAAGACATATAGGCCATCTTCATGGCAACCCTTGGCCATTACCTGTTTGGTTTCCCGATCCTGAATTGAAAAATAGGGATATGAGAACAAAACATCCACATGGTTGTCTTTAGTAAGTTTACTCGCAGATAGAAGGGTTTTAGTAAGATTCAGAACCACCAAAACATTATGTAAATCAAGAGATCCAAATAATTTCATGTTATCCGTGTGAGAAACTTGAAGAGCTTGACCATTACCAAAAAAACTTGTTCATTACCTTTGGGTGGAGTAGGGTTCAAGATGGTGTCGGGGTTGGTGGTCATGTGATCGATGGCACTCGAATCAACAACATACCAATTGGGTCCACGAGTGTAAACATGGCATTGAGCATGAAAAGCACGAGCTAAATTCTCATCCGATTGTGTAGCATTGGCGACATAGGTAGCAAGGGTAGGACAAGTAGTTGCATAATGACCCTGGTTCTGGCATAGTTGACAATGGGGGTCCTCCGAGAGCGATTATTGTACTGTCTCGTAGGCCTATAGGAGCTCCGATTGCCTCTGTTGGGTCGATAATGGCCTCTTGTGTTAACCAGAGAGTGAGTGGGTTTGGTAGTTTGAGCCGAGAAAGCTACCGTAGGTGATGTAGGACCATGCAACGCCTTGATAAAAAGCTCATGATTCTCCGCTCGAGCCAATAAATCTGAAAAGGATGGAGCGGGTCTAGATGCACATACCGATATGGAAAAAGTTTCAAATGAAGGACCCAATCCACATAGAAACCAGTGGAGCTGGTCCGTTGCCTCAACCGGATGTCCGATGGCAGAAAGTTGATCCGAAAGAAACTTGAAGGAACGATCGAACTCCGCAACCGATTTGTCACCTTTATGGGTTAACCGAAGTTGATCTCGAAGATTTTGAACTCGTTCAATGGACGAGTTGCAATACGCGGCTTCAAGAGCGATCCATATCGTACGGGTTGTGGTGAGTCCCACAACAACATAAATAACTTCTTCAGTTAGCGAGGCATTAAGCAAAATGATGCAGCGCTTATTGGCTGCAACCCAAGAATTAAATGTCGGATTAACAGTTTGTTTGTCATCCATAGTGAGAATCGACGGGGGTGCAGTTTTTGATCCATCAACATGATCAAGTAGGTTTTGATATGTGAGGAGGGGAATCATTTGATTTCTCCAATCTAGATAATTGGATTGTGAGAGTTTAGTAGCAAGCATATGAGCAGAGGGAGAGAATCATGAGTTGAGGATGAGGATTCCATGGAGAAGGAGTGAAAGAGAAAGAAACGTAGGGATGAGGAGAAGAAAAGGGACGGCTGGAAGGGGGGGAGGTAGGGGAGGGGAGAAGCTAGGGGAGATCAACCAACTTGGCTGATACCGTGAATGAAAATGACTCTCAATGATCTCCTCATTATAGGAGATATGTATTTATAAATGCATATTTATAATAGTGGGATACAAGAATGTATAAATTACACAAAGAAACCTCTAATCTTAAATATTTACAAAATGGTTATCTAATACTATCGTAATTTAAGAATTGTTCTTAGACACGAGTTGAAATTGTATATTCTTGATGGCCCTATACCTTCAAGTCCATCTAGCAAGACTTCTATCAAATATTCATGATACTTAAAAAACACATCTAAATGATTCGATTAAAGTGGCAATTTTGATGATAGATTATATGGAAGCAAGTCTTGTGTTCTTAGAAACTTATGACGTTATGTTGTTATTTAAATTTAGATATTTACATCAAATGTTACAAGAAAGTTTTGAGACGAAAAGGTCTTTCTACACATGCTAAATGGTTGAAGCAACACCTGTTGAGTTTCAACTTCAAAAGTTTGAGAGTTTATTAAACAAACTTGATAGCCTTGGTTGTCTTACTAATAACGAGCTAGCTAAATATATGATTCTAAAATCATTATAAAAGTCAATTGAGTAGTTCATTTAGAAATACTATAAGAATGAAGCGATCATGTCAAAATCAGGTTTACACAAATCTGTGTTAACTTTTGAGAGAAATCTCTTTAATCGGACACCTAAAGTTTAGAATACAAGATAGATCGAGAAGTATAAAGTTAGGGCAAAAACAAACTTGAATTGTATCAAATGTTGTTCATAATATGAGTATGGAGTGGGTCATCGGAAGAAACTCTAGATCACACACACACACATAGAGGTGTAACATCTAGCCTCTCGTACCAACAATATTGTATACTTTGACCACTAGGAGCTCACATATTTGCTTTTGGTTGCTCATGTGAAAACTTCTCAGGGGGTTACTATCCCTGGATTACTCCCACCCGAGCACACTTAACTGTGGAGTTCTCCTCTCATCCATAACCATTACGCCAAAAACGCGTTGTTGGTATTTGAGGTGGATCATTCCTTATTAACTCAACATCTCTACTGTCCACGGCTGATGTAATATTTGTGTAGGGTGTTACAAACACCCCCCCTTTTCGATTCATTGTCCTCGATGAGGTTTGCCCCAACATCCCAATCAGAGATGTGAGATTTGCCTAATGTGTCCCTCTGAACAACCCCGGGGACTCATCATCCTTGACAAAGTTTACCCACCATCTCAAACGGAACATGATTGGCTCTAATACTATTTGTAACATCCGGTCTCTCGTAACAACAATATTGTCTGCTTTGCCTATTAGGAGCTTACAAATTTGTTTTTGGTTGCGCGAGTAAAAACTTCTCAGGGGTCATCCATCCTTGTATTACTCCCATCCGAGCACGCTTAACTATGAAGTTCTCCTCTCATCGACAGTCATTGCGCATAAACGCGTTGTTGGTATTGAGGTGGATCATTCCTTATGAACCTAGCATCTTTGCTGTCCACGGCCGATGTGTGATTTGTCCAAGGTGTTACAAAAGTAGCTCACACCTAATAGGATTAACACTTCAAGTATTTGTACGATATAAATGTTTACTATTCATAATTTAAAAGTACATACGTTTACGTATTTGGATAGAATCATTACATAGTTTATCAAATGTAAATAAATGTTATTTACGGTAAATAACAATTTTATATTAGTTACATATACGTATAGTTTGATCGAATCCTTACGTGTGAATATTAGGTTTGGGAGATCTGATAGACATCTTACCAATGCTTAGAAGATTTTAAATCTAAAACAAAAAGATATTATGGATCACAAAAACACAAAAGAATTATATCTAAATATCTCAAAAAAATTGGAAAACATCTAACGGCCTCTAAATTTGTCACCAAAAAGTTTAAGACACTTATCAAGACTTGCTCGAAATTAAGATAGCATTCTATCTTGAGTAGAAATTAGGGTGTGGTGCGTTTATTGTAAACACACTTCTGATCTTACTTATCGTCTGAAAAGTCGGGACCCACACGAGACACCCTATGAAATGTTACGTAGATTAAATATTTATTTTGTAAACTATATGATTGTTACCGTATCCTAGATGGTCAGCAGTGACGGATCTAGAACAAAAGTTTAGGGGTAACGAAAACTTTTTTTGTTGACCATACTTTCATGTAATGAAACAAAAAAAAACTGACTGAATTTTCATGTAAACATAATTTTTTTACCGTACTTTCATGTAAACAATTTTTTTACGGTAACATGCGACTGGTGAGGCGGAGGACTGGGGTTTGGCGGAGGTGGCGTCGAGCGGTGGTCTCAGCTCAGGTCGAGCGGTTGGTCTCTGGCTCTCACAGTCTCACAGTTCCCGCTCTCTGTCTTTCTTCTTAGCCGGCCGCTTGGGTAAGTTGGGTTTGATAATTGAGACTTTGAGGTATTAGGTTTCAATAAAACATTTGGCCTGGCTAAAGCCCAAATGTTTTATTAAAACCTAATACCTCAAAATCTTTAATAAAATGTGGGGACTTTTTATAAAGTATTAGGTTTTTTATAAAATTTTAAACTTTTTATGATGTGTTGAGCCATTATGTACTAATAACACTATTGTTTGGGCTCGTGGTCACGATGAGAAATCATTTCGGACTGGGCCTTGAGTCCCAAGGGTTTAAGTCTTGTTCACAATTGATGATGGTGACATAATTCCTAGTGTGTAAGAATGTGGGTGTAGGAAGTCTTTGAATAGAATAAGTGTATAGTAAGGCTTAGGATGACATTTAATGGAATCAAATAGGTAGCATGTAATCAAACATTGTGACAAATAAAGTATTACCTGAATAGCAATTCTTTTGTAAACATGTAAGTTATCAAGTACCGTAGCACATAAAATAACATGCATTGTATCATGAAATGTAATACCTAAGATAACATATAGGATAATCACATGAGGGGGTATCCTAAGGTTATAGACTAGGTCATTAGTTTCTAATAACCTAATTCCATATAACCATGGCTCTGATACCAATCTGTCACACCTCAACCGACGGAGGAATACGTTGGAGCGGACATGTAGACTGTTCATAAGCACATGATCAAGCTAAAATTTCATATATTAATTACATCAAGATTTCGTTACATAAGTTCAATCAACAACCAAAATCAAATACATCCACATGTTCTAGTTCTTTGTTCACTAAGTCCAAATCCTATATGTTGTATCTTGCATATGATCTCATACACTAGTACCTGAAACACGATAAAAACAGGGTCAACTAAAAATAGTTGGTGAGCATACATAGGTTTTGACACCACAAGTAATATCAAGAGTTTGTGTACAATTCATATGATACATGAATTAATAAGGCAATTATGGAGAATCACTATTGTTTAAAATGAGCGCACAATCAAACCTTGTGACTGATAGGCATAACACGCAGGTTATCCTTAAGTGTTTTCGGCAACAATCACCCTAACCGGGTGGGTTGGTCAGACACAATAGATCTATCATTGTATACCGTCGGCTTGTACTAAGTTAATGATTGCACTTGCACTATGCACAAAAGTATGTAAATGTTATTTGCACAACTAGTGTTCAAGCGTAAGGCACAAATTGCACACATGATCATAATGTTTGAATTGTAATAATTGTAAGTAGTTTGAATGTAATCATATTTCACCGCAAAGATGTAAAACTAAAAAAACTAGGCTATGTAAATTCACTGAGTTGTGTACGAGTAGCACTACACAAGGATGCAATGGAAAACACAAGAGTTTGCCTGTGAACAGCCTACGTATGCCCTAGAATTATAAGCATAATAATTAGGGACACATGGGATGTTGTGACGACGACACAGAAGAGTGAACGTCCTAAGACGCACTAACGATAAAAGAGTAGACGAACTTATCCACGGGAATAAGGGATTTCTTAATATAATATTTAAGATAAAATAATTTTTATGTCAAACGTTTCTAATTACGAATAATATTAATAAATAAATATTCGTGTGGTTGTACTATTTAATAATGATCTAAGAAAATAATATAACATATTATATTATTTTAAGATTGAAGAAAAAATAGTATAATAACTAATTACGTGGCAAAAATAATATATATATATTATTTTTATTCGAGGTTAATAAACGAGGGTAAATAATATAAATAATTATATTATTTATAAATTTGAAACATTATACAATATTTATAAACGTGGTAAAAATATCATAAAAGTAGATATAATATTTTTAATTTTGACTCACGGGTTTGAAAAGAATATAAATATATTATTTGCTTTGGAGTCGTGGTCTGTAAATAATATAAACACATTATTTTAAAATGTGAAAAATATTAAATAAAACTTAACCCGAGCCTACGGGTGGTTTACGAGGCTAAAACACCTTAATATATTATTATAATAACATAGGGGAGGGTTTTATATTTAAAATAATCTTTAAAAATATGTTTAAAAAGAAAATGGGGTTGGAGGACTCGAACCTGGGTCTCCTCTCCCACACACCAACACCTTAACCAGTCCCGCCCACCCGCTAGAGTTTCGCATTCAAAACCAGTTCCGAAAAGTTTTAATCATGAACACTTCTGTGTTCATCCCTCCCACGCGACTCGATCCTAAAATCCCTCCCAATCCATCAATTTCGTTTACCAAAGATCGAAACAGTAAAAGGGGGGTTTTGTTAAACGAATGATTGCGAACCTGTGTATGTGCTTAATCACAAAAACAATGAGGTTAATATGGTTTAATTATGGAAAAACAGGTCGAAACCCTAGGTTATGAACTCAGAATCGAATCGAAGGATTCTAATATAAGAACTTGTTAGAATCATAGGGCTTTCAACAAAAAATGGAATAGAGAATCTGTTAGTATAAATTAATTTGATTTAAAACGAGTGTGGATTAGGATTCGATTAAACAGGAAGCTCATGAACCCTAGATCTTTGATCTTGGTCAATTCGAAACTGGCAGGAGTTAGATTCATAGAGCTTTTATCAAATGGGGAGTTGCGATTCTAACCATACCATTTAATTGAATTAAGATTGTGTTTAGTTTAGAGTTCGATTAACCCGGTTTATGATGAACCCTAGAATCGGGATTATGATCAAATTGATGTTATAAGCCCCGATAATGATAGGGCTTTCAACCTGAAGACACAAACGAAACTAAGGGTGCAAGAATTTACCAGTTTAGTATTCGAATTGACTGTGTTCGACTAGAACTAGTGCCGACTGTGACTGGTTTGCCCTCCGGTGCCCTCTGTTGCGATTCTGATTAAATTGATGCGTGCATAAGCTTCTCAGAGTCTCGTTTAAGGTGTGCAGGGTATTGGATTGTGAAATGACAAACGAATTGATGTGAATTTGATAGCATGCGACGTGGTTTTGACAGTTTTGAGTTAAATGAGTATAATTGGGGTTAATTAGCATATAATGATTGTGTTAAATGACTCAATCACGGTCGTTTATGGCATTGAATTGTATTACAATTACAATTCCACGCATATATTTGATTAAGAATTCGAATTGGGATAAAAGGGTACGGGTTTGACTTTCAAAGTCAACAAAATCGACTTTTGGGTAAATACAGAAACAATCCCTGTAATTTCATGCATTTGGGTTTACAAAGTTGGCAGAGTCAGTCCTTAGGGTTTGAGTTTAGGTTAAGAACTTGACTGTTTGACTTTCTAAAATCAACCCGAACATAAGAGCATGATATTTTGACTTTCAAAGTCAATTAACCTAAGTTTTGCCTAATTACACAATTAGTCCTTGTGGTTTGAGTTTGAATATTGGCAGAAGCAGTCCTTGAAGTTTGGGATAGGGTTAGACAGGTTAAATTTAACTAGATTTCTCTAACGGAGTTAACCCTAAATTGTCGGATGTCACAAGTAATTATACCTTTCGCGAAACCGGCTGACTGATAAGCTCAACACTTTGAGATAACGATCCAGTCGCTAGATCTGGTTCACATGAATCTTGATATTGTGCGAAAGCACATGTCTTTATTCCGTTGTTTTAATGTGTTTTTAGTTAGTTTCATATTTGTTTTGAGTCGTTTTTATGTACAATTGAGTCTTTATCATATTTGTAGGAGTTCGTATGGAATACAAGTGAATACATGAAGAAAACGAGCAAAGGAACCAAGCCCGAAAAAGTCCAAGCTCTAGAAGACAATTTTCTAGATTTTATGTCTCTCGCGGTACGCGAGAGAGGAGTGGAGAAGTCTCGCGGTACGCGAAGATCTTCAAAAGCGCGCCCGACTAAATTGGCTCTCGCGGTACGCGAGGGGCTGGCCCAAATTCTCTCGCGGTACGCGAGAGAGTCGTAAATCCGGAAAAATTGGATATTTAGGTTTTTATTGATGATGTCGGCTGTTATTGAAAAAGGTCGATTCCAGCCGTCAAGTTAGAACCTTTTGGCGATTTTGAGGAAGAAGAAGGCTAGTGGAGCAAGGAGTTGGAGTTTTGGAACCCGAATTGGTTATTCGTGATCGTTCGGTTTATGATTCTTCTTCTTTTATCTTTACTTTGTTTAATTGAACCTATGACTATGTTTATTACTTCTGTTTTGGTTGTTTTGAACATGTTTGTTGGCTAGATTTTGCATACTGCCTAGGTTTAAGATGATTGCATGTTAAAGTTATGATTTTTATTGGTTTTTGGATTCAATTGATGGGTTTATGATTTAGTAAAGATCTTTGGTTGATTATGTATGATGTTAGTATATATTTACTGCTGATCTTGTGGTTGTTTGTGATTTCCTGCGTTGATTGTGGTTGTCTGCCAGTTTGATCTTCGTTTTGTGGTCATAGATCTTAGGGTTTGTGATTGTGAGTGGTTTCTAGACGTAGTAGCCATAGGAATTCATAAGTGATTACTGATTAGAAGTGAATGTGTGTCCTATTTCAATACCCGAGAGGTGAGAATTAGTCGTTTAGTCTTCGTCATTAGGAATCCGAGTATTAACAGTCTGAGAGGACGTTAGTGTTAGGTGTCTAGTGAATTTAGCTATCCGAATCATAGTAGTTAGCTTGAGATTACCCCGTGCATTCCTTGAGTGTATGGTAGACGGTGAGACTGAGAGGTAATCCGTTTATTAGGGTACTTGTCATAGTTGGAAATACCTGAGAAGTGATCCAATTATCTGGTGAGTTTAATACGCTTTAGGTAGCTGAGTTGGTGACATCCCGAGACCGAGAGTGATCAGGAATCCATTAGGTTATCTAGAGTTGTTTCATTAGAAACCCAGATCCATCATAGTTTTCAGAATCGATAGAAGTTATACTTTACAAGTAAGATTCTTAACCTAGGTAGTGCCTTCCCTATTCTTGAATTCGTTTAAAGAGTTCTGCTTGATAGTTGAGTGTCGTTAGTTAGAAAGTTTACATTAAGTTACAACACAAAATCCCCCAATATATTTCAGTTTAGTTAGTTGAGTCAGAGTCTAGGTAGGGTTATTGCTAGTGTCTCGTGGGTTCGATATCCGGACTTCATTAGGCTTTACTACATTGATCGGTACACTTGCCGGTTGTGTGGTCTAGTATTAGATTGAGTCTAGATTTATAAATTTAAAGCTAGAGAGTCTAGGTTAGGTTTTATATAGTTATTTTTATAGACCGTCCGAGCGACATCAAGTTTTTGGCGCCGTTGCCGGGGACACTTAGGCGATAGCGTATCTAACTTTGATTGAACTTATCTGATTATTTGGTCTTTTGTGTTTTGAGTCTTTTCTATTTTGTTGAGTCTAGTTTGTGTGTCCTTTAGTGAGTCTTTGTTTTTAGTGTGTCTAGCTTGTATCTTGAGTCTGCTTAATTAAATTTTTTTTATTTAATTTTTATTAATTTTTTCATTATGTGTGAAATCTGTGGAGGACCCCATTTTACTTGTCGTTGCCCATATTCATCGGGGGAATCTGCAAACTACTATGAGTATGCTTATCCGCAGGTACAGCCACAGGCGAAATACAGAACTCGAGAGGAGTTGAATGCCTGGTGCAAAGAGGCAAACGAGCAGTACGAGAGGGATATCCAAGCAATATTAGCTCGCATTGGATCACACCGGCCTACATTTTTCATTTTCCAAACGAGCAGTACGAGAGGCAAACGAGTTTTTTTTTTTTCGGTAGTGTGTTTTGTTTGTGTCGAGTTTTGCAGTAATTCATGCTTGATTCGGTGAGGAGAATCATCGGGAATGAAGTTCCAGGTATGTTTACATTCGTTTTTATGATTGGGACGGTTTTTAGTGAGTTTGGGTGAAACAAGATTTTAAATGATCAAAAATTTTTCTAAGTATAAAAAGTGAAAAAAGTTCGAATCTTTCTGTGAAGGATGCCTCCTCGCGGTACGCGAGGAGTTTGGATGCAATATTTCGCGGTACGCTAGAGACAAAAAGAGTGGCCGGCTCAGTCTTTTGTTCCTCGCGGTACGCGAGGAGCCAACCACATGTCTCTCGCGGTACGCGAGGGGGTCTTGACCAAAACTTTTTCATTTGTTCCCCTGGTTTCCCTTACCCGTTTCCGTCCCCGTTTTCACTCACCACCACTATTCATCACCTACCTTCATACCACCACTACCATGAAGCATCACCTTTAACCACCATCATCCATCACATTAATTCACCCACCTACCACCATCCGACCACCGTGACCATGGGAAACTAGAAACCGTTTATGACCGATGTTCGAACTTGCTGTGGTATTCATGTCTTTGTGTTTGCCACATGTCGAGTATGTTTTCTCTGCATCTATCTATCTTGAGTCTTTTAGTTTTCTTGAGTCTGTCTAGTCTCTATATTTTATTTGAATCAGTTTAATGCTGTGGGTTTGTATGAGGTTTATTTTGCAGGTTTTATCATTCTGTCCGTACTCAATCTCCATTCGGGCGGGTTTGATGTTTACCATTACTATCTTGTAAAGGCAACCCAACAGTTGATGTGTAACCGCGACCGAAATGCTATACGGTGCACACAAGGAAGAACGAAGCTGCATACTAGATTGCATCTACATTACCAGCTAAGTCGCTTCCTGTTCTGTTTTGTTTTTTTTTATTTTTGCATTTTTTTTTAGTTGTGTTTTGCTTCACATTGAGGACAATGTGTCTTTCAAGTGTGGGGATGTGAGTGTCTAGTTTGTTTAGTTTGTGTCTTTAAAAATTCAAAAATACAAAAAAAAAAAAATTGAAAAATTTGAAAAATGTTCTTGAAAATAATTGCATATATTTGGAAAATGATAGTAGAACTGGATCTATTTATGAGTTTAAAAGATTAAATAATTGAAAACGTGTCTAATTAGTGATGTTTTGGTAGACCCAGCTAACTAGTAGAGCTTAAATATCCTGTTTGTGTTATTTAGGATTAATCACGGAATAAAATCATGATATCTTGTGGGTATTCATCTTAGAGTAATGGTAATACTGAAACTGTCAATATAGGGTGATATGTACCACGATTAAGTTAAAATTTAGAGGTTTTTGAAATTTTCATGGCACACCACTCTCTTTTTTATGGAAATAAATCCGAGTTTGGTGGCGCCTGCATCCATTATTCCATAATTTATGAGCTATACTGAGTTTTGCTTATGTGTTTCCCTCTGGGATAGCGACTTGGAGGATACACCCCTAAGTAAGATTTATGTGCTTCATTGATAGAATGTAGTCTATGTGTTACCCTCCGGGATAGTGACTTGGTTGAAACGCCTCTAGACGAAAGTTCTTTTGCTTATTATGCTCATTATCATCCATTCATTCATGATTTCATCTGATTTCTAAAAACCTGTAAATAGTAGTTTAACGTGGTAGGGTAAATCTATATGGTTTAATCCGTGCCTAAACATGACCTTGAGACGGGATTAGGTAGAGCTGTAACTTCTAAGTGTGAGTCACATAGATTGATTGATATGTTGTATAAAATGGATTTAGAACACGTAACGGGGGCTTGAAAGTTAGTGCTTGGGTTTAATCGGACAGAAATACTAATTGTTGCTTTTTAACACATGAGTATGTTTTGAAAATTGAAATTTATGTTTGTTGAGTTAGATGCCAGTTATGATTCCATTTGCATATTTTTCGAGGACGAAAAAAGGTTAAGTGTGGGGATATTTGATATTGTGCGAAAGCACATGTCTTTATTCCGTTGTTTTAATGTGTTTTTAGTTAGTTTCATATTTGTTTTGAGTCGTTTTTATGTACAATTGAGTCTTTATCATATTTGTAGGAGTTCGTATGGAATACAAGTGAATACATGAAGAAAACGAGCAAAGGAACCAAGCCCGAAAAAGTCCAAGCTCTAGAAGACAATTTTCTAGATTTTATGTCTCTCGCGGTACGCGAGAGAGGAGTGGAGAAGTCTCGCGGTACGCGAAGATCTTCAAAAGCGCGCCCGACTAAATTGGCTCTCGCGGTACGCGAGGGGCTGGCCCAAATTCTCTCGCGGTACGCGAGAGAGTCGTAAATCCGGAAAAATTGGATTTTTAGGTTTTTATTGATGATGTCGGCTGTTATTGAAAAAGGTCGATTCCAGCCGTCAAGTTAGAACCTTTTGGCGATTTTGAGGAAGAAGAAGGCTAGTGGAGCAAGGAGTTGGAGTTTTGGAACCCGAATTGGTTATTCGTGATCGTTCGGTTTATGATTCTTCTTCTTTTATCTTTACTTTGTTTAATTGAACCTATGACTATGTTTATTACTTCTGTTTTGGTTGTTTTGAACATGTTTGTTGGCTAGATTTTGCATACTGCCTAGGTTTAAGATGATTGCATGTTAAAGTTATGATTTTTATTGGTTTTTGGATTCAATTGATGGGTTTATGATTTAGTAAAGATCTTTGGTTGATTATGTATGATGTTAGTATATATTTACTGCTGATCTTGTGGTTGTTTGTGATTTCCTGCGTTGATTGTGGTTGTCTGCCAGTTTGATCTTCGTTTTGTGGTCATAGATCTTAGGGTTTGTGATTGTGAGTGGTTTCTAGACGTAGTAGCCATAGGAATTCATAAGTGATTACTGATTAGAAGTGAATGTGTGTCCTAGTTCAATACCCGAGAGGTGAGAATTAGTCGTTTAGTCTTCGTCATTAGGAATCCGAGTATTAACAGTCTGAGAGGACGTTAGTGTTAGGTGTCTAGTGAATTTAGCTATCCGAATCATAGTAGTTAGCTTGAGATTACCCCGTGCATTCCTTGAGTGTATGGTAGACGGTGAGACTGAGAGGTAATCCGTTTATTAGGGTACTTGTCATAGTTGGAAATACCTGAGAAGTGATCCAATTATCTGGTGAGTTTAATACGCTTTAGGTAGCTGAGTTGGTGACATCCCGAGACCGAGAGTGATCAGGAATCCATTAGGTTATCTAGAGTTGTTTCATTAGAAACCCAGATCCATCATAGTTTTCAGAATCGATAGAAGTTATACTTTACAAGTAAGATTCTTAACCTAGGTAGTGCCTTCCCTATTCTTGAATTCGTTTAAAGAGTTCTGCTTGATAGTTGAGTGTCGTTAGTTAGAAAGTTTACATTAAGTTACAACACAAAATCCCCCAATATATTTCAGTTTAGTTAGTTGAGTCAGAGTCTAGGTAGGGTTATTGCTAGTGTCTCGTGGGTTCGATATCCGGACTTCATTAGGCTTTACTACATTGATCGGTACACTTGCCGGTTGTGTGGTCTAGTATTAGATTGAGTCTAGATTTATAAATTTAAAGCTAGAGAGTCTAGGTTAGGTTTTATATAGTTATTTTTATAGACCGTCCGAGCGACATCAAATCTCCTCCCGGTTTGAACTCCTTCAAATCCAATCACCAAGAACCCACAAATCTGAACTCTTCTAGATTACCCGTCAATCACCCAAAAACCCGAAATTGATAAAACAGATCAAACCTGAATAAACCAGACTTGCGATGGTTAACGGCTAACGGAGACGGCAGCTGACGGTGGTGCAGGAAGCGACGACGGCAGCCTCACGGCGTCAGCGGATAATGGAGGGTGGTCGGCCGGCATAGTAGCCGGCATCAACGGTGAGAGGCGGAAGGAATGTCGCGGCGTGATGTAGTGCAAAGCACACATCTTATTTCCTATTGTTTTCATGTGTTTTAGCTAGTTTTACCTTTGTTTTGAGTCGTGTTTGGTTCGTTATGAGTCTTTGTCATGTTTACAAGTGCTCATGAGAATTACAAGTCAAATCATGAAGAAACCGAGCACAAGAACAAGTCCCAAGAATAAAATGAAAAAATGGGAAATCTTGAGTCTTCGTGGTATGCAAAGCAGAGAAGCCCAAGCCTTACGATACGCGAGGAAATCCAAAATCGGACCTGACTATTATGTTCCTCACGGTACGCGAGGAACCCAGGAAAACCCTTCGTGGTACACGAGGGCTTATAAATTCCGCAAAAAGCCCTAGTTTGATGTTATATCGAATTGTGGTGCCATAATGTAAGGAGTTCGATCATTCAGCAGTCAGAGCAGTTCTTAGAGGTGATTTTGGGAGTTTGGAGGTGGATTAACGGCTAAAGTTGAAGACTTTGGATTACGGGTTCGTTAGATTAGCGTATTTTGTTTCAAAGTTCAAATCTTTATTCTTGATTTCTGTGTTTAAACCTATGTTCTTGTTTGATACTTCTGTTTTGAGTGTTTTAAGCATGATTCTTGGCTACAACTTTAATACTGCCTAGGTTTGTGATGATTGCTTAGTAAAGTCTTGATTTTTATCTGTTTTTGGATTCAATATTTGGGTTAATGATTTTGTAAAGATTTTTGATTGATTATTATGATGAATGATGTTTAGATCTGTTTTGCAATTGATTATAAGTTCCGTATGTTATTTGTGGATGTCTTCCAGTTTGAATAGCGTATCTAGATCATAGACTGTGTGTTTGTGGTTGTTTGTATGGTTTGCTAGACGTAGTATCCCATATGAGCTGTAGTTGAGAGTTCAATAGATCTGAATGTTCATATTATTTCAATATCCAAAAGGTGAGACATAATCGGTTAGTCTTCGTATTAGGATTCCGAGTGTTAACTTTCAGAGAGGAAGTTGCCTTAGGTTCTTAGTGAATGTTGCTTGTCCGAGTCATTGCTTATTGATCTGAGATTACCCCGTGCATCTTAGATGTATTGAGGACATTGAGACCGAGAGGTGATTTGTCTTTTGGGTACATTGTCATTGTTGGAGAGACTAAAAGGTAATCTGACTATCTGGTGAGTTTAATACATCTTTAGGTTTCGTAGTTGGTGACACCCTGAGAGTGATTAGGGATCCATTAGGTTGTCTAGAGCTGTTATCCTTAGATACCCAGATCCATCATAGTTTCCATAATCGGTAGAAGTCTGTGCTTTGCAAGTAGGATTCCGACCTAGGTGATATTCTTCCCATTCCTATTATTTCCCAAAGTTCTTTTTTGATAGTTAGAGTCGATCTTTAGTATTCTGCATTATTAGTTAATCAGTAGTGTAGAAAACCCCCCAATTCAATCTTCTTTAGTCCGAATCAGAGTCTAGTTTAGCTATCGAAGTGTCTCTAGGGTTCGATAATCCGGTTTACCATTAAGCTATGCTACCCTCGATAGGTTCACTTGCTTGTCAGTGCGGTTTAGTTCATAGGTACTCCATTTATTACTTAGGAGTCTAGATTAAGTTTTAATTATTAGTTTTTATAGACCGTCTGCGCCACATCAAGTTTTTGGCGCCGGTGCCAGGGACACTTGGTAATAGCAACATTAGCTTTGACTAGTTCTTTGTGTGATTTTTGGTTTAGTTTTCTTTCTTTCTTTTATTTTGAGTCTTAATTTTGTGCTTTGTCCTATCTACTACTTGTGTGTCTAATTTAGGATTGAGTCTTTATGTGTTTTGAGTCTTTCTTATTTTTCTTTGTGTCTTTCAGTTTATGCAACGTACTCGTTTGCAGGGATCGCCACAGCATTCAGCTTACAACGAGCCCGAACGGGAGCTTCACGCGCGCACCCACGACTTCTGGGAGCGTTTGAAAACGTTGTGCACAAACCAGGTACGTCCCACTAGCCCGGTTCCTTTTCCTATAATGGGCGATGCCGACCCACCAGCGAGACGTACCGTACACTTGAGAGCTAGTTATGGGGCCACCAGGGCGCGATCTTCGATCGCCTGCCCCGCTATCCCTAATATCAATACCTGGCAGATCCTATCACATGTCATGAGTAGGATCACTCATGCTACTCAGTTCCATGGCCTCGAGGATGAGGATGCACCGGGACATCTGTCCCGCTTCGCACGCATATGTGATACCTTCAATATCATGGGTGTATGTAAGGACGCAATCTACTTGCGTCTCTTTCCATTCTCGCTCTCTGGGCGTGCTTCCACTTGGCTTGACACCCTCCCTGACAATTTCATCACCACTTAGGAGGATCATCAAGGCAAGTTCCTTAAAAAGTACTATCCACCTTCCAGGGCCGCTCGCCTCAGGGACCAAATCCACTACTTTCGGATGGACCCTGAAGAGCCTTATCACATGGCATGGGAGCGGTTCAACGCGTTGTTGAGCCGATGTCCCCAGCATGGTCTGTCTGACTGGGCGATTGTGGAGAAATTCTATAATGGCCTCACCTTCGAGAAGCAGCAAATGTTCAACACTGCTGCGGGAGGCCATATCAAGGATAAACTGGAGCCTGCTGAATGCGTGGAGATGTTTGAGAGCTTCGCTCTCGCTGAGCAACATCGGTCATCTACTAGGACTTCCATTCCTAGTGCTAGAGTACCCGCCTCTTCTCCTAGAGGTGTGCATCAGGTCAACCCTGACACTAGCGTGGCTGCTGCACTTGCGGTGATGGCGAATAAGATAAAGGAGCTAAAGCTGAATGCTTAAAGGTGTGAGGTGTGAAGGGGAGGCCACGACACCAGGGAGTGCCTCGTCAGTCAGCATGAGCATGTTGATTTCTTGGGCAACCAGAACTGAGGGTACAATAATAATTATAATAATTCTTATGTCTCAGGATGGAGATCTGGAAACAACCCGCCTGGGTTTAATGCCCGCCTTAATCAGCATGGAGGAGGTGAAGCAGGAGCGAGTTCTGGGAGCAGTGATAGGGATAAGAAGATTGAAGAGATGCTGGAGAACCAGACTCAGATGCTCACTCATTTAGTGCAGAGAGACAAGGAGACCCAGCAGAGGTTGGATGCACATGATACGCTACTGAGAAATCAGCATTTTGCATTCCAGGACCTGCAGTGCACGGTAGGAGACATCGCTAAGAGCCTGAAGGATCGATAGGGAGGTCCGTCTTCAGGCCCTAATGCTTCAGTAATGGCCGTGCCGACTAGGAGTCGAAGAGTAGAGGATAGAGTAGAGCCACCGGTGGTTGTAGAAGAGGAGCCGGTGGATGAGGAGATAGTGGTTGAGAAACCTGCCGAGAAGGCAGAGGAGAAGAAGAAAGGGGTGAGATGAAGTCCCCCGAGATTGACTTGAGCCATGTTCCCTACCTAGCGTGCTTGCTGCCACATAAGTATGCTAGGGAATACGGTAACTTCCTGAACATGTTCAAACAGCTTAAAGTCAATCTCTCGTTCATAGAGGTCCTCCAACATATGCCTAAGTATGGCAAGTTCCTAAAAGATCTTCTTTCCAACAAGAAGAAGCTGTAGGAAGTCTCTAAAGTCTCACTAAGTGAGCGATGCTCTGAAGTGGTGCAAAATAAAATGCCAGAGAAACTGGCAGATCCGGGTCACTTCACGATCCCATGTCTGCTTGGCAGTTTTCCCTTGAACCACGCGTTGGCCAACCTAGGTGCTAGCATCAATCTGATGCCCTACTCTATGTACAAGAAGCTGGACCTAGGAGAACCATAACCGACGCGCATGAGCATATCCTTGGTTGACCGTTCAGTCAAGTATCCACGGGGAATAGTGGAGAACTTGCTAGTTAAGATAGATAAATTCGTCTTCCACGTGGATTTTGTCATCCTAGATATGGATGTGGATGACAGAGTCCCACTCATCTTAGGGCGCCCTTTTCTGCGCACCACCAAGGCATTGATCGATATTTTTGACGGGAAGCTCACATTTCGTGTGGGGGATGAGTCTGTTACTTTCGATGCTGCAAAGTCCATGAAGGAGGCTGGTGAGAAAAGCCACTCCGTGTGCATGATTGATGCCTTCATGGACGATCATCGTGACTCTGATCCTTGAGAGATAGATTTTGGTGAACCTGGCCCTGGTTTAGGAGAACCATCTGATTAGGCATTGGATTTAGAGGAGTTATTAAATGAGCCAGACGAGTATGGTGATGATGTACCCAGTGATCTGCAAGAGATTATGGCAGAGCTGGAAGAGATCATAAGAAAAACCCCAAGTGTGGGGAAGTTAGAGATGGTGGAGAATGTGGAAGATCCTGAAGATCCGGGAGAGAGGTTAGAGGCCACACCGTTAGTGATATCCCATATTAGGCCTTTGACCTTTACTGTTGTTCATGTTGAGGGGAGTGAGACTGAGTCACCCCCTAGGTCTAGGCTGACCCATAAGAGAACCCGAGCGTTCAGTGATTCATGTGATTTAAGGATAGTGCAAACCCCAAGTGTGGAGATGTTTAAGGGTGACAGCTTGCTGAGGTACTTGAACCGTGTTATCTTCGGACCGGGTAGGTTTAAGTGTTGGTGGAAGGACCTGAGTGATAGATGTAAAAGAAGTTCAGTGGTTGGTGCTTACTTGTTGATGAGGAAATGGAGAGCCGGGATACCGCGCAGGATGAAGGCAATACCGGTTAGGATCAAGGAAAAGCCTCTTGATACGCTTATTTGAGTCTCGGGAAAGTGCCCGGGTGTAGAGTTTGTGCAAATCTTTTCTTGGTTTATTTGTGTGTCATTTTTGTGTTTTTCAGTTTGCGTGTCTTGTAGGGATTCGGGCTCGATTCAGTGAGGAAAAGCATCGGGAACGAAGTTCCAGGTATTTTTATTTTGGTTTTTATAGTTGGAACATGTTTTGATTGGATTTGGGGGGAAAAGTTTAAGGGGGTCAAAATTTTCTAAGTATAAAAATTGATTTATATTTCTGTGAATACCCCTCCCTCGCGGTACGCGAAAAAGAGCATCCTGGTCCTCGCGACACGCGAAGGACAAGAATTGGGGGCCGGTTGATTTTCATCTCCTCGCGGTACGCGAGGAGGTGCTCTTAGTCGTTCGCGGTACGCGAGGGATTCCTGAAATCCCCTTTCTCCTTTATTTCTCATGATTTCCCATACCCATACACCACCACTATTACACCATCTATCATCCATCACATCACCACCATTACACCATTCATCATCCATCACACCCACCTACCATAATCACCATGGGAAACTTAAGAACCGCTTGTTCTAAATGATTTTACTTGCTTGTGGCATTCATGTCTATGTGTTTGTCACGCGTCGGGTATGTGTTCCTGTGATCTATCTTGAGTCTTATTGAGTCAGTCGATCGTGTCTTTTATTTTATCTTTGAGTCAGTTTAATGTGTTTGGTTTGTTTAAGCTTTATTGTGCGGGTATTGATCGCTCCGCCCGTACTCAATCTCCATTCGGGTGGGGTTGATCCTGATCTTATTATCTTGTAAAGGCATCCCTGCAGTCGATTGTGCAGCCATGACCGAAATGCTATACGGTGCACACGTGGAAGAGTATATATGGACAATTCACTGCTACATTACCAGCTAAGTCTATTCCTGTTTATTTTTGTCTTTTTATTTTTAGTTGTTTCTTGGTTCACATTGGGGACAATGTTTGTTTCAAGTGTGGGGATGGGAGACTTCTTGAGTCTAGTTGTCTAGGTTTGTTTTTCTTTTATAAAAAATAAAAAAAAATGAAAAATTTGAAAAAATGTCCTTCGAAATCAAAAGTTTTGCATAATAAAATGAAAAATGATAGTAGAACTAGTTCTGCTTGTTGAGTTTTAATTGAAATAAATAATAGAAAACGCGTCTGAATTGTGATGTTTTGGTAGATCGGGCGAGCTTGAAAAGCTTAAATAGCCTGTTTGTGTTACTTAGGGTTAATTAATTGATTTAATTCATGAAATCTTGTGAGTATTCATCTTAGGGTAATCGGTAATACTGAAACTGTCAACATAGGGTGATAGGTACCACGTTAAGTTAAAATTTAGAGGTTTTTGAAATTTCTTGGCACACCACTCTCTTTTTATTAGAATAAATCTGAGTTTCGGTGGCGCCCGCAATCCATAATCCATATACTTGAGCTATTTGATTGAAATCTAAGTTTCGCCTACGTGTCACACGTCGGGTTCCAGCCTGATTGAAACACCACTGGGTTAGATTCTTAAGTGCTTCATTTATGGAACTGTAGTCTATGTGTTACCCTCCGGGATAGTGACTTGGTTGAAACACCTCTAGACGAAAGTTCATTTGTTTAATTTAATGCTCGTTTCATCCATTCATTCATTGATCATCTTAATTTCTAAAACCTGTAAATCTTAGTTTAACATGGTGGGTGAAATCTAAATGGTTTAATCCGTGCCTAGACATGACCGTGAGATAGGATTAGGTAGAGCTGTAGCATTTGAGTGCGAGTCCCATAGATAGACTGATATGCTTGGTAATAAGGAATTAGAACACAAAGCGGGGGCCTGAAAGTTGGTGGTTAGGTTTAGTCGGATAGAAATACCGATTATTGCTTTTTAAAGCGTGAGTATGTTTGAATAATTAAATAATTGAGATTGTGAAAGCTATGTCCAGTTATGATTCCATTGCATACTTTTTCGAGGACGAAAAAAGGTTAAGTGTGGGGATGATTGATGTAGTGCAAAGCACACATCTTATTTCCTATTGTTTTCACGTGTTTTGCCTAGTTTTACATTTGTTTTGAGTCGTTTTTGGTTCGTTCAGAGTCTTTGTCATGTTTACAGATGCTCATGAGAATTACAAGTCAAATCATAAAGAAACGGAGCACAAGTCCCAAGAATAAAACGAAAAAATGGGAAATATTGAGTCTTCACGGTACGTGAAGCAGAGAAGCCCAAGCCTTGCGGTACGCAAGGAAATCCAAAATCGTTCGCGACTATTTTGTTCCTCGTGGTACGCGAGGAACCCAGGAAAACCCTTCGCGGTACGCGAGAGCTCATAAATTCCGCAAAAAAGCCCTAGTTTGATGTTATATCGAATTGTGATGCCATAATGTAAGGAGTTCGATCATTCAGCCATCAGAGCAGTTCTTAGAGGTGATTTTGGGAGTCTGGAGGTGGATTGAAGGCTAAAGTTGAAGACTTTGGATTACGGGTTCGTTAGATTAGCGTATTTGGTTTCAAAGTTCAAATCTTTATTCTTGATTTCTGTGTTTAAACCTATGTTCTTGTTGATACTTCTGTTTTGAGTGTTTTAAGCATGATTCTTGGCGAAAACTTTAATACTGCCTAGGTTTGTGATGATTGCTTAGTAAAGTCTTGATTTTTATCGGTTTTTGGATTTAATATTTGGGTTAATGATTTTTTAAAGATTTTTGATTGATTATTATGATGAATATGCATGTTTAGATCTGTTTTGCAATTGATTATATGTTCCGTATGTTATTTGTGGATGTCTTCCAGTTTGAATAGTGTATCTAGATCATAGACTGTGTGTTTGTGGTTGTTTGTATGGTTTACGAGACGTAGTATCCCATAGGAGCTGTAGTTGAGAGTTCAATAGATCTGAATGTTCATCTTATTTCAATATCTGAAAGGTGAGAGATAACCAGTTAGTCTTCGTATTAGGATTCCGAGTGTTAACTGTCTGAGAGGAAGTTGCCTTAGGTTCTTAGTGATTGTTGCTATTCCGAGTCATAGCTTGTTGATCTAAGATTACCCCGTGCATCTTAGATGTATTGTGGACATTGAGACCGAGAGATGATTTGTCTTTTGGGGTACATTTTCATTGTTGGAGAGACTGAAAGGTAATCCGACTATCTGGTGAGTTTACTACATCTTTAGGTTTCTTAGTTGGTGACACCCTGAGAGTGATTAGGGATCCACTAGGTTGTCTAGAGTTGTTATACTTAGATACCCAGATCCATCATAGTTTCCATAACCAGTAGAAGTTTGTGCTTTGCAAGTAGGATTCCAAACTATGTGGCATTCTTCCCATTCCTATTATTTCCCAAAGTTCTTGTTTGATAGTTAGAGTCGATCTTTAGTACTCTGCATTATTAGTTAATCAGTAGTGTAGAAAACCCCCCCAAATCAATCATCTTTAGTCTGAGTCTGAGTCTAGTCTAGCTATAGTAGTGTCTCTAGGGTTCGATAATCCAGTTTACCATTAAGCTGTGCTACACTCGATAGGTTCACTTGCCTGTCAGTGCGGTTTAGTTCATAGGTACTTCATTTATTACTTAGGAGTCTAGATTAGGTTTTATTTATTAGTTTTTCTAGACCGTCTGGGCCACATCACGGCATCATAGAGGGAAGGATGGAGAGCTAGGGTTTGCAACTTTTACTAAAATCTGATTAGTTGTCTGCTATCTGGCCTCCACCCCTACACCCTTATTTAAAGCCTCGTTACTTATTCTCCAAGTTAAGGTTTTAGGGTTCCCTTAATTACAATTAGATCCATGTAATTATCTAATAATTACATTTATGGATCTTGTCTATTTAATTGTTTAATTAATTAACAATTATTTAACCATTTAATTATATCTAATATAATTAAAATAACAATTAAATAACTTGTAACTAATTAATATGTTCTAGACATATTTCCACCGGCTTATTATTAATCCAATATAAATGATTATTTCATAAATAATCTTCGTCTCCAACTGTATCCGTTCGTCATGATAACTATTTCATAAATAACTATCTCGCTCCTTTATATATTCGTGTAATGGACTGTATTAACCGTTAATATATTCGGTGATTGTAATCGTTGCCCAAAGTGTAACCCTTTGGATCTTACCTCGTTAGCAGTATTGTCAAATGTCATTACTCGGGCATACTAGTCCAACATACTCCCACTTGCACGAGTCTTGACCATTTATCAATACAGACAATGGTGGAATTCTAGCTACATCTCACTGCCCCTATCAAGGTATGACGCTTTATCCAGCAATCAGCTATTCCCGATTAGTCTAAGTACTCTTACTTAACTGTTCGTAATAGTCTTGGTATTTCTGATCAGTTAACCTTTTCCATTCCAGATATCCTGTTTGAACATGAGACATGGATCTCATTCATTCTCATAGAGTGTTCAAACATTCTATTTACTCGATCGCGATGCAAAGTGGTTTCTTCAGACACACAGTATGAGCACGGTCGTGCATTTATACCAGTTTGGATCAACGTGGGGACCAAAGATATCTTTCACCTACAGTAGTAAGTGGACAGATTTCCATCTTGACTATATACAACTCTCACTAAGTTTCAGATTAGTTTCCAACTATCGCCCTTATTAGAACAACGTTAGACAATGTCAAGAAATAACCTTCCACATAATCAAGTTCTAGCATATATCTCAGGTCTCAGTGATAATACCATTTTCAAAACCTACTTATGACAACGATCCATGAAGTAGTTCTGAAATGGGCTACGTCCAATATTCATTCTCTAAAGAATATCTGTGAACTTGGCCTTCAACTCCTTGAACTTTTATATTGTGAAGGAATCCACGATTCATAACTATGAATAAGCCAACTATTCACAATAGTCTTATCTTAGATTTATTCCCATAAATCCAAATGATTACGAACATTTAGAATAACTTTTATTCAGAGATTAATCGTACTAAAACATTGAATTGAGCAATCAATAATGATCAAGAATTAACCGTTAATTACAAGATCAGATAGAATGTTGTTGTACTATTCAATATCACCCAAACACTAAGGCATAGATCAAGATTCCTTCTAGCTAGGTTGAACATTTAGCATGCTATTCTTATCCAATAAAAATATAAAGTTTCAAGTTTTCCTATGTAATCTAGATTTGATCTATGTTCCACTTTGTTTTAGATATTCTCAACAAATTCCTAATATCCAACATCATTTGTTGATTTTTGCAATGAACTATTTCATTCAATTCATCTTCTTTGTAATTGTACCTAAAGTGACATTAAAAGAACTTTTCTTTTATTCATTTATGTCTTCTCAAATTCAAATAATGTGTTTTAAAGTAATTATCACTAGCTTGAAATCTTTCAAGTAGTTCGTAACTGTTTACGCACGAACTATTCAAGCAGTTACATTTATAATACATTATGTATCATTTAAATACTTTATGCTTCTTATGTCAAAACATTTTGACCAAATGAAGCTTGTATAATGTTACTCTTAACATTTATACTCTTTCTCCATCATAATAAATGCTTTTATTTAAGTATGCTTCTGAAGCGTACAAGATGGTTCAGAACTTAACTTCTAGATCAAGGCTTCACGTTTTGAACTTGATTATCACATAATCAAACTTTACAATAGTTTAGGTGATTGACGTTTATCAACTCCTTGATATTTTATCAATCCTCGAACAATCCTATTAACGACCTTCTGATTACATGTCTCACATATATATGATCGTTCAATCAAACTATTCAATATATAATTCGTAATTACATAAGGATTATAACCGTTATCCTTATACTGCATCAATATGGCTCTTCATATCGTGATATGACTCTTTATATCTTGCACATACTGTATGACTCTTCATACAGTAATGATCAAGGAAGAACCCTTTTGTGTTAATATAAGCAACCACTTTGGTAGCTTGCGTATGAACCAATATGTGTTCATATGAAACATCTGATGTTTCCTTTGTGCAAAAGGTCTTTTAATTTTGTTTGTGGTTCTCTATCCAACCCATAGATATGTGTTCCTTTATTAATCATATCTGATGCGATTTGAGAAAAAAATCTACATTTCAGGATCTATATATTGAATTTAGGCTAATCTTAGTATGTCAATTACATACTTAGCCTCGTAGGATCTTAGCTCCCACTTACCTCCACACATATCCTCTGATAACTACTTTATCAAACGAGAACCTAATTCATATTGAGTTAAAATACAAGAGCCATTTATACCTTTATCTGGTAACAACATCAAACATTCAACATACCGTCTATGAGTGGATGTGTTACCCTTTAAGCATGCATTCATAATGCATGCTGATCATCTCATGATCTTGTTAACTTAAGACCATTTACTCATCAGATAACATCTTAGCTATGTTTAAAGGTATGCATGTTTCCGAAACATTTTGGTCTTAACAGACAATCTGTTAAATCCTCAGAAGTTGATGCCTCTTACCTTGTCATGCCTTTTTCTGCGAAAGAGGTAAAATGGGAGGTATGGGATTGTGGTGGTGACTGTGCATGGTTTCAAGTTTAAGTTTATTAAACGATTCTATGGTATCTTGGGAGGGTTGCCTGGTTCTTTATAGATTTTATGAGGATGGCTTCCTCAGTCCTGGCTATGGGTCATCTTTTATTGCTCTTATCCCAAACAATATTGATCCCAATGGGTTCTCTGAATACCGTCCCATCAGTATGATTGGGGCTATTAGCAAAGTGATCTCCAAAGTCCTAGCAAATCGGCTAAAAAGGGTTCTAGGCGCGGTCATTTCGTAAACCCAATAAGATTTTTTAAAAGAACATTGTATTCTTGATGGGCCTCTAATAATAAACGAGGTTATTTCTTGGTTAAAAAAAATCCAAATCTAAAGCTTTTCTATTAAAAATAGATTTCGACAAAGCTTTTGATAGTATTAATTGGGATTTCCTCATCTCAGTAATGTCCCAAATGGGTTTTCCTTGTAAATGGTGTGATTAGGTCCGGGGGATCCTTTCATCGGCACGCGCCTCTGTGTTGGTTAATGGGTCCCTGACCTTCAAATTCCAATGTGAAAGGGGGGTTAGGAAAGGTGACCCCCTTTCTCTTTTTCTCTTCATTATCGCTATAGAGGCTCTCTCAGGTATGTTTTTAAAGCAGAGGATTTGGGAGTTTTTCATGGTGTCACTACACCTAACGAGGGCCTACTATGTCACACCTTCTCTATGCGGATGATGCCATTATCCTGGGTAGTTGGTCAGAAACCAACATTAAAAATGTTGCGAGGTTACCTCGGTGTTTTCATTTGTGCTTCGGTTTAAAAATTAATCTCTCTAAGTCTAACTTGTTTGGGGTTGGGTTCGGCTCAAACGAGGTTGGTCTCTTTGCTAATATATTTGGTTGCAACATGGCTAACGTACCTTTCACTGAAACATCCTACTTATCTTACTATTTTATCAGAGTATTTTATTGCGGAAAACGGTCCCGCTTTGACAAAAACCTTGCCATTAAATGGCTAAGGTAACTTTTTCTTTTATAATATCATTGTTTTACAAAAGATAATGTAATTACATCATATTACATAGGGATCTCTAACTCCGACTGCTCCGTCCTCAGGAAACCTCATTCCACGTGCTTCTTTCCTGCAGTGTTTAGAAAACGTTTTTGAATTAGCTTTCGCTAAGTAAGTACACTGCATCTTTTCATTTCATTATGAACCCTTTAGGTTCTTATTATTGTTCACGTTTTCTCGGGCTCTCAGTGCCCCCGAGACCATCTTCGGACGTACCTCCGATCACGGTATTTGTATATTTTATGGGTGTGCTAACCCCCTCGCAACCATCTTAGGCCGTACCTCCGGTCCGAGTATTGGCAAGGTTCTTATACTCGTCAGTATAGACCTCTTGCATTTGTCACGAAAACTTATTCATTCCTTAGCCACGTAGGCTTGAAGTGTTTTCCTCCTTCAGCCCCGTAGGCCTGGAGTTTCCTTTTCTTTTCCTCGGCCCTGTAGGCTTGGAATCTTTTTAGTTCGCTTCTTTATTATTTATTGAGATCCACCTTACAGGCAGGGTATCTCATTTCATTTGGGACCATGAGTATCTTATACTCACAGCCTCCCAAGTGTATCAAGCATTTGTTTTCATGTCACGTATATGCTTGATTTATTTCCCAACCAGTACTCACCTTAAAACTTTGTAACGGTTTCTCCACGATGCATTAAAAGGGTTTATATATAGAAAGTACCAGCGGCGTATCCACCACCTCTTTAACATTTCGTGAGTACTCCGTTATTCCATTTTAGGGTTTAGACTCGTTCCATCATACTCATTCATATTTTGCAAGTATCATCATGCATTCACATATTCATCATGCATCACATGTTCATATATTCATCACATATTCATATTCGTCATATATTGTAAACTGGGGTGATTATCCTTCCAGAGCAGTACCTCCAACAGAGATGTTCCCAGGAAAGAGTGATGGGTCTTGGAGAGATTTATACACCACTCTTTCCTTAAACAGAACATTTCGTTTGTCAGATAACTACATACCGGTTGGAAGTTCTCCCGTACATTTACTATAATTTCATTACTGTCTTTTAGTCTATACCCCTAAACATTCATAATGGTTTTGCCACGAAGTTTCAAAGAGATTTATATATAAGAAGTACCAGCGGCGTATCCACCACCCCTTGGATACGTCGCGACTACCCCATTATTCCCGTTTAGTGTTTAGACTAATCCGTCATTAATCCGTACCCTCGTTATATTTATAGCACATAACACATAACATTTAATCACATAATAGTGTCTAGGATACGGGTCCAGTGTACTTACTATAGTCTCAGGTCGTTTCCTACGCTCGTTCCTCGCTTAAACGCTTCTCTGAACTCAAACTGTACTCGCAGCGTACCGCACTCGCACTTAAACACGTCGCACCGGGTCCCTTACACCTTCTCAGATTCGTTTGTATGTGTGGAGTAAATGTTTTTGGGATGATTCAAAGTGAACGGCCAACTCCAGCTATTTATAGGTAAAAATCTGATCTCGTAACGGACCGTTACTGTTGGTGATGGTCCGTTAACGGTAATGGACCGTCATGGCTCATGACGGTCCATCATGGCCTTAGTGTGTGATGACTCAGTGATAAGTGGCTTAAAACAGAGTGTTTTCACGATTTATGGATTTTGGCCTCTGTGACGGACCATTACACATGGTGACGGTCCGTTATGACTCCAGTTTCAAATTTTCCTCGCCGAGCTACCCCGTTTTCATATATTATGGCGTCCGTAACTCATTTTCTAGCCTAGGATATGCTCATGGAAAGTTTTGGGCTATTTCCGGTCGAACCGCCTTTCCGTTTTCGCGTCCGGTTACGTTCTAGCGTTGCGTTTCTTAGCCGACACGTGTCCCAACTTATTTTAAGAGTTTGAGATGTTACAAATCTACCCCCGTTAAATTAGGTTTCATCCTCGAAACTTGTTAGTTCTTAAATAGTTGAGGATAAGTTTTCCTCATTTCTTCCTTGCTTTCCCATGTCATATTCGACCCTTTTCTGTGTTTCCATCGAACTAACACTTGCTTGATCGTTTTGTGACGTAATTGCTTTTCTTTTATGTCTAGAATCTTGATAGATTCTTCAACATACGTTAGTTTATTATCAACTTCTATTTCTTCTAAAGGAACATGTGCTGCTTCATCAGCCAAACATTTCCTTAAATAAGATACATGAAACGTGTTGTGTATCTTATTCAATTATTCAGGTAGCTCTAATTGATATGCTACTTTTTCGACCTTTTTGATGATTCTGAAAGGACTAATAAATCCTGGACTTAACTTTCCATGTTTCTTGAATCGGATTAGACCTTTCCAAGGAGATACTTTCAACAAGACGTAATCTCCTTCTTGGAATTCTATTGGTCTACGTCTCTTATCTGTGTATGACTTCTGTTTATCCTGTGCAGCTTTCAAATGTGCTTTGATTAAATCAAGCTTTTTTGACGTGGCTTGAACTATTTCTTTGCTGCCCAATTTCTCCCCAGCACACAAGATTCCTACATCTTCTACCATATAGCATCTCATATGGTGGCATACCAATACTGGAATGGTAGCTGTTATTGTATGAGAATTCTGCTAATGGCAAATGATAATCCCAGATTCCACCAAAATCAATTATACAAGCACGTAGCATATCTTCGAGGGTTTGTATTGTCCTCTCACTTTGACCGTCAGTTTGGGATGATATGCTGTGCTGATCAATAACCTAGTTCCCATCTCTTCATGGAACTTTTTTAAAAAACGTGAAGTGAAACGAGTATCTCGATCAGAGACAATCGAGACTGGCACTCCATGTCTAGAAACAATCTCTTTGATGAATAAATCAGCTAACTTTTCTGAAGAGTATGTCTCACGTATTGCTAAGAAATGAGCACTCTTGCCAAATGGTATCATAACCCCTAGCTGTCTTTGGTAGCTTGGTTATGAAATCCATAGTGAGATTTTCCCACTTCCATTCTGGGATTTCTAATGGTTGTAATCTCCTATACGGTTTCTGATGCCATGCTTTAACTTGTAAACAAGTCAAGCATTTTGCTACATATTTCATGATATCAAATTTCATTCCGGGCCACCAATAATCTCTGCGCAGATCTGGGTACATTTTTGTAGTACCCGGATGAATAGAATATCATGATTTATGAGCTTCATCAAGAATTCTAAGTCTAAACTCACCTGATCGTGGTACCCACATGTGACCAAATCGAGTCTTGACTTTATTTTCATTCTCTTCTAGAAACTCCTTCTTACCAGCCGTTCTTTCTTTCTTACTATTCTCACCTTTTAATGCTTCGATTTGTACGTCTAGAAGTTGGCTCATGAAATCAGGAGTTATCACTAAGTTATATGCTTTCACCTGAATAGGATGATGCCCTCCCTTGCGGCTTAGAGCATCGGCTACTATGTTAGTCTTTCCGGGATGATATAAGATTTCACAATCATAATCCTTGACCAGCTCTAACCATCGTCGTTGCCTCATGTTTAAGTCCTTCTGCTCAAAGAAATACTTAAGGCTTTTGTGGTCTGTGTAAATCGTACACTTCATTCCGTACAAGTAATGCCTCCAGATATTTAGTGCGAACACCACCGCAGCTAATTCCAGATCATGAGTTAGATAGTTTGCTTCATGTGTCTTTAGCTGTCGAGAGGCATTGTAGGTCCTGAGTAGATCCGCAAACACAGATCTGCGAAGAAATCCATCAGACAGCCCGCATCAAGAGGCGGAATTCCTTGATCCGGTATCACTCTCGAATCAGAAAAAGTTAGAGAGGGGTGCGGGAATCACATACACGAACAGAAATATATAAAAGTGAAAAGAATAGATAATTGGAGCATAAAACGCATGATTCTTTGATTGATATGAAAAATAAAAAATCTCCTCACACACTCTACAATTAGTCTCACCCCAGGGTGAGCTCCCCCTAGGGTGGTGATTCCCTCTACAGACACACACTCCTCCTATGAGATAATCTGCTATTTATAGGAGGCCAAGCACATATGCATTGTTTTCCAAGCCACCACCAAATGGGCCTGAAAAACAGGTATCGAAACTACCTAGTTTCGATTGAACAAATGTTCAACCGAAACTAGTAGTTTCGATACTGTAGTTTCTATTGACAGCATCAGTCTTAATTTTATACCCAACAGGCATAGGCTATCACATTTTCTCTTTGCATCAGAACACATCCTAATCTAAGCTTGGAAGCATCAGAATATACCACAAAGTCTTCTACTCCTTCTAGCAATGCCAGAATTAGAGCTTGTGTCAATCTTTCTTTCAATATCTGGAATGCCCTCTCTTGTGCCGCATTCCATTCGTATTTCAAGTTCTTTCGAGTTAGCTTAGTTAATGGGGTGGCTGTCACACCCCCAATTTCAACTAACGGAGTTTTACCGTTTGGGAAGTGACGAACTAGGATCTCAGACATTAGTTACTTTGAACGACTCTACATGGGACTCAAAATGAAAATATTATTCTAATCAGAGTTTCAATGCGGAAGCATAAAGAAAGTAAATGCGCAAAACACACGCGCCCAAAACCCAAGTCCAAAAGTTCAAAACGTCCAACCAAAACAAGTACAAAAGAATAATCCAAACAAATATAAATAAGTCATAATCAAAGTAGTTGAATCCCATGCATGCCCTAACGTGCACCTGTGTCTTATCTTAGCGACCTGAGAAAACATGTAAGAAAATTTATCAACACGAGGTTGGTGAGTTCACAGGTTTCAATATATGTAAATATACGTTTACCAGATTTATGTTCATTCAGTACGTATCTATAGGTAGCTAACCTATGTTCATGTTCAACTCAAGCGCTCGCAACCGAAGCTGACTGTTTGTTTATTGCCTCCTGCCAGGTCTATCAACGCTGGCGGTGTGAGTAGGCTAACATTTCACCCGTTCGATATCTAATCGAGTTAGCGCGACTAACGCGAGTGGGATTTGTCAAACCCAGTAGTACTACTAAATATTACCTCGCTAAGATCCATATTAACGGTCCGATATAAATTGAGGACTTTCTGTGATAGCGTGTTACGCTTAGTTTTAACATTGATATCATACGAATTACAAAATCCCAAAATTGTTTGATCATGTTTTCTCCCCCAAGTTAAAACAGTAAAAAGGGGCCGTGAAAACTCACCTGCGTTGCGTTGTAGGTAGTATCACACAAAGGATAAGATGGAACCACGTGTGTAAGTCTCAAACGACTTACGAATGCCCTAAAATTATAAACACATAAATTAGGGATAAAAATGGGAATTATGACAGTGACACGGAATGAGAAACGTCTTAACGAAACGCTCTAATATTCAAGAGTGGACGAACGTGTCCACAAAGTTAGGAATTTCTTAAATAATCAAATTATAATTACTTTACGAGTAAGCTTTTCCATTTTGTCGGTCTCTTTGATTGCTAAGAAGTGAGCGGACTTTGTTGATCGATCAACAATTACCCAAATGGTATCACATCCGGTAGGAGTTCGTGGTAATTTGGTGATGAAGTCCATGGATATTTGTTCCCATTTCCACATGGGAATTTCTGTTTGTTGGAGAAGTCCGGATGGTTTTTGAAATTCAACTTTGACCTTCGCGCAAGTCAGACACTTACTAACATAGGTGGCTATATCGGCCTTCATCTTCGGCCACCAATATAGCACCTTTAGGTCATGGTACATTTTGTCCGAACCTAGATGTATCGAGTAACGAGATTTATGAGACTCATCCATAACTAGTTCCCTTAGGTTTTCGAATACTGGAACCCATATTCGCTCGGCAAAGTAGCGAATACCGTCAGATTTGACTTCAAGTTGTGCTTCCATACCGCGTGTACCTTCCATCAGTAGGTTTTCTTCTTTTAGGGCTTCGAGTTGAGCACTACGAATTTTGTCAGGTAATCTGGGGTGAATAGTAAGATGTAATGCTCAAACTCGTTTGGGTTTCGTTTCCTTTCGACTTAGGTCATCAGCTACAACGTTAGCTTTACCTGGGTGGTACCGGATCGCACAGTCATAATCGTTTAAGAGTTCGACCCAACGATGTTATCGCATGTTCAACTCTTTCTGTTCGAAGATGTGCTGAAGACCCTTGTGATCAGTGTAGATGGTGCACTTAGTACCATACAAGTAATTTCTCCATATCTTAAGTGCGAAAACTACGGCTCCAAACTCTAAGTCATGAGTGGTGTAGTTTCTCTCGTGGACCTTTAGTTGACGTGAAGCGTATGCGATCACCTTTTCGCGTTGCATTAAGACACAACCCAGACCCTGAATAGATGCATCACATTACACTACAAAATCATCGGTTCCTTCCGGAAGAGCTAGAATAGGTGCACTGCAAAGTTTCTGTTTAAGATGTTGGAATGCTGACTCTTGGTTATCACCCCAATTATAGTCTTTACCCTTTTGAGTTAAGGCAGTGAGAGGTTGAGAAATTTTTGAAAATCCTTCGATGAATCGACGGTAATATCCAGCCAATCCCAGAAATTGTCGCACCTCAGTCGGAGTCTTCGGTGCTGCTCAATTCTTGATGGCTTCTATCTTTGATGGGTCGACATGTATTCCTTTCTCATTAACCACATGTCCTAAAAACTGAACTTCCTGGATCCAGAATTCACACTTGGAAAACTTAACATACAGTTGCTCTCGCTTAAGTAATTCCGAAATTAGGCGTAGATGTTCCTCATGTTCTTCCTTGTTCTTGGAATAAATGAGGATGTCGTCGATGAAGACGATAACGAATTGGTCAAGGTAAGGCTTACACACACGGTTCATGAGGTCCATGAATACCGCAGGTGCGTTGGTTAATCCGAAAGGCATGACCATAAACTCGTAATGACCGTACCTTGTTCTGAATGCAGTCTTAGAGATATCCACTTCTCGGACTCTTAACTGATGGTAGCCGGACCTAAGATCTATTTTGGAATAGAAACTTGATCCTTGGATTTGATCAAAAAGGTCATCTATGCAAGGTAAAGGGTAGCGATTCTTGATTGTGACTTTATTCAGCTCACGGTAGTCAATACACATACGGAAAGTTCCGTCCTTCTTCTTGACAAATAGTACCGGAGATCCCCACGGCGATGAGCTAGGTCGGATGAAACCTTTATCCAACAAATCTTGTAGTTGAGTGGACAGCTCTTGTAATTCACTGGGTGCCAGTCTGTAAGGTGCCCTAGCAATCGGTGCTGCTCCGGGTGCTAAATCAATTTGGAATTCAACTTGACGGCGCGGTGGCAGACCAGGAAGATCTTCGGGAAATACTTCCAAGAATTCACGAACGATGGGAATATCTTCAATCTTCTTCTCTTCTGATGGCTGCTCAGCAACGAGAGCCAAAATAGCCGTATGCCCCTTTCAAAGGCATTTTTGTGCTTTCATAAAAGATATGATGCCCATGACTGCACCAACTCTTTCGCCCTGAACGGAAAGGATTTCTCCATTCGGGAAAGGAATACGAAAATCTTCTCATGACAAATAATTTCAGCTTGGTTTTTAGATAGCCAATCCATGCCGACAATTACATCAAAACTACCGAGTGTGACCGGCATAAGGTCGATATCAAATATATGTTTAGCTAGCTCAAGTTTACATCCCTTAAGAATGTGAGTTGCTTCAATTATATGGCCATCAGCTATCTCTATAATATACTTAGCTTCTAACAGAGTTTGAGTTCCTTTTATCATATCACTAAGTCTCTTAGATATAAAACTTCTATCAGCACAAATGTCAAAAAGGACAGAAGCAAAATAATTATTTAAGAGAAACTTACCGGTGACCACATTATGATCGTAACGGGCTTCTCCAGATCCTAGTACGAAGGCTCGTCCCTTCGCACCATTTCCTCCACCATTGCCATTATTACTACCATTGCCATTGTTATTCTGGTTAGGGTTGTGGTTTCCGTTACCCCCTTTCTTCAATTGAGGACAATTCTTCCGAATATGTCCCTCCTTTCCGCACTCAAAACAACCCCTTGTGGATCCAGGTTGTTGAAAAGGTTGTTTAGCTTGTAACTCACCCCTGCAATCCTTGGCAGCATGACCTATTTTTCCGCACCTCTGGCAACAATTGCAAAACCCGAAGTGGTGGAAGTTGCACTTGTTACACTTCGGAGACTTCCCTGCGTAACCACCCTGGTTTTTATCTGAAGAGGTCAACTGGTTGAAGTTCTTAGTAGGCTCAAACCTATGCTGTTGCTGCTGCTGTGGTTGATTAAACTGGGGTTGGTTGGGTTGGGGTCCTTTGGAGTGAGAGTTGGAGTGGTTGTGGGTATTCGAATGGTGATCAAACTTGCGTTTGTGATTTTTGGTGGGTTTAGAGATCGAACCTCTCGGATGTAGAGTCCCTTGTGTCACCGCCTGATCGGTTAACTTATGGGCAAGTCGGATAGTTTGTTGGATAGTGGCAGGATTGGATGAAGTAACCATGCTTTGTATTTGAGGCACTAGACCTCCAATGTAAAGCTCAATTCTCTTATAATCAGGGGTCACCATATGCGGGCACATAGTAGCAAGTTCATGTGAACGTGTGGTGTAGAGTTCAATTTCAGAACCCTCCATCTTTAGGTTCCAAAACTCTCCCTCTAACTTCTGGATCTCATCGCGAGGACAGTTTTCTTCCTTCATCATTGATTTAAATTCTTCCCACGGGAGTCCATTCGCCATGGCCAGACACAACATTTGGACCTGGGCGTTCCACCATGTGAGTACCGGGCCCTCCAAAGTTCCGGCAGCAAACTTTACCTGATTAGCCACGGGGCAGTTGCACATGGAAATCACTTATTCAACCTTCTCAAACCAACGAAGTAGTCCAACGGCTACTTCAGCTCCACTAAAGGCGTGGGGCTTACAATCCATGAATGCCTTGAAAGTGCAGGATGGTTGTTGATTTTGCTGGTTTTGTTGGCCTGGATTTAGAAATAAAAATAGGATTGGAATTATAGAGTTTAGGGTAAATGTTTTTAGAAGATTGATTGACATCATTAGTCAATAGCTAAAGCATTTACCTACAGCATTATGTGCTGCTAGAGCCTCCGCCATACTATCATTTATTAGTGCTGCTAGCTCTGCTGCCGTCATGTTAATGGTACCCCGACCACCGGCACGACCTCTGCGTCCTCTCCCTGACATGATTCTTCACAATCACAAATGAAAAACAATGAGAAATATATCACATATTAAACATTATTCAGGTATGAGTAAGAAGATACAACATTTAATAATTTGAAAATTAATTAAATTGTAAGGCCACAAAATAAATAACTCAATCATTAAACTTCTCATGCTTTTATTGAATGGGAATAACCTTACCCAGAAGGTTTGAAAAGAGAAATAACATAAGCAAAAACAGACACGAAAAGGAAGATAGAATATGAAGATCATCAAGCATCTTCGTCATTGGAAGAAACATACGATTGTGCATCGTCTATCTCCACTTGTTCCTTCTCCAAGGGATCCTCCTCGAAGGGCTCTTCCACAAAGGGCTCCTCCTCAAAGGGCTCCTCCTCGCCATCAGAAAGTGGAATCTCCTCAGGAAATAGAGCGGCCTGCAGTTGGGCTTCCAAGTGAGTCACCTTCTCTTGAAGACCTTCGGCAGTGTGGTTTGCTACATGTAGTTGAGCTTCCAGTGCATCCACTCTCTCCAGAACTCCTTCCATGTCATTGTCTGAGGTGTCCACCCTCGTCTCCAAATGTGTCACACGATCTACCAAAAGGTTATGGACATGGTCAGTTACTGCTAGTTCAGCAGTCAAAAGTTCTACCCCTACTTTATTCTCCTCTATTTCAGGCTCCCTCTTCAGAATATCCGGTATCTCATCAGTAGCATATTTCACAATGTTTAACTCTCTAGACATATAAAACACAAAGGCTGCAAAAGCTTGTTCCATAGTACATGGCAAGCTAGGCAGTGTAGATGATGAGGAAGTAGAACCGAAGTAAGGTGATGGGACATTTCCCATTTCGATCCATCTTTGGATCATTTGTGGGTACGTGTTCCAATTGCGAGCAGGATTCATTGCTTGCGCGCTGCTCGTTTCCCCCTGGTCAACTGAATAGTCACTTGAAGTAGTCCGGCTCCTTTTAGGTTCCGGGGATGATAGGATAGGTGCCTTATGTCCTGGTGCCTTAGGTGATGGAGTTGGGGTTGACGACATGTTCCTGTAACAATACATATAAGTGCCCAACATCCAAATGACATGTAACTAATGTGTGAGGCTATAGTCTAGTATGCAATCCCAGTTCTCTATAACGAATGGCTCAGATACCAATCTGTCACACCCCCAATTTCAACTAACGGAGTTTTACAATTTGGGAAGTGACAAACCAGGATCTCAGACATTAGTTACTTTGAACGACTCTACATGGGACTCAAAATGAAAATATTATACTAATCAGAGTTTCAATGCGGAAGCGTAAAGAAAGTAAATGCGCAAAACACACGCGCCCAAAACCCAAGTCCAAAAGTCCAAAAAGTCCAAAACGTCCAACCAAAACAAGTACAATAGAATAATCCAAACAAATATAAATAAGTCATAATCAAAGTAGTTGAATCCCATGCATGCCCTAACGTGCACCTGTGTCTTATCTTAGCGACCTGAGAAAACATGTAAGAAAATATGTCAACATGAGGTTAGTGAGTTCACATGTTTCAATATATGTAAATAAGCGTTTACCAGATTTATGTTCATTCAGTACGTATCTATAGGTAGCTAACCTATGTTCATGTTCAACTCAAGCGCTCGCAACCGAAGCTGATTGTTTGTTTATTGCCTCCTGCCAGGTCTATCAACGCTGGCGGTGTGAGTAGGCTAACATTTCACCCGTTCGATATCTAATCGAGTTAGCGCAACTAACGCGGGTGGGATTTGTCAAACCCAGTAGTACTACTAAATATTACCTCGCTAAGATCCATATTAACGGTCCGATATAAGTTGAGGACTTTCTGTGATAGCGTGTTACGCTTAGTTTTAACATTGATATCATACGAATTACAAAATCCCAAAATTGTTTGATCATGTTTTCTCCCCCAAGTTAAAACAGTAAAAAGGGCCCGTGAAAACTCACTTGTGTTGCGTTGTAGGTAGTATCACACAAAGGATAAGTTGGAACCACGTGTGTAAGTCTTAAACGACTTACGAATGCCCTAAAATTATAAACACATAAATTAGGGATAAAAATGGGAATTGTGACAGCGACACGGAATGAGAAACGTCTTAACGAAACGCTCTAATAGTCAAGAGTGGACAAACGTGTCCACAGAGTTAGGAATTTCTTAAATAATCAAATTATAATTACTTTACGCGACGAATGACAAAAATAATAATAAATATAATCGGGTGTTTTGTCATTCACGAAAATTAAGAAAATAATAATATATACGAATAAATAATATAACTAATTATATTTTTTTAATCTCAACCGACACACGATATTATAAAATGATTCGAAATAATATAAATATATATTATTTAATAATACGGGTCACGGTTTGAAAATAATATAAACATATTATTTTATATGAAGTTACGGTTTGAAAATAATATAAACATATTATTTTTATTTGACAATAACCATACTATTTTATTTATAAAAGTGGGAAAAATATAAAAATGGTTTAACAATTCAAACCCGAGCCCACGTGTTGTTTCCCGGGCTAAAACATATTTATATAATTATATAATATTATAAGGTTTGATTTTTATATTAAAATAATACAAGAAAAACTGTTCAAAAAAAAGATGTGGGAGCCCGGCCTCGAACACGGGTCTCTCCCACACACACACACTGCCTTAACCAATCCTCCCGCTAGGGTCATCGCAACAAGTACCCGGATCGATTTGTTTTAACATCCAATGTTTCTGTGTTCCACCCCCCTTTTGAAACCGAAACCAATCCAGTCCTGATTCTAACCATTTGCACTTCGATCGAACAAATTAGATTAGGGGTTTTGTAAATCGAGTATAGGCGAATATGTGGTGAGGTTTAATTGCAATACCATCGAGTTTTAAATTGTTAATTCTTGGACTATCAAATTGAAACCCTAGTTTTAAGAACACAAATCATATCCATTGATTCTGATAATAAAACATGTTAGAATTATAGGGTTTTTATTAAAAATGCAATTGCGAAACTAAGGGTGTAACTTAATTTGATTAAGGTTGAGTTTAAGGTCGAGATCCCCAAATCGTTTTTATGAAGAACCATAGTTTACGGTTTATAATCAATTTGATGTTATTTGATTCAATTGATATGGGGCTTTCAAAGAGTAGATGGTCGCGAGTCTAACCATATGATTCAATTGAATTTTAATCGAGTTTAGAATCAAAAGCCCCAAAGTGAGTTTCGTATGAACCCTAGATTCAAGATCATGACCAATTCGATGTTATACCATTAAATTAACATAGGGCTTTCATTGAACAGGCGATTCCGAGTCTAGAGGTGTAGGTTAATTGAATTGATATCACCCCTAGACTGGTAATCGATTAAACCTTGAATGTATGAACCCTAGAATCGGGTTCTTGCTAATTAAGATGTTTTAAGCCCTAATTGGCATAGGGCTTTTCATCTGGAAGTAAAAACGAAAGTGAGGGTGTGTTCAATTACCAGAAACAGATGCGAATCGGAGGTGCTCGATTAAAACCGATGCCGGCTGTGACTGAATTTGTTTCCGACGACTCATGTTGTGTTTCCGGTCAATATGATGCGTACAGAAGCTTCTCAAGGGTTCCTTTGATGTGTGCAGGTAGTTTGTTTGCGAGAACAACAATTGAAATGATTGAATTCATTGGTATGTTGCCATTGTGTCGACGGTTATGTCATTATTGTTCATAATTGGTGTTAATTCGAGTTAATGGTAGTGTAATGGCTCTAATGATGTGCGTTTATGACAAGGATCGTGTATTTCGGTTACAACCTCCACTAATTTCCATTATGGAGTTTGATTTTTGAGTCAAGAACACATAGGTTTGACTTTTAAAAGTCAAACAGAACACAAATTCTTAAATTTTGACTTAGAAGGTCAACAAAATAGGTTATGGGTAATTACAGCCTTAGTCCTTGTAGTTTGGGTGAACTTGTGTTTGGAAAATGACATAATTTGTCCCTGAGGTTTGTATAAAGGCAGAAATAGTCCCTGAAGTTTTAGATTGAGTTACCTGGGTTAATATTTAACCGGATTTGCTAACGGAACTAACTGAAGAGTCCGGATTGTCACAGTGGCTATCTTAGAGAAGTCCTGGATGAACTTTCTATAATAGCTAGCTAATCCCAAGAAACTTCTAACTTCCGATGTATTCTTAGGTGGAGACCATTTCATTACGGCCTCTACCTTTGCTGGGTCTACTGAGATACCTTCTGCGTTTACAACATGACCCAGAAATTGAACTTCCCTTAACCAAAATGCACATTTTAAGAATTTGGCGTACAATTTCTCCTTCCGTAAAGTACTAAGTACTTCACGAAGGTGTTGTGCATGCTCCTCTTCATTCTTTGAATAAATCAGGATGTCATCAATGAAGACAATAACGAATTTGTCTAACATTGGCTGGCATACTCTATTCATGAGGTCCATGAAAACTGCCGGAGCATTCGTCACTCCAAACGGCATCACTACAAATTCATAGTGTCCATAACGAGTTCTAAATGCTGTCTTAGATACATCTTCTTCTCGTACCTTGACCTGATGATAACTAGATCTTAAGTCAATCTTGGAAAACCAACTTGATCCTTGTAATTGATTAAATAGATCATCAATTCTAGGTAAGGGATACCTATTCTTGATAGTCAGCTTATTCAATTCACGGTAGTCTATACACATACTCATACTACCATCTTTCTTCTTCACGAACAGAATTGGTGCACCCCAAGGGGATACACTTGGACTTATAAATCCCTTGTCTAATAACTCTTGCAGTTGTGACATTAATTCTTTCATCTCTGTTGGTGCTAACCGGTATGGGGCCTTAGCTACCCTCTTAGCTTCACGAATCAAATCGATTATAAATTCGATCTCTCTCTCAGGTGGAGCACCTGGAAGATCGTATGGGAAAACTTCTAGGACTTCTTTTACTGCTGGAACTTGTTCCAGTTCTTTCCCTTTCATCTTCACATCAGCTACGTAGGCTAAGATGGCTTCATGACCTTGTCTCACGTAGCTACTTATTTTGGTCATTGTACATATGGTGATCTGGTTCCGTCGTTCACCAATGACATGAACTTCCTTTCCTGTAGGCGTCATGAATCATATAATCTTCTTATTGCATATAATTGTTGCAGCGTGAGAAGACAACCAGTCCATTCTAATGATCACGTCAAATTCTTGCATCGGCATCGGAATTAAGTTGACGAAATATTCTTCTTCCTCTATCAGCAGTCGGCAATCTTGGCATATTTCAGTCACTACGCAGTTGCGATCACTCACGATTTCGACTTCTAATGCCTTAGCCAACCTACTTCTATTGAAATTTCTAGAGTTCGCATATTTTTAAGAAATAAACGATCGACTAGCTCTTGTATTGAATAAAACACAAGAAGGTAGGGAATTCAAGAGGGATGTACCTGATACGACGTCAGGAACATCTTTTGCTTCCTCTGTAGTGATCTGGAAAGCCCTTCCCTTTGGCTTCGGAGCCTCGATCCTTTTAACTTCATTTCCTGCTACTCTTGACCCTTCTCCGATCTTTTTCGTCTGAAATTTTAACTCATGACATTCTCTGCTAAAATTTCCTGGTTTATAACAGTTGTAGCACAATTTGGTTCCGCTCATACACTGCAATGCAGTGTGTCCCGCCCTCCCACATTTGTTGCAAGTCGTGGACTTGAATTGGCACTCCCCCGGGTGCCTTCTTCCACAAGTCTTGCAATTTTGTATACTTTTCCTTTGAGAGGAACCACCTCCTGGTTTACTAAACTTAAACCCCTTAAGAGGCATATGAGAAAGATAATTTTCTCCTTTCCTCTTCCTATCTCTTTCAGCTTGTCTCTTGAGCTCAGTCTCGTGTTCACGAGCCTAATCAATCATTTCCTCAAAGTTCGCGCACTTGGATGGATGGATAAACTATCTAATCTCTGTTCTTAAAATAAGATGGTATCTCGTCATCCACATCTCAGGGGTTGTTAACAAAGCGGGACAGAATCGGGCCTTGTCAAAGAAGATCCCTTTGATCTCATCCACAGTCTCTTATGTTTGACGGAGTTGAAGAAACTCCTCAGTGATTCTTTCGATTGCCTCTCAAGGGCAATAGTGTTTTAAGAAGAGATCTTTGAACTCTTCCCACCCTATCTCTTTGATTATCTCTCTACCTTTTTCTCTCTGCACTACTCCCCACCAATCATCAGCTCGTTCTTTTAGCTGATTGGTGGCCAAGATGACTTCATCGTCTTTTTCACAGTGACATGTATCGAATGCTCTTTCTATTGAGGCGATCCACCTCTGACTTTCTAAGGGATTAACAGCTCCCTTAAATCCTAAAGGCTTACTAGTCATAAAATCCTTGTACGTACATCGAGTTTACTTTGCATCAACCTTTGGATTCCCTCCTTCTCCATTATGAGTAATATCCTTGTGGCTTTCGAACCAACTCTCTAATGAGTTTTGTAGATCTGCTTGTAAGATCAGGAAGTTTGCATCGAATGCCTTTCCTACTTCTATTGCGATCTGTCTCCGGATGTTCTCCGGGACTTGTTCAACTTTGTTTTCATCATGAAGTGGAGATTCAGCCATCCTGTGGCTTCCCTCGTCACGTATTTTGTTGTTCTGATGTTCAGCATCGCTTTTAATCTCTCGTTTGTTTACCCTAATCATAGTCTAGGGTTTTATACTATAGGCCTTATATTATTCTAACTCTATTCAAATATTCTAGGGTTTCACATAAGGCCCAATCTATGCATTTTACATACATGCACATTCATTCATGCATTTTACATACATGCACATTCATTCATGCATTTTAATCATGCATAATCACATTCCCGACTTACTATCTGCTGAAATAAGTTAACATATGGTGTTTACGATATCATGATGGTCCCATACATTAGCTCCAATACTGTCCAGGTATAAGGCAATGTATGTTACGCACCATGATACTCCCAATTATCACATGGAGCTTATCTCATACAAAATTCAGCCCACGTATACTCACACATTTCTGTTTTAAGCACTTGAATTTAAACATACTTGCTTCCTTGGACAGCCTCGGATTGAATCCCTATTTATATCATGAGCGGTTATGGTTTGAGTTTAAGTACCCCTGTTTGATACTTAAATCTCTCAAACCGTGCTCTGATACCAACCTGAAACATCCTACTTATCTTACTATCACACCCCGCCCCGGGCACCCCCGGGATGTTACCGGGCTGCGACGTCAGTTGGCACCTTCGGTACCTACTTTGATTTTAGAGTTTGGTTTTGTGCAGCGGAATAGTGGTTTTTAAACATGATCTTTTTAACGGTTCTCAACCTCAAGGGTTGGTTTTGTAAATGCTAGAATCTTGTCGTGTAGACAAAAGATTTCTTTATTAAAATACTTGGGTATAAAACCCGATTGTTTATACATTTGATTTTTGAAATCAAAACCCTGACCAAAGTCAGTATAATCTACAAGGAGGTATTCTGCCTAGGAAGTCAACATCCTTTGGGCACCTTAACCTTGTTTTTTCTCAAGTTCTTTCCTGTGCCTTGGACGAACCTGTATAACACATTTTTGGGTTGCACTTGGTCCAGGTGTGTGGCCTGACCCAGATTATGCAACAAAACTGCCATCGGGACTTAGGCCGTAGCCGGTCCCGGTACTATGAGGTCATTTCATTCTTTTCCTTAAAACATTTGAAAATGAACGTCAGCTACATGCTGGTGAATACTTTATGACCTCAAATCATTTTCATAAGCATGGCAAAACAGTTTAATTAAACAGTTAAACATTTCATCATTCGAGAATTCTAGTGATCATGTCACTTCTTTGCATTTCATCTATTTGTATACATTGGACAAGCACTCGGGGCCACGCAGCCAAACTGCACAACTGCGTTTTACGCATCACCCGACATACAAGCCAACCCCGCCCGGCCCAACTGGATCCGGAACGAGTATAAATATTTGATCAAACTTTACGTACACTTCTTGGGTATCAACATTCCCCAGGGGTAGAACCCTTGATTCTGGGATTATGATGAGTAAATATTTAATTATCGTGTTTTGCCCTTTTCGTAAACATAAATCGTTTGATCATTTGCTTGAAGGTGCCGACAACACCAGCACGTCTTATTTGCGTGATGATAGCTTACAGCCCATGCACGTCTTACAAATCGTTTTTGTAAAAGCTCACTCTCACCATGAGAACGAGTACTTTTTACGAAGACGAGTATTCACCTTTGTTTTGAAGTGGGAGATCTAAAGATAATAATCTTAGTGCTAAGTAGCTCTTAGAGTTTAGCTCTTAGGGCTCTAGCGCCTTAACTTGCACTTTTATGCATTCCTCGGGTTTCTTCAGCTCTAAACGCTCGAGTCCGGTTGATAAGCGAAAGCCAGTCAAACTCGGAGGAGCGGCTCGGGAGTCGCGGACAGCTGGAGGGCTCGAGAATGGCTTGGGAGCTGAGGAAATTCGAGAGAGAGTTTGAGAGTTGGCGTGAGAATGAAGATAAATTGCTCCTTTATTTAGAGGCCTAATGGCCACCCATATCGGACCGTTATCCAGAGGGATGTCGGTCCGATATGCCTCCCTTGTCCCACATGTGCACCACGTGACAGCCATACAAAACCAGTGTGCCACCCGTCCATAGCGAACCGAGTGGACATACCATTGTGGTCTGATATCTGTCCACGCGTCCAGCATGCTGACGCATGCCCTACACGTGTCACGACACGTGTCTGGTGCATAGGGTGTCCAGGGATTTTCGTTTCGGACCGTTGGCCAAGCACATGTCGGTCTGACATCTGTTTTTCTCCCATATCAGACCGATATCTTATCATACGTCGGTCCGACATCCATTGTGTTCCCATATCGGACCGTTATCTCAGCTTAGGTCGGTCCGACATCCCCTATCTTCCAGAATTCTTTAATTAATTTTTCTATCTTCTAAGATTCCGTAATTACCTGTCCTTCAGGTTTAGATGTTTCTAACCCTTGTGGTTTCATCTTTGGCATAACTGGAACCATAATCAAACCCGTCATATTTCTTTTGCTTAGTTCGGGCGTCATTATGACTGGTCAAAACTTTATCCCTGTTCAAGACCGAAATATATCTTAGGCAGAGGCCTAACGAATTATGGGGAATTATCTAGTCATAACCGTGGTTAGCTTTGGATAACACTACCTACTTTATACATGGGTGATTAGTCCATCCGTAGACAAGGGTTATGTCACCCAATGCCTACCCTGGCTATAACTCTAAGCCCTGCTAAAATAAATACTTAAACTCGGAAATATAAAGACGAAACTGTCTTTGAATTTGAGAGAAGGTTTGGAATGAGAACTTAGGAGTAATATTAAGTTCTATTTATATGAAAGTTTGTTCACCATGTGTCACATTCTTATCACCTTCCTCACATGTTAGTGCATCTTCCTACAACCTTCCTTACATGTCATGTGCACCTTCCTACTACCTTCCGCACATCTCATGTGTACCTTCCTACTACCTTCATCACATTTCATGTGCACCTTCCTACTACCTTCCTTACATGTCATGTGCACCTTCCTACTACCTTCCTCACATCTCATGTATACCTTCCTACTACCTTCCTCACATTTCATGTACACCTTCCTACTACTTTCCTTACATGGTAGTTTCTAAGAAAGCATGAATTCAACATATATATATATATATATTAATATTAAATATTAATCGCTCGTCCAAGATTTCTAGGTCGAACGTCTAAATTGCTACCCTATGAATTTCAGAATTTCTTAATTTATTTTCTAACTCTTGGGTTTCCGTTAACTCCCGTCATTTCTTATAAGTTCCGGGCAGAAATTAAGATCGGAATTTTGGCAGGTGTTATACTTACTATTTTATCAGAGTATTTTATTGCGGAAAAACGGTCCCGGTTTGACAAAAACATTGCCATTAAATGGCTAAGGTAACTTTTTCATTTATAATATCATTGTTTTACAGAAGGTAATGTAATTACATCATATTACATAGGGATCTCTAACTCCGACTGCTCCGTCCTCAGGAAGCCTCATTCCACGTGCTTCTTTCCTGCAGTGTTTAGAAAACGTTTTTGAATTAGATTTCGCTAAGTAAATACACTGCATCTTTTCATTTCATTATGAACCCTTTAGGTTCTTATTATTGTTCACGTTTTCTCGGGCTCTCGGTGCCCCCGTGACCATCTTCGGATGTACCTCCAATCACAGTATTTGTATATTTTATGGGTGTGCTAACCCCCTCGCAACCATCTTAGGCCGTACTTCCGGTCCGATTATTGGCAATGTTCTTATACTTGTCAGTATAGACCCCTTGCATTTATCATGAAGACTTATTCATTCCTCATCTCCGTAGGTTTGAAATGTTTTCCTCCTTCAGCCTCGTAGGCCTGGAGTTTCCTTTTCTTTTCCTGTACGTTTACTATAATTTCATTACTGTCTTTTAGTATATACCCGTAAACATTCATAATGGTTTTGCCATGAAGTATCAAAGATACACCACCCCTTGGATACGTCGTGACTTCACCATTATTCCCGTTTAGTGTTTAGACTAATCAATTATTACCCCGTACCCTCGTTATATTTATAGCACATAACACATAACATTTAATCACATAATTCACATAATAGTGTCTGTGGTACGGGTCCAGTATACTTACTATAGTCTCGGGTCATTTCCTACGCTCGTTCCTCGCTTAAACGCTTCTCCGAAATCGAATCGTACTCGCAGCGTACCGCACTCGCACCTAAACGTGCATCACCAGGTCCCGTACACATTCTCAGATTCCTTTGTATGTGTGGAGTAAATGTTTTTGGGATGATTCAAAGTGAACGGCCAACTTCAGCTATTTATAGGCAAAAATCTGATCCCGTAACGGACCGTTACCATTGGTGACGGTCCGTTACCGTTTTCTTGGCCTCCAAGGGCTTTCTGACCATGTAACGGACCGTCACGGCTCATGACGGTCCGTCATGGCCTTAGGGTGCGATGAATCAGTGATACGTGGCTTAAAACAAAGCGTTTTCGTGATTTTACGGCATGACGGACCGTCAATTTTGGCCTCAGTGACGGACCATTACACATTGTGAAGGTCTGTTATGACTCCAATTTCAGATTCTATTCGTCGAGCTACCCCATTTTCATATATTATGGCTTCTGTAACTAATTTTCTAGCCCGGGATATGCTCATGGAAAGTTTTGGGCTATTTCCGGTCGAACCGCCTTTCCGTTTTCGCATCCGGTTACGTTCTAGCGTCGCGTTTCTTCGCCGAAACGTGTCCCAACTTATTTTAAGAGTTTAGGATGTTACATTCACCTATTTAGGTTTATTGGTTGGAGCAAATATGAATAGGATATGCAATTGGAGGCCGGTCTTCGAAGCCTTTGAATCTAAGTTGTCACTATGGAAGGCAAAAACACTGTCAATAGGTGGGCGACCTACACTTCTCAAATCGGTTATGGAAAACCTCCCAACTTAATAATTTTCCCTATACAAAGCTCCTAGTAAAGTGATAGATGGGCTAGAATCTATCAGGAAAAAATTCCTTTGGGGAGGAGCTGATGAGAAAAAGAAAATTCATTGGGTGACATGGGATAGGTTATCTATCCCAATCAAGGAAGGGGGCTTGGCATTGGTCGCCTACAAGATATCAATAATGGTCTTCTATCAAAGTGGATTTGGAGGTTCAAAAATAATCTGCAAAGCCTTTGGAGGAAGACGGTGTCGGCAATTCATCATGGCCGAAATTCATGGTCAAACCTTCCTAGCCGAGCAAAATTTAACGGGGGTTGGGAATAACATCGTGCGATTTGATTCAAAATATAAAATTGGTAGGAAACAGATATACAACTGGATAAAAGGCAAGATTGGAAACGGTGAAGACATTAGATTTTGGTTAGACCAGTGGGTGGCAAATGAACCACCAAAAGATATATTTCCAAATCTTTTCTTTTTGGAACAAAAAAAGAATTGCACAGTGGCCGACTGTGTATCCTCGACCCCTCCGGTCATTACATGGGTTTGGAGGTGGAAACGGAAACCTCAATCTCCAGGTGAACTAGTTGAATGGTCTCATTGTACTAACATGCTTGGGCAGGTCTGTTTTTTAATTGCAGGGACACTTGGGAATGGGCTGGCCAAGATTTGAAGGAATACTCGGTTAAAGGTGTAAAAAGTCAAATGGCTATGGATAGGATATCTTTTGGCAACTATGCTATGGATTGGTGCAAATGGATCCCCGCAAAGTGTAATATTTTCGGTTGGAGAGCAGAACTCAATCGGATTCCCTCACTCACATCTCTGGCAAATCAGAACGTTCGCGTTGTTTCTGTCCTTTGCCTACTTTGTGGCGACTCGCCGGAATCTACTAACCACCTTTTCACTTCATGCTATTTTACTTTTGTGCTGTGGCTTCATATTAGCATTTGGTGCAAGGTTAGTCCAATATATGCGTTCTCGGTTTGTGATCTCCTGGAACTTCACAAATCAGTTTTTTGGATACGGTCCACAAAGAAGTTTTTAAAGGGATAATACTCCTCACATGTTGGTGCATATGGAAGGAAAGAAATGAGGTTCTCTTCTCAAACAAAACTCCTAAGATTCAAGACATAATCGGGAACATCAAGACATTGGGTTTTCTATGGTTAAAAAGTCGGTCTAACAACAAAAAACATTCTTTGAAAAAATTGGTCTAGTTTTAATCTCATGTAATTGTGGTTTGATCTTGTAATTTGTATCTGTGGTTGGGGCCCTTAGCTATTTGCTTTGGGCCCGTCGTTATAATATATTCAGTGCCGGCTCAAGCGGTAGGCAACCAAAGAAGCAATGGCTTTGGGCTACCACCTTTCTAGGGCCTCCATTTTCTAAAATTATTATGCATACATATCTATATTAATTTGGGCTTTTAATTACTCTGGGTTGTGAATGAGAAGCTAAACCTGGGATGTGAAGGACACAAGGAACGCTGCCCTTGGTTTCTTTTTTTTTTTTTTTTTTTACTTTAATTTCAAACGACCGATTGAGATTTATGGGGAAGTCGAGGGTAAATGGGAAGATCAAAACTCTTCGATTACGTCTTCATTCTAATCAACTTGCGATAAGAAAATAAAAAATAAAAAGTTTCATTAGTGCATATAAGTGATCCTCCTTTCGATTTTCGATTTGTATTTTTTGGTTGATATGTTTGTTGATTACGAAATCTAGTAAAATGTTTATTACTAATCTACAGATCTGCAGTTCTTGATTTCCATTCTCATGTTTGTTTATTTGTTCAGTCGATTTATTGTTTAAAATAATCCTAGTATAGCTCATATATTTTTTCTTGAGATTTTAATATGGTTGAATAGAAGTTTGTTGATTTGCTTATGTTGTTATTCTGTGTATTGTAAAAGTTTTATAAAATTTGAGTTATCCAAATTACTAATCAGTGAATGACATAATTCAAGGAATGTTTTTAAGGTGTGTATCCTAAAAAAAGAGGTCTATCTGGTGGAGTGGTAGCCTCATGACTTTTCAAATTTGAAAGGTTATGGGTTCGAGTCTCGTTTTTTTTAACGGCAACACCTACATATTCTAGGATAATTGGGTTTCCCCGGTGCAACACCTAGAACATCCAGGGCACCCACCCCAGGAGGAATCCCCCAACTGGGTAAAACCTCTGACCTGGCCACAGACCCCTTTTTTGCTGTGGCCAGGATTCAAACCCAAGACCTTCATTATGAGAAGTCTTGGGGCTATCATTGCACCAAATGGCCAACGGTTTCAAGTCTCGCTTGGGACAATTTTTTCCAGGTTGAGGCAGGGGGTTTTTCCATCCTCCTAGTTGGGTCCCGGGTTCGAGTCCGCTGCGGTTACAACCCATCGGGAAAGACATGCATGACTCATAGGTAAACCCGGGCTGCTCCCGAATGGAATAGGAATTTAAGAAAGTCGTCTTTCAAAAAAAAGTATATTCTTTAAATTTCATATTTGTGTCGACACATCACCAAATTGTACAACTCAATCTGTTGTGAGATTCTTACAAACTTTTATTTTGTTGCATTATAATGACTAATAATAATGTGCAGGTGTGTTTTCCTTTAGCAGCATGTCAATAGGCTTTGTCTCAGAGGAACCCACGTTATCATCATCAGATAAGTCCTGCTTACACCTATTTTACAGTTTACTCAATTTTATAGTTTTTATTATTGACAACAATAAAATACGAAAAAGGGCCTCAATTTTAGTGAGCGCTTTAGGCCTTCATAAAGTTGATAAAGTTTGAGACGCCCCTGAATATATTGCCTTCCAAAAAAAAGAGTGATAATTAAACTATGATTAGAGAAGTATTTAATTCTTTAATAATAACTAGCTTTAACTCCCCGTGTTACACGTGGTAAAAACATTAAAATTATATTAATAAATATCTTAACACCTCTTTTTATACAAATTTTATATTATATTGGTAACTTTTTATTTTGTTAAATGTTAAGATTATATGGATGAGGGTAATCAAAACATAAAAAAATACATAAAAATACATTTCATAAATGTAAGTGAAATACTTTTTTACAATACATTAAATTATATGTCAAATGAAACCTTACAATAATGATTTACAAATTTGAAAGTACTTCATTATATACAACATTTGACGTGGTATTAGCAACTTTTTCATGTTTAAGAGCATTCATAGCAGGTTTTGTATGTGTTGTGAGTGGGTTTTGCATATTTTAGGGAGTTGTTTAAATTGGTTGTGAGTGGGAGAGAGAGAAAATGTTACTGTTCATCTGTATATTTGCGAAAATATTGTTCACCTCTATTAATTTTTTAACATTTTTTTAAAAGTGGTTGTGAGTGGAGGAGAGAGAAAAAGTAATGATAAATGTATAAAAAAGTATTATTTAATTAAAAATTAGAGAGAAAAAATAGTGATTTTTAGTGTAATTATAGAGATGAGGATAGAGAAGTTGATGGGAATGCTCTAACACCCACTAAATGCAACAAAGAATAGAGTTTCTTTTCCTCAATGACTGAAAACACAAAATAGTCAAAACCGTTTGAAAAAAATGTCACAAACGGTGTGAATCTGATTGAAGCTAGTAGGGAGTCAAAGATAATCAAATTGGTTAACGATTTCCTTGTATACGTTGTTTCTCCATTTTATTAGCTTCTTGAAAACCCTATCAGCATTCTTGTAGAAAACTTTAACCTTGATGTTGTAACATATTTACAAATATTTAAGTTGTAATTAAATTTACGTATCAACATTAACTTAATTTTTTTTTAAATCTCGCCTTTTATACTGAAAATATTGCTAAATTTTTAATATTTAATCTCTCATTTAAAAGAAAATGAAAAATACAAATAAAATTTAAATTTCAACAATATATCATCGTTTAAATTCAAAATTTAAAACTCACACTTCTTAGTATATCGACACAATTCAAATTTAAAATTCAAAAAATAAATATGAAAAAGTTAGAATTGAAAACAAACCTTTTTTTTTAAATCTCGTCATTTAAAAAAATTTAAGTTTAAAATATAATACAATTTTAAAAATAAATATTTATAAATTTCTTAAATTTAATTAAAAACTAACTATTAAAATTTTAAAATCAAAATAAAAAATTTATTTTTAATAAATATCAAACTTTATTAAAAAACTACTAATTAAATATTAGTAAACTTTATTCTAACACATATTTATTTAAAATACAAAAATAGTATTTTCAAATTTTATATGTATGATTAAAAAAATCTTTCTTTTTTAATAATAAAATTTTAAAAATTCGGTTTTTTAATAATAAAAATTTTAAAACTCGCTTTTTTAAAATCTTCTATTTTTTAATTCTTGATTTTTTTAAATATTCACTTTTGATGATAGTTTTAAAAAAATTTGAGTCAATTGTAATAATGGTGAATTGATTTGGTAAAATGTTTATTTATGTAATTTTTCAAAAAAATTGAGCTAAATATGAAAATATTGAATGGTGGATGTAAATATGGTTTTGAGCAATGTTTTCAGAACCGGACCCGACGATGAACCGGACGTCTCAGAGGTTCACTGGTCGGACCGGTCGGACCGGATTCAAGAACCGGATGACCTCATAACTAGTTTAGAATCTTTAAAAAATATAGAAAATTTTCATAACAAAATATAGTATAATTGGATTATCATTTTATCCAAACAGTTTAAAAATAGTAATTGCAATTAGTTTTTAACATAAAACAATGTTAATAATTTTGATTTAGTTATAAAATAATGACTTTAATCGAAATTTTTATTATTTAGTATTCGATTTTTAGTTTTTTGGTTAAAGAAAATAAGGCATGGGGATATTTTTTTAAAGTTTCTGATTCCTTATTAGATTAGATTACTTACAATTATCAAAAATAAAGAAGTGATGCATATGGTACAAGTGTCTAATGCATATCTTCTTTTCTTAGCTGTACGATATTATTTTGTCCATATATGCATAAATCTGCATTTACTTGAATAAAGACTTGCTGGATTGGTGGTAAGGGTTTAACATTAAACTCAGTTGTCCCGAGTTCAAACCCAAGCAGTGCCGGTTTATTTTACTCTGTTTTTCTACTTTTTTTTTCCCTTTTTCTTACGTTTTTTTATATTTTTTTAACTTCTTTTTTACACTAACCTAAATTGTTTTCAGTTTTATCATCTTTTATCTATTCATTAAATGGTTTTTTAGTACGTTAAATAGTTTTTTAAAAGTCGCAAAGGTTTCTACCAACAACGTGGCTTCTTTGTAATCTATACTATATAATAAATAAATATTTTGGTGGGACACTTGTCACTCTCCTATACATCCTTATCCTTTTTTTCTCGCCTCTCTCTCTCTTATTAATTATACAAATTTTCTTTAAATGTTTTTTTATAATTTTTTGTTTCTCGCCTCTCTCTCATATTAAATAATAATGATTTATATAATTTTTTTTATAAAACGTTTTTTTGTTTTAAAAAAATAGGCTTGTTCATAAAACATACTAGCTTAGAACCCGTGTAATACACACGGCGTGAAAAATATCAATACATAAAATTCTTAAATATTTATGTATATATTTTACATGTGTAAAAATGTATTACATATACTAAAAATAGAAAACAAAAATCAAAATATGTAAAAATTAATATATAATTGGGTTTCAAAAATACGTTAATTACTATTTAATGTAATTTGACTTTGATTTACTATTTGATTGAAAATAAAAGTTACATAATTATATTTCAAAGTTTCTTATAATAAGGGATAATTTAAAATAAATGTGTTTTATTAGTATAATTAGTATTTTTTAAATATATCATTATTAAAAGATAGATGTGTATTTAATAAGATAGAGAGACGGAAAAAAAATGATGAGGATGAATATGGAGGTGACACATGGCATGAAAAAAACCTTTATTTATTAGATAGTATAGATTTAGAAATTGAACATTTCTTTCATTCTTTTTATAAAACATTTTTAAAAAATAACTATATAACGTTTCTAAAACTTGTATTAAAAAACTATGTAATATATCATAAATATGTAATATGCAAATCTTTATTACTAAGTATATAACATTGCATTTATTCAACCCGTGTAATACACGGGGTTTTAACCTAGTTTATAATATATCGTTGCGTCGTTCATATGTTTATCTACGTTTCGATGTGAGTTACATTTAAGATGGTCATTTTTCTAGCGGTCTAGAGACCGCAACAACACGCGTGTTCGCAGCAACGTTTTGACGCTATTTTTTTACGATTCTACGCCCCTGCAACGTGGGGTGTCAATACTAGTTACTAACAAAAGCCATATGACAAAGCTTCTAAGCTTTGCGTACAACTGCCTGATGCGTGGATACAAACGTAGTTTTCCGAAACTTTAAGCCTACTTATGCTCAGCATCTAGGTTTTCTGAAACTTCCAAGTTTTCCCACTATTAACTTCCTACTATCTCAGCAGCTTTTGCGTATGACAAAGCAATTATAATTTTTTTTCTTCTATTCAACCGGTGTTCCAAATGTCATTTCTTAAACAAGAGAAGAGATGAGAGAGAGAGACAGAGATTGCAGAAGGCGACATGACCTCCGTCGATCTAAAACAGCCCCTATCGGTGACAGTGATTGTTCGGCATCTGGGTTTAGATCGGCTACCATTGCATGTGGTTTTCTCGAGCCGATCTGTGGCAGCTAGGGTTTCACGGTAACTGTTACAAATCTGAAAAGAAGAGAGGGGTGATGATCGGATCTTGACTCAACCACGGTTGTAAGGTCCCGACGCGGTTGCAGGTTTTGAGGGGCGCCAAAAAAACCCTAAAAAACCAATATTTATATCCTTCACAAAAACATTTTGGGTTCGAATCTTATAACTGAACAAATTTTAACTACTTTTCCTATAAGCTATCCTTTTAAGTTTATCTTTCTATGTTGTTCATTGTCCCACATCAACCCAGAACACAAACCAAACACATTTCCCACCTCTATAAATCAACAATTCGACAACAATTTGATATATCTAGTTCAACCCGTTAACCAGGTTACCGGTTCAACCACTTCACTCGTGCGAACCGGGCGATCCAACCGCTATCCGGTTTAAACTAACGAACCGAACTGGCTTTGGGTCCGGTTCCTGGTTGGACCGGTTTTCAAAACATTGGTTTTGAGGCGAAAAAACTTGTGAGGTGAAATGTGGTGATGACACGTGTACATTTATATAGTCTTTTATTAGAATAAAGATTAATGAGAGGTTTTTAATGTTTAAATAATAATTAACGCTTTTATAGGCTAGACGTTGTAGATTAGGGTACAAATAGTAATATCTTATTTTGAACGTACTTTTTGAGAACCGACATTTATATAGTAAATCATGAAACCCGAAATATAGAGACAGAAGTGAGGGGTTAAGATGTCACACTCCCTGTTGCCCAACACGCATGCTTCATCTAAAACAGGTTTATATGTATAAAAGAAAACTTGTTGACTTCTATTGTATAATTTGAAATTTTCAAGAATTAAAAACGGAATTAGGTGGCTTGCAACGTTTGTTTTATTTGAAAATTTAAACAATTAAAAACGGAATTTGGTGGCTTGCATCAATTTTGTTTTTTCTTATCATGGTATATGTCATTATTCTATTGCTTTTATGTATAGAAGTTAGGGTATAAAATGTTTTTTCTATACGAGTTAGGTAAAATAATAATAAATAATAAAAAGATGTAACAAAACTCAACTAGGGGATTTACCCGCCTCACGTTGCGGCGGTGCCGAAACGTACTGCAACTCGAACCGACCCGCGTTGCGGCGGCGTCAAAACGTACAGAAACTCGAACCGCCCCGCGTTGCGGCGCCGCGTCGAAAAGTACAGCAACTCGAACCGGCCCGCGTTACGGTGAATTTTTGTCGAGTTTTATCGTTTTTTCCCCGCGTAATGCAGACCGTCTATACAATCTATTTTGTGGGAAAAGTATAAAAAAAACTTTTAAGAAAATTCAGTGGCAAAACTATAAAAAAAACTTAAAAAAAACTTTTGAGAAAGAATTTGTGACAAAAGTATAAAAAAAACTTTTGAGGAAAAAATAAAAAACCTAAAGTTGACTGTAAAATACCTAAGTATTTCAATAAAGGGGGAATTATAAGAAATTGAATATATAATTTACCAAATAAACTTGTACATACTTCTTTATTATATTAATAAATAAAAATCTTAATAGGACATGTGTCACATATCACTTTCTGTGTATCATCATTCATTAGTATGTTTTTCATACATCTCTCTTATATTAAATAATAATATTAAAATAATATATTTTTAAATATTTAATATAAATCTAATTATAGATATTTATTATATCATTACCATATGAATTAATATTTATCTATTACATAAAAAAATTAATATCTAGTTAAAAATATGTTTTAAAAATTAACTTAACAAAATCTATAACGGGCACGTCAAAATACGTTTTTTTTAAAACCTATTTTGACGAGTGTATGTGTTAACAAATTAAATTACATTTTATTCAACCCGTGTAATACACGAGTTTTTAAAAACATAAATTTTTTATTACTAAGTATATAAAATTACATTTATTCAACTCGTGTAATACAAGAGATTCTAACGTGGTTTATTAAATATATAAATTTATCCTCAAACATACTACACCGTATTAACATATTATTGCAATTTTATGTGATTAATTTGTAGTAAAATTATTATGACAAGGGTCACTACTAGAAATTAAACAGTTTTCCCACAAAGCTTTTTGTGAGAAAGTTGTCAGAAAACGGCGTTTCCCAAACACTTCCGACAAAAAATGCTTTGTGGGAAAAAGGGCCGTGGGAAAATATTTCCCACCAAAATCCGACAAAAGTTTCCGACAATTTTTCCACTAAAACAGATTTCCGACAACTTTTCCACGAAAGCATTTCCCACTACTTTCCGACAAAGATTTCCCACCACTTTTCGACAAACATTTTCCCATCATTTTCTCACGAAAACATTTCTCACAATATTTTCCACTACTTTCCGACAAAGATTTCCCACCAATTTCCGACAAACATTTTCCCACCACTTTCCGACAAAACTTTTCCCACCACTTTCCCATAAAAATAGACATAAATTTCCGACATATTTCTCACAAAACAGTTTTTTATTAAAAAAAATTTTAAAAACCAAAAAAATCCAATTTTTTCCTGTTTAAAACATAGAAAAAACCCGATACAAAAACATGTTTCCAAAACCCATTACGTTACTAAAATATCATACAATCATCCAAATATGTTTAGAAGTTTAACAAAAAAGACAATAAACTAAACTACGGTGGAAGATTGTCGGTTAAAAAAAAATTCAAATATTATATCGGTTCATTGAACTTTTAAACGACTAAATCAAAATGAAACTACACATAGGAATCAAATGTTTAAATTAGGTGTGTTTCGTTTCTTCCCCGATATTTTTAAATATGGAATAAAAATTGATGTTAGATGATGTTGATGCTGATGCTTTCTAGGTTTAACTAGTGAACATTTATTCACATTATTATTTTCGTTTATTTAAAAACTATTTTAATATTTTAAAAATTATATAGTTATAATTTACTTGAGATGAACTACACAAAATATTAAAAGCTAATCTAGAGACACCCAGTTACAATAAAAATATCTTTTATGAAGGCTCATACAAAGACGATCAAGATATTACAAATATAAGTACGGTCAAGGCTTTTAATCTTATTCATTATATATCGAACTACGGGAGAGAAGTGGCGGATGTAGAATAAAAGTTAATGGGTAACGAAATTTTTTTTTTGACCATACTTTCATGTAAATGAAACAAAAAAAAATTTTGACGAGACTTTCATGTAAACATATTTTTTTTACCGTACTTTCATGTAAATGAAACAAATATTTTTTTTTACCGTACTTTCATCTAAACAATTTTTTTTGACGGTAACATGCGACTGGCGAGGCGGAGGACTGGGGTTTGGCGGAGGCGGCACCGAGCGGTGGTCTCAGCTCAGGTCGAGCGGTTGGTTTCTGGCCCTCACAGTCTCACAGTTCCCGCTCTCTGTCTTTCTTCTTGGCCGACTGCTTGGGTAAGTTGGGTTTGAGAATTGAGACTTTGAGGTATTGGGTGTTAATAAAACATTTGGGCTGGCTTTTATTAAAACCCAATACCTCAAAATCTTTAATAAAATGTGGGGACTTTTTATAAAGTATTAGGTTTTTTTTATAAAATTTTGGACTTTTTATGAAGTGTTGAGCTTTTAAAAAAATTTGAGGGGTAACGTAATTTTTAATTTTTACTCAGGGGTAACGTAAGGGGTAACCGGATACATAAAACCTTAAAAAAAATTGCACTACACGTAAAAGTTGAGGGGTAGCGGAGGCTACCCCTACCCTAAGGGTAGGTCCGCCCCTGATGGAGAGTAAAGTGTAACGCACAGTTTTATTATATGACTCTTATAATCATTTATCTTATTATTAAATGATCAATTGATTTATTTAATTATTTATTAACCTATGGCTAGTAATTAGTTGATGGGCCTAATTACTCTTAATGTGCCATTAATGAGTTTCCCCTTGGGTGTACATATAAATAGAGAGATAATTAGAGAAAATTGACTAATCGTTCAATTATCACCAACACTAAACTCGTTTCTCTCTCTCCCATAATCGTGAGTTCTTAGTCATCCTAATCATACACCCTAAAAGGGACCCGATCCATATCCGTGATCATGACGTCTTCCCTCTTATCGCTTACCTTAACATGTATGATTTACATTATTGTTTTCCATTATCATGTTACAAGAATTGATCAACATGTGGTATCAGAGCATATGTTGATTAATCAATTCTTGTTTAATTTCCTAAATTGGAATTTAAAATCGGAGAACAAAGTTTTGATTAAAATCTGATGGAAAATCGTTTATCTTAAGTTCACGATTTTCTGTTTCTGCTAAAATATCTGGTTTTGATCTTATAAAACCCGAGATCTTTAATATTTTTCGAAATCTAATAATGATGAAGAACAGTTTCTTCTGTTCTTCAAATTGTTCTTGATAGATTCATCCTAAAATTGATGAAAAATCCCTTATTTTGGATTAAAACTGGATTTGATTTTGTTTTCCTAAAAAGGTGCAACTTAATCTCCAAGTTTTTTCAAAATTTTATTATTATTTTAATTATTCGAACTAATATACTTGGAGATATACTAAAACACCTTAAAGATTTTTGAAATAAAATATATATATATATATATATATATATATATCTAATCAAATCCCTTAATTTTCGAACATGCCTTATCGGGTTTAAATTTCACGGTTTATGTTTTCGGGTATCTTAGTTCATGGGTTCTAAGTTTATGGTTTATAGTTCACGGGTATCTTAGTTCACGGGTTTAAGTTCACGGAGTCGTGAACCTTTCTGGAGCCATAAACTTTTGCTGGAGCCATGAACCTTTGTTGGAGCCGTGAACCTTACTTTTCCCGAGAACATTCTTAAAGTCGTGAACCTAGATGATGTGTCGTGTTTAGTATATAGAAAATATATTATATAATAATATATTCAAGGAAATCGGTTTCACGACATCAGGTTTTAAATTTATAATTAAAATGATAAATACTCAAACTTAAAACACACACAATAGGCAAGTGTACATATCGCAGAGTAATATAGTTTAGCTAAGAACCAAGTATCGAACCAATGGACACGGTCGAGCTCCAATACTCAACTTTTGTTGTCGTTTAGCCGTTTTAATTAGTGAGTGGGTTTTTGTGTGCTTGTGAAGCAGAAAAATAAATGACAGAAAAGTACAAACGTACGTGATGTGTGTAACAGGAATGTAAATAACAGAATAGTAAATAGCAGGAAAGTAAATATCTCGAAAATGATCAGGTTACGAAGAGTATTGCTTTGGGCTTAGAATCCGCTTGGTACGTGATAATGTTAATTTAACTAATCCAGTGGTATGACAACTACAAACATATGACCCGGGTCACCTCTAGAGCCTTGTGCTCATGACATTTGGTTCACGAATTATATTCTTTAATAATAAAATGGTAGGACTCCTAGCGAGAAAAATCGTTACCCTTAACTTTTTGGTGTTATCTTCAAGTTGGTTTATGACATCAAACTTAAGTGATTAAATATTATTGTTAAATAGGTGATTATACTTTGCTCACCGGGAGGCGGTGTAACAATGGGACCATGTATAAAGGCGTACCGTTTCCGACACGAGTTCACCAATTCTTGGTCACATAATAAGTCCGTATAAAGACATACGACCTTACTAGTATTGACCAATCCTTGGCTTATTAATATCAGCTTGTATAAAGACGTACAAGTTTCAAAAGAAGTTTGATTAAAAAGGTTTTACGGTTTTACACTTTAAAATCAAGTACACTCACAAATATAAAGACAAATTTAGACAACAATAAAAAGCCCACCAAGTGGTGGTTTTAAGAACGAATAGTTAAAGACATAAACATACTACTAGATTAATATGTTAAACATTAACATGCACCAAACTTCATCTTCACCCTGACAATACAAAGTGTTTAGCCACGAATGGCCATGCTAACTAGCGTAACATTAAGTTTTGTAGACTCTCTTATTGAGTAACAAGGAGGAAGAGCCCTAACAAGGAGGAAGAGCCCCTCTACTCTCTACTACTACTCTAATACTGCTAGATACGAACTATTCTCTCTATCTTTGGTTGTGTTGTGGTGTATGGAATGAAGAACTCAAGCCTCCTATTTATAGGCCTCAAAATGAGCAATGCATGGCCATGCATTGGATTGCAAGGGCGTGCAAACACCTTGGGAATCGAACAGGGTACACAGGACAGTGTACTGGGCCTTGGGGAGCAAGATAGGGCAATCCACACCCATGCATTGGGATGCATGGCCGTGCATCCCTCCCCTTCTGCCCAATTTTGTCTTTTAGTTGCTTGTTGACTATTGTTGACCTTGGTTGACTTCTTAGGGGTCAAAGCTCGGGAATGATCCTTCTAGAAGCTTGATTTCTTGGTGTTTTTGATAGGATTTAGCTTTGTTTATATTTGAGACACCGAATAACCTGCAATTACGAAATATAAACGTTTTAAGTATCAATTGCAAGGTTATTAATCAATTAGTACCATAATATGGGGATTATTATGCATGCAAAACATGTATAATTTAGAGCATATCATAATACCCCACACTTAGACTTTGCTTGTCCTCAAGCAAACTCATGCATGATCAGACTCATAACTAAAAACTTTACAAAAGGGTAATGGAGCTCAAAGTAGTTGGAAACTCCGGGATAACTCATTAGTCGCTTTATTCTATTTTTTTGTTTTTTTTCTAATTTAGGATGATGGAATCCGTGACAAGCCTACTAGAACTTCAATTATGCATAATCTTTCACTTCTCACAGTGTTCACTCAACTCTAGGGTTATATATGTATGGATAATGTAAGTTAAGTGGAACACTCAAGTTCGAATCGAATTATGAAATGGTCATAAGCTTGTGTGCAAATCAAGTTTCCACCAATTAACTAAGTAGTATGCATGAATCAAGAGTACTTTAAAAGGGTTGTAATGTGGCTAAAAGAAAAATAAAGGGTGAAAGTGAAAATATTTTTGGGTTTTTAGGGATTAAAATGGTTTAAAAAGGGCTGCAGCTAACGTGAAACACACAGCTACGGCTTCATGGCTTAAGATGGAAAATACTAGTGGGACCCTCTACAGTACTCAGATAACGAGGGTATAACTAATCTGAGGGATCGCTTATGGTTAGATTGCCAATACCAAGATCTCTTATCTTTCTCAACTCTTCCCTCACTACGTAGTACACATTACTGCCTTTCCGTATGGTTCTTTCGGCTTGTAGCCTAACAGCTCCTACTTTTATCAGATGGGTATAATCATGTTGGGAATAAGTTTGATTCTTGCTACACTTTCCATCGTGGCTCCAGTTTCCACACTTCACACATTTGTCGTATCTTTTGGCGGCACTTTTTGACAAGCCGCATAATGGTGACAATTGTTCTTGCTTGCGCCACCGTTTTCTTACATCACTTGTTGCTTTGAAAATCTTCTCTCGGAGTTCGGGTGGTAATTCATGCTTTGCGAAATGAATACAAGAAAGCAAATTGAAATCAAAAGAATGCATGTCCAGCTCTTTAAGGTGTAACCGGTAAAAGACCAACTTCTCTCTTTCTTTTTCTTTTCTCATTTTTCCATTTCTTTTCTTTTTTTTAGACAACATATCATCAAGACTGCTTTGTCAATAAATCCTTTTCCTCAATTCCTTGAAATAACTTTTCCATATCCTCCTTGTAGATCGTTCGACTGTTTTCTCCTAATACATCCACTTTCTTCTTGTATATTTCAATTCATTTGAGTGAAACAAATTATTTCCAAATTGCCTCAATGGTTGTAAACTTTAAATAATGACATAAGATAGTCTAATAATTCTCCATCTTGAAGACATTTAGCCAATAACTGGTGTTTACGAAAAGCTGGTTTGGTGATAAATGTGGGTAGTAGAAAAGAAAAGGCTAAGGCTTAAAGGGCTATCTAGGGGGATATTGTTTTTGGGATTTTGGGTTTAAGGATAATATATATGACGGTAATAAAGTCCTAGGTGCCTCAATCATTTTCATGCTTCTACTAGTTCATGGTCTCGATATGTATAATTCACACAAGTTTTAATTATGCATAAAATTCGATCGAAAAGCACTCAAATGACCAAATGAAAGAGCATGCGAAAAATAATGATAATAATGCTCGCGAAAAGGCTCAGATTATTCCCTTATGAAAACGGATGGAATAGGGTTTAGTTATTTGTTATGCATAATATCCATTTGTTTCTACTTGCCATGTATTCATGTTTTTTAATTAAGTGCGAACTCAAAGAGATTTTTTGGTTTTAGGGTCTAAAATTTTTGAAAATTTTCGGGTTTTAATGTTTTAATCAAATGGGTAGAAAATCACAAGTTTAGTTTTACTGCTTTGAGGTTACTAATAGTCCTAAATCTCTAATTCCCCACCCATTACCCTTAATGTACAAATGCATGTAATGGAATGCTATGCAGGAATTTAATTGCATGAACTTTTAAGGGAAAATAAACTGGTACTTCCCCCGTCAATTCGGTGTGTAACCTATGGCCAAAACTTGTTGCTGTTGTCAACACTTTGCTTTAAAGACTTCATCTAATTTCTCATAAATTTGATGTGCTTTCCGACACCTCGGCTTGTAGAGGTGGAGTGTAACTCCTCAAAGAAGTAGAGAAACTACCTGGTGATACTATGCTACTTGACACATAAAGAAAAACATAAAAGCATAAATGGAAATGACAGGTAGTAGTTAAGCTACTAAGGTCCTAGTACCGAGAAGGCATACCTGGAGGCTGAAGTATGAGAAACTTAAACATGGAAAAACCAAACCCGAGGTGCACGCGTTCTGCCGTATGCATCAACTTCTCAATTTATTCATGATCATCGGGTTGCCTCCCGGAAGAGCCACATTTATTTAAGGGTCGTTGGTCGTACCCGTACGTGCTTCATGAATTTCTAATTTAGTGCTGGTGGTGGAATAATCTATCAAATGGGTGACTTATAATATGGAGAAGTTCATCCAGACCATTTGATAAACATGCGTACGATGTGATGATATGTTGATCTAGGAATTAATGAAGTCTATCCTTGACCAGCTCAACAAGGGAAAACAGGGTAAAAAGAGTTCAAACTTGAAACGGTCATAACTTGAGTTACGTTTTGAGTTAGAGGGTCCCCGACCATGGGACGGAAATGTTTCGACGAACCGGATCATGTAGCAAATGCCATGGGGACTTTATCCCAATGGTCCGAGCCAAATTCCCCCATTAAGTGACCCAAATTCATAAATCAAATATTTTCCCCAATTTTCTTTTTAATGCTTTCAACTTTTTTGTGCTAAAACGAGTGAATCATTGATTTATTTATTTTGAAAGTATATTTTTAGTTTTAATTTTGGTTTGGATGGATAGATTTGAAATTTTAAAAATTTTTGAAAACCTGCCAATTTTAGAATGCTCTATAGAAGAGCACCTAAAGAAAATAGGTGGCGGCACTTTTTGACAAGCCGCATAATGATGACAGTTGTTATTGCTTGCGTCACCGTTTTCTTACATCACTTGTTGCTTTGAAAATCTTCTCTCGGAGTTCGGGTGGCAATTCAGGCTTTGCGAAATGAATACAAGAAAACAAATTAAAATCAAAAGAATGCATGTCCAGCTCTTTAAGGTCTAACCGGTAAAAGACCAACTTCTCTCTTTCTTTTTATCTTCTCATTTTTCCATTTTTTTCCTTTTTTAGACAACATATCATCAAGACTGCCTTGTCAATAAGTCCTTTTCCTCAATTCCTTGAAATAACTTTTCCATATCTTCCTTGTAAATCGTTCGACTATTTTCTCCTAATACATCCACTTTCTTCTTGTATATTCCAATTCATTTGAGTGAAACAAATTATTTCCAAATTGCCACGATGGTTGTAAACTTTAAATAACGACATAAGATAGTATAATAATTCTCCATTTTGAAGACATTTAGCCAATAACCGGTGTTTACGAAAAAACTGGTTTGGTGATAAATGTGGGTAGCAGAAAAGAAAAGGCTAAGGCTTAAAGGGCTATCTAGGAGGATATTGTTTTTGGGATTTTTGGTTTATGGATAATATATATGAGGATAATAAAGTCATAGGTGCCTCAATAATTTTCATGCTTTTACTAGTTCACGGTCTCGATATGTATAATTCACACAAGTTCTAATTATGCATAAAATTCGACCGAAAAGCACTCAATAGACCAAACGAAAGAGAATGCGAAAAATAATGATAATAATGCTCATGAAAAGGCTCATATTATTCTCTCATGAAAACTGATGGGATAGGGTTTAGTGATTTATTATGCATAATATCCATTTGTTTCTACTTGCCATGTATTCATGTTTTTTAATTAAGTGCGAACTCAAAGATATTTTTTGGTTTCAGGGTTTAAAATTTTTGAAAATTTTTGGGTTTTAAAGTTTTAGTCAAATGGGTAGAAAATCACAAGTTTAGTTTTACTGCTTTGAGATTACTAGTAGTCCTAAATCTCTAATTCCCCATCCCACAATTAAAACTGTGCATTGCCCTTAATGTACAAATGCATATGATGGAATGCTTTGCAGGAATTTAAATGCATGAAGTTTTAAGGGAAAAGAAACTGGTACTTCCCCGGCCAATTCGGTGTATAACCTATGGCCAAAACTTGTTGCTGTTGTCAACACTTTGCTTTAAAGACTTCATCTAATTTCTCATAAATTTGATGTGCTTTCCGACACCCCGGCTTGTAGAGGTGGAGTGTAACTCCTCAAAGATGTAGAGAAACTACCTGGTGATACTATGCTACTTGACACATAAAGAAAAACATAAAAGCATAAACGGAAATGACAGGTAGTAGTTAAGCTACTAAGGTCCTAGTACCGAGAAGGCATACCTGGAGGCTGAAGTATGAGAAACTTAAACATGGAAAAACCAAACCCGAGGTGCACGCGTTCTGCCGTATGCATCAACTTCTCAATTTATTCATGATCATCGGGTTGCCTCCCGGAAGAGCCACATTTATTTAAGGGTCGTTGGTCGTACCCGTACGTGCTTCATGAATTTCTAATTTAGTGCTGGTGGTGGAATAATCTATCAAATGGGTGACTTATAATATGGAGAAGTTCATCCAGACCATTTGATAAACATGCGTACGATGTGATGATATGTTGATCTAGGAATTAATGAAGTCTATCCTTGACCAGCTCGACAAGGGAAAACAGGGTAAAAAGAGTTCAAACTTGAAACGGTCATAACTTGAGTTACGTTTTGAGTTAGAGGGTCCCCGACCATGGGATGGAAATGTTTCGACGAACCGGATCATGTAGCAAATGCCATGGGGACTTTATCCCAATGGCCCGAGCCAAATTCCCCCATTAAGTGACCCAAATTCATAAATCAAATATTTTCCCCAATTTTCTTTTTAATGCTTTCAACTTTTTTGTGCTAAAACGAGTGAATCATTGATTTATTTATTTTGAAAGTATATTTTTAGTTTTAATTTTGGTTTGGATGGATAGATTTGAAATTTTGAAAATTTTCGAAAACCTGCCAATTTTAGAATGCTCTATAGAAGAGCACATAAAGAAAATAGGTGGCGGCACTTTTTGACAAGCCGTAGAATGATGACAGTTGTTATTGCTTGCGTCACCGTTTTCTTACATCACTTGTTGCTTTGAAAATCTTCTCTCGGAGTTCGGGTGGTAATTCAGGCTTTGCGAAATGAATACAAGAAAGCAAATTAAAATCAAAAGAATGCATGTCCAGCTCTTTAAGGTCTAACCGGTAAAAGACCAACTTCTCTCTTTCTTTTTATCTTCTCATTTTTCCATTTTTTTCTTTTTCTTAGACAACATATCATCAAGACTGCTTTGTCAATAAGTCCTTTTCCTCAATTCCTTGAAATAACTTTTCCATATCTTCCTTGTAAATCGTTCGACTGTTTTCTCCTAATACATCCACTTTCTTCTTGTATATTCCAATTCATTTGAGTGAAACAAATTATTTCCAACTTCCCTCAATGGTTGTAAACTTTAAATACCGACGTAAGATAGTATAATAATTCTCCATCTTGAAGACATTTAGCCAATAACCGGTGTTTACGAAAAAACTGGTTTGGTGATAAATGTGGGTAGCAGAAAAGAAAAGGCTAAGGTTTAAAGGGCTATCTAGGCAGATATTGTTTTTGGGATTTTGGGTTTATGGATAATATATATGAGGGTAATAAAGTCATAGGTGCCTCAATAATTTTCATGCTTCTACTAGTTCAGGGTCTCGATATGTATAATTCACACAAGTTTTAATTATGCATAAAATTCGACCGAAAAGCACTCAATAGACCAAACGAAAGAGCATGCGAAAAATAATGATAATAATGCTCGTGAAAAGTCTCAGATTATTCTCTCATGAAAACTGATGTGATAGGGTTTAGTGATTTGTTATGCATAATATCCATTTCTTTCTACTTGCCATGTATTCATGTTTTTTTAATTAAGTGCGAACTCAAAGAGATTTTTTGGTTTTAGGGTTTAAAATATTTGAAAATTTTCGGGTTTTAAAGTTATAGTCAAATGGGTAGAAAATCACAAGTTTAGTTTTACTGCTTTGACGTTACTAGTAGTCCTAAATCTCTAATTCCCCACCCCACAATTAAAACTGTGCATTGCCCTTAATGTACAAATGCATATAATTGAATGCTATGCAGGAATTTAAATGCATGAAGTTTTAAGGGAAAAGAAACTGGTACTTCCCCGGCCAATTCGGTGTATAACCTATGGCCAAAACTTGTTGCTGTTGTCAACACTTTGCTTTAAAGACTTCATCTAATTTCTCATAAATTTGATGTGCTTTCCGACACCCCGACTTGTAGAGGTGGAGTGTAACTCCTCAAAGATGTAGAGAAACTACCTGGTGATACTATGCTACTTGACACATAAAGAAAAACATAAAAGCATAAACGAAAATGACAGGTAGTAGTTAAGCTACTAAGGTCCTAGTATTGATAAGGCATACCTGGAGGCTGAAGTATGAGAAACTTAAACTTGGAAAAACCAAACCTGAGGTGCACGCGTTCTGCCGTATGCATCAACTTCTCAGTTTATTCATGATCATCGGGTTGCCTCCCGGAAGAGCCACGTTTATTTAAGGGTCGTTGGCCGGACCCGTACGTGCTTCGTGAATTTCCAATTTAGTGTTGGTGGTGGAATAATCTATCAAATGGATGACTTGTAATATGGAGAGGTTCAATCAACCCATTTGATAACCATGCGTATGATGTGATGATATGCTGATCCGGGAATTAATGAAGTCCATCCTCGACTAGCTGGACAAGGGAAAACAAGGTAAAAAGAGTTCAAACTTGAAACGGTCATAACTTGAGCTACGTTTTGAGTTAGAGGGCCCTCGACCATGGGACGGAAAGGTTTTGACGAACCAGATCATGTAGCAAACGCCATAGGCAGTTTATCCCAATGGTCCGAGCCAAATTCCCCTATTAAGTGACCCAAATTCATAAATCAGAGATTTTCCACAATTTTCTATTTTTAATGCCTTCAACTTTTTTGTGCTAAAACAAGTGAATCATTGATTTATGTATTTTCAAAGTATATTTTTATTTTTAATTTTGGTTGGGATGGATCGATTTGAAATTTTGAAAATTTTCGTAAACCTGCCAATTTTAGAATGCTCTATAGAAGAGCACCTAAAGAAAATAGGTGGCGGTACTTTTTGACAAGCCGCAGAATGATGATAGTTGTTATTGCTTGCGTCACCGTTTTCTTACATCATTGTTGCTTTGAAAATCTTCTCTCGGAGTTCGGGTGGTAATTCAGGCTTTGCGAAATGAATACAAGAAAGCAAATTGAAATCAAAAGAATGCATGTCCAGCTCTTTAAGGTCTAACCGGTAAAAGACCAACTTCTCTCTTTCTTTTTTTTCTCATTTTTCCTGTTTTTTTCTCATTTTTCCAGTTTTTTTCTTTTTTTAGACAACATATCATCAAGACTGTTTTGTCAATAAAACCTTTTCCTCAATTCCTTGAAATAACTTTTTCCATATGTTCCTTGTAGATCGTTTGGCTGTTTTCTCCTAATACATCCACTTTCTTCATGTATATTCCAATTCATTTGAGTGAAACAAATTATTTCCAAATTGCCTCAATGGTTGTAAACTTTAAATAATGACATAAGATAGTCTAATAATTCTCCATCTTAAAGACATTTAGCCAATAACCGGTGTTTACGAAAATCTGGTTTGGTGATAAATGTGGGTAGTAGAAAAGAAAAGGCTAAGGCTTAAAGGACTATCTAGGCGGATGTTGTTTTTGGGATTTTGGGTTTAAGGATAATATATATGAGGGTAATAAAGTGCTAGGTGTCTCAATCATTTTCATGTTTCTACTAGTTCATGGTCTCGATATGTATAATTCACACAAGTTCTAATTATGCATAAAATTCGATCGAAAAGCACTCAATAGACCAAACGAAAGAGCATGCGAAAAACAATGACAATAATGCTCGTGAAAAGGCTTAGATTATTCTCTTATGAAAACGAATGGGATAGGGTTTCGTGATTTGTTATGCATAATATCCATTTGTTTCTACTTGTCATGTATTCATGTTTTTTAATTAAGTGCGAACTCAAAGAGATTTTTTGGTTTGAGGGTTTAAAATTTTTGAAAATTTTCGGGTTTTAAAGTTTTAATCAAATGGGTAGAAAATCACAAGTTTAGTTTTACTGCTTTGAGGTTAGTAGTAGTCCTAAATCTCTAATTCCCCACCCCACAATTAAAACTGTACATTACCCTTAATGTACAAATGTATGTAATGGAATGCTATGCAAGAATTTAAATGCATGAAGTTTTAAGGGAAAAGAAACCGATACTTCCCCCGTCAATTCGATGTATAACCTATGGCCAAAACTTGTTGTTGTTTTCAACACTTTGCTTTAAAGACTTCATCTAATTTCTCATAAATTTGATGTGCTTTCCGACACCCCGGCTTGTAGAGGTGGAGTGTAACTCCTCAAAGAAGTAGAGAAACTACCTGGTGATACTATGCTACTTGACACATAAAGAAAAACACAAAAGCATAAACGGCAATGACAGGTAGTAGTTAAGCTACTAAGGTCCTAGTATCGAGAAGGCATACCTGGAGGCTGAAGTATGAGAAACTTAAACCTGGAAAAACCAAACCTGAGGTGCACGCGTTCTGCCGTATGCATCAACTTCTCAATTTATTCATGATCATCGGGTTGCCTCCCAGAAGAGACACATTTTATTAAGGGTCGTTGGCCGGACCCGTACGTGCTTCGTGAATTTTCAATTTAATGTTGGTGGTGGAATAATCTATCAAATGAGTGACTTGTAATATGGAGAGGTTCATCCAACCCATTTGATAACCATTCTTACGATGTGATGATATGCTGATCCAGGAATTAATGAAGTCCATCCTCGACCAGCTGGAATTAACCATGCGTACGCCACCACCATTTGAAATTTCCTGGACCAAACTTCAAGAAACCCATGTAGTGAAGGAGACGGTAACCGCGTTATGATAATTTTGTCATGTAATTTTCTTTGGACGAACGTTGCTTCCTCCATGAGAAGTGCTCCTTAGAGTGTTGTGCCTTATCCTGTGGCATATGTGATTAATGGAATGATTCACTAATATGCTTGGTCACAGGCCAACTATCACTGTTGCAAGGAAGAGGTGCCACCATTGTCATTTGTTTGTTGATGATCACATTCTCCAGCATAATCTCCTCCTAGATGTTGGTCTCACAAGCTGGTTCTTCGGGGGTGTTTGGGATTACTTATTAACCTACTTATTAACTTATTAACTTTTTTTAAAAGTTAATAAGTTAAAAGTTTGTTTGGATAAATCAAAATGAGATGAAAATATAGAAGAAATAAGTAGTTTTTGAAAAGTAAGTCCCACTTACTTTTCAAAACTACTTATTAACTTTTTGGAAAAGTTAATAAGTAGTTTTGAGAAGTAATCCCAAACACCCCCTTCATATGATGTTGTCTCTGAAGTGACAGGAAGTCCAGACTATTCTATACATCCTTCTTGTGCTTCCATATTTAAGATTCCCACCAATCTTTTGTTCTTCGCTCTTCTGGCTCCTTAGATTGTTTAGCTTCTAGCTTCTCAGAAAAGTCAAGAAGTGATTGAGTCGCAGTAACCCTCTCTTCTGAATCATCCGGTCTCACTTCCGACTGATCCATGCTTGTGAAGTTGAAAGGTTCTTGCTCCTTAGAGTCGCTTGACTCTATTAAAGATGTTGAAGCTATAACTTTTGATTCTTGGATTTTGAATGGATCATCTTGTTGTTCAGTTGGATAGCTCTTTAGGAGTTGAACCTTAATATCTTCCATATGACGAAACACTTGTTGTTCAGTTGGATAACTTTTTATGAGTTGAACCTTAATTTCTTCTAAATGACGAAACAGATTTCCTCGGGTCCATGAGTCAGAATTTAGAGCTGAGTGTTGAATTTCTTTGGGCGGTGTGGTTTCCTCATATGGTTGCCAGTAGAGTTGGTGAAAATCTGTGGAATACCCTTGATAGTGATTACAATCTTGAGTGTAGTGGGATTCCCCACAGACCTCACACCGAACCTTCGAATAGTGGTACTCATAGTCGTCTTGGTATCCTACATAACAACTCTCGTAGTTGTAATCCATGAAGGTTGCTGTAAAGAATAATCAAAACCAACCATAAAAATAAATGTTAGGGTTAAATAGGCTAATCCATTAACTCGAATCTTTCTTGAAATCACCGTGTCCCCGGCAACGGCGCAAAAAACTTGATGTGTCGTGTTTAGTATATAGAAAATATATTATATAATAATATATTCAAGGATATAGGTTTCAGGAGATCAGGTTTTAAATTTATAATTAAAATGACAAATACTCAAACTTAAAACACACACAATAGGCAAATGTACCTATCGCAGCGTAATATAGTTTAACTAAGAACCAAGTATCGAACCAATGGACACGGTCGAGTTCAAATACTTAACTTTGGTTATTGTTTAGCCGGTTTAATTAGTGAGTGGGTTTTGTGTGCTTGTGAAGCAAAAAGGTAATGACAGAAAAGTAAATAATGGTAAAGTAAATACAGAAGAGTACAAATGTGCGTGATGTGTGTAACAGGAATGTAAATAACTGAATAGTAAATAGCAGGAAAGTAAATATCTCGGAAATGATCAGGTTACGAAGAGTATTGCTTTGGGCTTCGAATCCACTTGGTACGTGATAATGTTAAGTTGACTAATCCAGTGGTATGACTACTACAAACATGTGTCCCGGGTCACCTTTAGAGCCTCGTCCTCACGACATTTGGTTCACGGATTATATTCTTTAATAATAAAATGGTAGGACTCCCAGCTAGAGAAATCGTTACCCTCAAATCTTTGGTGTTATCTCCAAGTTGGTTTAGGACATCAAATTTAAGTGCTTAAATATTATTGTTAAATAGGTGAATATACTTTGCTCACCGGGAGGCGGTGTAATAATGGGACCATGTATAAAGGCGTACCGTTCCCAACATGAGTTCACCAATTCTTGGTCGCATAATAAATTCGTATAAAGACGTACGACCTTACTAGTATTAACCAAGCCTTGGCTTATCAATATCAGCTTGTATAAAGACGTACAAGTTTCAAAAGAAGTTTGATTAAAAAGTTTTACGGCCTTACTCTTTAAAATCAAGAACACTCACAAATATAAAGACAGATTTAGATAACAATAAAAAGCTCACCAAGTGGTGGTTTTAAAAACGAATAGTTAGAGACATAAACATACCACTATATTAATACGTTAAACATTAACATGCACCAAACTTCATCTTCACCCTAGCAATACTGATGTCGGTCAAACGGTCTATAAAATTAAACATAAACTAACCTAGACACTCTAGTTAAACTCTAGACAACTCTACTCAACTAGACCACAAAGACAGGCAAGTGTACCTATCAATCGTAACATAACTGAAAGAAGTCTGGATATCGAACCCACGAGACACCGACTCTAACACAAATTAGACTCTAACTAGGACTTAATATTTGGTTTGGATTGGGGGGGATTCTACGAACTAAGATTAAACTAGGCAAATGATACTAAAGAAGATAAACGACTATCTAACAAGGACCGGGATGAAATCAATAAGAATGGATAGGACTACCTAGGCTATGAATCATGAATACTAAGCTCGGTTTCTATTGGTTAAAGAATATGATATGGTACTGGGATCTAAAGATATGACACCCTTAAGACTGACTAATGGATTCCCGATCACTCTCGGTCTCAGGATGTGACCAGAAGGCAACTGAAGGATTATTAAACTCACCAGTTATCGGATCACCTCTCGGTATCACCGATTATGCTATAGACTCGATAGACAGCTCACCTCTCAGGTACGCTATCTCATTACATCAAAGATGCAAGGAACAATCTGGATTCACTATGTTTGACACGGATCAACAACAATACCAGACCTCTAAGGAAACGCCCTCTCAGACAATTCGCACTCAGAAACCCTAACACTGAAGACTAACCGATTACCTATCACTTTTCAGATATTTAGATAAGAAGAACACTTGATTTTAATTGATTATTAGTTGACAATCCTATGGTGACTACGTCTAGACAACCACAAACTAATCGAAAACACAAAGTAAACGATCTACTACACACTCATTCATGAAGTACATTCAACAAAGCATGTATTGATGAATCAACCTACAAACAATCAACAACAAGCATGCATATTCATCAAACACATCAAATCAGATCTGAACTAAAGCATAAATCAAATCAATATCCAAAAACCAATGAAAATCCAAACTTTAACATTCAATCATCTTAAACCTAGGCAGTTCTAAAGTTTTAGCCAAGGAACATGATAAAGAAGAAGTATTAGAGTTAAAGATAGCAAATAAAGTCATAGAACACAAATCAAGAACAACCGAATGATTAATTGTGACTGAATGCTTGATCCTAACCCGATTTGTCTCCAATACCTTGAAACCTTGATCAAAACCAATCTTTCTTGCCAAAATCGCCCAAGATCCAAGCTTTGATAGCAATTAGTCCAACTCCTTGAAGAATGGCCGACATAATCTTTAAAAAACCTAAAATTCCAATTTTTCCAGATTAGCGGGTCTCTCGTGTACCGCGAGGGCCAAAATAGTCGGGGCTCTTCCTGGCTTCCCTTGCGTACCGCGAGGGTTCTTCTCTTCCTACCTCGCGTACCGCGTGGGACCTAAATTCTCATAAAATTATTATTTTATTCTTTTGTTTCGCTCTCCAACTCCCTGTGCTCCTTTTCTCCAGGAATTAGCTTCGTTTTCCGCTTCCTTAGCACACCATAACCTGCATCAATAACCCAAACTCAGAACGAACTGAAAACAATACAAAACGATTATAAAACTATACGAATACGCCCAAATATACACAGATAAACACATGTGTTTTGCAACACATCAAACATCCCCACACTTACACTTTTTTCGTCCTCGAAAAAGATATCTGCAATGGAATCATAACTGGACGAAGCTTTATCATTCTCAATTTTTTTCAACACATATATAATAACGCATTAAAGTGTAATTACCGGTATTTCTATCCGACTAAACCCAAACACCAAATACCAAGCCCCCGAGAAGTGTTCTAATCCAATTTATACAGCATATCAATCAAACTATGGATCACACACTTAAAAGCTACACTTCCACCTAATCCCGTCTCACGGTCATGTTTAGGCCACGGTTAGATCATATAGATCTTCCCACCAAAGTACTCCAAAATCTTTATGTTTTCCAAATCTAGATGATTTGATGGAATGAAATGGAATGAGTATTATTAGATGTATGAATCAACCTTACCTAGTGGTGCATCAACCGGGTCACCATCCCATAGCACATAGGCTGCAGCCTTATCCGTCAAGCACATAAGAATTCAACTTAGAGGCGTATCCACATAGTGACTATCCCCGTGGGAAACATATAAATCAAACCTTATTTATCCCAATTATTGATCACTCAAGTCCCGACCCATGGGTGTATCAACCAAGTCACTATCCCGGAGGGTAACACGTAGGTCAAAACATAAGCTTTCAATTATACTCATAATGGATGGAAAAATGGAATGCGAGTGCCACCAACTCTCAAATTCATTTTCATAAACGGATAGTGGTGTGCCAAAATATTTCAGAAACACAAAACCCTTAGCTTACGTTGGTACCTATCACCCTATGTTGACAATTTCAGTTTCACCATTTCCCTAAGATGAGAACCCACAAGATTTCATGATTTAATTAAGTTATTAATCCTAAGCAACACCTTCAGGATATTTAAGCTTCTCAACTGGCTGGGTCTACCGATTCATCACAAATTAGACACGCTTTCTATTGTTTATTTTATTCCACTTCACATCACATAATGCCCAGTTTTACCTATCATCTTCCATATACGTGCAGTACTCTAATTCAAAGGACATTTTCAAAAAATAAATTCTACAATTTACAACAACAGACTCAAAATACATAACCTAGACGAATGTCTCCCATCCCCACACTTAAAATTTACATTGTCCTCAATGTGGACCGAGAAACGACGGTAAATATAAAACAAAATTAAAATAAAGCAGAAATAAAATAATTGCACAAAAATCGGAACAGACTTCCCTGGTAAAATGGCTATGAAATTCCTCGTAAGTCGTGCTCCATCTCCCTTCATTCGAACGCGGTCAGCTCACAATTATTCCAAGTACTCCTCACGAACGAAAGCGGCTAAATTCTAACACATACTGGCAACCACGTCAAACATAATGTATATATACAATAACAACACAACCATCCCGTAACTGAACCCCCAAATATGTACACTACTATATATACAAGAGTTTATGTACGGGAATGGAAATACAAGAATGAAATACATAAAAAGAAATATATAAATAAAAATACAAGAACTAAACTATATACAACCCGAAAAAAAGGCAACTGATGATCATGGCTGGTCACCTCCCGTCTCTGGCTTATCCGGCTGCTGGTCTGGTGCCCTGAAGAACGGTGGGATCTCTATGCCCTGGCGTGTCATCATGTACCGGATGGCATCGTCCCGTCAATCCATTCGATCAAAAATCTGATCTCACGGTGCCTTGAGAGTGAGTGGTGCCGGTGGCCTCACACGAAGTGGGTGCTGTAAATGGGGGCGCTCGATATGAAGTGGTATCCTCTGTCATGGTGTGGGCACCCCCATCTGAATCGCCAGATCGGCAGGCATCCCTGCAGGTGGTGGAACATGTGGGCCCTGCCTAATCTCCATGAACCGCGGCGTATCGTCCATTGTTATGATCCCCGCTAATCGTAGCTCTACCAACCCATATGGAAAGGTATCCGGGCCCGGTGTGAGTAGGCAGCCCGGTTATCGGTCAAAAACTCCAAAATGCTCTACAAGCCTGGTGATATACGGCCCGAGCTCCAGCCTAGCCTCTGGTACATCGTGACGACCCCTGGCAATAGATGAATTGAGAATGCTCGCCAGGTTGGCCTCTCGGCGACCAACAATGCAATACAAGCAAACAAGTTCAAGCTGACTGCACTTCTCAATACCGGACCGGCTTCCGATGAGAGTCAAGCCCGTATCCTATGAATGTAGCGGATAAGGTGGTCGCGAATGGACGACTCCACAAGAGATGAGGAGTACGGTCCATCGGCGATGGAATGCTAGAAGTCGTGTAACTGACTGTCGCTGACCCCCTGGTCGTGTCGCCTCCTGAATAACCCACGTAAGCTCTGTAGAAATGGCTGTGATGCCACCGCGACATCTCGAAAACTTGTCGGCCTAACGCAAATGACACCGCAGTAGGCTCCTCGAACTGGCCTGTGACGTACCGGAAGGTAGTGTGGAACACGACGGTGAGCTCCAGGTACTGTGTGGCGTCACAGGCCAATGCTGCCGTCCAACGGGCATCAATAAGCTCCTGTAACCTCTGGAGCTGCCCTAACTCCTCGACGAGCCCCCAATCAAATCCGCTGTGCTGATATAGCTCCATATCCACGAATCTCTTTAGCCGGACAACCTCCTTTGTCATGAGATCGAATCGGAGGAGGGTATGGTGGTGTAAAACCCTAGCATCTAGAGGAATCGGCTCCGCATCAGATGCTGGACGTGCGTTGGGAACCGCGTATCGTATGAGACGCGGCGCCCGACGAATCGGCCTCTGGCGTACCCCTCGGTCTGCGCTTCGGCGCGCTAGAAGACTCACCGCGATCATACATGCCTGCATATACAAGTTAGAAAACAAATATACAATAAAAAAATATATCACAGGTCGGACGGCCGTATAGCATTTCATTCGCGGTCGTCTGACGTGCCAGAACCTCAAAAGGACACTAAAAAATTTAAAAAAAAATTTTGAAAAATTCGGTATACCCTTTTTGTTTATTTCAAAACCAGACAACCCCGCCCGAATGGAGATTGAGTACGGGCAAGGTGTCCTAAACCTGCAAAGAAAATCATGGGTATGTCCCAGGACACAACTTCTATAAATGATGGAACCTGTACAACTGACTGCAAGACCTAAACGGCTAAAAATATATGATTAATTAGAATTAGAGCTAAATTAATTAAAAATATTTAGAAGACTCAAGATACAAACTAAACTAACTTAGAAATAACATACAAAACTCAAATTAACAACATGAATAGCATTAGATACTTGTAATCCGACCCTATTCAGTTCAACTTCAACCCATAACAACTCAAATTACTACTACACGTTTCGAAATACTCTAAAACTACTCAAACTTCAATTTAACGACTCATTTTGTGATTAGTACAAGCCCAAATGACAATAAACACAATAATCGACTCATTTACACTAATTTGAACCCACAAACCCAACGACACTCTAAACGATTACAAATTACACTACTATTACGTGCATTCAAAAATGAAACAAGGACTCGTACCTCAATGTGGTGTAAACTAAGTCAAATCAATGAAGAATCAGTGCAGCTCAAGCCCCTGTGTAGCGCAAGACCTCGTGAGTGACGGTGGTGATAATGGCAATTGGTGGGGTCCGGCTGTGGTGTCGGAGGTAGAAGATGGTGATTGGCGATGGAGTTATGATGGCGGCGGCGTGGGTGGAGGCAGTGATGGTGGAATCAGGTCGGTGGTGATGGTTGGATGGAGGACGATGGTGGTGAGTGGTGATGTCCGACGACCGGAGATGGAGTGCTGGTGGTGGTAGTGTGGTGAGATGGAGGTACGGTGGTCGATCGTCGGATATGAAGGTGGATTAGGTTGTAATGGCGGTCGATGACAAAAAGGGGTTTTTTAATTTTTTTTCTGAATTTGCCAGGCTCCCGCGTACCGCGAGAGACTTTTGCTTCCAGTCTCGCGTACCACGAGAGCCGGTTGGGCGGTGGTGACTCTTCAGTACCCCGCGTACCACGAGAAACTTTTATGGGATCTCTCGCGTACCACGGGGGTCCAAAAATCCGGCAAACTCATTTGTCTCTCGCGTACCGTGAGAGACCCTCCCCTATTGTCTCGCGTATCGCGAGGAGCCCCCATTGACAGAAAGTTATGGCCAATTTTATACTTAGAAAAAATTTCACCACTTAAGATTTTTTTTCAAACTTAGTTTCAAAACTTGTTCCAGCCTTAGAATTTTTTTTATCACACTTACCTGGAACTTCGTCTTTGATGACTTTCTCCCTCTGCTTTAGTCACGAATACCTGAAACACATGAATACACAAGAACACACAAACCGAAAATGCACAAAAACTAGAAAATGAAAATAAAACACCGAAATTTACAAACTCTACACTCGGGTTCTACCCCGATGACTTTATTTCCTTCAACTTTGTGTTCCGGTCTTGTCAAAGAGGATTTCATCCCCTCAACATTCTCAATCGCTCCTTCGATGAAATGCTTCAATCTATGACCGTTCACCTTCCACGAGCTACCTTCCCCATCGTGTAGCTCCACCGTGATATAAGGAAATACCTCTTTGACCATGTATGGCCCTGTCCATCTAGACTTAAGCTTTCCTGGGAAGAATTTCAATCTCGAATTGTATACTAACACCCTATCCCCACACTTGAAGTCTTTCACTCCCTTCAACCGACGATCGTGCAACACCTTTGTGCGCTCTTTATAACTCCATGAACGCTGATATGTCCTAAATTATACATGTTTTGCATGCGTAATAATCCCCATATTTTGGTACTAATTGATTAATAACCTTACAATTGATACTTAAAACGTTAATATTTCACAATTGTAGGTTATTCGGTGCTCCAAGATAAACAAAGCAAAAACCAGCTTAAAACGTGAAGAAATCAAGCTTTTGGAGGACCAAACCCGAGCAATGATCCCCAAGTCAAACCAGGTCAACACAAGCAGCTAAAAGACAAAACAGGAGGCAAGGAGGGGATGCATGACCGTGCTTCCCATTGCACGACCGTGCAAGGCCCAACTTGCTCTCCAAGGGACCAGTACACTGTCCTGTGTACCCTGTTTGATTCCCGAGGTGTTTGCACGCCCATGCAATCCAATGCACGGCCGTGCATTGCTCATTTTGAGGCCTATAAATAGATAGCTTGAGTTCTTCATTCCACACACCAATTCAGATCAAAGAACACCCATCCAGACCTCGTTTGAGAGTGCAGTTCATAGTTAGAGTAGGGAGTAGTGAGTGGAGGGGCTCTTCCTCCTTGTTCCGCAATAGGGGAACCTACGAAACTCAGCGTTACGCTAGTTAGTATGGCCATTCAAGGCTAAACTCTTTGTATTGCTAGGGTGAAGATGAAGTTTGATGCATGTTAATGTTTAACATATTAATCCAAATGATGTGTTTATGTCTTTAACTATTCGTCCTTAAAACCACTATTTTGGTGGGCTTTTATTATTGTCTAAATCCGTCTTTATATTTGTGAGTGTTCTTGATTTTTAAAGTATAAAACCTTTTTAATCAAACTTCTCTTGAAACGTGTACGTCTTTATACAAGTAGAGATTAATAAGCCAAGGCTTGGTTAACACTATTAAGATCGTACGTCTTTATACGAAGTTATTATGCGACCAAGAATTGGTGAACTCATGTTGGGAACGGTACGTCTTTATACTTGGTCCCATTGTTACACCAGTGAGCAAAATATAATCACCTATTTAACTCTAATATAAAGCATTTTACGTCCGATGTCTTAAACCAACCCGGAGATGACCATTCAAAGAGTTGAGGGTATTTGTTGTCCTTAACGGGAGGCACTACCACTTGTTAAAGCTTTTAAATTTGCAAATCAAATGTCGTGAGGACGAGGCTCTAGCGGTGACCCGGGTCGCACATTTGTAGTAGTCATATCACTGGATTAGTCAACTTAAGATTATCACGTACCAAGCGGATTCAAAACCCAAAGCAATACTATTCGTAACCTGATCATTTCCGACCTATTTACTATCCTGTTATTTACTATTTTGTTCGTTACATTTCTGTTACACACTTCACGCACGTTTTACTTTTCTGCTATTTACTTTATCGCCATTTACTTTTCTGTCATTTACTCTCCTGTTCCACAAGCACACAAAACTTACTCACTAATTAAACCGGCTAAACGTTAATAAAAGTTAAGTATTGGAATTAGATCGTGTCCGTTGGTTCGATACTTGATTCTTACCTAAACTATATTACGCTGCGATAGGTACACTTGCCTATTGTGTGTGTTTTTAAGTTAAAGTAATTATCATTTTATAAATTTAAAACATGATCTCGTAAGACCATCATAAAAATATATTTATTATATTTTTATATATTTAAAACACAACGTATCAAGTTTTTGCAACCGTTGCCGGGGATACGGTGATTTCAAGAAAAATTCAAGTTAACGGATTAGCCTTTTTAACCTTAACATTTTATTTTTATGGTTTGTTTTGATTGTTCTTTACAACAGCTTTCATGGATAACAACTACGAGAGTTGTTATGGAGGATACCAAAACGAGTATGAGTACCACTATTCGGAGGTTTAGTGTGAGATATGTGGGGAACCCCACTACACTCAAGATTGTTATCACTATCAAGGGTATTCCATAGATTTTCACCAACCCTACTGGCAACCATATGAGGAAACCACACCGCCCCAAGATATTCAACACTCAGCTCTAGATTCCGACTCATGGACCCCAAGAAATCTGTTTCGTCATTTAGAAGAAATGAAGGATCAACTCATAAAGGGATTTCCACCAGAACAACAAGATGATTCGTTCAAAGTCCAAGAATCGGAAGTTATAGTTTCAACATCTTTAGTAGGGTCAAGTGACTCTAAGGAGCAAGAACCTTCCAACTTCACAAGCATTGATCAATCAGAAGTGAGACCGGATGATTCAAAAGAGAAGGTTACTGCAACTTTACAATCACTTCTTGACTTTTCTGAGAAGCTGGAGGCTAAACAATCAAATGAGCCAGAAGAGCAAAGACCTAAAGAAGAACTGGTGGGAATCCTCAATATTGAAGCACAAGAAGGATGTATGGGACAGTCTAGAGTTCCTGTCACTTCAGAGACAACATCATATGAAGAACCAGATTATGAGACCAACATCCAGGAGGAGATTATGCAGGAGGATGTAATCACCAACAAACAAATGACAACGGTGGCACCTCTTCCTTACAATAGTGATAGCTGGCCTGCGACCAAGCATATCAGTGAATCATTCCATGAATCACATATGCCACAGGATAAGGCACATCACTCTAAGGACCACTTTTCATGGAGGAAACAACGTTCATCAAATGAGAATTATGTGACAAATTTATCATACCGGGGTGACCGTCTCCTTCACTACATGGGATTCTTGAAGTTTGGTCCAGGAAATTTCAAATGGTGGTGGCGTGATTTAAATACACCATTTTCTTTAGGTGCTCTTCTATAGAGCATTCTAAATTTGACAGGTTTACAAAAATTTTTAAAATTTCAAATCATTCCATCCAAACTAAAATTAAAACTATAAACAGACTTTGAAAATGTATAAATCAATGATTTACCCGTTTTAGTACTAAAAATTTGAAGGTATAAAAATTAGAAAATTGGGGAAAATCTTTGATTTATGAAATTAGGCCACTTAATGGGGAAATTTGGCTCAGACCACTAGGACAAACCATCTACGACATTTGCCACGTGATCCGGCTCGTCGAAACCTTCCGTCCCCTGGTCAGGGGCCCTCTAACTCTAAACGTAGCTCAAGTTATGACTGTTTCAAGTTTGAACACTTTTTATCCTGTTTTTCTCTGTCCAGCTGGTCCAGGATGTACTCAACTAATTCCTGGATCAGCTTATTATCATTGACGCATGGTTATCAAATGGGTTGGATAAACCTCTCCATATTACAAGCCACCCATTTGACCGATTATTCCACCACGAGCTCTAAATTGGAAATTCACGAAGCACGTACGGGTCGGGCTAAAGACCCTTAAATAAACTTAGCGCTTCCGGGAGGCAACCCGATGATCATGAATAAATTGAGAGGTTGGTGCATATGGTAGAATCATGGATCTCAGGTTTGACTTTTCAAATTTAAGTTTCTCATACTTCAGCCCCAGGTATGCCCTCTAGATACTAGGACCTTAGTAGCTTAACTACTACCTTTTATTTTCCTTGTCTGCTTTTATGTTTTCCCTTATGTGTCAGGTAGAATAGCATCACCAGATAATCTCTCTACTTCTTTGAGGAATCACATTCCATCTCTACAACCTGAGGAATCGGAAACCACATCAAATTTCTTTGAAATTCGATGAAGTCTTTAAAGCAAGGTGTTGATAGCACCAATAAGTTTTGGCCTTAGGTTATACACCGAATTGACCAGGGGAGTACTAGTTTTTTTTTCTCTTAAAACATCATGCATTTAAATTCCTGCATAGTGTTTCATTACATGCATTTGTACATTGAGGGCAATGCACAATTTTAAGTGTGGGGTGGGGAATTAAGAGATTCAGGACTACTTGTAACCTTAAAGCAGTAAAATTTCAACTTGTGATTTTCTACCCATTTGACTAAAACATTACAAAAACCTACCTTTTGCAAAACCCGAAAAATTTTCAAAATTTTAAACTTTAAACCCCTTTGAGTTCGCACCTAATAAAGTAAAAGGAATACATGGCAAGTAGAAACAAATGAATATTATGCATAACGATTAGCTAAACCCTATTCCATCCGTTTCCATGTTAGGAAAATCAAGCCTATTACACAACATCAAATTCTTGGCGCAATATATAATTATTCGCATGCTCTTTCGTTTGGTGTTACTGAGTGTTTTTCGATTGAATTTTATGCATAATTAGAACGTATGTGACTTATACATGTCAAGACCATGAACTAGTAGAAGTTTGAAAGTGATTGAGGCACTAGGACTTTATTACCCTTATCCTTAAAAAATCCCAAAAATTAAAATTCGCTTAGATAACCCTTTGAGCCTTAGCCTTTTCTTTTCTACTACCCACAATTATCACCCAACCAGCTTTTTGTAAACAACGGTTATTGGCTAACTGTCTTCAAAATGGAAAAATTATCCTATGTCGTTATTTCAAGTTTCTTACCATTGAGGCAACTTCGGAAAGAATATGTTTTACTCAAAGGAATTGGAATATACACAGGTGGATGTATTAGGAAGAAACAGCTGATCTATCTACATGGAATTTATGGAAATATTATTTCAATGAAATTGAGGAAAACGGATTATTGAAGGAATTGTCTTGATATTTAATTCAAAAAAAAAGTTGGTCTTTTATCGGTTAGACCTTAAAGAGCTTTTATCGGATATGCATTCTTTTGATTTCAATTTGCTTTTCTGCCTTCATTTCGCAAAGCCTGAATTACCGCCCGAACTCCGAGAGAAAGTTTTCAAAGCAACTAGTGATGTAAGAAAACGGTGGCGCAAGCAAGAACAACTGCCACCATTCTGCGGTCTGTCAAAAAGTGCCGCCAAAAGATACGAAAAATGTGTGAAGTGTGGCAACTGGATCCACAATGGAAAATGTAGCAAGAATCAAACTCATTCCCAAAGTGAGTACACACATCTGATCAAAGTTGGAGCGGTTAGGCTACAAGTCAAAAGTTCTATACGGAGACGCAACAATGTGTACTACGCAATAAGGAAAGAGTTGGCAATAATGAGAGATCTTGGTCTTGGCAATCTGACCATAAACGAGCCCTCAGATTAGTTATACCCTCATGATCCGAGTACTGTAAAGGGACCTGTTAGTATTTTCCTTTTTAAGCCATGAAGCTGTAGCTGTGTGTTTCACGATAGTTGCAGCCCTTCAAACCTTTTAAATCCCTAAAAACCCAAAAATATTTTCATCTTCACCCCTTTATTTTTATTTTAGCCACATTACAACCCTTTTTAAAGTCTTCTTGATTCATGCATACTACTTAGTTAATTGGTGGAGACTTGATTTGCATACAAGCTTATGATCATTGCATAATTCGATTCGAACTTGAGTGTTCCACTTAAATTACATTATCCATACATATATAACCCTAGAGTTGATTGAACATTGTGAGGAGTGAAAGTTTATGCATAATTGAAGTTCTAGTAGTCTTGTCATGGATTCCATCATAGAAAAATACAAAAATGGAATAAGCAACTCAAGAGTTATCCCTGAATTTCCAACTACTTGAAGTTCCATTTCCCTTGTAAAGTTTTTAGTTATGGGTATAATCATGCATGAGTTTGCTTGAGGACAAGCAAAGTCTAAGTGTGGGGTATTATGATATGTCATAAATTATACATGTTTTGCATGCGTAATAATCTCCATATTATGGTACTAATTGATTAATAACCTTACAATTGATACTTAAAACGTTAATATTTCACAATTGCAGGTTATTCGGTGCTTCAAGATAAACAAAGCAAAAACCAGCTTAAAACGTGAAGAAATCAATCTTTTGGAGGACCAAACCCGAGCATTGACCCCCAAGAAGTCAAACCAGGTCAACACAAGCAACTAAAAGACAAAACATGAGGCAAGGAGGGGATGCACGGCCGTGCATCCCATTGCACGACTGTGCAAGGCCCAACTTGCTCTCCAAGGAACCAGTACACTGTCCCGTGTACCCTGTTTGATTCCCGAGGTGTTTGCACGCCCGTGCAATCTAACGCACGGCCGTGCATTGCTCATTTTGAGGCCTATAAATAGATGGCTTGAGTTCTTCATTCCACACACCAATTCAGATCAAAGAACACCAATCCAGACCTCGCTTGAGAGTGCAGTTCGTAGTTAGAGTAGAGAGTAGTGAGCGGAGGGGCTCTTCCTCCTTGTTCCGCAATAGGGGAGCCTACGAAACTCAGCGTTATGCTAGTTAGTATGGCCATCCGTGGCTAAAGTCTTTGTATTGCTAGAGTGAAGATGAAGTTTGGTGCATGTTAATGTTTAACGTATTAATCCAAGTGATGTGTTTATGTCTTTAACTATTCGTTCTTAAAACCACTATTTTGGTGGGCTTTTATTATTGTCTAAATCCGTCTTTATATATGTGAGTGTTCTTGATTTTTAAAGTATAAAACCTTTTTAATCAAACTTATCTTGAAGCTTTTACGTCTTTATACAAGTAGAGATTCATAAGCCAAGGCTTGGTTAACACTATTAAGAGCGTACGTCTTTATACGAACTTATTATGCGACCAAGAATTGGTGAACTCATGTTGGGAACGGTACGTCTTTATACTTGGTTCCATAGTTACACCGCCTCCCGGTGAGAAAAATATAATCACCTATTTAACTCTAATATAAAGCATTTTACGTCTGATGTCTTAAAACAACCCGGAGATGACCATTCGAAGGGTTGAGGGTAATTGTTGTCCTTAACAGGAGGCACTACCACGTGTTAAAGCTTTTAAATTTGCAAATCAAATGTCGTGAGGACGAGGCTCTAGCGGTGACCCGGGTCACACATTTGTAGTAGTCATATCACTGGATTAGTCAACTTAACATTATCACGTACCAAGCGGATTCGAAACCCAAAGCAATACTATTCGTAACCTGATCATTTCCGACCTATTTACTTTCATGTTATTTACTATTTTGTTCGTTACATTTCTGTTACACACTTCATGCATGTTTTACTTTTCTGCTATTTATTTTATCTCCATTTACTTTTCTGTCATTTACTCTCATGTTCCACAAGCACACAAAACTCACTCACTAATTAAACCGGCTAAACGTTAACAAAAGTTAAGTATTGGAATTCGAACGTGTCCATTGGTTCGATACTTGGTTCTTACCTAAACTATATTACGCTGCGATAGGTACACTTGCCTATTGTGTGTGTTTTTAAGTTAAAGTAATTATCATTTTATAAATTTAAAACCTGATCTCGTAAGACCATCATAAAAATATATTTATTATATTTTTATATATTTAAAACACAACGCATCAAACGCGCGTATGCTTCGTCGTGTAATTCACCCAACTCATGCAACTGGAGAAACCGGTGTCGTGCTGCTTGTGGCAAGTCAAGGTTGACTGCCTTTAAGGCCTAATACGCCTTGTGCTCTAGTTCCACCGGTAGATGACACGCCTTGCCATAGATCATCCTAAAGGGTGTTTTCCCTATAGGTGTTTTGAACGCGGTCCTGAACGCCCAACGCGCATCATCTAACTTGTCGGACCAATCCTTCCTATTCTTCCCGACAGTTTTCTCCAAGATCCTCTTGACTCCCCTATTCGCATTCTCGACTTGCCCACTAGTTTGTGGATGATAGGCAGTTGAAAGCTGATGGGTGACCCCATAGCGTGACAACACCTTCTCCATCTGGGCATTGCAAAAGTGCGTATCCCTATCACTGATTAGGGCTCTAGGAGTACCAAACCTGCTAAACAACTTCTTCAGAAATCCCACCACAACTCGGGCATCGTTCGTAGGTAGAGCTTGAGCCTCGACCCACTTAGATACATAGTTTATTGCCACGAGAATGTATCGGTTCCCTCTTGAGATAGGGAACGGACCCATGAAATCAATGCCCCAAATGTCAAACACTTCAACTACTTGAATCGGGTTTTGGGGCATTTCATTCCGGGATGAAATATTACTGGTTCGTTGACACGCGTCACACCGCTTCACTAACTCATGAGCATCCTTAAACACCATCGGCCAATAGAATCCAGAATCGAACACCTTCTTGGTGGTGTAAGAGGGTCCGTTGTGACCTCCCGTCAAACCCTCATGACAATGCTTAAGGATCTCTACACCTTCTTCCTTGCTCACACACCTCCTCAGAACTCTATCAGCTCCCACACGAAACAGATGTGGGGCATCCCAAATGTAGTGGTTAGCATCGGCAAAGAATTTACACCTCTGTTGTGAAGTCATGCCCTTCACCACTACACCATAAGCCAAGTAGTTTGCTATGTCAGAAAACCATGGCAAACCTTGCGCCTCGGCACTCATGTAAAGCACCTGCTTCTTGGCTAGTCTCACACTCACCATCATCAAGGACTCATGTGGGAATGTGTCCCCTATAGCTTCCTCTCGGATCTCTTCTCTACCAGGGTCCTCTAATCTCGACAGATGGTTGGCCGCCACATTCTCCGATCCCTTCTTGTCTTTGATCTCAATATCAAACTCGGAAAGCAAGAGAATCCATCTAATCAATCTAGGTTTGGCATCCTTCTTTGCGAACATATATCGAAATGCCGCATGATCAGTATAAACGATGGTTTTTGAGAGCACTAAGTATGAACAAAACTTGTCAAATGCAAACACCACCGCTAACAACTCCTTCTCGGTAGTTGTGTAATTCTCTTGAGCACTCGCGTAATAGATTGGGTGGAAGTGCTTCTCTCTTCTTTGGCCTAAAACAGCCCCGACTGCATAATCACTCGCATCACGCATAAGCTCAAAGGGTAAGCTCCAGTCGGGGGAGATCAAGACAGAAGCACAGACTAACTGCTCCTTCAAGAACTCAAATGCCTTCAAACAGTCCGCATCAAACTCAAATGGGACGTCCTTCTCCAAAAGGCGGGTCATGGGTCAGGTGATCTTCAAAAAATCTTTAATGAATCGTCTATAGAAACCCGCATGACCTAAAAAACTATGAACCGATTTCACACTAGTCGGTGGTGGAAGACTACTGATCGTGTCAATTTTTGCTCTATCCACTTCGATACCGGCCCGTGAAACTTTGTGCCCAAGCACAATCCCCTCAGTCACCATGAAGTGACACTTCTCCCAGTTAAGCATCAACTTCGTCTCTACACACCTCCTCATCATCTTTTCGAGGTTCTGCAAGCAATGATCGAAAGAACTTCCAAACACAGAAAAATCGTCCATGAAAACCTCCATGGAAGTCTCGATCATGTCCTGAAAGATGGCCACCATGCACCTCTAGAAGGTGGCTGGAGCATTACACAACCCGAATGGCATACGTCGGTACGCGACGGTACCATACAGGCATGTAAAGGTGATTTTCTCCTGATCCTCCGGTGCAATGGGGATCCGAAAATAACCCGAGAAACCATCAAGGAAACAGTAGAACTGCTGCCCTGATAGGCGCTCCAGCATTTGGTCAATGAAAGGAAGGGGGAAGTGGTCCTTCCTAGTGGCATCATTCAGTCTCCTATAGTCAATGCACACTCTCCAACCGGTGACTGTCCTCGTAGGGATCAACTCATTCTTGTCATTCTTCACGACTGTCATCCCACCCTTCTTAGGGACGACCTTAGTCCGGATTACCCATGGGGAGTCAAAAATCGGATATATGAATCATACATCCAGGAGTTTAAGAACCTCCTTCTTCACCACATCCGACATGTTTGGGTTAAGCCTCCTTTGAGGTTGCACAACTTGCTTGTGCTCCTCCTCCATCAATATCCTATGCGTGCAGAAGGTCGGGCTGATGCCCTTTATATCAGTGAGTTTCCACGCAATGGCCTGTTTATCCGCCTTCAAGACCTTAATCAATCTCTCATTCTCCTCCTTCGTCAGTGCAGCAGAAATCACGACGAGCAAACCGGCCTCGCCATCCAAGAAAGCATACTCCAAATGAGAGGGTAGCTCTTTGATCTCAAGGGATGGTGGTGCCTCAACCGAGGGCTTCTTCTCCTCCTCGTGGTTTTTATAAACCTCAAAAACCTTTGGGTACTCAGGCGGTTTACTAGTCCGGTGGCTCGGACTTTGCTCGGGGAGAGCATCAATCTCAACCTCCCGGTCTTTCTCACCCAGGTGTTGTGTGTCAAGCAGGTCAGCGCCACACACGTAGTCAAGGTAACGATCCATGTGAGATATGAAAGTGTCTAGAAAGAACACTGAATCGTCCTGACCACTAGAATTCTTCATCGATTTCATGACATCAAATGTGACATTCTCATCCCCCACACGAAGTGTGATCTTACTGTCAAAGACTTCAATCAATGCCTTGGCGGTACGCAAGAAGGGGCATCCCAAAATGAGTGGGACTCTATCGTCAACCTCCATATCAAGAATGACAAAGTCCGCGGGGAAAACAAACTTATCAACCTTCACCAACAGATTCTCCACTATTCCCCGTGGATATTTGACCGAGCGGTCGGCCAAAGATATGCTCATGCGCATAGGGCCGGATCTCCAAGGCCTAGCTTCTCAAAGAGAGAGTATGGCATCAGGTTGATGCTAGCACCGAGATCGGCCAACGCGTGGTGCAGATTCGAACCACCAAACAAACACCGGATCGTGAAGACGCCCGGATCTGCTAATTTCTCCAATGGCTTGTTCTGGACCACCGCAGAGCATCTTTCATTCAGAGTGACAGTTGAAAGGTCCTCCAGCTTCTTCTTATTTGAGAGAAGATCTTTTAGGATTTTAGCATATTTCGGCATATGCTGGAGGGATTCAACAAAAGGCAAATTAATTTTGAGCTGCTTAAACAACTCCAGAAAGTGTCCATAATCCTTAGTATATTTTTGCTGCATTAGGCAAGCAGGATATGGAACACGAGTAAGATCAACAGCGAGGGTCTTCTTCTTCCCCTCACTCTTCTCCTCCTCCGTCGGAGACTCACTATTGGGCACTATACTTGATGGGACTTGCCTCTCGTGCACCCCTCCAGGAACCTCCATCTCTATCTCCTCATCAACCAGCTCATCATCATCAAATGCCGGTGTCTGCTCAGTTTCTCCTCCCTTACCACTGAGCGTGGTCACCTCCTTCAATGTGGCTTTCGGGTTAGTCTAATTACTACCCGAAAATGAACCTCCGGATCGGATCGGTCAGTCAGCTGGCGCGCTATGTCTCCCACTCTGCTCTGCAAATCTAAAAGTATCGTGCTCCTTCAGCTTATATTGAGTCTCCTGATCCGTCTTCACCAACTGAGCAAGCAATTGAGTCTGGTTAGCTAACATCTCCTCAATCCTCTTCTCACCAGCACTGCTACCAGAATTCTGTCCTGCTTCTATATCTCCACCATACTGATTTTGACGGTTTTGAAACCCAAGTGGGTTCCCGCCAGATCTCCAATTAGAGTTGGGGTAGTTTCTCCATCAAGAGTTGAACAGAGGGGGTTTTTGGTTCCCTAGGAAATCTACCTACTCCTGTTGAGTGACAGGACAATCGATGGTATCATGACCTCCTCTACATACGTCACACTTCATCGCGCTCATCTTCAACTCCTTAATATCCTTCGCCATAGTTGTGAGTTCAGCAACCATGCTAGTCTCAGTAGTGACCTGATGAACACCTCTAGTGGCAGAAGTAGGTGTCCTAGCACTAGGAGTGGAATTCCTAGTAGAAGACTGATGTTGCTATGCATGAGAGAAACTCTCAATCATCTCCTCACACTCCTCCGGCTCCTTCTTCTGCATGATGTGGCCCCCTGCAGCAGTATTGAACATCTGTTGTTTCTCAAATGTAAGACCATTATAGAACTTTTCAACCAATGCCCAATCAGAAAGGCCATGCTGAGGACACTTTCTCAGCAGACTATTGATCTGCTCCTAAGCCATGTGGTAAGGCTCATCGGGGTCCATACGGAAAGAGTGGATCTGATCCCTCAGACGGGCGGCCTTAGATGGTGGATAATACTTTTTCAAGAATTTGGCCTTCAGATCTTCCCAAGTGGTAATGGAATCCTGGGGCAGGGTATCCAACCAAGTGGCAGAGTGACCAGATAGGGTGAACGGGAAAAGACGCAACAGGATGGCGTCATCAGTAGCGCCAGTAATGCAAAAGGTATCGCAAATACGCGCAAAGAGGGACAGATGTTCTGGTGCATCCTCATCCTCGAGTCCGTGGAACTGAGTAGAGTTACTGATAGTATTCATCACATGAGACGGAATCTGCCAAGTATTAGTGTTAGCCATAGCAGGACGGGTAATAGAGGACCTAGTACCCGTGAAACCATCACACGCCCTCTGGTGGACGGTACGCCTAGCAGGTGGATTAGCATCACCCATGTCAGCAATAGGAAGTGGAATGCGTACCTTTTTCTAAACTAGCTCGCTCAAACGACTTCGAAACTTCCGGCTGCGCTCCCGAAGCTCTCACTCAGGCTCTGAATAGGCTTCAAAGTCGGGTGATCCCTGTGAGCGAGTATGTTGCGTAAACTGGACAGAAAACAAAGGGAAAACAAACGAACTAAGAACAAAGAAAGACTCAAACTAAGACGCACACAAATAGCAATAAGGACACAAAATAAAACAAGCAAATTAAGGAAATAAACTAGAAAGGAAAAATAAAAACAAATAACCAAACAAGAACTAATCAAAGCTAATTTTGCTATCGCCGAGTGTCCCCGGCAACGGCGCCAAAAACTTGATGGCGGTCAAACGGTCTATAAAATTAAACACAAACTAACCTAGACTCTCTAGTTAAACTCTAGACAACTCTACTAAACTAGACCCCAAAGACAGGCAAGTGTACCTATCAATTGTAACACAGCTAAAAGAAGTCCGGATATCGAACCCACGAGACACTGACTCTAACGCAAATTAGACTCTAACTAGGACTTAATATTTGGTTTGGATTGGGGGGATTCTACGAACTAGGATTAAACTAGGCAAATGATACTAAAGAAGACAAACAACTATCTAACAAGGACCGGGATGAAATCAAAAAGAATGGATAGGAATACCTAGGCTGTGAATCATGAATGCTAAGCTGACTAATGGATTCCCGATCACTCTCGATCTCAGGATGTGACTAGAAGGCAACTCAAGGATTATTAAACTCACCAGTTATCGGATCACCTCATGGTATCACCGATTATGCTATATACTCGATAGACAGCTCACCTCTCAGTTACGCTATCTCAATACATCAAAGATGCAAGGAGCAATCTGAATTCACTATGTTTAACACGGATCAGCAACAATACCAGACCGCTAAGGAAACGCCCTCTCAGACAATTTACACTCAGAAACCCTAACACTGAAGACTAACCGATTACCTATCACTTTTTCATATATTTAGATAAGAAGAACACTTGATTTTAATTGATTATTAGTTGACAATACTATGGTGACTACGTCTAGACAATCACAAACTGATCGCAAACACAAAGTAATCGATCTACTACACACTCATTCATGAAAGACATTCAACAAATCATGTATGGATGAATCAACCGACAAACAATCAATAACAAGCACGCATATTCATCAAACACATCAAATCAGATCTGAACTAAAGCATAAAATCAAATCAATATCCAAAAACCAATGAAAATCCAAACTTTAACATCCAATCATCTTAAACCTAGGTAGTTCTAAAGTTTTAGCCAAGAAACATGATAACGAAAGAAGTATCAGAGTTAAAGATAACAAACAAATTCATAGAACACAGATCAAGAACAACCGAATGATTAATCGTGACCGAATGCTTGATCCTAACCCGATTTGTCTCCAATACCTTGAAACCTTGATCAAAATCCAATCTTTCTTGCCAAAATCGCCCAAGATCCAAGATTTGACGGCAATTAGTCGAACCCCTTGAAGAATGGCCGACATAATCTTTAAAAACCTAAAATTCCAATTTTTTTGGATTAGCGGGTCTCTCGCGTACCGCGAAAGACTTTGGCCGGCTCCTCGCGTACCACGAGGGCCAAAATAGTCGGGGCTCTTCCTGGCTTCCCTCGTGTACCGCGAGGGATCTTCTCTTCTACCCTCACATACCGCGAGAGACCTAAATTCTCATAAAATTATTATTTTATTTTTTTGCTTCGCTCTCCAACTCCATGTGCTCCTTTTTTCTAGGAACTAGCTTCGTTTTCCGCTTCCTTAGCACACCATAACCTCCATCTATAACCCAAACTTAGAACGAGCTCAAAACAATACAAAACGATTACAAAACTATACGAATACGCCCAAATATACACGGATAAACACATGTGTTTTGCAACACATCAAATACAAAGTGTTTAGCCGCGAATGGCCATGCTAACTAGCGTAATACTAAGTTTCGTAGGCTCCCTTTTTGCGGAACAAGTAGGAATAGCCCCTCTACTCTCTACTACTACTCTAATACTGCTAGAAACAAACTATTCTCTCTATATTTAGTTGTGTTGTACGGAATGAAGAACTCAAGCCTCCTATTTGTAGGAACTCAAAATGAGCAATGCACGGCCGTGACACCTCGGGAATCAAACAGGGTACACAGGACAGTGTACTGGGCCTTAGGGAGCAAGATAGGGCAATACACGCCCGTGCATTGGGATGCACGGTCATGCATCCCTCTCCTTCCGCCCAGTTTTGTCTTTTAGCTGCTTGTTGACTATTTTTGACCTTGGTTGACTTCTTGGGGGCAAAGATCGGGAATGATCATTCTAGAAGCTTGATTTCTTGGTGTTTTTGATAGGATTTAGCTTTGTTTATATTTGAGACACCGAATAACCTGCAATTACAAAATATAAACGTTTTAAGTATCAATTGCAAGGTTATTAATCAATTAGTACCATAATATGGGGATTATTATGTATGCAAAACATGTATAATTTACACCATATCACTAGCCTTATTTTTGTGCCTAAAAGTTTCCCTCGGGGCTCCGTCCCGAACCCTAAAAGTTCAATCCGCATTAACAGGGGGGTTTGCTATTAATAAATGCTTTGTTTTGTTAATCCTTAAAACTTACTTGAATGACACCTAAAAGTTTCACTTCTGTCCAAAGGTGATGTGATGCATGTGTAAATTTATTCAAGTCTAATTAAGCATTCTGACTTAGTGCATATCCTAATATTAACTAATTATTTTGTTATGACCTTAAAACATTATGCTTTACAAAACCTAAAAATAGAAAACATGATTAACTTAAATAACACCTAAAGTTTCACTTCTGCATAAAGGTGATGTGTTACGCTCGTAAAGTTATTTAAGTCTAACTTAAGCACTAGTTCGCCTAAAATAACCAAATGTTTCTACTTCTACCCAAAGGTGATGTGTCACATTTAGTTTTCGCAAACCTAATTATGTGTATACTAAACAATGTCTCACTTCTATCCAAAGGTGATGTGTTACATTCTTATTACACATACTTACTATTTAAACTTAAATTGTTCCTAATGCTTAAACAATTGGTCATTAACCAAAGTGAAAGCCCGTTGTTTAAGTAGAACCTAATTAATCTATTATTTTGGTGATTATAATAGACTTTTATCACAACTTCATTAATATAATGGTCCTTATTTCCTCCTGCCTTAGTCTAAGTTACCCCATAGACACTCCAAGTTCTTCTTTAGCTATTAGTATCTTATTTTCTCATATAAAATCCACTACAGCCCCTAACTTGGGAATCAAAACTTTGACTGGTGCGAACTTTTCTACTTGGAAAGATTCACTGATGCTGTCTCTCGGCTTGATGGAATTTGATCATGCATTTGACAAGCCTGCACCTGCTGATCTCACTAACAAAAGTACTGCACATGAAATCATAGTGCATGGGAAATGGGCGAGGTGTAACCGCATGGATCTTGTCTTAATGAAGAACTCCATCAGTCTGATCATCAGAGGAGCTATACCAGATTCTAAAGATGCTAAGACATATCTGGCTTATGTGGATGATCAGTTCAAGGGGACATCTAAGGCGCATGGTAGCACACTAATTTTGAAGCTGGTGACTACAAAATATGATGGGATTAACGGTATTTGTGAGCACATCATGATGATGATGAACGACATGTCCCTTAATGTAAGGCCCCAAAACCGGGAACCCTACTTGTTGGCATAAATACAGGCTAAGTAGTCATAGACTTCAAATAAACTCAATTCATTGCAGCAGAAATCAAATAGTCAACAAAGGTCAACGACCCGACCTCAAACATAATTCAAACCAAGTACTAGTATTTAAACCTCTTAATGAAACAACTGATAAATAATGTCATCACGAACACCCACGGTAACCAATTGCCATCCAGAAGCCGCCAGCTCACACCTTCTCTTTACCTAAAATACATGCTTAAAAGTCAGCTACGCTGAGTGAGTTCTATAGTAGTTCATTAGGGAACATTGAATCCCAAAACAATTATAAAAATGGTTTACATCTCAAAATGTTACTTATAAATAATTGCTCAAGAATTAAAGTAGTCATAATTATCGACACACAAGTGTATCGTGTTGTCTGGTCCGAAGACACAAGCAAACACGATCTCCCGCCTGACTGCTGTCAGACACAATAACCCGTTGACTAACGTCAACACAATATCAAGCTTACGCTTGATCTCCCCCCTGACTAATGCCAGACTCAATATCCCGTTGACTAACATCAACACAATATCAAGCTTATGCTTAATCTCCCGCCACGACTATTAAGTACGTGACACAAATAACTCGTACACATAAGCAATTCAATTAACGACAAACACGTTTTATCATAAAACACTTTCATGCCCTTGAGCACTAAAACATTATCCTCGCAAAGATCTATGCCTTAAGATACAAAAACATTTAATATCAAAGTAAGGCTAGTCACACTCCAGTTTACCCTTAATGACCATCACCTACGTGACCCAAAACTCATACACACATGCAGGCATAACAACTATAAAAAAAATACATATTTCTTGTGAAAATATCGTCTATGCATGCATTCATTTAGTAAAACTCATTTTACATGTATTCATGCCCAAAACATAAAAACAGTTAAAGGTGGGCGATAGAAACTCACCTTTGCTTATCACACTTTGATCTCTAGAGCTCGCTAATTTCTCGTGCTCGCCTTTTGGTCTCGCACCTAAAACACACACAACATATGAGTCAATCATATGACTCGACGTCAAACCTCTACCTTCATGACTAACCTTACGTCGTGCAAGACCACATGTACGTGCATGGCACCATGAATGGTGTTCATGCGTTACGTGAATCCCTCGTCCACGTTCACGACGTCCAAACTTATATGCGGCTCCACACCGGGTCCCTGAACTCGCCAAACACCACCTTCGTTCGTCTCTACGCACCTAAGTGCCTCTCCGCGTGTCACCCGCCCTTGGCCGGCTCCGCAATAACACCGTCTGGTCCCTAAGACTGTCGCTGTGGTCTTCCAGAACCACAGTCCATCACCGCAACCATCGAGCCCCCACAATGCCGCGTACGGCCTGCGGGCCTCCCCTCGCTACTGTCGTGAGCTTCGTGCTCCCACTTTGCGTCGATCCCGTCCCACCGGACCACCACACAGCCATGAACGGCCACCCCCGAGTCGTGCCACAGCCCGGTCGGCCTTATTTGGGTCTCCACCTTCTCGTGCTTCACCACCCAACCCTAGCCGGCCCTTACCCGACCTTGAACCCTTGCCGGCCTCCCAAATGGGTTCGGCTAACTCCTTTAGTCCACAAGGACATCTAAAAACAAAAACCTGTACATACAATGAATCGAGTTTGTGATTATACCTTCGATTCCGAGTGACTCGTGCAAGCCGAACCGCTAGCGGACTCGTTTCCTTCTCGCGCATGCCTCCTTCGAAACCCTAGGATCATAAAAACGATTATAGTAACGATCTGACGATCCCAACACGTAATAGATGATCAAAACTAGGAAAAATACCTTGATTCGATCAAGAACATGAATAACGACTTGCTCTCCCCTCTCCTCTCTTTCTCGACATCTGTAAGAACCCACAATGGGGTTTCCCATTGCCGTCGTACCCTCTTTAGGGTGTTCTCCCACTGATCGGGCTTGGCTGTGACACTTTTGATTTTTATTACTTGTACTCGTTCTAGACTTATCAAACAGAATTTGCATGACATTTCATTTTACTTGAAATCCTATTCATACATTGTTACAATACTAGTTCACATGTTAAACATTACATTTATGCATGACTACAAAGACTTATACTTATCTGTGATTGATTCATGGATCGCACGTAGACTTAATTGATCTGTACCCCATACTTCTCAAACATGTTTTTATAACTCATTCAATGTGAATTGATGCCTAAGAGAATTAGTTAGCACTTTCGTGCGACTGTTCGACTTTTAAACCGCTGTTCGTTGCGTACCGTCCACAGCCAACAAATTCGTCTAACATTACATTAATTTATGTTTTAAATTTTTAACATATTCATTTCTTTATTTAAAACAAAGCTTGTTTACAAAACTTTCTTTAAATAAACCCTGAAATTCGAAAAACGATCAAAAAGTCCGTTTTCTCACCCACCGACCGCCAACTAACGTACCCGAATAACGTAACTTTAACTTAAAATTTTTTAGCTAAACATACTCATTTTGTTATGACAATCAACTTTCATGTGGAAAACATTTTCCAATTTCGCTTAAAAATGCTTAAAATCACAATTTTCGAATGCACGCACTCAACCGGCCCAAGCTAGGACCCAACCCACCTACTCTTGGACCTAGCCCAAGCAAGAAATCAAAAAACTCCAGCCCTATATCAGCTGAATTTCTCAGATTTGAGCCCCCCTAAAACCCTAAAGTGTTTTCCAAGACATTCTATTTTTACACCCATTCACCCATTAGTATAAATAGGAGGCTTAGGATCTTGTTTTCTTTGCTAATTCTCCCTCAAACACTCCCAAACCCTCATAAATTTCAAAATACTTGCCCTCCCCTTGAATATTTCGAAAATCCCTTAGAGGATTCCAAGAGTTTGAAGATCAAACAAGTAAGTAACCCTCTAAAGTTCAATACCCTCTTTTTATTTCATTCTTCTTCATCCCCTCAATCTTTTTCTATTTTCTATCCATGATCACTTGATCATGTGAAAACTCAGCCCAAAAAACCCTCTAATAATCTTAATCAAACTAACATCACCAACTAACAAACAAAGGATCCCGTTTGCAATGACGGTTATGCCGTGGCATTCTGTGAATCCTCAAGATAACTATTGCAAAAGTGGCTCCGCCGATGCTTTAGTATATTCTTGATAACTTAAAATATGTTAATCATTATGTACTATCATTTATATGAACTCACACGCTAATTTAAACATAGAATCTGCTTACTCGTTTCGGCTATGCTGATTGCATTCTGTGATTCTCCAAAACACTTCTGTGAATATCATGTCTAGACCAGTGACACGGGATGTTTTGGCTAACCTAATCTGATTATATTATGTATTATAATAACATAATACCATTTGTCTAATTTTTATTTACGCGTTCGATAACCTTAAAACCTAAACGGTCCACTTAAGTGCAATCGTTGATTTTGGACAGAAACTGTGCTGACTTTAACTGAGTATAACTTGACCATAATTAATCGAAACTGAGCAAACTCAAATTCCACAACGTATTTCATCGAATTTACTTTCCAACCATAATTTGCTCATTTTTCAATTCAAAAGTATGACTCTGTAGTAGCCAAAAAGGGATAGAAACCTTTTTTCAGTACCTTCTGTCTTGTTTGACTGTTTTGGCTATGATACGAGTCTAAAAACGAAACTTGTTCGAAACGATTTAAACTAGTCACCGGTAAAATTTCATAATTTTTGGACTTCGTTTGATTTTTTTAACAAGCACGTTTCTGTTCAACTACTTTGCTGTCCAAATCTGAAAATCGACAAGAACGCTGTTTTTACAACTAACTCATAACCTTATGACCCGAACCGTCTGTCTAACACTCGTAACCATCGAACCTACCCTAAAACTAGTTTATTTATTTGCTTAGTGTCTGGTCCGTGATTCACCTCGTCTATTCGTTCAAGTCTTTTATCTTGCCTAGCTTTCAAGGTGAGACTTCATAGCCCCACTTTATTCAAGTCGTTTTGGGGGAAACATGTACGCATTGGCACGCATTAAAACACGTATTTTTCAAACAATTCTAAAACAAGTGAATCTTATATGTATGTGAATAAATGAACACAACATGATAAACGTTAAACTTACAAATCCTTAACTTGAAAATTTCAAGCAAACGGTAGTACAGATATGGGCCATAGGATGGAAACCGCGTATACTTTATGGACAACTTTTGGTTGGACATCTTATTCGTTATTAGTGCAACTTCCGAGTTGTACCACTTATTCGTTATTCATCATTTAGGTTGGATTTGCTAATCATGTGTTTGTTTTATTTTACATGCTATTTGATGAACTTGAAATATGAATTGTTACTTTTGCCAAACATATACTTTTATTAAACCTATGATTTCTCACCTACTATTTTTAGTTGACACTTGTTTTTCGTACATGTTTTAGGTGATTAAGCTCGTGATAGGTCAAGTCAAGAACACATAGGATTTGCGTAGATATCTATTGAAGAAATTCTATTTGAAGTGTTTTGTCTTTTGAACAAGTTATTTGTTTTCTTTGAATTCTAAGACTTATGAAATTGGGGTTTTAATATTATGAAACTTTAATAGTAAATGTCTTTATTCCATTGTGTTCTTTTATCAATTAATTCGAACCCATGGTTAAGATGCACGGTTGGGGTGTGACATTGCCCCTCACGCACCCATGGCCTTCCGGGCTTGGCCCGTTCGTAGTTTTCATTAAATTCCCTCTAAAGTCTCGTTAATTACTCACCACCCCTACTAGGTTTATTTATATAAAAAAGAAACCCGTTACTACACCTTTGTTAGGTCTCGTTATGATCCCGTAACATTCCGTCCATTATGTTACAACATATACACATATATACATTAATCCCGTCAGTTCTATAAAAATCGGGATGTTACACGTAAGCTCAAGGGATTAGACATGGAGATCAATGACTGTTTTCTGGTGCATTTTATCACGACCTCTCTTCCTAAATCTTTTGAAGTTTTCAAGATCAACTATAACACACAGAAGGATAAGTGGAAGATGAGTGAGTTGATTGCAATGTGCATCCAAGAAGAAGAGCGTCTGAAGCTAGAGAAACCGGATGTTGCTTATTTCATAACCGCTGATTCAAAGAAGAAGAAGAAGGGCAATTTCCATAAGAAGGAATTTACTAAGGTCCAGAAACAAGATGCAAGTGCTGCTTCCAGCTCTAAGAACTTCAAAGGGAAGTCTCACTGCAAGTTCTGCCGTAAGACAGGACATAGGCAGAAAGACTGCCCAGACTTTAAGGAGTGGCTGAGTAAGAGAGGTAATAATCTTTATATGATACTTGAGTCCTATAATTTAAATGTTCCAACTAATACATGGTGGTTTGATTCTGGTTCTATGGTTCATGTAACCAACTCATTACAGGGATTCCTTACAATCCAGAAGCTGGAAAGAAACCGAAGAACACTTAAAATGGGAAATGGAGAAAAACTAGTTGTCGAAGCCGTGGGAACCTTAGAATTAATAATGAATACTGCTCTATGTATTAAACTTTATGATACCTTATATATTCCTAAGATTACTCGAAATCTAGTATCAGGACCAAAGTTAGACATTGACGGTTTTATTTGTTCTCATGGTCATGGCAAACTTTCTATTATGTTAAATTCTCAAGTGTTTGGGCGTGGTTATCTGGATGGTGGTCTCTATAGATTAGAACTAGATAATGAGTTTTCCAAGTGTTTGTTATCATATAATATCAATGAAAACTTACCAAAGACTAAACAAAAATGTAACTTAGAAACTTCATCTGTGTTGTGGCATCAACGCTTAGGTGACATTTCACGAGAACGCTTATCTCGACTCGTGAAGGATGAAGTGTTACCATCTCTCTATTTCAATGATTTTGGAACATGTGTCAAATGCCTTAAAGGTAAAATGATATCAGCAAATAAGAAAGGTGCCACTAGGAACTCTAATTTATTAGAACTCATTCACACTGATATTAGTGGCTCTTACCCCATTGCTGGTATAACTGGCCATACTTCATTTATCACTTTTATCGATGATTATTCTCGTTATATGTACTTGTATCTTATTAAGGAAAAATCTGAATCACTTGCGACTTTTAAAGATTATAAAACTGAAGTTGAAAAACAACTTGATCTTTAAATAAAAGTTGTGAGATCAGATAGAGGAGGTGAATATTATGGTAGACATATTGAAGTGGGTTAGGCTCCTGGTCCATTTTATGAGTTTTGTAAGGGCCAGGGGATCGTGAACCAGTACACTATGCCCGGTACTCCTCAGCATAATGGTGTTGCTGAGAGAAGAAACAGGACCCTAATGACCATGGTACACGGTATGTTAGCCAACTCAGGTTTACCCTCATTCCTCTTGAACGAGGCCTTAAAAGAACCCGTTCATAAACTCAATAGAGTTCCTTCAAAGTTTGTCCATAAAACTCCTTATGAACTCTTGACAGGAAGGAAACCGAGTCTAAGATATATGAAAGTATAGGGATGTCTTGCCAAAGCTAAACTTTATAATCCTTTCTTAAAGAAACTTGACATGAAAACTGTCACTTGTTACTTCATCAGTTATCCCGATCACTCAAAGGGTTATAGATTCTACTATCCTTCGCACGTCCCTCGTATTGTAGAAACCAAGCATGCCAAATTCCTTGAGGATTTTAAGGTCAGTGGAGCAGTGAAAATCCTTATCCAGATTTACAAGAAGTACAAGACGCCGGGGGGGTAGAGATTCGTCGCTTACTTTACCTTCGATTACTCCTCTTGTACACGACACTGCACCACCTCCTCCTCACTCAGATCTTACGGCTACTCCTTTTATACCAGATAATGAAGACACATCAAACGACTGAAATGAAGACAATGTCGAACCCGATAATCAACTCAGGAGGTCGTCTAGGTCCAAAAGGCCTACTAATTTTGATGATTATGTTACCTACCTGACTGAAGCTGAAATGGATGCCGGAAAGTTTACCGATCCTACTTCTTATCATGAAGCCATTAGCAGTGATCAGTCTTCTGAATGGAATAAAGCTATGATTGACGAGCTTGACTCCATGAAGAAAAATGATGTTTAGGATTTAGTTGAATTACCCAATGGTGCTAAACCGGTAGGATGTAAATGGGTCTTCAAAACTAAACTATATCTGAATGAAAACATTGAACGTTATAAAGCGAGATTGGTTGTAAAGGGTTTCACTAAGAAAGAAGGAATCGACTATAAAGAGACCTTTTCTCCTGTCTCTCGAAAGGATTCATTAAGGATCATGAAGGCCCTAGTAGCTCACTTTAATCTCGAGCTACATCAAATGGACGTCAAAACCGCTTTGCTCAACGACGACTTGAATGAAAACATGTTCATGAAACAGCCTGAAGGCTTTAAACCTGAAGGTCAAGAACATTTAGTCTGTAAGTTGAAGAAATCCATATATGGGTTGAAGCAGGCATCACGTCAATGGTACCTGATGTCGCCCAGAAGTTCTATATAAAAACTAATAAAAACCTAACCTAGACTCCTAAGTAATAAATGGAAAACCTATGAACTAGACCGCACTGACAGGCAAGTGTACCTATCGAGTGTAGCACAGCTTAATGGTAAACCGGAATATCGAACCCTAGAGACACTGTATATAACTATACTAGACTTTGACTCGGACCAAAGATTGAATTGGTTTGGGGGGTTTACTACACTACTATTTAAACTAATGAATGCAGAAAACTAAGATCGACTCAAGCTATCAAGAACAACAACTAAGATGAAATCAAGAATGGGAAGAATATCACCTAGGTCGGAATCCTACTTGCAAAGCACAACTTCTATCGGTTATGGAAACTATAATGGATCTGGGTTTCTAAAGAAACAACTCTAGACAGCCTAGTGGATCCCTAATCACTCTCAGGGTGTCACCAACTAAGGAACCTAAAGATGTACTAACTCACCAGATTGTTGGATCACTTCTCAGGTATTTCCAACTATGATAAAGTACCCTAATAGATAGATTACCTCTCAATTTCTCCGTCCACCAGTACACTCAAAGAATGCACGGGGTAATCTCAAGATAACAACTATGATGTTGAAGCACGTTTGTGTGACAAACACTCTGGATATTGTCTTATCTTTTGTACTTGTCTTGTATGTATTATTCTTTGTATTGTATTGTCTGTACGTTTTAGTTATCGAGTTGTAATTACTAATGTATGTACTAGTCGTCTGTTTTCTCTAAGTGTTTTGCGCACTTCGCATGTGCGCAGGAATTACTTCATGCGTACTTAGCAAGTATGCAAGAATACTCTGTGCACATGTTAAGTACGCAGGAACAATTTTCCCTGCACACTTGTTAAGTGCGCAGAAATCAGGTCTAGTATAAATAGGCTAGGTTAACAGAAGATATGTACGCAGACATTTTGCACTCAGTTGTATTCTCTCTGTAACCTTCAAGTTTATAATAGACAGAGTTTTAAAGTGATTTCGTTGTCGGTTTACTTTGTGTTACTTGATTCTCCATGTACTCACGGGCATTCCGCACCTGGTCCGACTAGTCACACACTCACACGTAACGATCCGAGACACCCGGGGACCTACAAGTGACACGAAAAGCAACAATCACTAGACACCTAATACCGGCTTCCTCTCAGACAGCTGACACTCGGATTCCTAATGACGAAGACCAAACGACTAATTCTCACCTCTCGGGTATTGAACTAGGATACACATTCAATTCTAATCAGCAAACAATGACAACTCCTATGGCTACTACGTCTTTCAAACCACCCTAATCACAAACCCTAAGAATCTATGACAAAGATACGAAAATCAAACTGGCAGACAACCACAATCAACGCAAGGAATTGAAATCAACCACACAATCAGATCTAAACATGCAATAACATCACAATTATTAACTCAAGATTTCTTACAAAATCATTAATCCATTAGTTAAATCCAAAAACCGATAAAAATCGAAACATTAACAAGTATTCATCATGTGACCTAGGCAATATCAAAGTTTTAGCCTAGGATCATGCTTAAACAACCAAAACAGAAATAAAAACACAAAACCATGGTATCAAACATCCAAATCAAAGATAAAAATCCAATCTTGCAAACCTAGAACGTAAAACTACGAACCCGGGATACAATGATGCAAGCTTTAGCCTAAATATTGGCCTCCTTCTCCTCAAAATCGCCTCTGGTCTCTCTCTAGACGGCAAAAGATACGAACTCCTTGAATATTGGCATAAGAATTCTATTTAATTTGAAAATCTAGGGTTTTGCGAAAATTCCCTCTCTCACTTACCGCGAAAGATTCTGGCCAGCCCCTCGCGTACCGCAAGGGCCAAAATAGTTGGGGCGCGTATTTGGAGTCCTCGCGTACCATGAGGCTTTCTCTTCTGCTTTTCGCGTACCGCGAGAAGTCAATAATTCAACATTTTAACTTTTGTTCTTTCTGGATTCATTCTCTCGCTCGATTTCTTCACATATTCACTTGTAATCCTCCCGAGCTCCTGTAAACATACAATAAACTCAAATGTACATCAAAACGACTCAAAACAAAGATAAAACTAACTAAAAATGCACTAAAACAATGGAATAAAGATGTGTGCTTTGCACTACGTCAGTACCTAAAGTTTGATGAATTCTTGAAAAAACAAGGTTTCCTTAAGAATCAAGTGGATCAATGCACCTACCTCAAGATGAGTGGGAGCAACTTTACTATACTTGTGCTTTACGTAGATGACATTCCATTGGCAAGTAATAGTTTAGACATGTTGCATGAGTCAAAACGTTTACTCTCGCATAATTTCGACATGAATGATCTCGGAGAGGCTACTTACGTTATAGGCATCGAAATACACGGAGATAGATCTAAGGGCATTTTGGGATTATCTCAAAGAGCCTACATTGAATGGGTCCAAGCCGGGCACCCTACTGTTGGATCTCATTACTAGGTAAACTCATTAAAAACATTTAACTTTCATTTAATTAAACAGCGGAAGTCTTTCTCAAAATAGTATTATCTTTAAACTCATTAATTTACATAACGTTACCTAACGAATGCATACCAACCCGAGTAGCCCCGCTCCCAAGCCAAGATACCTCGTCTGGCAGACTCACCTGCAAAACAATCTAACATACATACAAAGTCAGCTACATTGAGTGAGTTCTAATAGTTTAATTTAACAAAAGCCAACTCATCCCTTTGTATAATTATTTCCATTCAAGACCCTCTGGTCCTTAGAAAATAGATGTATCGATTTTCATCATATAGATAGCCCTCGTTATCTTATACTACCCCGAAGGATTCACCACCCTAGACTCTACCCACTATTTTAACTCAGTAAGTCTCACCGACATAGAATGAGCTTACTACACTGATAACTCACAATCTACCATATATATTAACCATACGCTGGTTAACTCGACCAACCTCTAGACACCGACTTACCAGTCCTAACCAGGACTCTCATAACTCGACTGACTTAACAGTTGCACCCAATGTACTCTCCCGACACAACGGCCAATCTAACTCGACACATCACATTGATTCCATCTATTTATCAAGTCAATATCATCTCATACACAATCATAATATAACTCATCACTTGCATGCAATTTAACACATAAATGCACACAAACACATACCTCATAACCGCACCCTTGTCAGGGTTATCACCGACGGGATACTCGTCCTAAGCTCAGCTATACCCTTGTTACAGGACCCTGCCACTAAACATAGTGACACACTCGTCATCTACGATGACTACCCAACCACCCACACGGTGACTATATCATCTACCATACGGTGACTGACACGTCACCCATATGATGATGACCCCGAAGGATTCCGTCCTCCGCACCACTGTTGACCCTACACACGGACAACAATGCAAGCACACAAAGCAACACAAATTTACACATGATACTACCTGAACATGTACTACTACTCACAACCCTTTCACGGATCCCTTACATGTTTAAACCAACACATACTTTAGACGTATCCTTTTTAACATCTAGACACATTACCTAACCCTTTTCGAATAGGTAACTATTTGACACACAACACCATACTAACTTCTAGCCCGTATATACTATGGATACCACCTGGACCCATACAAACACGATACCCGCCGTGTCACGAGGACAACGACACAATACACACAACTTCAGGCACATGACGCATAACAGCATACTAACATCTACTTGACTCGTTAATGAACCACGTACGAGTTCCCATGCTAACTCTCCTTATATAACCATCACAGGTTTAACTAAATTCCCGACTAACTCATAAGGTGACACACACATATCATCACACTCTTGTACACTCATCCTAAGGACCCCATAACGACCCTTAGCTTCATTATTACATAATGATCTCATAAAACACTTTCAGTTTAAATCATAACTCGTAATACGTTCGTATAATAAAACATGCGAGTATGTATGATAGCCCTAAAACAGTAAAACGTTTAAAAGAAGTGATTAAAAACTCACCGGATATGCCGAGTCCAAGTCCTTGCTTTGCAACTCGCTTTACCACGCTCGAAACCCAAACCTGCCAGTGCACGAACACATGATCAGACATGTTCCAAACATACGTTGAGCAACATACAATTAAATAACCCTGATACTCAGTCTTAACTGCTCATCCTCTTCGTCCAAACCAAACCCTAGCTCCACGAGTACACGAATCGGGCCGTACTTTGTCAATTAAAAACCCGTGTTCCCGAACCGTTCTCTTCCCATGCATGTACGTAAGCCCGACATGCCAATCCCTACCCGAAAGTATCTCTATTCGGCCACATACCAAGCCCTTCTCGGGTATTATGTCACACCCACAAATTTCACTAACGGAGTTGTACCGTTTGGAAGGTGACACACCAGGATCTCAGTCATTAGTTACATCGAACGACACTATATGGGACTTAAAAGTCATAACATAAAAGCTCAGAGTTAATGCGGAAGCGTAAATGTTAATATGAAATCAAATGTAATTACACGCAACAAGCGTCAATCAATAAGTAAACCGTTTAAAATGTTTGAAATGAATGATGACAGTAGGACTCCATGCATGTCCAAAGTGTGCAACCTGTGCCAAAGCGACCTGAGAAACATGTAAAAAAAAGTGTCAACACGAGGTTGGTGAGTTCACATGTTTCAAGTTTGTAATAAGAGAGTATTTGCCAGATTATGTACATTCAATATGCATATCTATAGGTAGCTAGCCTATGTTCATGTCTTACTAAAGCGCTCGCAACCGAAGCTGACTGTTTGTGTATTTGCCTCCTGCCAGGTCTATCAACTCTGGCAAATGTGAGTATGCTAACATTTCACCCGTTTAATCTCCAATCGAGTTAGCGCGACTAACGCGGGTGGGTTTTGTCAAACCCTGTAGTACTACTAAATATTACCTCGCTAAGATCCATATTAACGGTTCGATGTATGATGAGGACTTTCTGTGATAGTGTGTCACGCTTAGCCTCAACAGTAATAACATATGAATTACAATAATCTAAAATAGTTGTGTCATGTTTTCTCCCCCAACGGGAAAAACATGTAACATAATGTTTGTCTGCGTACCTGTTTCTCCCCCACGGGGAAAACAAGTAAAAGTATGATAGTTTGTGTACATGTTTGTTTCTCCTCAACAGAAAAACAAGTAAAATATTTTTGTGTGTAAGCATGTTTCTCCCCCAATAGTAAAACAAGTAAAAAGGGGCCGTGAAACTCACCTGAGTCTGAGCATAGCGTAGTAATTTACACCACACAAGGATGCAACACTAACAGCAAATGAATTGCACGCGGACAACCTATGAATGCCCTAGAATAAGGTGTGACAATTAGGAACACGTAAGATTTTGTGGCAATGACACGGAAAAATCGAACGTCCTAAAACATACTTAGGATCAATGGTTAGACGAACTTGTCCACGAGAATAAGGATTTCTTAATATAATAATTAAAATATACGCGTTTCGTATCGAACGTTTCTAATACAAATAACAATATTTAATAAAATATGTTCGTGTGTTTTCGCCATTTAATAATGGTCTAGGAAAATAATATAAATTTTTATATTATTTTAAAGTTAGAGATATAACATGATAATTAGATTTTGCGACAAAACAGTAAAACCATTATTGTATCCGAATCATAATAACGTGGATAATAATATAAATAAATACATTATTTTTATTTTTTTTTGAAATGTTACACAATGTGGCGAAAATAATATATAAATATATTACTTTTAATTTGAATTACTGTTTGAGAATAATATGAATATATTATTTTGTTCGGGGTTATAGATTAAATAATAATATAAACATATTATTATAAAAGTGTGAAATAATATTTAAAAGTGGGTTATAAAATCAATCCCGAGCGTACGGGTGGTTTCCGAGGCTGAAAAAAATTAACATAATAATATAGAAAATGATTTTGTTTTAAAATAATACTCAAAAAGAGGCTACAAAAATAAAAGTTGCTGGTGAGGTTCGAACCCGGGTCTCACCCCCACCAGCACTCAGTCTTAACCAGTCCACCCGCTAGGGTATTCGCAACAAAACCTGGATTCGGTTCGTTTTAACATACCAAGTTACTGTGTTCTTCCCATTTGTGCGATCCGAACCAAGAACCAGTCCCAAAACCCACGATTTCGACCACGATCGAGCAAGTTAGTATAGGGTTTTGTTACTCGGGTTATAGCGAACCTGTGGTTAAGTTTAATTTCAAAATCGTCGTTAATTCTATTTTTTTAAAACCGAAACCCTAGTTCATGAACCCAAAATCAAATTGACCGAATTCTATAAGATTACTTGTTGGAATCATAGGGCTTCCAACAAACGAGTCATTGCGAGTCTAGCCCTATGATTTAATTTGGTTAAGGTGATGATTTGATTGGAGTTCGATCAAACCGAAAATGTACAGAACCCTAGAATTCAAATTCGATATTGAAAGATCGAATTAGCATAGGGCTTTTGATGAGTAAGAGATTACGAAACTACTCATGTAACTTAATTGCATTGAGGTGAAGTTTAGATCAGGGTTCGATTAATCTACTTATGTGATGAACCCTAGATCTTGATTGTAATCAATTCGATGTTGTGAGCCCTGGGTATGATAGGGCTTTCAATTAACAGATACAAACGAAGGTAAGGACGCGTTTGATTACCAGTATGGTGATGGAAATGAAGGTGTTCGAATAGGATGAGTCCCGACTTCGACGAGCTTGGCCTCCATAGTCTACGGCTTCCATCCAGATCGAAATTGTGTGTGCAAAAGCTTCTGAGGTATTCGATGGAGGTGTGATAGTGTTCAATTCGTGAGAATTATGATCAAGATTGCCGAATTTGATACGCACACAATGAGGGTCGACGGTTACAAGGTTAATGCCCATAATTGGGTTTAATCCGTGCGTAATGATAGTGTTAATTGCTCGATGGTGGTGGTTTATTGCATTAAGGGGTGAATTAGTTGCGAATTTGGATAAATTTCGATTACATTCCGTTAATCTGGATCAAGAGGAACCTGAGTTTGACTTGTCAACGAAACATAAAATACCTGATTTTGACTTTACTAAGTCAACAGAATTGACTTTGGGATAATTACGACCTTGGTCCTTGTAGTTTCAGTTTACTTATTGACAGAATTAGTCCCTGAGGTTTGAATTAGGTTAATTAGGTTAACTTTAACTGGATTTAGTTAACGGAGTTAACTGGAAAGTCCGGATTGTCACATATTACTCCGGTCCTATCCCCACCGTGCACTACCTCCACGTCCCCAATGTAAACGGCTAACTGGCCACCCCTGTGCACCACCAACGTCTTCGTCGGGCAAGGCCCTAGCCGACCACCCTTCTCTGTCCCACGTGTCACGCTGTTGTCGTCCGGTCACAACCTACACCTGCCACTTCCGGTTCTTCGCCACCCACCACGGTCGTCACCATGGTTGTCGCCTCCTTTTCATCGTGCCTCCCCCACTCGTCTACTTTCTCTCTCTCTCCTTCTCTACGACAGCCGACCACCAGTCCAACTGGTCACCACCTCATCCCACGCTCGCCGCCAGCCGCTGTCATCATCACTTACGGCTGCCCTCGAGTACCACCGTTGCTGTCGAACACCACCATGAGCCGAAACCCCAACCCTAAATCCCCATGCAAAACCGGTACAAAACATAACCAACACATGAACAAGGATTACCTTAGCGAGGTTTGGAAGTCGTTGGCGTAACTCCATCGTTGAACCGCCATTGTTAGCTCCTGTCCGGCCACCCTCCCGTCGCCGGCCTCTTTCTCCTTTCTACCTCTGCCGTATGCGCACCTAGGTCAAGAATGACCTAGGGTTGTGATTCAGTGATATATATATATATATATATATATATATATATATATATATATATATATATATATATATCCCCACGTATTACACTTCGGGTCCCTCTACTTTCACCTCGTGTGTTTCGATCTTGAGTTAGCTTTTAAACGACTAACTGTGTCTTGCTTGGTAGATAAACGCATCTAAAGTGACAGATCTCGAAATTTCCCTTCTAAAATAACGATTCGGGTCACCTTCTAACCCTAACCCATACCTTATGGGTTTTCGGGATGTTACAAGTCTACCCCCTTAAAAGAGGATTCGTCCTCGAATCCTGCGTCGGTACAAACCAACCCAACATATCCTTTCGTTCTCAAACGTGCACCAACTCCCTTTGGTGACAAGAACTTACTTGCACAATTAACAAAACTATCACTTCGCATAGCAATTCGACCACCGCCCCTGGTGTTCAAGAATTCTTCTTTAATGCCCGCATTCAATTTTGGGACTTGTAGGTTTTACCTACACGTTTCCTCACCTCTCGTTTCTCCAGCCATAGTCAAACAACTACTTTCCCAACTCTCGCTATCCCGGCACTTGCTAGAAGCTGCCTTCCATGGTTGAGATCATTAGTCGTCCTTCTTGCCTAATACTATAATCGCCATCCTATGATAATTTCACAAAACCCAGGCACCACTGCCTTACCCATTAGTGCATTAGTTTTGCCCTCTCAAACGACCTTTAGGAGCTTATGCAAAGTTGCACTTGTCTCCACAAAACTTCTCTATCATAGTATCTATTTACTTCTTTATCACGCATTCAATACGTCCCTTAAGTACGTACATACACCCAACACTAGGGTCATCTTCATCAGCTCTCATTGTTTCTCACAAGCTTACTTATCAACGTCATGTCTGAGGTGACAGCTAACCACTTGCCGTAATTGAATGCTCCACAGGAGCTCACTCTAAGCTAGTCACATGCTTACTCACATGAGCATTTCCTTTCCAGTTACTTAAGTGCAACCCTGCACTTGCCCCTCTTGAGTTTTATGTCACACCCCCAAATTCCACTAACGGAGTATTACCGTTTGGGAAGTGACAAACCAGGATCTCAGACATTAGTTACATTGAACGACTCTACATGGGACTCAAATGAAAATATCTTTTAAATCAGACTATCAATGCGGAAGCGTAAAGAAAGTAAATGCGCAAAATACACGCGCCCAAAACCAAAGTCCAAAAGTCCAAACGTCCAATCAAACAAAGTACATTAAAATAATTCAATCAACATAAATAGACACAAAGCAAAGCAGTTGAATCCCATGCATGCCCTAACGTGCACCTGTGTCTTAGCTTAGCGTCCTGAGAAAACATGTAAGAAAAAGTGTCAACACGAGGTTGGTGAGTTCACAGGTTTCAATATATAAATAAATGTTTACCAGATTTATTGCACAATCAACATAAATACCAAATGAGTAGCTAACCCATGTTCATTGTTTGCTATTACGCTCGCAACCGTAAACTGACTGTTTGTATTGCCTCCCACCAGGTCTATCAACCACGGTGCACGTTTAGGTCAATATTGCACCCGTTCGATATCCAATCGTGTTAGCGCGACTAACGCGGGTGAGGTTTGTCAAACCCAGTAGTACTACCCAACATACCTCGCTATATTCATATTTAAACGGTTCGATGTGAGGACTTTCATGATAGAGTTTACGCATAGTCATAACAATTGGTATAAAATGATGTACAAAAATCAAAAGAGTTTGTATCATGTTTTCTCCCCCAGTTCAAAAGCAGTAAAAAGGGGCCGTGAAAACTCACCTGCTTGGCGTTGAAGGTAGTTCACACTAGAAGTAAGTTTGGAACCACGAGTGTAAGTCTCAAAAGACCTACGAATGTCCTAGAATTATAAATATATAAATTAGGAACGATAAAGGGAGTTGTGACCGTGACAAGGAAAGAACGTCTTAAAGAACCGCTCTAACAAACGAGAGTGGACGAACGTGTCCACGGGTTTAGGAATTACTTTACGCGACGAGCGACGTAAATAACAATATATATATACGAGTGGTTAACATAACTAATTATTATTTAGTCTTGATTGGTCCAAGGTGTTATATAAAAATGATTTGAAATAATATAAATATATATTATTTAATAATACAAGTCACAATTCGAAAATAATATAAACATATTATTTTACACGCGTTTACGGTTTAAAAATAATATAAATATATTATTTTTTTACTTATTAATAATAAAAGTGCACAATTTATAAAAATAGTTATAATTTATAAAAATAAACAAAATATTTAAATCCCGAGCCTATGGGTTGTTTTCCGGTTTAAAACCCATTTATATAATGATATAATATTAAAAGATTTGATTTTTATTAATTTAGTATTCCAGAAAATTGTTTAAAAAAAGAATGTGGGAGCCCGGCCTCGAACCCGGGTCTCTCCCACACAGACACATCGTTTTAACCAGTCCGGCCGCTAGGCTATCGTGTTAGATTCCGGACTGAAACGGTTTTATGATACCAGTACTTGTGGTATCCCTCCCCAAACACACCCGCGATCAAAACTATCCCAATACCCACGATTTCGACTTCGATTAAACATAGGAATATAGGGGTTTTGTTCAACGAGGGTTTGCGAAACTATGGGTGAGTTTAATTTCAAAAACATCGTGTTTAAGGCCGTTAATTTACAGAAAAATGGGTCGAACCCTAGCTTATGAACACGGTTCTGATTTGATCGAATTCGATGATGAAAACAGTTGGATTTATGGGGTTTTTACTCATTAGAGGCTTGCGAATGTGTATGAATAGTTTAATTAGATTAAGACTGATTCTAGAATCAAAACCCCCAAATTATCGTATGAACAAACCCTAGAATCTGGATCATGAAAAATTCGATGTTCTGTGATTAAATTGATATAGATCTTTCATTGAGTAGAGAATTACGAAGCTAATGAAACATTTTAATTGAATTTATACTGAGTCTAAAGCAGGGTTCGAATATACTGGTTTTATATGAACCCTAGGTTATGGTTCATGATCCATTCGATAATATAATTCCAATTAACCATAGGGTTTTCAAAGAGTTACTGTTTTCGATTCTAACCATACCAATTAATTGAATTAAGATTATGTTTAGATTAGGATTCGATCAAACCGTATTTATATGAACCCTAGAATCGGGTTCTTGATATAATTGATGTTGTAAGCCTCATTTGACATAGGGCTTTCCATCAAGAAGTAAAAACGAAGGTGAGGGTGTATTCAATTACCGTAAACAAGTGTGAATTGACTGAGATCGATTAAAACAGTTGCCGAATGTGGTATAGGTTGCCTCCGGTGTCTTCGACTGTTACTCCGGTCAATTTAGTTGATGCAGAAGCTTCAAGGAGGATCACCGAGTGTGTGCAGTGGTTCAATTACAAGGAAAATAAACGAATTGAAACGCATTTGATAGAAGTCGAAGAGGGTAGCGACGGTTATGAGTTGAATACTCATAATTGAGTTTTAATTCGATTAAAGCCGGTGTTAAAGATGATAATGATGATCCAAAACGATAAGGTCGTGGGAATCGGTTTCAATACTAACGGATTTCAACTAGAAACGGTCGGGTTCATGCAAAATCGCGGTGTTTGACTTTCTGAAGTCAACAAATCAAGGATCGGAGAATTACAGAACTAGTCCCTGAGGTTTCCTTCAGAATTGAAGTTTGAGACTTGGCAGATTAAGTCCTTCTAGTTTAAATGGAGTTAACTCTTGGTTAATTTTGACTTTTAAAGTCAACAGAGTTGATTTTTACTTTCCAAAAGTCAACAGAATAGTTTAGGGTTATGACATAACTAGTCCCTGAAGTCTAAGTTTGGAATATTGACAGAAATAGTCCCTGAAGTTTGAGTAAAGTTAATTTCAGTTAACTTTAACTGGATTTTGTTAACGGGGTTAACTGAAAAAGTCGGATTGTCACATCATTCCCTAGTTGAAAGAATTTTCGTCCCGAAAATTAAAATAACTAAGATAAAAAAAAATTTCCTGGGGTTTCACATCATTCCCTAGTTGAAAGAATTTTCGTCCCGAAAATTAGATAGTACCTTAGGGATTTGACGCGGAGTGCTTGAACAGATTAGGATATTTGCGCATCATCTGATCCTCGCGCTCCCAAGTGAATTCTGGTCCGCGTTTCGAGTTCCAACGGACTCGAACAATAGGGATCTTACTGTGCTTTAACGTTTTAACTTCCCTATCCATAATTTCCACAGGTTCTTCGATGAAACGTAACTGTTTATCAACATGTAGTTCCTCTAGAGGAACTGCGAGTGATTCGTCTGCCAGGCATTTCTTTAAATTCGAGACATGAAAGACGTTGTGCACACCACTAAGTCTTTCAGGTAGGTCCAGTTGATACGCGACTGGTCCGATTCTCTTTAATATTTTGAACGGTCCAACATAACGAGGATTCAGTTTTCCTCGTTTCCCGAAACGAATGACACCTTTCCAAGGTGAGACTTTGAGTAAGACCATGTCACCTATTTGAAATTCCAAAGGTTTACGACGCTTATCGGCATAGCTCTTTTGACGATCACGAGCTGCCGCCATACGGTTTCTAATTTGAACGATCTTTTCGGAAGTTTCAAATACAAGTTCAGGACCTGTGAGTTGGCTATCCCCAACCTCGGTCCAACAAATGGGAGAACGGCATTTCCGCCCATAAAGTGCTTCAAATGGAGCTGCCTTGATGCTAGTGTGATAACTGTTGTTATAGGAGAACTCCACCAATGGTAGGTGAGACTCCCAAGTGTTACCGAAATCGATCACACAAGCTCGTAGCATGTCCTCCAGAGTTTGGATAGTACGTTCAGTTTGGCCATCAGTTTGAGGATGGTATGCTGTGCTCATATCTAGATGCGTGCCTAATGCTTTATGCAATGATTGCTAGAAACGGGAAGTGAATCGTGCGTCACGATCCGAAATAATAGAGATTGGCACCCCGTGCCGAGAGACTACTTCTTTCAAGTATACTCGAGTGAGTTTATCCATTTTGTCAGTTTCTTTGATGGCTAAGAAGTGGGCAGATTTTGTTAGGCGATCAACAATTACCCATATAGTATCACATCCGATAGGAGTTCGGGGTAATTTGGTAATGAAGTCCATGGATATTTGTTCCCATTTCCACATGGGAATTTCAGGTTGATGTAGGAGACCGGACGGTTTTTGGTATTCAACTTTGACCTTCGCGCAGGTCAGACACTTACTAACATAAGTGGCTATATCGGCCTTCATCTTCGGCCACCAATATAGTACTTTTAGATCATGGTACATTTTATCGGAACCCGGATGAATGGAGTAACGAGATTTATGAGCTTCATCCATGATTAATTCCCTTAAATTTCCGAACACTGGAACCCATATTCGTTCGAAAAAGTAACGAATTCCGTCAGATTTTACTTCAAGTTGTGCTTCCATGCCGCGTGTACCTTCTAACGGTAGGTTATCTTCTTTCAAGGCTTCAAGTTGAGCACTACGGATTCTGTCAGGCAATCCAGGGTGAATAGTGAGTTGTAACGCTCGAACTCGTTTGGGTTTCGTTTCTTTTCGGCTTAGTGCATCAGCCACGACGTTAGCTTTACCCGGATGATAACGGATCGCACAGTCGTAATCATTTAAAAGTTCAACCCAACGACGTTGTCGCATGTTCAACTCCTTCTGCTCGAAGATATGCTGGAGGCTCTTGTGGTCGGTATAGATGGTGCATTTGGTACCGTACAAGTAATGTCTCCATATCTTAAGTGCAAAAACTACTGCTCCCAACTCTAGGTCATGAGTGGTGTAGTTTTTCTCGTGAACCTTTAACTGACGTGAAGCGTATGCAATTACCTTTTCGCGCTGCATTAAGACACAACCCAGACCTTGAATAGACGCATCACAATACACCACAAATTCATCGGTTCCTTCCGGAAGAGCTAAAATAGGTGCACTGCAAAGTTTCTGTTTGAGATGTTGGAAAGCTGATTCTTGGTTATCGCCCCAATTATAGGCTTTTCCTTTTTGAGTTAGGGCGGTGAGAGGTTGCGCAATCTTTGAAAATCCTTCGATAAAACGACGGTAATATCCAGCCAATCCCAGAAATTGTCGCACTTCAGTCGGACTCGTCGGTGCTGCCCAATTCTTGATGGCTTCTATTTTGGACGGGTCGACATGTATCCCTTTTTCATTTACCACATGCCCTAGAAATTGAACCTCTCGAATCCAAAATTCACATTTGGAAAACTTAGCATAAAGTTGCTCTTGCTTAAGTAGTTCCAAAATTAGACGCAGATGTTCTTCATGTTCTTCCTCGTTCTTGGAATAAATAAGGATGTCATCGATGAAAACGATAACAAACTGGTCAAGGTAAGGCTTACGCACATGGTTCATGAGGTCCATGAATACCGCGGGTGCGTTGGTTAAACCGAAAGGCATGACCATAAATTCGTAATGGCCGTACCTTGTCCTGAATGCAGTTTTAGAGATATCTTCTTCTCGGACTCTTAACTGATGATAGCCGGACCTAAGATCTATTTTGGAATAGAAACTTGATCCATGGAGTTGATCAAAAAGGTCATCAATACGAGGTAAAGGGTAGCGGTTCATGATTGTAACTTTATTCAGCTCCCGGTAATCAATACACATACGGAACGTACCGTCCTTCTTCTTGACAAATAATACCTGAGCTCCCCATGGTGATGAACTAGGTCGGATGAAACCTTTATCCAATAAGTCTTGCAACAGAGTGGACAGTTCCTGCAATTCACTGGGTGCTAATCGATAAGGTGCCCGAGCAATCGGTGCTGCTCCGGGTGCTAGGTCAATTTGGAATTCAACCTGATGGTGTGGTGGCAGACCGGGCAGATCCTCGGGAAATACTTCCAAAAATTCACGCACAACGGGAATATCTTCGATCTTCTTCTCTTCTGACGGCTGTTCAGCAACAAGGGCCAAAATGGCCGTATGCCCCTTTCGAAGACATTTTTGTGCTTTCATGAAGGATATGATACCCATGACAGTACCAACCCTTTCGCCCTGAACTGAAAGAATTTCTCCACTCGGGAGGGGTATGCGAACGATTTTCTCATGACAAATGATTTTCGCTTGGTTTCTAGACAACCAATCCATGCCGACGATTACATCAAAACTACCAAGTGTGACCGGCATAAGGTCGATATCTAGAATATGGCTAGCTAGATCAAGCTTACAACCCTTAAGAATGTGGGTTGCTTCAATTATTTGGCCGTCAGCTATCTCTATTACATACTTAGCTTCTAACAGAGTTGGAGTTCCTTTTATCATATCACTAAGTTTCTTAGATATAAAACTCCTATCGGCACCAGTGTCAAAAAGGACAGAAGCAAAGTAATTATTTAAGAGAAATTTACCGGTGACCACGTTATGATCGTAGCGAGCCTCTCCGGATCCCAGTACAAAAGCTCTTCCTTTCGCCCCATTTCCTCCATTACCACCGTTATTACCGTTATTCCCACCATTGTTGTTTTGATTGGGGTTGTTACCATTGTTGCCCTGGTTATTACCGTTACCACTACCACTGCCATTACCATTTCCACCCTTTTTCAACTGAGGACAATTCCTTTGAATGTGCCCCTCTTTACCGCACTGAAAACATCCCCTCGTGAATCCCTGTGATTGAAATGGTTGTTTGTTCGGGAGTGCAACTCTACAGTCCTTTGCAGCGTGGCCCATTTTACCACAACGCTGGCAACGTTGTCGGTAACAAGTGCTCATGTGGTGATAGCCGCATTTGTTGCACTTGGGGTACCTCCCAGCATATTCCCTTGATTCGGACCTGATGAGGTCGTTTGATTAAAGTTTCTAGCATGCTCAAGCTTTCGCTGTTGTTGGTGCTGAGGTTGATTGGGTTGGGATCCTTTAGAATTTGAGTGGTTGTGTGAGTGGGAGTGATGGTCGAACTTGCGCTTATTGTTGTCGGTGGGTTTAAAAACCGAACCTCTTGGAGGTAAAGTTCCCTGTGCCACTGCCTGATCGGTCAATTTGTGAGCAAGTCTGATGGTCTGTTGGATGGTGGTAGGGTTGGATGAGGTAACCATGCTTTGAATCTGAGGTACCAAACCTCCAATGTATAGTTCAATCCGTTTGTAATCCAGAGTCACCATATGTGGGCACATGGTGGCAAGTTCGTGCGAACGGGTGGTGTAGAGTTCAATTTCTGAACCCTCCATCTTAAGGTTCCAGAACTCTCCTTCTAGCTTTTGAATTTCATCTCGTGGACAGTATTCTTCTTTCATCATGGTTTTAAATTCCTCCCACGGGAGTCCATTTGCCATTGCTAGTCCCAACATTTGAACTTGGGCATTCCACCATGTTAGGGCCGGGCCTTCCAGAGTTCCAGCAGCAAATTTCACTTGGTTAGCCACGGGGCAGTTGCACATGGCTATTACTGATTCAACCTTCTCAAACCAGCGAAGTAATCCAACTGCTCCTTCAGCTCCACTAAAGGTGTGGGGCTTACAGTCCATGAATGCCTTGAAAGTGCAGGCTAGCTGTTGATTTTGCTGATTTTGCTGGCCTGGATTTAGAAATACGAATTGAATTGGAATTATAGAGTTTAGAAAGATATTCTTAGGAAAAGGGATTGACACTACTAGTCAATAGTTGAAAGCCTTTACCTGCAGCATTCTGTGCTGCTAGGGCCTCTGCCACACTATTGTTTATCAAAGCTGCTAGTTCTGCTGTCGTCATGTTGATGGTACCACGACCACCGGTACGACCTCCTCGTCCTCTCCCAGACATATTTCTTCACAATCACAAATGAAAACAATGAGAAATACACCGCATATTAAACATTATTCAGGTACGGGTAAGGAAATACAACATCTAATATTTTGAAAATTAAATAAATTGTAAGGCTACAAAATAAATAACTCAAATATTAAACTTCTCATGCTTTTATTGGATGGGAACAACCTTACCCATCTAGGTTTGAAAAGGGAAATAACATAAGCAAAAACAAACATGAAAAGGAAGATAGAATAGGAAGATCCTCAAATATCCTCGTCATCAGAAGAGACATATGACTGTGCATCATCAATCTCCACTGGCTCTTCCTCAGCTGGTTCCCCCTCTAAGGGTTCCTCCTCGAAGGGCTCCTCCTCAAAGAGCTCTTCCTCAAAGGGTTCCTCCTCATCGTCAGATACTGGAATGTCTTCCGGGTGTAGGGCCGCTTGCAGTTGGGCTTCCAAGTGAGTCACCCTTTCTTGAAGGCCTTCAGCAGTGTGGTTAGCCACATGTAGCTGAGCTTCCATAGCAGCTAATCTCTCCAGAACTCCTTGCATATCATCATCCATAATGTCAGCCCTCGTCTCTAGGTGTGCTACACGATTCACTAAAAGGTTGTGGACATGGTCCGTTGCAGCTAATGTGTGAGGGTATAGTCCAGTATGCAATCCTAGTTCTCTATAACCAATGGCTCTGATACCAATCTGTCACACCCCCAAATTCCACTAACGGAGTACTACCGTTTGGGAAGTGACAAACCAGGATCTTAGACATTAGTTACATTGAACGACTCTACATGGGACTCAAATGAAAATATCTTTTAAATCAGACTATCAATGCGGAAGCGTAAAGAAAGTAAATGCGCAAAATACACGCGCCCAAAACCAAAGTCCAAAAGTCCAAACGTCCAATCAAACAAAGTACATTAAAATAATTCAATCAACATAAATAGACACAAAGCAAAGCAGTTGAATCCCATGCATGCCCTAACGTGCACCTGTGTCTTAGCTTAGCGTCCTGAGAAAACATGTAAGAAAAAGTGTCAACACGAGGTTGGTGAGTTCACAGGTTTCAATATATAAATAAACGTTTACCAGATTTATTGCACAATCAACATAAATACCAAATGAGTAGCTAACCCATGTTCATTGTTTGCTATTACGCTCGCAACCGTAAACTGACTGTTTGTATTGCCTCCCACCAGGTCTATCAACCACGGTGCACGTTTAGGTCAATATTGCACCCGTTCGATGTCCAATCGTGTTAGCGCGACTAACGCGGGTGAGGTTTGTCAAACCCAGTAGTACTACCCAACATACCTCGCTATATTAATATTTAAACGGTTCGATGTGAGGACTTTCATGATAGAGTTTACGCATAGTCATAACAATTGGTATAAAATGAAGTACAAAAATCAAAAGAGTTTGTATCATGTTTTCTCCCCCAGTTCAAAAGCAGTAAAAAGGGGTCGTGAAAACTCACTTGCTTGGCGTTGAAGGTAGTTCACACTAGAAGTAAGTTTGGAACCACGAGTGTAAGTCTCAAAAGGCCTACGAATGTCCTAGAATTATAAATATATAAATTAGGAACGATAAAGGGAGTTGTGACCGTGACAAGGAAAGAACGTCTTAAAGAACCGCTCTAACAAACGAGAGTGGACGAACTTGTCCACGGGTTTAGGAATTACTTTACGCGACGAGCGACGTAAATAACAATATATATATACGAGTGGTTAACATAACTAATTATTATTTAGTCTTGATTGGTCCACGGTGTTATATAAAAATGATTTGAAATAATATAAATATATATTATTTAATAATACGAGTCACAATTCGAAAATAATATAAACATATTATTTTACACGCGTTTACGGTTTAAAAATAATATAAATATATTTTTTTTTTACTTATTAATAATAAAAGTGCACAATTTATAAAAATAGTTATAATTTATAAAAATAAACAAAATATTTAAATCCCGAGCCTATGGGTTGTTTTCCGGTTTAAAACCCATTTATATAATGATATAATATTAAAAGATTTGATTTTTATTAATTTAGTATTCCAGAAAATTGTTTAAAAAAAGAATGTGGGAGCCCGGCCTCGAACCCGGGTCTCTCCCACACAGACACATCGTTTTAACCAGTCCGGCCGCTAGGCTATCGCGTTAGATTCCGGACTGAAACGGTTTTATGATACCAGTATTTGTGGTATCCCTCCCCAAACACACCCGCGATCAAAACTATCCAAATACCCACGATTTCGACTTCGATTAAACATAGGAATATAGGGGTTTTGTTCAACGAGGGTTTGCGAAACTATGGGTGAGTTTAATTTCAAAAACATCGTGTTTAAGGCCGTTAATTTACAGTAAAATGGGCCGAACCCTAGCTTATGAACACGGTTCTGATTTGACCGAATTCGATGATGAAAACAGTTGGATTTATGGGGTTTTTACTCATTAGAGGCTTGCGAATGTGTATGAATAGTTTAATTAGATTAAGACTGATTCTAGAATCAAAACCCCCCAAATTATCGTATGAACAAACCCTAGAATCTGGATCATGAAAAATTCGATGTTCTGTGATTAAATTGATATAGGTCTTTCATTGAGTAGAGAATTACGAAGCTAATGAAACATTTTAATTGAATTTATACTGAGTCTAAAGCAGGGTTCGATTATACTGGTTTTATATGAACCCTAGGTTATGTTTCATGATCCATTCGATAATATAATTCCAATTAACCATAGGGTTTTCAAAGAGTTACTGTTTTCGATTCTAACCATACCAATTAATTGAATTAAGATTGTGTTTAGATTAGGATTCGATCAAACCGTATTTATATGAACCCTAGAATCGGGTTCTTGATATAATTGATGTTGTAAGCCTCAATTGACATAGGGCTTTCCATCAGGAAGTAAAAACGAAGGTGAGAGTGTATTCAATTACCGTAAACAAGTGCGAATTGACTGAGATCGATTAAAACAGTTGCCGAATGTGGTATAGGTTGCCTCCGGTGTCTTCGACTGTTACTCCGGTCAATTTAGTTGATGCAGAAGCTTCAAGGAGGATCACCGAGTGTGTGCAGTGGTTCAATTACAAGGAAAATAAACGAATTGAAACGCATTTGATAGAAGTCGAAGAGGGTAGCGACGGTTATGAGTTGAATACTCATAATTGAGTTTTAATTCGATTAAAGCCGGTGTTAAAGATGATAATGATGATCCAAAACGATAAGGTCGTGGGAATCGGTTTCAATACTAACGGATTTCAACTAGAAACGGTCGGGTTCATGCAAAATCGTGGTGTTTGACTTTCTGAAGTTAACAAATCAAGGATCGGAGAATTACAGAACTAGTCCCTGAGGTTTCCTTCAGAATTGAAGTTTGAGACTTGGCAGATTAAGTCCTTCTAGTTTAAATGGAGTTAACTCTTGGTTAATTTTGACTTTTAAAGTCAACAGAGTTGATTTTGACTTTCCAAAAGTCAACAGAATAGTTTAAGGTTATGACATAACTAGTCCCTGAAGTCTAAGTTTGGAATATTGACAGAAATAGTCCCTGAAGTTTGAGTAAAGTTAATTTCAGTTAACTTTAACTGGATTTTGTTAACGGGGTTAACTGAAAAAGTCGGATTGTCACATTTTACTTTCCTCGTTGATGCTTCACTATTACCATACGATCACCGACAGTGCCTCATTTATACTGTACGAACATGAAGTCCGTCTGCTCACAAGCCTTAGCTATTCGTCGTCTCGCCCCGAAAAACATCCCTACTCATCTGGTGTTTCACCTCGACTGAATCCTGCATATGGAACGTGTTCCATGAAGGTCCTTCATCACCTTGTTAACTCCGTGCTGAAATCTTCAGTGTCAACACCTTGTTCTCATCATAAAAGTTTATGGTCAAGCTTCCATGTAAACGCTTTCATCATCTACTCTACAGCTCCGCCCATTGGCTTCGTGCTTCGAATTCCCGAGATATAAGCATAGGCATCTCGTAAGAGCACCTCACTAGTAGCCTAGAAGACGTCAAAACTTATCGCACCACCTCGATCTATCAACGTCGAGAAAATTGTCAAGATAGAAATACTATACTTGAGCACACTAACCACCCGTACCATGCACGACTAAGCGTGTACTACAAGTACACACTGACACACATATCTACATAACACACAATGTTCTACACATGTACTAGTAACCCCCAAACTCTAAACACACATCATGTGCACACACACAACTGCTAGGTCTGAGTAAATCTACGTGCATACAATATGACCTCGTCATTTATGGGCACACAAACTCCTGAACCTTATCTCTTACTCACTATAACAGTAGCCCCTGCCACACGTCATCATATACTCATACAGAGTTTAGTTGGTCGTGCCCATACGGGTCATACCCATAATTCAAGACGACACACTACTCAGTCTAAACACAAAACATCCCTAAACATTCATGCACACAAGATATAAAATATCTTATTTCCCCACAAGATCTGGTCCTAAACATGCATACCCAATCATAAGGTATGTAGCTACAGTTTCCCACAGGACCTTGTCCTGAACATTTATACATAATAAAGATGTATACTTAAAATTTCCCACAGGACCTTGAACAATTACACAAGGTGCAACACACCCCTAATGTTTCAAACATCACCTAAACATAACACATAGGTGGCACTATCTTAAGACTGTATACACACAAAAAAAAATCAAAACTCCGGTCTACACCGGTCTACTCATACAGTCTAATCAACCAAGCTCTAGCATCACATCAAAGATTACATTTAGTATGAACTCACGTTGTTCAAAAGTTAATCACATAATCACACATAATTAACACCGCACCACAAATAGCAAGCTATCACGCATGCAACTATCATTAACTGCGTTTTAAACCATCCCATGGTAAGATTCACTGTCAAGGTTAAAATCAAGCAATTGAAAAACCAAGAACAGATATTTCATCACAAAAGTGCCCGACAGCCACTACTCAATTGCTCTAGTCCTCTCGTGGTAACCATCACTACTCTAATCACTGGATAATTCAAAGTTATCACCCACTTGTTCCTCGTCGTCAGATTCCTCCACCCGTCCGTTTCCCGTTCCCGAATCATGCCTCGGAGGCTGATGCCTATCCGTAAATGCGTTCCTTCCTCGCCAACCACTTCTCCTGTAGAAGGAGCTACTAAGTCCAACCCTCATAACTGCCCTGGTAGTACTAGGAGCATTAGGCGTCGGAAGCGCCAAGATCACCTCATATGCTGGTAGCTCTTGCTCATCCTCAGTCGCCGGTGGAACCACCGTCAACGGAACAGGTGCTAAAACACGTCTTCTCTAGAAGAAAATCGTATGAACAGCAGTCGCACGTCTAGCCCGCCTTTCTGTCGACCACCTGATGAGAGCTCCTCGCCTAATCCATCTAGTCTGAATCATCATGGCCATCAGTACATGCACAAGATAGAACGTTGGAGTGATTACTATAGGCATCAGATTCAGAATATGAGAGTAATCATAGACTGCCAAATCGCGGTGATCAAATGCAATTTGGTGGTCCACATTACTGTTCGGATTCTAAACCTTCCCCATCATATTCACACTAGCTTTCTATCTTTCACACACCCCGGATGCACATGCATCCCACACAACTCACATAGCACCACTTAACAATCTAGCATGTCATATTTATCATAATTTCACACCAAACAAGGTTACACAAAATCACTAAATCACATCGATATGCCAAACTATCTCACATAGTTACAATTAATGCTACTCCGTATTACCCAACTCACATCATAGTCTCATTTAATCACACCACACAACTTCACGTAGTTCTACATACTATTACAGCAAATAGCACACATCATGTTCCCACATGGAACCATAAATCACTTACTCACACCAATCGCTTTACCTAGTGTAACACTACACAAATGGTAAATAATAACTATTGCTCAACTCGAAAGACGTACCTCTTGGCTCGCATTTACTCGTGGAGGCATTCGTTTCACCTTTGTCCCATTTTCAGTTTAAGTTAAGGCATTTTATTTGTTTAAAAACACCCGTTTTCTCTTAAACCTCGGCTCTGATACCAACTTGTAAGGCCCAAACCGGGCACCCTACTGTTGGATCTCATCACTAGGTAAACTCATTAAAAACATTTGTAGGGCCCCTTATCACGGGTAACCTCACCTGTTGGGTTTACTCATAAACAAAGTCATTAATACTGAACTTTAAATTTAACACGTTCAATTAACAACAAAAACATTCATATTTGAGTACGTTACAGCGGAAGTCTCAACATTTAAAACATACATCAATGTTTAACAAAAGAAAACATAAATCGGAATGTCAGTCTCTAGCCGGGCAGCCTTCACGCCTTCGCACGACCCTTTTCTTTGTTACCTGAAATGTATACTAAAAGTCAGCTAACGCTGGTGAGTTCTAGTTTAAAAGATTAGATATAAACATTATTTCTTCAAAAGTATACATAAGTTTATATATAAAGAACATAAATACGTATTCTTAACTTTTGACTTTTCTTTCATCATTCTTGAGTGACTACATTGATATGCATTCACCTTTAGTTTTTCCTTAACATTCATTTGGTCATACACATAAGGGTGATCAACCCGTCTTTTACTACGTATGTCACAAAGACATACGCCATGAAGCTACCGTCGTAGCCCTTTGACTCGTTCGGTCCTAGAAACCGTCCGCCTTAAAACCGTCCGGCCAACCTTCGGCCGTCCGTCGTAAACCGTCCTACCGTCGTAGTCCGTCCTTTTCGCCCGTCTACCCGAAGGTATCCGTTTCCCATATGCTACCATGTTTGCAACCGTTCTACATATGATTTGGCATTTGCTTCGACCGTCCATTAATGCCCCTTTTTATTTCCTAGCTGATGAAGGAATATTTTTGTACCGGTTGCAAGATAGTCACGTGGTCGTCCGTCTACCGTAGTAGCCGTTAGCATCGAAGCGTCCATAACATTCATGTATATTCATAACATGCAGTATATATATTATATAAGGCAAGATTTCATTCATTCATATTTTGTCATTCTTTCATTCATACTTTGTAAACATACGTTTCATTCTTTGTTCATAATTCATTTTCATATATATATATATATATATATATATATATATATATATATATATATATATATATATAAATATATATATTTGTATATCACGTATGATCACATTGGCATTCATAGTATTTATTCATTTAGTGTATACACTTCAGCCCCAAAACATTTAATAAGGTTTGCACATAACATAGAAAGGGGCACATAGAACTCACCTGATGAGCTAGTCTGGGTTGTCCTAAACAAAGTCCAACAACGTCACTTCTGATCTGAATTGAGTAGTTAAATACACATCAGACCTAATCTCGACTCTAACGGTTTAATCATTCTAAACATACTGACTTTACTTAACCATTCTGATGCCTGCGCACTTGGTAAGTACGCAGACTTTACTTCATGCGCACTTGGTAAGTACGCAGACTTTACTTCATGCGTACTTGATAAGTACGCAGAACCCTTCTTCCTGCGTACTTGATAAGTACGCAGGATCTGATTCAGGCGTAAGAACCCTAACTTTTTGCATGCGGGTCTGATCATGTCAATATCTAAATTTTCCTTGATCAGAACGTTCGGTTTTTATTCTAGATGCTAGATCTTTGTTCATTTTCAAGTTTCATCCATAAAAACTTCACCTATTTAGCTAAAACCAAAAATCCTAAAATAATCATAAAAACTCAGATTATGATCGAACGCTTACCTAGATTGGAGTTATGATTCAGAGAAGATGATCACGAGCACAGTAGCAACGTTCTCCTGAATTCCCGAGTTGATCCGTCACTTTCTCTCTCTAGAACCAAGCTCCCCTTTCTCTCTCTAGATGGTGAAATGAAATGAATTGTGGCAGCCTTTGGCCCGTTCGAGCCGAACCCAAGCCCATCCATTTTTCTTTCGTTTCTTGACGTTTAAATCTCTATCGTATTATTAATTACTTATTTACTATTTTTGGGATGTTACAACATTTAACTTTCATTTAATTAAATAGCGGAAGTCTTTCTCAAAATAGTATTATCTTTAAACTCGTTAATTTACATAATGTTACCTAACGAATGCATGTGCACCAACCCGAGTAGCCCCGCTCCCAAGCCAAGATACCTCGTCTAGCAGACTCACCTGCAAAACAATCTAACGTACATACAAAGTCAGCTACGCTGAGAGAGTTCTAATAGTTTAATTTAACAAAAGCCAACTCATCCCTTTGTATAATTATTTTCATTCAAGACCCTCTGGTCCTTAGAAAATAGATGTATATATTTTCATCATATAGATAGCCCCCGTTATCTTATAATATCCCGAAGCATTCACCACCCCAGACTCTACCCACTATTTTAACTCAGTAAGTCTCACCGACATAGAACGAGCTTACTACACTGATAACTCACAATCTACCATATATATTAACCATACGCTAGTTAACTCGACCAACCTCTAGACACCGACTTACCAGTCCTAACCAGGACTCTCATAACTCGACTGAATTAACAGTTGCACCCAATGTACTCTTCCTGACACAAAGCTCAATCTAACTCGAAACATCATATTGATTCCATCTATTTATCACGTCAATATCATCTCATACACAATCATAATATAACTCATCACTTGCATGCAATTTAACACATATAAATGCACACAAACACATACCTCATAACCGCACCCTCGTCAGGGTTATCCCCGTCGGGATACTCGTCCTAAGCTCAGCTATACCCTTGTTACAGGGCCCCGCCACTAAACATAGTGACACACTCATCATCTACAATGACTACCCAGCCACCCACATGGTGACTATATCATCTACCATATGGTGACTGACACGTCACCCATATGATGATGACCCCGAAGGATTCCGTCCTCCACACCACTGTTGACCCTTCACACGGACAACAATGCAAGCACACAAAGCAACACATATATACACATGATACTACCTGAACATGTACTATGACTCACCACCCTTTCACGGATCCCTTACGTGTTTAAACCAACACATACTTTAGACATATCCTTTTTAACGTCTAGACACACTACCCAACCCTTTCCGAATAGGTAATTATTTGACACACAACATCATACTGACTACTAGCCCGTATATACTATGGATACCACCTAGACCCATGCAAACTCGATACCCGTCGTGTTACGAGGACAACGACACAATACACACAACTTCAGGCACATGACGAATAACAACATACTAACATCTACTTGACTCGTTAATGAACCACGTACGGGTTCCCAGGCTAACTCTCCTTATATAACCATCACAGGTTTAACTAAATTCCCAACTAACTCCACACATATCATCACACTCTTGTACACTCATCCTAAGGACCCCATAACGACCTTTAGCTTCATTATTACATAATGATCTCATAAAACACTTTCAGTTTAAATCATAACTCGTAATACGTTCGTATAATAAAACATGCGAGTATGTACGATTGCCCCAAAACAGTAAAACGTTTAAAAGAGGGGATTAGAAACTCATGGATATGCGGAGTCCAAGTCCTTGCTTTGCAACTCGCTTTGTCACGCTCGAAACCCGAACATGTCAGTGCACGAACACATGATCAGACATGTTCCAAACATACGTTGAGAAACGTACAATTAAATAACCCCGATACTCAGTCTTAACTGCTCATCCTCTTCATCCAAACCAAACCCTAGCTCCACTAGTACACGAATCAGGTCGTACTTTGTCCACTAAAAACCCGTGTACCCGAACCGTTCTCTTCCCATGCATGAACGTAAGCCCGACATGCAAATCCCTACCCGAAAGTAGCTCTAACCGGCCACATACCAAGCCCTTCTCGGGTATTACTCTGGTCCTATCCCCACCGTGCGCTACCTCCACGTCCCCAACGTGAACGGCTAACTGGCCACCCCTGTGCACCACCAGCGTCTTCGTCGGCCAAGGCCCTAGCCGACCACCCTTCTCTGTCCCCCGTTTCACGCTGCTGTCATCCGGTCACAACCTACATCGTCCACTTCCGGTTCTTCGCCACCCACCATGGTCGTCACCATAGTTGTCGCCTCCTTCTCATCGTGCCTCCCCACTCGTCTACTCTCTCACTCTCCTTCTCTATGGCAGCCGACCACCAGTCCAACCGGTCACCACCTCATCCCACGCTCGCCCCCAGCCGCTATCATCATCACTTACAGCCGCCCTCGAGTACCACTGTTGCTGTCGAACACCCCCATGACCCGAAACCCCAACCCTAAATCCCCATGCAAACTGGTACAAAACATAACCAAGAAATGAACAAGGATTACGTTAGCGAGGTTTGGAAGTGTTTGGCGTAACTCCATCGTTGAACCGCCATCGTTTGCTCCCGTCCGGCCACCCTCCCATCGCCGGCCTCTTTCTACTCTGCTGTATGCGCACCTAGGTCAATAATGAATTAGGGTTGCGATTAAGTGATATATATATATATATATATCCCCACGTATTACACTTCGGGCCCCTTTACTTTCACCTTGTGCATTTCGATCTTGAGTTAGCTTTTAAACGACTAACCATGTCTTGCTTGGTAGATAAACGCATCTAAAGTCTAAAGTGATAGATCTCAAAATTTCCCTTATAAAATAACGAGTCGGGTAATACGTGGGAAGAAAGACTGGCCTTGATCACTGGAAAGCAGCTAAGAAAGTACTTCGATATATGCAAGGGACGAAAGACTATAAACTGACTTATAAAAGGAGTAATAAGTTTAGAAGTGGTTAGCTATCTTGATTCTGACTTTGTTAAATGCAAAGATGACAGGAAATCCACTTCGGGGGATATCTTTATGTTAGCCGGCGGACCTATCTCATGGAAGAGTAATAAGCAACAGTTGACCACAACGTCCACTATGATGGCAGAATACATTGCAGTGTATAACGCGACCTGTCATGGAATGTTGCTAAAGAATCTGATCACTGGACAAAATAGTTAATTCCATTTCTAGACCATTGAAGCTTTATTGTGATAACTCAGCTGCCGTTAGTTTCTCGAACAGTAACAGTTCGACTGGAGCTGGATTATATCTTGATACAAAGTACTTGTTCGTACGTGAGCGAGTTGAGGAAAATAATTTAAGTACTAAAGTTATGCTTGCGGATCCGATGACTAAAGGTCTCCCACCTAAAGTTTTCGAAGAACATGTTTTGAAGATGGGCTTTTCTAAAGACCTTATTTAGTAGCATAATTGTACTTACTTACGTTTATTAATAAAATTTCCTCATTTATTTGAATTTGTTTGTCTCTAAATACGTTTATTCATGCCTAAAGACGTATAACTATACAAACCAACGTTAAAGGGCTTATTTGTCAATTTGATCCTAAGTTTACTTAAGTCTTAAATTGGGATTGTAGTATGATTAATGGGGGTCTTGAGTTGGATACTGATTCAATGACTATATTTCTCCGCTACAGTTATGGTTTAAAACTAAAATGAGTATTAAATTTGCAGACTTACTAATGCTCATAATAAATGATTACTCAGCAAAGTGGGAGAATGTAAGACACAGTTTTGTTATGTGGCTCTTATAATCATTTATCTTATTATTAAATGATCAATTGATTTATTTAATTATTTATTAACCTATGACTACTAATTAGTTGATGGGCCTAATTACTCTTAATGGGTAATTAATGGGTTTCTCTTTGGATGTACATATAAATAGAGAGATAATTATAGGGAATTGACTAATCGTTCAATTATCACCAACACTAAACTCGTCCCTCTCTCTCCCATAACCGTGAGTTCTCACAAACTCACCTTAGCCATCCTAATCGTACACCCTAAACGGGAACCCGATCCATATCCGTGATCATGATGTCTTACCTCTCATCGGTTAGCTTAACATGTATGATTTACATTATTGCTTTCCATTATCATGTTACAAGATTTGATCAACACAAAGTCGTGTGAATGTTAGAGGAAGATGAACTTATATAGACAACGTCACGTTTAGGTTTGCTTGAGATTATTGAAACACAACAATCTTGACTTTTCAATGTTAAAATTAAGTCTGAATACCTAACAACATAAAACATAAAGGTCTTGAACTTTCAGATTTGCTTGTTGCAGATTTTAAAGCAATAGCTTGGGCAAACCTTTTGGAGTATCTAACTCTTAAATGCTCAACCAAGAGTGCAGCTTTCTAAACAAAGCCAGTTCTATGTATGAGATGTGAGAATTGAGATCTCTATGGAGTAAAGACATCCTGATACTTTAGCTTTTATTTAATAAAGTTTAGTCCCACGTTTGAAAAAAAATTTTGAATGACAAATGTTACTCGTACTCTACTTTACACCGATAATTCTAAACCACTCCATTGCCCAGTTTTGAATATGCGACCTCTCCTCTAAAAGGTATGTGCCTCTACCAAGTGGGCTAGCCCCATATGGACGTGTCACTTTGAACTAGCAGCTCTCGCTTCTAAGCTAGTCAAGTCTTGAGCTGGATAGTTCTAACTAACCTTTTCAAGCTAAGACTTAAACTTAAATTTCTAAGTATTCGTATCTAAATCTTCAACAAATTAGTATACAATGCAAAATGTAATGTTGTGAGACGCCCCAGCTCCCAGTTTGCCTAGTACGTTGGATTTACTCTTTGGCATCATAGTTTAATAACGAAAAGGATTAATTTATTGCAGCGGAAAATGATATTTGTTACAAACAGATAATAAAGCTATACATAATCTGTTTGTAACTATCTTATGTGGATGTCAATCTTCTTGGTCCAAGTAGCCTTCATCCAACTAATCATTTCCTGGTCTTCTTTTAACCTAACATACATGCTAAAACAGGTCAGCTTACGTTGGTGGGTTCTATCTTTATCTTTTACCGAATCGCAACCTAGTATACTTGAAAACATTTTCATAACACTTTTCTTTACTTTATCTTTGTTTAGTCCTGAGATAGGACTCTTTAATGGTGCTTGTGAATTGGCAAGGTTCATAGGACCACTGCCCACAAGACTCTTTTTGAGTTTTGAGTTAGAAACTCTAAACTTCTTATCTTTCTTTCTTTCTGGTATTAGCATGGTTATTACCACGCCATACATATCCAGGTTTACTTTATGTTATCATACTTTAATATAATATACATAACTAAGTGGCAAGCCATAAAGACACTGTCAGGGGGTCTCTCTATCGGTAACTACCATGAGTGCGCAGTTCATGGCATCTGTCACTCGTCATGAGAATTGTCCTTTCATAACCCCAGTAAATTATGCGCATGCTGTTGAGACTTCGCTGGATTCTATCACCGACCTAAAATCTGAGGCTAGGAGGATCTCATTTCTCTCAATGGCAACAGTGAAAATTACTAGGGCAATCATGAACTCTGGTCATGATGTTGCCACTTGGTAGTGAGTCCTCGCTAGCCTTAACATTGGGACTCAAAGTGATCTTCACCACTTGAGTCTATTCCACTATACAGTGATGTCTTTTCTGGTCCCAATAAGGGACTAAACTTTCATAATGGTTGATCAGCCACGCATGGCACAACCATTCTTTTAGACCACACTATCCAATCTTTCTTTCTTTTAATATGGCAACACATGCTAAAACTTTATCATTGTAGCCCAAACTTTAAAAATGTTTAATAGTGGGCATCGTAACTTTCTTTATAAACCTTTCTTAATAAGCGTACTGGCTCGAAACGTTTAAAACATTTGAAACCAGAGCCTCATGAAACTTTCATAAAATTTAACATAGCTTGTATGCCGCCCAAAACATTAAAACATGTAAAAGTGGGTGTTATAGAACTCACCTTTAGCAACTTTAACGTTACAATCTACGGTTGAGCAAAACTGGCACTAGCTCTAGTAACTAGACGGTCCTATGAAATTATAATACTAATTAGTCTATATCTTTTGATAACATAAACTCCCTCAGGGATTCTTCGTCATCCTTGCCCTAATACCTATATTTGTTTGGTATTATTCGGGCATTTACCCATGCCCATGCCCATGCCAACCCTCGGGGCTACCCGATCCTAACTAAGGGAGAGGACTTACCGAAAGACTATCTACGGCTCGTTGATGTAGAGTTTCCTTGTCCCTTACTCCAGAAACAACTTGCTTGTAACACCCAAAGGGGCTCGGGATTCTCAAAATAGAGTGTTCCCGAAGAATTAGAAGTGATAGCCCATTTGAAACACTTCAAATTCTATTTATAGGCTGTATGGGGACCCATAGCGGATCGCTAAGGGTTTTGGTGGCGGTCATCCACCGCCTCAAGGTGATTAGTCAGCATGCCACATGTCAGATTCTGAGTTTATGCTTCCTCCGCATGTAGCGGACCATTATGCGATAAGGGTAGCGGGCCGCTATCAACCCAACTTATATGTTTTTCACTTTTTCCTCTAAGAGAAACACCGTTTCATATATTAATGGTTTTCGTGGCTTCTTTTCTAGCCCAAGATATACTTATTTGAAGTTTTAGGCTATTTCCGACTAAGTTGTCTTTTTAGTTTTGCGTACGGTTACGTTCAAGTGTGGTGTTTCTTAACTGACACTCGTCCTAACTTATGTGTAGAATTTTGGGGTGTTACATGTTAGCGTTCCTATCCTTATTTGTGAGAACACTATTCCTTGGACAATTGCTCCTGCCACGTGGCACGAGCTGACTGGTAATTTTTTAAAATAATTTCAAAACTTTATTTTTGTGTACACACACACACATATATATATATATATATATATATATATGGGATGGTTTATGAGAAAACCACATAGTTACGTGAAAACCACCAACAAAACCAATTCTAACCAATCATATAATAATATATTCATTGTTAAGATCATCATCACCATGGAATCAATTGCTTTGCCAAATCAGAACCCTACTGCACCATTTTGGCATCAACCACTAAGGAAATCTATTAATCTATACATGTATGTTGATTTAAGTGTTAAAAACATGGAAATGATAGTTAGGGGTTTTTGGATTCGGAGATGATGGATTTGTTGTTGAAGGGTCGATGAAAAGGGAACTTGAATCACAGAGATGGTGGTGAGATGGTGATGGCGGCAGGTGAACGCCGGTCACCCCCTCGTGGGTAAGGGCAAGGTGACCGGAAAAATTAATAAGACTACCAAAGGTGGTGGGGGGCTAGGGTTCTTTAATTAATTAATTTATTTATTTATGTATTACTTTAAATAAATTACATAAATCTCCTCAACTATTAAAATGATCTTAATAAGTTACATAAATAGTCCTTATGTGTAAATTGACTGAAATACCCTTGTACATAACAGAAAAGTCTAACAGAGTTAGTATCAGAAACAAAATTGGTTAAAAAAAATGAAATCTTAGGCCATGATTTAAGAAAAAACGAGAATTCGTACTCACATAGTTAAACAGGGTAAACCTTAAGCACGAAAACTGAAATTAAGTCATATATAATAACGGAAAAGATAAACAACATGGCTTGATGGCCTAGTGGTGTGTGGCTCTACTACTCTCATAAGTGACGGCCGACGCGAGATCGATCCCCGACCCCAGGCCAGTTTGCTTCCTTGCGTCATCAGGGAAGACGTTGACATCATATTTTTTTTTTTAATTTTCTTAATTTTCTTTTTTTTAATAAATATTTAGCTTTTTTTGTTTTTTTTTTCTATTTTTCTTCCTATTACATATCAAAATTATTTTACTGTTTACCTCAGTAATTTAAAAAAATCCATTTTCCTATCTGGAAAAAAAAGTTTTAAGTTCTTTTTATTAAAAATTGTCGTATATAACGAACTAAATTTTTAAATACTAACCTACTTAAGTATTTCCTGACGTTTATTTCTAGAACACCATAACTTTTTCGTGTTTCCAAATATAACACCTCGATATGCTTCTTTTATCTACATTTCCATTTTTAAAACCAATCTTTGAAACACGCGTGTGACATCAAATTTTTTACGATTCTACACACCGCAACATGCTAGGTTTTAATGGTAGTTTATAACAATTACAAGGAGAAAACACTTGGCTATAAATAGCCAGGGCGCTATACGTTACTGTTTACTAAAATTGTAAATAAAGATTTAGTTTGTGTTGCCAACGTGCCATGCCTCATATTTATTAGTTATAATAGTATATTTGATTTAAAGCAGATATACTAATATATTATTATAACTAGGTTAAAATCTCGTGTATTACACGGGTCGATAAAATGTAATATTATATATTTAGGAATAAAAAATTTATATTTTAAAAACTCGTGTTTTATACGGGTTGATAAAATGTAATTTTATATACTTAGTAATAAAAAATTTATATCTTTAAAAACTCGTATATTACGCGGTTTGAATGCATTAATTTCTATTTAATATAATTTGACTTAAATCACTATTTAGTTAAAAACAAAAGTTAAATAATTAAATTTCAAAGTTTCTTAAAATAAAAGGTAATTTAAAATAAATGCGTTTTATTAGTATAATTAATATTTTTCTTTAAATATAAATCACTATTAAAAAAAGAGAGGTGAATTTAATAAAAGAGAGACGGGAAAAAAATGATGAGAAAAGATGTGGACACTACACGTGTCATTGATGATTTTTATTTATTATATAGTATAGATATAGATATAGGTATAAGTATAGATATATATTAATTGATTAAAATATGTTTATATATGTTCACCAAATGTAGTGAAATAAGAGTTATTGGAAACACAGCAATCCTCCTTAACAAACGGTGGCCTAGAGAAGTCAACTACGTACCAAATATATTGAAATCGTCGGCGCCAATCATTGACAAAGAAATCATCCTCGCAGACCATTTCTGGGGTTGATATATATATATATAGTACACAAAATTGAACATTACGATATATATACACAAACATGAAATATGAGGAGATATTCGCTCGGAGTTTTAGTCGGCACGACCAAAAAAGATTCAGGTTGGGTGCTTTGCTTGCTTGCTTTGTAGTCTTATGGTGCATGTGCACCGTGTTCAAGCCTTACCTCGGCCACCTACCTGTTTGTAAGTCATTTAAATACATCTCTTTTGCTTATTTAGACTAGATCCTAGTCGAGACAAGTTGGCTTTGGAAAGCCGATGAACTAGCTCGTTGAAAAGATACCTAGACTTGGCCGGTCGAGGGAACTCACTACTAGAAAATTGAGTGTTACCAACGGTAAGTATAATTAACAATGGACCCCACAAAAATCTTAAAAATAAAAAAAACAAAATTATGAATATTCGTAAGTAACCACCAATGGAAAACCCACGTACTCGCAATCCAAGAAAAAAAGACTTTCACATATGAATATCCTTGAGAGTGGATGTCTATCGATAATTACTGACGGATTACCGAGGAACCACAGCGTCCAGTAGTAAAATTGAAGATAAGATTTTGGATAAAATTGTCTCAGGTTTTTAATGATTATTCAGTGGGAATTCATCGACCGGTAAACCGTCAGTAATTCGTTGATGAAATATTCAACAAAACCGCCGGTGGTCCATGAGTAAAAGTCCTATAACATACGCATTGTCGGTAAAAGCACCTTAGTTCCGCCCCTGGTTGCTTGGTGATTCGGACAAATTGATTATCGTATTTTAATTTTATATGTAAATAAATAATTTGCAAGTTATATTTGAAGTTGCTTTAACTATAGTAAAACTAATTAACAGTAATAATATGTATAAAAAAGACAGAAAAATCTTAGGGGTGTTTAGTTCGCGAAATGTTTTGGAATTTAAAGGATTCATTTGACAATTCATAATTTGTTTGGTTGACATATTTGTTAATGGAATTGAAATATAAAAATACCTAAAAATTAAAATTAACAAAATATAAAACAAAAAATCAAACTCAAATATCTTTATAAATGTTTAAAGATATGGAGATGGAAGGAAAAATGACTAGGATTATGACGTAAATTATAAATATTTCTGAAGTTTGGTTTTAAAATGTTAAAGGATTTTCAATTTTATCAATTAAAGGATTTGATTGGGTTTAATTCCAATTATAATCCATTCTCTTAGTCAATTAAACATGTAAAAGAATGAAATTTTAAATTCCAATTCTATTGAATTTTTACAAATTCCTGGCAATCAAACAGACGCTTATTGTTGTTTGTATCATGTAATCAAACAAACATGATATAAAATGTCATAACTATGAGAATATATGAACCTAATTAATAAAATATTTTATAAAAAAATGAGAATGTTTAAACGTTGAAGTCTATTTTATAAGGTAATGAAATATCTATGAATCAAGTATTTAAAAAGTACAATAAGGATAATGTAAAAATAATTAATTCATATATTTTATATCATGATAAGTTTATTACAATAAAATCTACCTAATATATACTTTCTAATGTATTTACTAGATCATGAAGTAGAGAAAACAACTCTAATCTGCGACACTTCAAAGCGTAGATGTGAAACCTGTGAAATGAGAGGTGACATAAGGATAAAAGGTAATTCATCAACCATTTTTTTGTTTTCTTCACACTTTGGAAATGCTTCGAGGACCATAAAGCCTTATGCTCGTAAAGGTGATGAAAGCGCGATGAAAAGGGTAACAACTTTCAACATAAAATCGATCCAAGAAGAAGGCGAAACAATGCTCAAATGTACCAAAACTCACAATCTACCAGCCATAGTTTTCTCTGTCGGTGGATACGCCGGTAACAACTTTCACGCCTTCTCAGACGTCATCATCCCTCTCTATGCAACTTCTCGTGAATTCAATCGAGAAGTGAAGCTCGTTGTGACCGACAATAGCTCTTGGTGGACTAGCAAGTTCCAAGAGCTATTGCACAAATTATCAAGGTATGAAATCATTGATATCGATCACGAAAATGAAGTGCATTGCTTTCCTAGTGTGGTAGTAGGCCTTGGAAAAGAAGATACAAAAGAGCTTCACATTGAATCAGTGAAGAATTTCACAAGTTTCTTGAGAAGTTCCTACTCATTGGATAGATTTACTGCGATAAATTTAACAAATAGTTTATCCAAAAAGCCTCGGTTCCTAATAGTTTCAAGATCGAAAACACGAGCTTTTATGAACATCAAAGAGGTGGTTCATGCAGCACAAGACTCGGGTTTTAAGGTGATCGTGACAGAAATAAACACAAATTTGACACGTGTTTCACGTTTAGTAAACTCGTGTGATGTGATGATGGGAGTTCATGGGGCAGGGCTTACCAACATGGTTTTTCTGCCTGAAAACGGTGTCATGATACAAGTTGTTCCTTTGGGGAAGATGGATTGGCTAGCAAACACTTATTTTGGAGAGCCTTCAATGGCTATGGGGTTGAAGTACTTGGAGTATAAGATAAGCGAATGGGAAAGTACGTTGATCGATCAATATCCAACCAACCATCAAGTCTTGGTCGACCCATTTTCACTTCAAAGGAAAGGATGGGATGTTTATAGAACTATTTATTTAGATAAACAAAATGTAACACTTAATATTACTAGGCTCAAAGAGACGTTGTCAAGAGCCCTTGAACTTCTTCATTCCTAGCTAGGTATTTCTAGTTAGATGGATAAATTATCAATCACTATGTTTATGTTTATTTATTTAGAACAACTATCATTTGTATTCATGAAAATGAAAAGTGAATGAAATTTGGATTTTTCTTATGATTTAAAGGGTAAGAGCACCTCCAACACCAACAAACGTGACACCAAAGCTGTCACATCAGATTTCCACCCATCTTTCAAAAACACTCATTTTTACTGTATCACTACATCTTTTTTTCAAACACCCACTTTTTTCTTATAAAAATAAATAGTTAAATAATTGTGTGTGTGAGAGGGGGGCCTACCATACCCATTTATTGGTGTCTGGAATTCCAAACGTTGGCAAACGGACACCCTCCTCCAACGTTGCGTTTGGATTTCAAACGGCCACATCACGCATTTGTTATAAGCGTTGGAGGTTCTCTAAGGCTAAGGCTAAGGCTAAGGCTAAGCTGAAAAGATATTGCCACAATTGCGTTTGAAGCCTAAATTTAACTTCCATAGATCTTGAATCAGAAACTTTTGTGTTGTTAAAGATTAAGAAATTTAGAGTGCGTTTGGTTCGTCGGAATTCAATGTAACTAGAATTTGAATTCCATTTGTCAATGCGTTTGGTTTGCATAATTTGTTTGAATTGGAATCTAAATTCCTTTCTCAATGTGTTTAGTTGAGATGAGAATTAGAATTGGAATTAATTCCCTCAAATTCGTTCAACTAAAGGAATTTCAAATTTGTCACACCCCGCCGAAGGCGGAAAAACGGGATGTAACCGGTATATCGCATTGAACACAAGTACAAGAGAAACTAAAAGGAAAGTTGTGCATTACATTGAACCATACTACATGATTCTAACGAATGTACGAATACATGAAAATCCTGAATCAATACAAAGGGTCTAAAATGCCCAACTACAACCAAAAGTACATAATAATAACTCTTCCCAAAATCAAGTCATTTAAATCTCGTTATCACCATAACTGTTTACCTGAAAAACATGTTTCAAAAACGGGTCAACTATAAAATAGTTGCTGAGCACGCAAGTTTTGCGACTCTATAAAAAGTAAGTAAATAAATTTCAAAATGTAATAGTAACCATCCGCAAATGATCAAGTACACGTGTTAAGTTATAATTACCCTGAGCCACAATCAAAACCGTCAGACTAGTTATTGCCCCTGTATCCAGGTGTCGAATGTGAACACTTACTATGGCTAATTATGCGCCCAAATGACCCTACAAGTCTGGTTGGCGAGACCAACCCTGGGCGGGGGTGTCAACCCAAATAGTACTATTCAAAATTCCCACCGGCTATCCAAGCTAATTCATTGCGTTAAAATGGGGACTTAATACATCCATAAGTAAACCCAGGTAACCTTAATCCCAAGTAACAACGTGTAGAGTAAAACAGATTTTCCCCCGTAAAACAGTAAAAATTGAAAACTAGGGCCGCGAAACTCACCTGAACAACGTCGATGATAAGTGTGACATAATCAAAAAAATCCGTAAAGTACGGTTAACATCCAAATTCTATCAAAGGCCAGCAGCCAAATGCAAGCAAAGTGTGGCTAGCAACTCAGTGCTACCAAGGTACGGCTAAATCCGCAAGAACCGCAAAAACAGGTGTCCTAACCGAGTCCTACTAACCAAATAGACACGAAAAAAAATAGCATTTAGGACGCCTAAAGTATAAAACTGAGTCTACTACTCAAAAAGTGGCTATGCAGTCAGTTGCATACCCAAAACCCGTGCACACACGTACGAACCGCTCAGAAGTTGTAAAACCGGCTTTTATATAAATTCGTGACTTTGAAACCTTATGTTTTAGATTTTATTAACGAATATCAGTAGTTATAATATCATATATGATAAAATCTAAAGTCACAGTTTCGTTTGACCAAAAACGCGATTATGCGTGTAAAGTAAGGTTTACGGTTTAAAAATCCGATTCATCCGAAATTAGGGTTTTAGTGTGATTTTAGCACCCAATTTAAAAGTCCAAATTTTATATTTTTAATATGATAATACTTCTGTCCAAACTCCCATTAAGACTTTTATAAAAATATTTTTATACAAAAATTTCCAAAAATAATAACTTTTTATAAAGTTTTAATGGACAATAATTCTAAAATCATAATTAGACACAAAATTAATGCTTAAAACTTTCACTAATTTTTTATATACATATATAAAAATTTCTGACTAATTTTCATAATTTTTCAATATACAGATTATTTATTATGAATATAATATTTTTAAAATTTAACAAATTCGGTAAAAACAGTTATAATTGTCCAAACTTAACCAAATGTTTTACCAAATATGTTTTAATCCATATGAGATTCTATTATAAGTTTCAAGTCCTAATGTTGTCCAGGAGTATATGATCCCAAATTCAATCATTAAAACTTCATAAATATCAAACACCTACTTAGACAACTCCAATTTTTATGAATTTTGGACAGAAGACACGTTTTATCATATACTAATTACTGACTAAATTCCAGATTTTTTTCAATACTCAGAGGTATTTTTCCCCATTTTCATGTATTAAACTTGTAGAAATTTTAATAAATAATCTATAAATAGTTTAGTTACCAAAATTTTCAGATCTCACTTTTTATTTAAATACTAATTTTTAAAAATAAATTTTGAAGCTAAATCAAAAGTTTATAAAAATCCATCAAAAACAATTGTTGTATAAAAATAAATATACTAGTTCCACGTGAACCGGGATTGGGTTTATAACCTAATAACCACTCAAAATATCAAATATCTCAATACTAAATATTTTCGGGTTCAGTTCCCAACCAATGACTCATAAAACTATTCTAACATAAAATTAAATCTTAACGGGTAAAGTTTATACCTTTCGTATAAATAATTCGCGTACGCGGAACCTCCCGTATTTCACATGAAATACGAACCAAAAATACCATTAGGATCGTTTTTATCTCCCTAGAATTTCCATATGCTCAAAATTGACATGCAATGCCGTTTGGATGGCCATGCAACCCGATCAATTTCCTGTTTCGGTCCTATAAACTGTTACAATCTGTTCGTATTCAAAATATAGTTCCCATCATCTGATCAGAATTTCCTACGGTGCACACATTCATATTTGTGCTAAGAAACTACTGTCCTAAAATCGTCACGATCCAACGGTCGGATCTCCAGGGATCGACGATTCTTGGAGACCTAGTTTTTCAAATCCGAAAATCCGATCAGTCACATTCGAGGGTATGAAAAGCATACCTAGAGAGCTCTGATCACCAATTCCTCCGGTAGGCTTTTGATTCTATGTGTTGACAAGATCATATCCAACATTCATACATTTCTAACGGTCGGATTTCCGGGGATCGTCCGATCTTTAAAACTGCGCATGCATAAAACTTTCTGGACAGAATTTAAAAACTCTTTTTAACAAATTTAAGCAAGGAATTAGACAAATATGAGTCTACCATTGCGTTCGTAGCATCGAGAAATGATTCTAGGGGAAAAACCGCATCTTTAAAACTGCGCATGCATAAAACTTTCGGCCACCGCGGACCGTCGTCGGCCGCCACCGGACCACCACCGGACCACCACCTGAATTCTCTGCCCTCTCTCTCTAACTTCTCTCTAAAAATTTTCAAATGAGGGATTTAGTGGGGTGGTGTTATACCGCGTGTTGTGAAAACGGTATCCCGCTGAACCGAACCCGATAAAAATAGAGGCGTTATTTTATCCAAAAATAAATTATTATAATTTATTATTTTCCCTCGAGTCCTTACGTCTCGTAAATATATATCCTTTCGAATTTAAATTAAAATTTACGAAACCGTTCGACTCGGCTGTTAATGCATATAAACCAGAACTTGATTTGACATTATAACACCCAAATAAATCTTGCTATTATTTTTTTCGTTTACTAACAAATTCCTTTCGTTTGAAAGTATATTTTAACATAATAATACTATTATTATTATATGAACTCGTCGAACGCGGTGTTAACCTGAAAATTCACGGTTGTCACATTCTTCCCTAGTTAACAGAATTTCGTCCCGAAATTCAACTGGTATAATAGTTGACAAGTTCTTTTTCGTAACTTGATTCATGTACGATCATCAAGAGAAATCTAGTTTCTTAGATACATCAGGGAGATTTGACAAATCGAAATCTAAGAATCATAGAGAGTAGGTTACACTTAGAAAGGCTCAAAAGCAAATTGAATAATCATGAGAGAAAAATCATTCGAATTCCAAAGAATCTATAGATAATTGTTTCACTGGATCAGTCAAAAAGATACACTGCTGGTGTTATTCAGAAGATTAAGAAATCCGTCATAGGATTGATATACACAGATATACAAAGTTGGTACAAATCCAAAATGATATTATGATACAAAATCCCAGTGATTTAGTATCCTTTTATGAGCAAAGAAAAGTATCATTCGGCTTGGTGCCATTAAGGAATACTATTATAAATAGTAACCATAAAATTATAGTATGAGATGTGCTATTAAGATCCAAAGAGTCGGTAGAATCACCACGACTCATTGGAATAAAAATGTTTCACAACGATAACAAATATCATAGGTTATAAAGGATGGTCATATCATGTACTTAGAATACAGAGAGATAACACCTCGTTAAAATGAAACTTGTCGTCAATACGAACTTCCTTAGGTTGTATAATTACGGATTCTTCGGCTAAACACCTTTTGAGACTAGATATACGATAAGCATCGTATATACCATTAAGCTCCTGAGGTAGTTTTAGTTTATACATAACAAGACCAATCAAATGATTACTACGAACTTCAGCACAACAAAATGGTGATCAACATTTGTGTCAAAACAGAGCTTCCAATGGTGCTCATTTAATGGTAGTGTGATCACTGTTAGTGTGATCACTGTTAGTGTAAGAAAATCGGACCAAAGGTAAAAGAGTATCCAAATTACCACCAAATTGTATCACACAATCCCTTAGCATATCCTCCAAGGTATAAATAGTTCGATCACTTAGACCGTCGGTTTGAGCATAGTAAGTGGTGCTCATATCTAAGCGCGTTCTCAAAGCTTTCTGTATTGTCTGCCAGAAATGGGATGTAAAGCGACTATCTCTATCGAAGATAAAGGAAACAGACACTCCATGCCTTGCTACAATTTCACTACTATACAGTCGAGCTAGCTTTTCTATCTAGAAGTCCTCTCGGATAAGTAGGAAATGCGCAGATTTAGTCATTAATTAGTTAACAATGTACCAAAATGAATCATAGCCGCCCAATGTTCTAGGCAGGCCTAGTAACGAAATCTATTGAAATTTGTTCCCACATCCCTTTGTGGAATCTCAGGTTGTTGTATGTACTTATTGTTAGTAATAGTAATTACTCATAATGGTCAGTACGTTGTTGCGTCATAAGGCGACACAACATGGTTGGTGTGTATACAACATAACCGTATAAGTAGATACAAGGGAATTTTGAAAATCACCATAACAAAAGGACGAGATTCACACTTCTTGTACTAGAATTGAAGAGTGATGATTAGTGATTAGAGAATGAATTAATAACGAGAAATCCAAGCTTAAAGCTTTACAAAGCAAGTATATAATGAGTACTAGTATGATTGTACCAAACTCGAGTCGTGAAACCGAAGATTAACAAACAAAGGATATTATACTAGGATTCTCTCGAGATAAATTTGCAAAGAGTCAAATTTACTCAATCCTATCAAGTGTTATAGGAAATAAGTCATAATCATAAAATAGATGTCAGCGATGACCCGTGCTATGTAACCTCACCACAAAGAATTAGGATTCGGTACTAACTTGCATATTAGTCTCGATATAATATAACCATGTTTGATGATTTTCAATTAAAGGTTCATATACCTATTGTCGAAACTTAGCAATGGGCTATATGATAATCGAGTCACCACAAGATATAGATAGAGAAAGTGACTAAAGATCTAGAACGATCTAGTCAGGTAGATTAGTTAAAAGACTAGGTGCCAGTTCAATATTTGGACATTGAATTGACAACCACCAACAGTCGAATTTGGTTAACGGTCAGAAATGGAATTATGATATTTTAACAAGAAGTCCATATTAAAAAGATCGTCTACTCCTCACATTGAGTCGTCCAAATTTGATAGGATAACATTAGATGTCTACATCTTTCTTGATACGTATTGAAATGATTCGGAAGTAATCCGTTATTCATCTAGATGAGGAAATAAACAGTCACGCTGTGGAAATAATCTCATAAAAATAGTGTTCCCCGAAAATGATTATGAGCTTGCTAACCCACAAAATGGTTAGAATTTGATATAATATCATTGTCAATTTATCCTGGGGTGTGACAACCGCGAATTTTCAGGTCAACACCGCGTTCGACGAGTTCATATAATGAAAATTGTATTATTATGTTAAAATATACTTTCAAACGAAAGTAACTCGTTAGTGAACGAAAAATAATAGGAAGATTTATTTGGGTGTTATAATGTCAAAAATTTGATCAAGTTCTAGTTTATACGCGTTAACACCCGAGTCGAACGGTTTCGTAAAATTTAATTTAAATCCGAAAGGATATATATTTACGAGACGCAAGGACTCGAGTGAAAATAATAAATTATTTCTGAGTAAAATAACGTCTTTATTTTTATCGGGTTCGTTTAAGCGAAAAACCGACACGCGATCGGAGACCATGGGGCTATAATAAATTATAATAGATATGAGCACCACTTACTATGCTCAAACCGACGGTCTAAGTGATCGAACTATTTATACCTTGGAGGATATGCTAAGGGATTGTGTGATACAATTTGGTGGTAATTTGGATACTCTTTTACCTTTGGTCCGATTTTCTTACACTAACAGTGATCACACTACCATTAAATGAGCACCATTGGAAGCTCTGTTTTGACACAAATGTTGATCACCATTTTGTTGTGCTGAAGTTCGTAGTAATCATTTGATTGGTCTTGTTATGTATAAACTAAAACTACCTCAGGAGCTTAATAGTATATACGATGCTTATCGTATATCGAGTCTCAAAAGGTGTTTAGCCAACGAATCAGTAATTATACAACCTAAGGAAGTTCGTATTGACGACAAGTTTCATTTTAACGAGGTGTTATCTCTCTGTATTATAAGTACATGATATGACCATCCTTTATAACCTATGATATTTGTTATCGTTGTGAAACATTTTTATTCCAATGAGTCGTGGTGATTCTACCGACTCGTTGGATCTTAATAGCACCTCTCATACTATAATTTTATGGTTACTATTTATAATAGTATTCCTTAATGACACCAAGCCGAATGATACTTTTCCTTGCTCATAAAAGGATACTAAATCACTGGGATTTTGTATCATAATATCATTCTGGATTTGTACCAATTTTGTATACATATGTATATCAATCTTATGACAGATTTCTTAATCTTCTGAATAACACCAGTAGTGTACCTTTTTTACTAATCCGGTAAAACAATGATCTATAAACTCTTTGGAATTCGAAGGATTTCTCTCATGATTATTCAGTTTGCTTTTGAGCCTTTCTAAGTGTAACCTACTTTCTATGATTCTTAGATCTCGATTTTTCAAATCTCCCTGCTGTATCTAAGAAACTAGATTTCCCTTGATGATCGCACATGAATCAAGTTACGAAAAAGAACGTGTCAACTATTATACCAGTTGAATTTCGGGACAAAATTCTGTTAACTGGGGTAGAATATGACAACCGCGAATTTTCAGGTAAACACCGCGTTCGACGCGCTCATATAATAAAAATTGTATTATTATGTTAAAATATACTTTCAAACGAAAGTAACTCGTTAGTGAATGAAAAATAATAGCAAAATTTATTTGGGGGTTATAATGTCAAAATTTTGATCAAGTTCTAATTTATACGCGTTAACACTCGAGTCAAACGGTTTCGTAAATTTTAAATTAAATCCGAAAGGATATATATTTACGAGACGCAAGGACTCGAGGGAAAATAATAAATTAAAATAAGTTATTTCTGAGTAAAATAACGTCTCTATTTTTATCGGGTTCGTTTCAGCGAAAAACTGACACGCGATCGGAGACCATGGGGCTATAAATACCCCAACTCCATCTCCCTTTTCTCATTTACAAAATTCAGAGAAAAAGTTAGAGAGAGTGTGGAGTGGATTCCGGCAAAGTAGTGGTGGTCCGGCGGTGGTGTGTGGCGGCCAACGGTGGTCCGGCGCGGTGGTCGGTGGCGGCCGAAGCCCGTTTTTCACCCGGAACCATTTATCAATGCTACGAACGCAATGGTAAGCTCAGATTTCTCTAAATCCTTGCTTAAATTGGTGAAAAAGAGTTTTTAAAATCTGTTCAGAAAGTTTTATGCATGCGCAGTTTTAAATATCGGACGATTCCCGAAAATCCGACCGTTAGAAATGCATGAATTTTGGATATGATGTTGTTAACACATAGACGCAAAACCCTACCAAAGGAATTTGTGAACAGAGCTCTCTAGGTATGCTTTTTGTACCTTCGAATGCGACTGATCGAATTTTCGGATTTGAAAAACTGGGTCTCAAAGAATCGTCGATGCTTAGAGATCCGACCGTTGGATTGTGACGATTTTAGATAGTAGTTTCTTAGCACGAATATAAATGTTTTCACCGTAGGAAATTCGGATCAGATGTTGGGAACTATATGTTTTAATACGAACTGATTGTAACAGTTTATTGGACCGAAACAGGAAATTGATCGGGTTGCATGGCCATCCAAACGTCATTGCATGTCAATTATGAGCATTTGGAAATGTTCGATAGATAAAAACGATCCTAATAGTGTTTTTGGTTCGTATTGCATGTGAAATACGGGAGGTTCCGCGTACGCGAACCATTTATACGAAAGGTATAAACTTTACCCGTTAAGATTTAATTTTATGTTAGAATAGTTTTATGAGTCATTGGTTGGGAATTGAACCCGAAAATATTTAGTATTGAGATATTTGATATTTTGAGTGGTTATTATGTTATAAACCCAACTTCGGTTCACGTGAAACTAATATATTTATTTTTATACAACAAATGTTTTTTATGGATTTTTATAAACTTTTGATTTAGCTTTCAAATTTATTTTTAAAAAGCAGTATTTATATAAAAAGTAAGATCTGGAAATTTTGGTAACTAAAATATTTATAGATTATTTATTAAAATTTCTACAAGTTTAATACATGAAAATTGGGAAAAATATCTCTGAGTATTGGAAAAATCTAGAATTTGGTCAGTAATTAGTATATGATAAAACATGACTCCTGTCCAAAATTCATAAAAATTGGAGTTGTCTAAGCAGATGTTTGGTATTTATGAAGTTTTAACGATTAAATTTGGGATCATATAATTCTGGACAACATTAGGACTTGAAACTTATAATAGAATCTCATATGGAGCTAAAACTAATTTGGTGAAGTTTGGACAATTCTAACTATTTTTACCGAATTTGTTAAATTTTAACAATATTATATTCATAATAAATAATCTAGATATTGAAAAATTATGAAAATTGGTCAGAAATTTTTATTTATGTATATGAACAGTTAGTGAAAGTTTCAAATATTAATTTTATGTCTAAATATGGTTTTTGAATTATTGTCCATTAAAACTTTATAAAAAGTTACCATTTTTGGAATTTTTTATATATAAAAATATTTTTATAAAAGTCTTAATGGGAGTTTGGACTGAAGTATTATCATATTAAAAATATAAAATTTGGACTTTTAAATTAGGTGCTAAAATCACACTAAAATCCTAATTTCGGATGAATCGGATTTTTAAACCGTAAACCTTACTTTACGCGCATAATCGCGTTTTTGGTCAAACGAAACTGTGACTTGAAATTTATCATATATGACATTATAACTACTGATATTCATTAGTAAAATCTAAAACTTAAGGTTTAAAAGTCACGAATTAATATAAAAGTCGATTTTACAACTTTTGAACGGTTCGTACGTGTGTGCACGGGTTTTGGGTATGCAACCGACTGCATAGCCACTTTTGAGTGGTAGACTCAGTTTTATACTTTAGGCGTCCTAAATGCTATTTTTTAATGTCTACTTGGTTAGTAGGACTCGGTTAGGACACCTGTTTTTACGGTTCTAGTGGATTTAGCCATACCTTGGTAGCACTGAGTTGCTAGCCACACATTGCTTGCATTTGGCTGCTGGCCTTTGATAGAATTTGGATGTTAACCGTACTTTGCGTTTTTGTTGACTATGTCACACTTATCAACGACGTTGTTCTCCACTTTTCAATTTTTACTGTTTTACGGGGGAAAATCTGTTTCACTCTACACGTTGTTACTTGGGATTAGGGTTACCTGGGTTTACTTATGGATGTATTAAGTCCCACTTTAACACAATCAATTAGCTTGGATAGACGGTGGAAATTATGAATAGTACTATTTGGGTTGACTCCCCCACCCAGGGTTGGTCGCGCCAACCAGACTTGTAGGGTCATTTGGGCGCATAATTAGCCATAGTAGGTGTTCAAATTCGAAACCTGGATACATGGGCAACAACTAGTCTAACGGTTTTGATTGTGGCTCAGGCTAATTATATCTTAACACGTGTACTTGATCATCTGCGGATGGTTACTATTACATTTTGAAATTTATTTACTTACTTTTTATAGAGTAGCAAAACCTGCGTGCTCACCAACTTTTTTTATAGTTGACCCGTTTTCGAAACATGCTTTTCAGGTAAACAGTTATGGGGATAACGAGCTTTAAATGGCTTGTTTTTTGGAAGAGTTATTATTATGTACTTTTGGTTGTAGTTGGGCATTTTAGACCCTTTGTATTGATTCAGGATTTTCATGTATTCGTACATTCGTTAGAAACATGTAGTATGGTTCAATGTAATGCACAAATTTCCTTTTAGTTTCTCTTGTACTTGTGTTCAATGCGATATACCGGTTACATCCCGTACTTCCGCCTTGGTGGGGTGTGACATGGGGTTTGATTCTCATAAAGTAGACATCAGAAAATAGGATAGGATCAAGTAAAGCTTAAGGAATTTATCAAATGTGAGGACGTCATGTTCATAGGTCTCTCAAAGATAATGCAATCCCAAGCGGATCTTCAAGAGAGCAGAGTCAACTATGATTCGTCCCTTGTTCCTCTTCCTGGTAGTGTACAACTTTAATTGGTTAAGAATCGTAAAACACATAAATAAATTCAAAATTTCTCTCCTAAGATTTTAGGACACATCTTTCAAATGAAAATGTTTTAAAATTTTAACTTAGGTCCTCGCTTTTCCACTAAATTCAGTGGAAATGGACCATAAGGTTTCAGAGTTTGTCCTTAGATCTCGCGTTGAAGGGGGTCGAATAGATTATCTGCCAATAACTGGTAGTACAGTATGCCTGCAACTTTCTTGGCTTTCGAACGGTACCACTATGACTTACCATTTCGTATTTTACCCATACTAGTTATAGCCTAAAATCCTTTGCATAAGGGTTTAAGCCATAATTTTGATGGAATGAGTGTTTGAATGTCATATATTCGTATTCCTTCATGGCACGCGTTAAGAAGTCGTTTCTAAACAATAGTTGCTCTAAGGCTTTCTAATTACAGGTGACGGAGAGTAAGGGATGTGTATATGTCTCTACCTAGTTGGAAATCAGAAAGTCAATCAACAAAATGACATTTGAGAGAGAACAAGTACAAAAAGGATATGAGACTATCCTATTCGGATCTATAAGGACAATATACATAGAGTAACAAATAGCGATAATCACCATAAATAAACTTTGAATGATTACTAATAAAATTTTCGGTACACAAAGAATCATTCCAACATAAAGTTTCATTTTCTCCATTAAAATGGTTTTCAATAAGGTATTGAAGCACCAGGAGAAATCAAGATTTGCAAAACATACGTAGCAATGTTCACAAAAAAGGGCATTAGTTTCATACTAAGCCATAGTTATCCCAAAAATAAAAAGTTTTTGTAAAGCCAACCAAAAGAATCCTGAACACAAGCCGCTCAGTGACCATAGTAGAAATACAAATGATAGAAATAAACATGACAATGAACGTCGTAAAGATGGTTCCTCCCAAGTAAACAAGTTTCTCAATTTTGGTTTCCACAATATTAGCGTCGCGGTTAAGAGAATCATTATTGAGTGTACCAAATTACCATAGTAAGTGCATAGCACTTGCAATGGAAATTTCAAGTAGGTTTAAAACTGAATTATTAAGCATATTTATCAGGAGTATAGTGAGAATGACAAACACCGAAATGAGGATTTATACGAACGATCGTATAGAAAGGTTATATTGTCTAAGAAAAAGAAGCTTATATTTCTTTAAGGAATTTCTCCATCGATGTTAGAGTATGTTTAGATTATAAGATAAAATACGAGATTATACCGAGACCTCCGACGATAGTCGTACACTTACTACAAGTGTCGAGCGTTGTAAAGTCCCATACTGAATTTACGTGACCAGTAAAATCTAAAGGGATATGATTTAGCAAGTAAAATAGATGAGAGAAAATCTCTATTGCTCAAGATCCACTAAGGAGTTGATTAGATCAAATTCGAATTTCCCTTATTCCTTCAGAATTACAAGAACGTTACACTTTGATCCATTAGGGGAGTTAGAAATGTCGTGGTCTGATTCGTGCTAGAACGAGAGTAGTCGCTTGCGTTGATGAACATATAACAAAATTGAAATGAGAAAATCTATAGCTGGATCTCAAAGGTGAAGCAATACTTTTCAAATTATTGCCAAATTCGGTCCAAATACCGATGTTAAATCAACTGAGAATAGATCTCTTCAGTTTCTCGTCTAAATTTTTATGCAAAAGAAATCTTGATAAGAGCTTTGGATCCATTATGATTCAAAGATAAAAGAGACAATATAAATTCCCATTTCACCTGAGGTAGCCTATCGCATCATTCGATGTATTCGGCTCAACCCTAAGGTTACGATAGTTTTTATCAATATTCGAATTACTGGGAATCGGGGTTAGAAAAATACAGATAAATCATGAACATTAACTCGGACAGTAAGACTCACTAAAGTTCTCATGCACTGCAGATTATGATTACGTGTGCACCCGTAATGATAATTTACTTTGCATGGTCCCTACAGTGTTTCCTCTATCCCGAGCTCTCAGCTAAAAAAAAGGAACTGAAATGTTCATTGGATCACGTCTTCGTGTTGCACTTTCGCGTAAAAGTGTGGATGTTCTATCTGATCACTTTTAATTATTTGTACCAATACTCATGGATCTGCAGACTAAGGCTGTTGTTGGATAGAGGTAATGATAGAGGGGAACAACCAGCGTACTCTAATAAAAGAAAAAAGTGTGTGGTGGAAGTCAGGAAGTAATAATAGAGTAGAGATCCCTAAATCAGAGTCGAGCAAGTCATGCTACAAATTTGTACATATACGTGGATCCGATGATCCAACATAACAAAAGGTCAATGGATCTCCTGACCCGTAGAGTTCTCTCCCATTTAGTCCTGCTTCTCCACCTCGGGTTCCCTTTAGATCGAGCAATTCTGGCTGCCATATCTCACGGCGAAAGTTCTAGCCATCCAATCCAGCAGATCACCAAAGCAAGTATATACCGCACAAAGTGAAAACAATATATGTTAAATAAGAAAGTCGACTCCAGAACTGGATTAGATGCAGGTGCGGTGTAGGTACAGGTATAGCTTGAGGTAACACCAAGACAGATAGAGGCGGATATAGATTACCGCAAACGTAACCGGATTCATCAAATAGTACGCGTAGTGCTGTGACGACGACATGATTATGACGAAGCAATGTGTCGTAGATAAGCAAGAGGTAGTATGCAATGCACATATAATTCCTACGGTTCAATGCAATAAACTTAGAGTTATAGTCTAGGTCTAGTCTCGGCAAACCTAATTCTCTATAACTAGTGCTCTGATACCAAGTCTGTCACACCCCGTCGAAGGCGGAAACACGGGATGTAACCGGTATATCGCATTGAACACAAGTACAAGAGAAACTAAAAGGAAAGTTGTGCATTACATTGAACCATACTACATGATTCTAACGAATGTACGAATACATGAAAATCCTGAATCAATACAAAGGGTCTAAAATGCCCAACTACAACCAAAAGTACATAATAATAACTCTTCCAAAAATCAAGTCGCTTAAATCTCGTTATCCCCATAACTGTTTACCTGAAAAACATGTTTCAAAAACGGGTCAACTATAAAATAGTTGGTGAGTACGCAAGTTTTGCGACTCTATAAAAAGTAAGTAAATAAATTTCAAAATGTAATAGTAACCATCCGCAAATGATCAAGTACACGTGTTAAGTTATAATTACCCTGAGCCACAATCAAAACCGTCAGACTAGTTATTGCCCCTGTATCCAGGTGTCGAATGTGAACACCTACTATGGCTAATTATGCGCCCAAATGACCCTACAATTCTGGTTGGCGCGACCAACCCTGGGCTAATTGATTGCGTTAAAATGGGGACTTAATACATCCATAAGTAAACCCAGGTAACCTTAATCCCAAGTAACAACGTGTAGAGTGAAACAGCTTTTCCCCCGTAAAACAGTAAAAATTGAAAAGTGTGGCCGCGAAACTCACCTGAACAATGTCGATGATAAGTGTGACATAGTCAACAAAAACCGCAAAGTATGGTTAACATCCAAATTCTATCAAAGGCCAGCGGCCAAATGCAAGCAAAGTGTGGCTAGCAACCCAGTGCTACCAAGGTACGGCTAAATCCGCAAGAACCGCAAAAACAGGTGTCCTAACCGAGTCCTACTAACCAAATAGACACGAAAAAATAGCATTTTGGACGCCTAAAGTATAAAACTGAGTCTACTACTCAAAAAGTGGCTATGCAGTCGGTTGCATACCCAAAACCCGTGCACACATGTACGAACCGCTCAAAAGTTGTAAAACCGGCTTTTATATAAATTCGTGACTTTGAAACCTTAAGTTTTAGATTTTATTAATGAATATCAGTAGTTATAATATCATATATGATAAAATCTAAAGTCACAGTTTCGTTTGACCAAAAACGCGATTATACGTGTAAAGTAAGGTTTACGGTTTAAAATTCCGATTCATCCGAAATTAGGGTTTTAGTGTGATTTTAGCACCCAATTTAAAAGTCCAAATTTTATATTTTTAATATGATAATACTTCTGTCCAAACTCCCATTAAGACTTTTATAAAAATATTTTTATACAAAAATTTCCAAAAATAATAACTTTTTATAAAGTTTTAATGGACAATAATTTTAAATCATATTTAGACACAAAATTAATGCTTAAAACTTTCACTAATTTTATATATATATATATATATATATATATATATATATATATATAAATTTCTGACCAATTTTCATAATTTTTCAATATACAGATTATTTATTATGAATATAATATTTTTAAATTTTAACAAATTCGGTAAAAATAGTTATAATTGTCCAAACTTCACCAAATGTTTTACCAAATACGTTTTAATCCATATGAGATTCTATTATAAGTTTCAAGTCCTAATGTTGTCCAGAAGTATATGATCCCAAATTAAATAATTAAAACTTCATAAATACCAAACACCTACTTAGACAACTCCAATTTTTATGAATTTTGGACTGAAGTCATGTTTTATCATATACTAATTACTGACCAAATTTTAGATTTTTCGATACTCAGTGGTATTTTTCCACATTTTCATGTATTAAACTTGTATAAATTTTAATAAATAATCTATAAATAGTTTAGTTACCAAAATTTTCAGATCTCACTTTTTATATAAATACTACTTTTTAAAAATAAATTTGAAAGCTAAATCAAAATTTTATAAAAATCCATCAAAAAGAATTGTTGTATAAAAATAAATATATTAGTTCCACGTGAACCGGGATTGGGTTTATAACCTAATAACCACTCAAAATATCAAATATCTTAATACTAAATATTTTTGGGTTCAGTTCCCAACCAATGACTCATAAAACTATTCTAACATAAAATTAAATCTTAACGGGTAAAGTTTATACCTTTCGTATAAATGGTTCGCGTACGCGGAACCTCTCGTATTTCATATGAAATACGAACAAAAAACACCATTAGGATTGATTTTATCTCCTAAGCATTTCCATATGCTCAAAATTGACATGCAATGTCGTTTGGATGGCCATGCAACCCGATCAATTTCCTGTTTCGGTCCTATAAACTGTTACAATCTGTTCGTATTCAAAAATATAGTTTCCAACATCTGATCGGAATTTCCTACGGTGTAAACATTCATATTTGTGCTAAGAAACTACTTTCCAAAAATCTTCATGATCCAACGGTCGGATCTCCGAGGATCGACGATTATTTGAGACCCAGTTTTTCAAATCCGAAAATCCGATCAGTCACATTCGAGGGTATGAAAAGTATTCCTAGAGAGCTCTGATCACCAATTCCTCCGGTAGGGTTTTGAGTCTATGTGTTGAAAAGTTCATACCCAAAATTCATGCATTTCTAACGGTCGGATTTCCGGAGATCGTCCGATCTTTAAGACTGCGCATGCATAAAACTTTCTGGACAGAATTTAAAAACTCTTTTTAACGAATTTACTCTGCCACCGGACCACCGCCGGACCACCACCACCACCACCTGAATTCTCTGCCCTCTCTCTCTATCTTCTCTCTAAAATTTTCAAATGAGAGATTTAGTGGGGTGCCCCACTATATATAGTGGGGTGGTGTTATACCGCGTGTTGTGATAACGGTATTCCGCTGAACCGAACCCGATAAAATTAGAGGCGTTATTTTATCCAAAATTAAATTATTATAATTTATTATTTTCCCTCGAGTCCTTGCGTCTCGTAAATATATATCCTTTCGGATTTAAATTAAAATTTACGAAACCGTTCGACTCGGCTGTTAACGCGTATAAACCAGAACTTGATTTGACATTATAACACCCAAATAAATATTGCTATTATTTTTTTCGTTTACTAGCGAGTTCCTTTCGTTTGAAAGTATATTTTAACATAATAATACTATTATTATTATATGAACTCGTCGAACGCGGTGTTGACCTGAAAATTCGCGGTTGTCACATTCTCCCCCAGTTAACAGAATTTCGTCCCGAAATTCAACTGGTATAATAGTTGACACGTTCTTTTTCGTAACTTGATTCATGTGCGATCATCAAGGGAAATCTAGTTTCTTAGATACAGCAGGGAGATTTGAAAAATCGAGATCTAAGAATCATAGAGAGTAGGTTACACCTAGAAAGGCTCAAAAGCAAACTGAATAATCATGAGAGAAATCCTTCGAATTCCAAAGAGTCTATAGATCATTGTTTTACCGGATCAGTAAAAAAGGTACACTACTGGTGTTATTCAGAAGATTAAGAAATCCGTCATAAGATTGATATACACATGTATACAAAATTGGTACAAATCCAGAATGATATTATGATACAAAATCCCAGTGATTTAGTATCCTTTTATGAGCAAAGAAAAGTATCATTCGGCTTGTAGCCATTAAAGAATACTATTATAAATAGTAATTATAAAATTATAGTATGAGAGGTGCTATTAAGATCCAAAGAGTCGGTAGAATCACCACGACTCATTGGAATAAAAATGTATCACAGCGATAACAAATATCATAGGTTATAAAGGATGGTCATATCATGTACTTAGAATACAGAGAGATAACACCTCGTTAAAATGAAACTTGTCGTCAATACGAACTTCCTTAGGTTGTATAATTACGGATTCTTCGGCTAAACACCTTTTGAGACTCGATATACGATAAGCATCGTATATACCATTAAGCTCCTGATGTAGTTTTAGTTTATACATAACAATACCAATCAAATGATTACTACCAACTTCAGCACAACAAAATGGTGATCAACATTTGTGTCAAAACAGAGCTTCCAATGGTGCTCATTTAATGGTAGTGTGATCACTGTTAGTGTAAGGAAATCGGACCAAAGGTAAAAGAGTATCCAAATTACCACCAAATTGTATCACACAAGCCCTTAGCATATCCTCTAAGGTATGAATAGTTCAATCACTTAGACCTTCGGTTTGAGGATAGTAAGTGGTGCTCATATCTAAGCGCGTTCTCAAAGCTTTCTGTATTGTCTACCAGAAATGGGATGTAAAGCGACTATCCCTATCGAAGATAAAGGAAACAGACACTCCATGCCTTGCTACAATTTCACTACTATATAGTCGAGCTAGCTTTTCTATCTAGAAGTCCTCTCGGATAAGTAGGAAATGCGCAGAGTTAGTCATTAATTAGTTAACAATGTCCCAAAATGAATCATAGCCGCCCAATGTTCTAGACAGGCACAGTAACGAAATCTATTGAAATTTGTTCCCACATCCCTTTGTGGAATCTCAGGTTGTTGTATGTACTTATTGTTAGTAATAATAATTACTCATAATGGTCAGTACGTTGTTGCGTCATAAGGCGACACAACATGGTTGGTGTGTATACAACATAACCGTATAAGTAGATACAAGGGAATTTTGAAAATCACCATAACAAAAGGACGAGATTCACACTTCTTGTACTAGAATTGAAGAGTGATGATTAGTTATTAGAGAATGAATTAATAACGAGAAATCCAAGCTTAAAGCTTTACAAAGCAAGTATATAATGAGTACCAGTATGATTGTACCAAACTCGAGTCGTGAAACTGAAGATTAACAAACAAAGGATATTATACTAGGATTCTGTCGAGATAAATTTGCTAAGAGTCAAATTTACTCAATCCTATCAAGTGTTATAGGAAATAAGTCATAATCATAAAATAGATGTCAGCGATGACCCGTGCTATGTAACCTCACCACAAAGCATCAGGATTCGGTACTAACTCGCATATTAGTCTCGATATAATATAACCATGTTTGGTGATTTTCAATTAAAGGTTCATATACCTATTGTCGAAACTTAGCAATGGGCTATATGATAATCGATTCACCATATAGATAGAGAAAGTGACTAAAGATCTAGGACGATCTAATCAGGTAGATTAGTTAAAAGACTAGTTGTCAGTTCAATAGTTGGACATTGAATTGACAGCCACCAGCAGTCGAATTTGGTTAACGGTCAGAAATGGAATTATGATATTTTAACAAGAAGTCCATATTAAAAAGATGGTCTACTCCTCACATTGAGTCGTCCAAATTTGATAGGATAACATTAGATGTCTACATCTTTCTTGATATGTATTGAAATGATTCGGAAGTAATCCGTTATTCATCTAGATGAGGAAATAAACAGTCACACTGTGGAAATAATCTCATAAAAATAGTGTCCCCCGAAAATGATTATGAGCTTGCTAACCCACAAAATGGTTAGACTTTGATATAATATCATTGTCAATTTATCCTGAGGTGTGACAACCGCGAATTTTCAGGTCAACACCGCGTTCGACGAGTTCATATAATAAAAATTGTATTATTATGTTAAAATATACTTTCAAACGAAAGTAACTCGTTAGCGAACGAAAAATAATAGCAAGATTTATTTGGGTGTTATAATGTCAAAAATTTGATCAAGTTCTAGTTTATACGCGTTAACACCCGAGTCGAACGGTTTCGTAAATTTTAATTTAAATCCGAAAGGATATATATTTACGAGACGCAAGGACTCGAGTGAAAATAATAAATTATAATAAGTTATTTCTGAGTAAAATAACGTCTCTATTTTTATCGGGTTCGTTTAAACGAAAAACCAACACGCGATCGGAGACCATGGGGCTATAAATACCCCAAATCCATCTCCTTTTTCTCATTTAAAAAATTCAGAGGAAAATTTAGAAAGAGAGTGGAGTGGATTCCGGCAAAGTAGTGGTGGTCCGGGGGTGGTGTGTGGCGGCCAACGGTGGTCCGGCGCGTTGGTCGGTGGCGGCCGAAGCCCGTTTTTCACCCGGAACCATTTCTCAATGCTACAAACGCAATGGTAAGCTCAGATTTCTCTAAATCTTTGCTTAAATTCGTGAAAAAGAGTTTCTAAAATCTGTCCAGAAAGTTTTATGCATGCGCAGTTTTAAATATCGGACGATCCCCGAAAATCCGACCGTTAGAAATGCATGAATTTTGGATATGATGTTGTTAACACATAGACTCAAAACCCTACCGAAGGAATTTGTGATCAGAGCTCTCTAGGTATGCTTTTTGTACCCTCGAATACGACTGATCGGATTTTCGGATTTGAAAAACTGGGTCTCAAAGAATCGTCGATCCCTGGAGATCCGACCGTTGGATCGTGAGGATTTTTAGACAGTAGTTTCTTAGCACAAAAATAATTTTTTCACCGTAGGAAATTCGGATCAGATGTTGGGAACTATATGTTTGAATATGAACAGATTGTAACAGTTTATAAGACCGAAACAGGAAATTGATCGGGTTGCATGGCCATCCAAACGTCATTGCATGTCAATTTTGAGCATTTGGAAATGTTCGGGAGATAAAAACGATCCTAATGGTGTTTTTGGTTCGTATTGCATGTGAAATACGGGAGGTTCCGCGTACGCGAACCATTTATACGAAAGGTATAAACTTTACCCGTTAAGATTTAATTTTATGTTAGAATAGTTTTATGAGTCATTGGTTGGGAATTGAACCCGAAAATATTTAGTATTGAGATATTTGATATTTTGAGTGGTTATTAGGTTATAAACCCAACCCCGGTTCATGTGAAACTAATATATTTTTTTTATACAACAATTGTTTTTTTATGAATTTTTATAAACTTTTGATTTAGCTTTCAAATTTATTTTTAAAAAGCAGTATTTATATAAAAAGTAAGATCTGGAAATTTTGGTAACTAAAATATTTATAGATTATTTATTAAAATTTCTACAAGTTTAATACATGAAAATTGGGAAAAATATCTCTGAGTATTGGAAAAATCTGAAATTTGGTCAGTAATTAGTATATGATAAAACATGACTCCTGTCCAAAATTCATAAAAATTGGAGTTGTCTAAGCAGATGTTTGGTATTTATGAAGTTTTAACGATTAAATTTGGGATCATATAATTCTGGACAACATTAGGACTTAAAACTTATAATAGAATCTCATATGGAGCTAAAACTAATTTGGTGAAGTTTGGACAATTCTAACTATTTTTACCGAATTTGTTAAATTTTAACAATATTATATTCATAATAAATAATCTAGATATTGAAAAATTATGAAAATTGGTCAGAAATTTTTATTTATGTATATGAACAATTAGTGAAAGTTTCAAGCATTAATTTTATATCTAAATATGGTTTTTGAATTATTGTCCATTAAAACTTTATAAAAAGTTACCATTTTTGGAAATTTTTGTATAAAAATATTTTTATAAAAGTCTTAATGAGAGTTTGGACAGAAGTATTATCATATTAAAAATATAAAATTTGGAATTTTAAATTGGGTGCTAAAATCACACTAAAATCCTAATTTCGGATGAATCGGATTTTTAAACCGTAAACCTTACTTTACGCGCATAATCACGTTTTTGGTCAAACGAAACTGTGACTTGTGATTTTATCATACATGACATTATAACTACTTATATTCATTAATAAAATCTAAAACTTAAGGTTTCAAAGTCACGAATTTATATAAAATCCGGTTTTACAAATTTTGAGTGGTTCGTACGTGTGTGCACGGGTTTTGGGTATGCAACCGACTGCATAGCCACTTTTGAGTAGTAGACTCAGTTTTATACTTTAGGCGTCCTAAATGCTATTTTTTATGTCTACTTGGTTAGTAGGACTCGGTTATGACACATGTTTTTACGGTTCTTGCGGATTTAGTCGTACCTTGGTAGCACTGAGTTGCTAGCCACACTTTGCTTGCATTTGGCTGCTGGCCTTTGATAGAATTTGGATGTTAACCGTACTTTGCGTTTTTGTTGACTATGTCACACTTATCAACGACGTTGTTCATGTGAGTTTCGCGGCCCCACTTTTCAATTTTTACTGTTTTACGGGGGAAAATCTGTTTCACTCTACACGTTGTTACTTGGGATTAGGGTTACCTGGGTTTACTTATGGATGTATTAAGTCCCCACTTTAACACAATCAATTAGCTTGGATAGCCGGTGGGAATTATGAATAGTACTATTTGGGTTGACACCCCCGCCCAGGGTTGGTCACGCCAACCAGACTTGTAGGGTCATTTAGGCGCATAATTAGCCATAGTAGGTGTTCACATTCGACACCTGGATACAGGGGCAACAACTAGTCTGACGGTTTTGATTGTGGCTCAGGCTAATTATATCTTAACACGTGTACTTGATCATCTGCGGATGGTTACTATTACATTTTGAAATTTATTTACTTACTTTTTATAGAGTCGCAAAACCTGCGTGCTCACCAACTATTTTTATAGTTGACCCGTTTTTTAAACATGTTTTTCAGGTAAACAGTTATGGGGATAACGAGCTTTAAATGGCTTGCTTTTGGGAAGAGTTATTATTATGTACTTTTGGTTGTAGTTGGGCATTTTAGACCCTTTGTATTGATTCAGGATTTTCATGTATTCGTACATTCGTTAGAAGCATGTAGTATGGTTCAATGTAATGCACAACTTTCCTTTTAGTTTCTCTTGTACTTGTGTTCAATGCGATATACCGGTTACATCCCGTACTTCCGCCTTGGTGGGGTGTGACAGACTTGGTATCAGAGCACTGGTTATAGAGAATTAGGTTTACCCGAGACTAAACCTAGACTATAACTCTAAGTTTATTGCATTGAACCGTAGTTATTATATGTGCATTGCATACTACCTCTTGCTTATCTACGACACATTGCTTCGTCATAATCATGTCGTTGTCACGGCACTATGTGTACTCTTTGATGATTCCGGTTACGTTTGCGGTATTCTATATCCGTCTCTATCTGTCTTGGTGTTACCTCGAGTTGTACCTGTACCTACACCGCACCTGCATTTACTCCAGTTCTGGAGTCGACTTTCTTATTTAACATCTATTGTTTTCACTTTGTGTGGTATATACTTGTTTTGGTGATCTGCTGGATTGGATGGCTAGAACTTTCGCCATGAGATATGGCAGCCATAATTGCTCGATATAAAGGGAACCCGATGTGGAGAAGCAGGATTAAACGGGAGAGAAATCTACTGGTCAGGAGACCCATTGACTTTTTGTTATGTTGGATCATCGGATCCACGTATATGTATAAATTTGTAGCATGACTTGCTCGACTCTGATTTAGGGATCTCTACCCTATTATTACTTCCTGACTTCCACCGCACACTTTTTTCTTTTATTAGAGTACGATGGTTGTTCCCCTCTATCATTACCTCCATCTAACAACAGCCTTAGTCTGCAGATCCATGAGTATTGGTACAAATAATTAATAGTGATCAGATAGAACAACCAAACTTTTACACGAAAGTGCAACATGATGACGTGATCCAATGAACATTTCAGTTCCTTTTTTTTAGCTGAGAGCTCGAGATAGAGGAAACATTGTAGGGACCATGCAAAGTAAATTATCATTACGGGTGCACACGTAATCATAATCTGCAATGCATGAGAACTCTAGTGAGTCTTACTGTCCGAGTTAATGTTCATGGTTAATTTGTATTTCTAATCTAGATTCCCAGTCATCCGAATATTGATCGAAACTATCGTAACCTTAGGGTTGAGCCGAATACATCGAATGATGTGATGGACTACCTCAAGTGACATGGGAATTTATATTGTCTCTTTTATCTTTGAATCGTAATGGATCCAAAACTCTTATCAAGATTTCTTATGCACAACAATTTAGACCTTGACACTGAAGAGATCTGCTCTTAGTTGATTTAACCTCGATATTTGGACCGAATTCGACAATTATTTGTAAAGTATTGCTTCACCTTTGAGATCCAGCTAAAGATTTTCTCATTTCAATTTTGTTATATGTTCATCAACGCAAGCGACTACTCTCGGTCTAGCGTGAATCAGACCACGACATTTCTAACTCCCCTAATGGATCAAAGTGTAACGTTCTTGTAATTCTGAAGGAATAAGAGAAATTCGAATTTGATCTAATCAACTCCTTAGTGGATCTTGAGCAAAAGAGATTTTCTCTCATCTATTTTACTTGCTAAATCATATCCCTTTAGATTTTACTGGCCACGTAAATTCAGTATGGGACTTTACAACGCTCGACACTTGTAGTAAGTGTACGACTATCGTCGGAGGTCTCGGTATAATCTCGTATTTTATCTTATAATCCAAACATACTCTAACATCGATGGAGAAATTCCTTAAAGAAATATAAGCTTCTTTTTCTTAGACAATATAACCTTTCTATACGATCGTTCGTATAAATCCTCATTTCGGTGTTTGTCATTCTCACTATACTCCTGATAAATATTCTTAATAATTTAGTTTTAAACGTACTTGAAATTTCCATTGCAAGTGCTATGCACTTACTATGGTAATTTGGTACACTCAATCATGATTCTCTTAACCGCGACGCTAATATTGTGGAAACCTAACTTGAGAAACTTGTTTACTTGGGAGGAGCCATCTTTACGACGGTCATTGTCATGTTTATTTCTATCATTTTCATTTCTACTATGGTCACTGAGCGGCTTGTGCTTAGGATTCTTTTGGTTGGATTTACAAAAACTTTTTATTTTTGAGATAACTATGGCTTAGTATGAAACTAATGCCCTTTTTTTGTGAACATTGCTACGTATGTTTTGCAAATCTTGATTTCTCTTGGTGCTTCAATACCTTATTGAAAACCATTTTAATGGAGAAAATGAAACTTTATGTTGGAATTATTCTTTGTGTACCGAAAATTTTATTAGTAATCATTCAAAGTTTATTTATGGTGATTATCGCTATTTGTTACTCTTCGTATACTGTCCTTATAGATCCGAATAGGATAGTCTCATATCCTTTCTGTACCTGTTCTCCCTCAAATGTCATTTTGTTGATTGACTTTCTGATTTCCAACTAGGTAGAGACGTATACACATCCCTTACTCTCCGTCACCTATAATTAGAAAGCCTTAGAGCAACTACTGTTTAGAAAGGACTTCTTAACACGTGCCCTGAAGGAATACGAATCTATGACATTCAAACACTCATTCCATCAAATTTATGGCTTAAACCCTTATGCAAAGGATTTTAGGCTATAACTAGTATGGGTGAAATACGAAATGGTAAGTCATAGTGGTACCGTTCGAAAAGCCAAGAAAGTTGCAGGCATACTGTACTACCAGTTGTTGGCTGATAATCTATTCGAACCCCTTCAACGCGAGATCTAAGGAAAAACTCTGAAACCTTATGGTCCATTTCCACTGAATTTAATGGAAAAGCGAGGACCTAAGTTGAAATTTGAAAACATTTTCATTTGAAAGATGTGTCCTAAAATCATAGGAGGGAAATTTTGAATTTATTTATGTGTTTTACGATTCTTAACCAATTAAAGTTGTACACTACCAGGAAGAGGAACAAGTTGCGAATCATAGTTGACTCTGCTTTCTTGAAGATCCGCTTGGGATTACATTATCTTTAAGTGACCTATGAGCATGACGTCCTCACATTTGGCAAATTCCTAAAGTTTTACTTGATCCTCTCCTATTTTCTAACGTTTACTTTATGAGAATCAAACCCCATGCTAAATTGACAATGATAGTACATCAAAGTCTACCCATTTTGTGGGTTAGCAAACTCATAATCATTTTTGAGAGACACTATTTTTATGAGATTATTTCCATAACGTGACTGTTTATTTCCTCATCTAGCTGAATAACGGATTACTTCCGAATCATTTCTATACACATCAAGAAAGATGCAGACGTCTAATGTTATCATATCAAATTTGGCCGACTCAATGTGAGGAGTAGACCATCTTTTTGATATGGACTTCTTGTTAAAATTTAAGAATTCTATTTCTGACCGTTAACCAAATTCGATTTCTGGTGGTAGTCATTCAATGTCCAAATATTGAACTTGCACCTAGTCTTTTAATTAATCTACTTGAATAGATCGTCCTAGATCTTTAGTCAATTTCTCTATCTAGATCTTGTGGTGACTTGATTATCATATAGCCCATTGCTAACTTTCGACAATAGGTATATGAACCTTTAATTGAAAATAACCAAACATGGTTATATTATATCGAGACTAATATGCGAGTTAGTACCGAATCCTAATGCTTTGTGGTGAGGTTGCATAGCACGGGTCATCGCTGACATCTATTTTATGATTATGACTTATTTCCTATAGCACTTGATAGGATTGAGTAAATTTGACTCTTAGCAAATTTATCTCGACAGAATTCTAGTATAATATCCTTTGTTTGTTAATCTTCGGTTTCACGACTCGAGTTTGGTACAATTATACTGGTACTCATTATATACTTGCTTTGTAAAGCTTTAAGCTTGGATTTCTCGTTATTAATTCATTCTCTAATGACTAATCATCACTCTTCAATTCTAGTACAAGAAGTGTGAATCTCGTCCTTTTGTTATGTTGATTTTCAAAATTCCCTTGTATCTACTTTTATGGTTATGTCGTATACACACCAACCACGTTGTATCGCTCTATGATGCAACAATGTACCAACTATTGAATAGTAACTACTATTACTGACAATCACAAGGTACAACAACCCGAGATTTCACAGTGGACGTGGGAACAAATTTCATAGATTTCGTTACTAGGCCTGCCTAGAAATTTAGGCTGCTATGATTCATTTTAGGACATTGTTAACTAATTAATGACTAACTCTGCACATTTCCTACTTATCCGAGAGGACTTTTAGATAGAAAAGCTAGCTCGACTGTATAGTAGTGAAATTGTAGCAAGGCATGGAGTGCCTGTTTCCTTTATCTCTGATAGGGATAGTCGCTTTACATCCCATTTCTGGTAGACAATACAGAAAGCTTTGAGAACGCGCTTAGATATGAGCACCACTTACTATCCTCAAACCGACGGTCTAAGTGATCGAACTATTTATACCTTGGAGGATATGCTAAGGGATTGTGTGATACAATTTGGTGGTAATTTGGATACTCTTTTACCTTTGGTCCTATTTCCTTACACTAACAGTGATCACACTACCATTAAATGAGCACCATTGGAAGCTCTGTTTTGACACAAATGTTGATCACCATTTTATTGTGCTGAAGTTGGTAGTAATCATTTGATTGGTTTTGTTATGTATAAACTAAAACTACCATAGGAGCTTAATGGTATATACGATGCTTATCGTATATCGAGTCTCAAAAGGTGTTTAGCCAACGAATCCGTAATTATACAACCTAAGGAAGTTCGTATTGACGACAAGTTTTATTTTAACGAGGTGTTATCTCTCTGTATTCTAAGTACATGATATTTGTTATCGTTGTGATACATTTTTATTCCAATGAGTCGTGGTGATTCTACCGACTCGTTGGATCTTAATAGCACATCTCATACTATATTTTTATGGTTACTATTTATAATAGTATTCCTTAATGACACCAAGCCGAATGATACTTTTCCTTGCTCATAAAAGGATACTAAATCACTGAGATTTTGTATCATAATATCATTCTGGATTTGTACCAATTTTGTATACATGTGTATATCAATCTTATGACGGATTTCTTAATCTTCTGAATAACACCAGTAGTGTACCTTTTTTACTGATCCGGTGAAACAATGATCTATAGACTCTTTGGAATTCGAAGGATTTTTCTCTCATGATTATTCAGTTTGCTTTTGAGCCTTTCTAGGTGTAACCTACTCTCTATGATTCTTAGATCTCGATTTTTCAAATCTCCCTGCTGTATCTAAGAAACTAGATTTCCCTTGATGATCGCACATGAATCAAGTTACGAAAAAGAATTTGTCAACTATTATACCAGTTGAATTTCGGGACGAAATTTTGTTAACTGAGGTAGAATGTGACAACCGCGAATTTTCAGGTCAACACCGCGTTCGACGAGTTCATATAATAAAATTTGTATTATTATGTTAAAATATACTTTCAAACGAAAGTAACTCGTTAGTGAACGAAAAATAATAGCAAGATTTATTTGGGTGTTATAATGTCAAAATTTTGATCAAGTTCTAGTTTATACGCGTTAACACCCGAGTCGAACGGTTTCGTAAATTTTAAATTAAATCCGAAAGGATATATATTTACGAGACGCAATGACTCGAGGGAAAATAATAAATTATAATAAGTTATTTCTGAGTAAAATAACGTCTCTATTTTTGTCGGGTTCGTTTAAGCGAAAAACCGACACGCGATCGGAGACCATGGGGCTATAAATACCCCAACTCCATCTCCCTTTTCTCATTTACAAAATTCAGAGAAAAAGTTAGAGAGAGAGTGGAGTGGATTCCGGCAAAGTAGTGGTGGTCCGGCGGTGGTGTGTGGCGGCCAACGGTGGTTCGGGGCGGTGGTCGGTGGCGGCCAAAGCCCGTTTTTCATCCGGAACCATTTATCAATGCTACGAACGCAATGGTAAGCTCAGATTTCTCTAAATCCTTGCTTAAATTCATGAAAAATAGTTTTTAAAATCTGTTCAGAAAGTTTTATGCATGCGCAGTTTTAAATATCGGACGATCCCCGAAAATCCGACCGTTAGAAATGCATGAATTTTGGATATGATGTTGCTAACACATAGACGCAAAACCCTAACGAAGGAATTTGTGATCACAGTTCTCTAGGTATGCTTTTTGTACCCTATAATGCGACTGATCGGATTTTCGGATTTGAAAAACTGGGTCTCAAAGAATCGTCGATCCCTGGAGATCCGAGCGTTGGATCGTGACGATTTTTAGATAGTAGTTTCTTAGAACAAATATAAATGTTTTCACCGTAGAAAATTCGGATCAAATGTTGGGAACTATATGTTTGAATACGAACAGATTGTAACAGTTTATAGGACCGAAATAGGAAATTGATCGGGTTGCATGGCCATCCAAATGTCATTGCATGTCAATTTTGAGCATTTGAAAATGTTCGGGAGATAAAAACGATCCTAATGGTGTTTTTGGTTCGTATTGCATGTGAAATACGGGAGGTTCCGCATACACGAACCATGTGAAATACGGGAGGTTCCGCGTACGCGAACCATCTCTAGAACCGAGTTGCGACAACTTCATACGTTTCTTTTATTTACTTAGTCATGTTATTGTCATCGTCGCAACGCACGTAACGACGTTCACAAACCCACCGCATAGCGTGGGCTTAACTTTTAGTATATTACTTAAAAGCAAGTGTCGGTGGCATTTGCCACCGACAATATCACCCCCTTCACTTTGTTAAATGGAAAAAAACGGTCACTCAACTTTGTAAAATGTCACTTTAATTCTCTCAAGTTTTTAAAGTTTCAAGTTTACCACCTATAGTATATATAATCTGATTTTTTCTTAATAATTTTCGTTTGTTTGTTTAATTTTTTTTCTTGACGTCCCGATACAATTTTTTGTTAAAAACGGAGTCGTATTCAAAATAAAGTATTTTTTAGGTATCGTGGGTTATATCACATGACAGTGACGTGCTGATACCGTGAAGAATGAGACCGACACCGATTAAAAAACATCGATACCGTTATATAGCTGTCTTTTATCTATGTTTGGATCTCCACAACTGAGTCGCGTAACTTCATACATTTCTTTTATGTATTTAACCACGTTTATTTGTGTGATTAGCCACGTTAATATCACCGCCTCAACAGTTTAAGGTCGGCCTCCCGTCGCGGAGCGCAAAGCTAACATTTCTAGTTTACTATCTCTTAAAATGTAGTGTCAGTGACCAATCATTAACCACCAACTCAAGCTGATCTAATATTTAATAATGTTGTTTTTCAAGTTGCAAATTAAAAGTATGTGTGGTTGTAGTGGTAAGTAGTTGTATTTTTGAGGTTGGTGTCATGGATTCAAGTCCCATTGATACCAATTTTGGTTTTTTGTTAATTTTTCTTTTTACCTTTTTTTACGCTATACTCTTTTCAATTTTATATCGAACTGTCGAAAGTTCATAGGTTTTTTTTATGTCCTTAACCACGTTAAATAACTTATTTTTTTCAAATAGCTCCTTTGTTCTTGAACGATTTTGTTGTTTCAATATTACGTCCTGTTTACGCTATGATCTTTTCTATTTATATCAAACCGTCACAACTTTGTATGTTTCTTTTATGTACTTATCAACGTCAAATGACTTTTTTTGTTTACGCTATACTCTTTCCTGTTTATACCGAAACACCGCAAGTTCATACGTTTTTTTTATGTGATTAACCAAGTCAAATAATTTTTTTTTTAAACTTTTTTTCCAAATAGTTTTTTTTTCTTAAGCGATTTTGTCGTTTCAATGTTACATCATGTTTACGCTATACTCTTTTCTATTTATACCAAACCGTCGCAACTTTGTATGTTTCTTTTATGTATTTAACCACGTCAATGTTACCGCCGTATCACGCGTAACTAGGTTCGCCAACACGCATGCTTAATTATGTGCTTAACCATGTTAATATCACCGTACAGGCCCGTCGCAACGCTTGGGTCTTAATTTCTAGTTTAAATAACCTTAGAAAGCGTTCTTTTCCATCCCCTTTCCGTTTCCATTGCCGTTTCCTCTAAATGTAATCCATTTCTGTTTTGCATATAACGGTGGGTTGTAACGGCATCTCCGTCAACCGCCACCACCACTACAACCGCCAACCGCCACCACAACCACGGTGGATAACAGTGTCTCCGTCAACCGCCACCACCATACCCGATATCACGTCTTTCCGGTGAAGCGACACATCGGTTCACAATCATCATTCTCCATCGTCTATAAATACCATCGGTCGTGAAACCGTCACAACAGTCACCGAACACCGCCGTCTCTGCCATCTCCTCTCTGGCACCAGCGATAACCTGCGGCGGCTTTGTCCTTCTCCTTCCTCTCTGTTTCAAGATGAAAATGAAGACGATGATGGTGTTGATGATGTTCACGGCACCGGGTCACCAACCGTCATAACCTTTCTCCCACACCGCAACCGCGGATCTTTGATCTCTGCGACGAACGTCCTCCACTTCCTTCGTCGTACGCCTTTGTACTTTATCTTCGCCTCCTCCTCGCACTTTGTTTTCTTTAAATCGACCTCCGAATTCGATTCTCCGTCCATCGATTCCGGCATGAAATGAAGTATGAAATTGATGTTTGTGAAGTCAAAGAAGAGAAAAGGTTTCAGTTGATTAAAGGGTTTCATTTGAGGAGTGAAAGGAGTCAAAATTCTACAACTACAAGAATACTACGCTTTTGTTCTTTTAATATAGTATTATTAAATCATAATCATAAAATAATTACCTACTACTCTCATTTACCAACGTCGGTGGCCTTTTGCCACCAACACATTTAGCCCTTCAGGTTTGTTATAACTATCATCTAAGCCCTTAACTTTTCAAAATTTTCGTTTGACCCATGTACTATTTATAATATATGTTTTTAACCACATTAATTTTTTTACTAAATTTTATGTTTACAATAACTTTTGTTTGTTACTTTTTTTAAACCGTTAAATATATTTTTTAGGTATCGTTGGTTATATCGACTAGCGGTAACATATTGGTACCTAAAATAATGAGATCGACACCAACTGAAGAACATCGGTACTATTGTATAATTGTTTTTTTTACTAAATGTTTTAACGAGTTTGTCGTTTCAATGTTAGTTCATATTTATGTTGTAACGTTAATTTTATACGTTTCTTTTTTGTGCTTAATCACGTTAATATGACGCCTGATTTAATAATAACCCTCCGAGTCTCTCCATTTTCATATGCTACCCTTCAACTTTTTAAATTTTAAAATTTTAGGTTTACCCTTATACAAAATTCTCAACCCTGCTTCTCAAATTTCTAAACTCTCAAGTTTACCCTTAAATTTCTTTTCTTTTTCTTTTTTTTAAATAATTTTATTTAATGAATTTGTTATTTCAATGTTAACTTCTATTTGCGCCACAATTTATCAATTTTTCGATCTCCAAAACCGAGTCATGACAACTTTATACGTTTCTTTTATTTACTTGGTCACGTTATTGTCTTCTCCGCTACACGCGTAACGAGGTTCGCAAACCCGTCGCACCGCGTTGTCTTTAATTATGCACTTAAACACGTTAATGTCACCATACAACCCCGCCGCAACGCACGGGTCATAGTTTCTAGTATTATTCATTTTTAATTAAATCATAATCTTATTCATTAATGTTCAGTCGTTTTCATAAAATAATAACTATTAAATCCTTCGATCCATTTTAATAAAACAAGCAGTAGCCTTAATCTTTCATGAGAGCATTCACATTGATTTTTAATCCTTATCTCTATAATTTAATTAAAAATCATCAATTTTTAAATTTATCTATCATTTTCTAACAACATTTCACATCTCATCACCCATCCCTATTTCTATATATTTTTATTATTATTATTTCTTTTTCTTTCTTCCAATTATAATCTTAACTACTTTTTAATAGTCATTGAGGTTGATGGTCAAATGGTAGAGGTAAAGCCTCTTGAAACACTAAGAGGCTTGAGAAGGTCATGGGTTCAAGTCCCACTCCCACGGGAATAAAGAAATTTGCCTTAAAAAAACTACTTTTTAATATATATATATATAGGGGAAGGTTCCGCTAAGAAGTGGTTTTTCGCTAAGAAACGCTAAGAAGTGGGTCAAACGAACTCCGATTGAGCTCATTCGAGCGGCGTTGGAACCGTCTCATCGAACTCTAATCCGGACCCAAAAACCTAAACCCCCCTCCACCCGCACCCCCAAAAACCTAAACCCCCCTCCAACCCCACCCCGAAAAGCCTAAAACCACCACCCCCACCCCTCAAAAACCTAAACCCCCAACCCCACCCTCCCAAAAACCTAAACCCACCCCACCCCCCAACCCCCAAAAACCTAAACCCCCACCCCCCAAAAAAAACCTAAACCTTAAAAGCTAAACCCTAAGGCTAAACCCTAAGACTAAAATCCTAAAATTCAACGCTAAGATCTAAACCCTAAAAGCTAAGATGGTAGAGTTCGACGATACGGTTCCAACGCCGCTGGAATGAGCTCAATCCGAGTTCGTTTGATATCGTTTCTTAATGTTTTTGTCACTTCTTAGAGTTCTTAGCCGAAAACAACTTCTTATTTGATCTTCCCCCTATATATATATATACATATATAAATTTATAAGAATTTGAGTCATATTCTATAAATTGTCAATACAACATTATGTCGTGTTTATTTTTATCTACGTTTTGATTTAAAATTTATAAGAATTGAATCATATTTTATTTTTAAAAATATTTTATAAATCGAATACGAATTAGTTTTTATAGAATTTATAGCGAAGCAGAAATAATATAAACGCATTACAAGTGTATATTTGAATTTATATAAAACAGTATATACATATATAAAATAATATTTTAAAATGAAAAACTAAAAAAATAATAAAATAATAACTTTAGTGATAAATAGTAAAGCCTTAAATTTAGAAGGTTATTTTAATAAACTTTAAAATTTAGGGGATAGGAGATGAAGATAGGGAAGCTGATATGAGGTGAAAAAAGAAGGTTTTTTTTTATATTTTCTTTAAATTTTAGAGATGGGGAGAAATTTGGTTCGCCTGATGTGACGCTGTGTTCCCGAGTCTCATTTAAGGAGAGAAAAGAAAGGAAATAGAAAGGATGAGGAAGAAATCCTTTGTTTCAGAGTTTTTTTTAAGGATGGAAAAGAACGGAAATAAAAGGAAGGGTGTTTCAGAGATTTTTAAAGGAGGAAAATGGAGAGAAAAAAAGGGTTATCTCCATCCTTCCAAAATGAAAAGATTCGAAGAAAGAGAAAAAAAAGGAAGAAAAAAGGAAAAAAGAAGGAAAAAAAAAAAGAAAGGAATCATTTTTTTTTCTTTTCCTTCCTTTAATGAACTTGAGAACACAACATGATGTTTTAAGCTTATTATTTGTTTAAGCCAAATTCTGAATTGTTAGTTATTTACAAATTAATAGCAATGAGCAGCAATCAATCTTATTCTTTAAACTGGTTACCCAAACACCCCTTTGTCTCCGAGACAACAATAGCAATGAGCAGCAATCAATCTTATTCTTTAGGCTCCCTTGAAACCCTAGACCTGGACTCCGGCCTCTCCCTCGTCCCCCGTTTCAAGCTTAACCTCACCGTCCACCGCTCCGACGCCTCCGTCAAGCCACTCGACGAATGGCAACTCAAGACTTCCTTAATCGATTTCTTAAAAGCCTCCTTTTCCATCACCGTCCCCGAAGACGACCTCCACGTTCGTAAGTTCAGAGATCTCAAGAAACGGAAGCGTGAGGATCCCGTCGCTCGCGGTAAGCTTTTGATTCGTGAATTAGGCTTTCTATCTTCAAGTAAGATCGATCGTGAAGAACAGGACAAGAAGGTCAGCGAGTGGAAGAAACTGGTGGTTGCTCAGTTGGATGGAATTGAGTTGAGTCTCGTTGGGGTTAAGTTTAAATTGAGTGTTGAGATTCCGCAATCGGATGATTTTGAAGCACTGAAGAAAGAGTGGGAGGAGATTTCTGCGTTTGATGGTGGAGATAGAGGTTCGTATTGTTGACAATTTCTACTTTTTAATCAGATTTGTATGTTCTGTTTTTAACCTGCAAATTTAATAGAATGCAAATAACCATACTATTATCTTTTTAGGTTTTATGCATATAGCTTTTTAGGTTGTATATAAAAGCTCAATATCCGGCTCAAATAAACTCCGATCGAACTCATTCCAGAACCCTCTAAACCCTAAAAGCTAAACCTTAAAGCTAAAACCTAAAAGCTAAACCCAAAAAGCTAAAACCTAAAACTAAACCATAAAAGCTAAACCTTGAAGGTAAAACCTAAAAACTAAACCCCTAAATGGTAAAACCTAAAAGCTAAGATAGCAAAGCTCGACAAGCCGATTCCAACGCTGCTGGAATTGTTCAATTGGAGTTTGTTTGAGCCGGATATTGAGTTTTTAAAAATCCTTCTTAGGCTACTTAGACAAAACCATTTTTTTATTTCATCCTCCCTCTTATATATTAAACCATATATAAAGCTTATTTATAGCTAAATTTGTGGTAAGGGATGCTGGAAAGCTACTATAAATAAATGTCGCTTAATTTGTAATGTTATCTTTTAAATTAACTACCCTTTTGAAGTTCAACTGGTATGGATATTATTGATGTTTCTGCAATGAACAGAATATTCAAGGGGTAGAAAACGGGAACCCGACACAATTGTGCTGAGAGGTGTTCCGTCACGATGGTTTGCTGAGACAAGAGTCTCATCTAAGCCTTCAATGTTGGTTACTCATACAATCTTTTCTACATTAGGAAAAATCAGGTATGCCTCAGTTGTTGGATTCATTTACATTTTCTTTTTTATCTTCGTCTTATGTATTTCACTGTAGTTGATATGATTATTGTATGAGACACATAATAAATGCAAAGTAATGAGATTTGGATTTTATATTCAACAAGTGACTTGATTAGCATTGAAAGTTGTGTGATAAAAAATATATGTAATTAGAAAATTTTGACTCATTAGGATCCCTTTCTCGGGTTTTATAATCTTGCAGTTCTTATTCCCATGTGGCAATTAACCATAGTTCACAACTCGGCTGTAATAGAATAAATAAATAGTATTAAAATTTGGAGGATATGAAGTTACAGTTATGTGACTTCCCTTTAGTGAACCTAACATGAAATGCAGGGCATGTAACTACGCCCCACTTTTAAAGAGAATTGTAACATTAATTCTTTTACCAACATTTGTTAAGGTCAAATGTAGCTATGCTTCTTCTATGCCATGGAAATTGTGATGTGGGTTTTGAACAGATCAATGAAATTGTTAAGAAAATAGAGGGAAAACCAGAGAGAAAATAGACTAAGGAATTGAGACACTTTTCATAATTTTCATTCATAAAACTCAAAGGAAACAATACAGGACTTAAATAAGAAAATAACAACTAGCCACTAACAATTACCTTTCCTACTATTATGCCAATAATAAAGAGCACAACTAAACATGCAACATGGGTTATGCATGGGAAAAGTGGAGAAGGTGGTGCAAGGGCTGCGTGGGCTGGCACACATCAAATTGTGACGGTTTTAACACTAGTAATTCCACTTTCTCATTCTTAAAAATGACTTATTCATCCTCGCCCTTGTACCTTTATTTAACAGAAGTATATGTGGCGTAGTTTGGTCTGTGTGGTTTACTTTAGTTCAAAATTGGGATTAAGCTAAACACTTTCAACCCATTTTGTAAATCATGTGATATTTTTATGAATCTATCTAAATGTTACATGAATGAGAAGGTAGTGTACACATGGTTAATGCTCAAACACTATTAATATGCATACATGTAATGTTCATGTAATTATTTAAATGTCTGTGGTTGAGCGTAGCGTTTGCAATTTACTTCTCTAACAATTTGTTGAATAGGAATCTTGATGTTGCTGAAGATGATGGTATTGACAAAGATGCAGATGAAGATGATGAGGACATAGTTTCTGGTCTCCAATGTAAGATTGTGGTTCGGTTTGAGGACCATAGGGAATTTTCTAAGGCCTTAAAGGTGTTATGCGGGAGGTCATTACAAAAGGTAGATATTCATTTTCAGTTTATTATTATTATTTAATAACTTGATATTGTTTTCTTTTTTAATAATTATCCTTTGTCAAACTAGTTTTTGGGAGTTATGTTTGCTATACAATTACTTCAGAATGTGACATCCTTGTTATGATTAATGCAAATACCTAGTCACTGATGTGTTAATCTTATATGCATTTACTATAGCAAGGATCACGGTTAAAGGCTGATTACGAGGTGAGTTGGGATAAGGACGGCATATTTAGAAATGCTAGAAGTCAAAATGAAGAAAACAGTAGATCGACGCCAAAAGTTGCAGCTGGCAATCATAGAAGTGAACCAGCTAGATATCAGTCGTATGCATCCCGTTTTTCTGAAAATGACACACGCTCAAAGAGATTCAAGGTTTGAAGCTAAATAATCCATCATGTTCATAAAAACGTTGATGTCAGATTCTGGTTTGGTTATACATATATCTGGATTTCATGTTTTTCCAGCCTTTTTTCATTTAACTATAAATTGGTCGATTTAGGCTATCTTCTATTCAAAAGGGTCAAACGGTCGCCCAATATGTATATTTTAGTGCACAAAATCTCCGAAATCATTTTGTTTAAAAGATATGTTTAGTATTGGAAAAAAAAATTGTAACCGTATTTGACACGTTAATTATCTATTAATAAAGAGGCAATGCATGTGGAGGCCACCAAGGTATTTAACTTCTTTCATTAAGACTGTCCATATATTGAAACTACTTTATAAGCCACCAAAGTATGTATCCGGTTCCTTTGACTAATCCAAATGTCTCAAAAACCATGGTTAATGACTCGAATGCTTTTAAATATTCGAGAAGATAAAAATGTCCTTTTATCAGTATGTTAAAAGCATTGATTTGAAGTAAAACAATAGGGTGTTTTTGTCATTTTACGTTGGTCGAATTTGGTATAGAGGAAATAGGGTGTATATATTTTGGTGGCTTACAAAGTAGTTTCAATATATGGGTCGCCAAAGTTGAATATGCTTGGGTGGCCTCGACATATATTATCTCTTAAAAGTGTTTAAACGTCTAAACGGAAACAGTCTAGCGGTCTAGCCTGGCCCGACCTATTTTGGCTCTTACATAAAAAAGTGCCCATTTTGACTAGTTACCTGAAATTAAGTTTACATAATGAAATGCAGGAATGATTGAACTATTGAAAGCTTAATGACTGCTTCTAACAGTATTTGATCAATGAGCTTTGATAGCGGGCATCTCTGTGAGTGCGTTCGGTGGTTCTTTTCAATCACCGGAACTCTACATTCCTTGAGTCTTGATTACTACCACCTTCATATGTGCATGTATCAACTCTCTATTAGGTCCTTTTTTTTTTATCAGATTTGCTATAAATTGTTGGAGATTTGAGGACATATGTAGAATGTTTAGTTCTATATTTTTTGTTTACTTCTTATTTGTGTTGTATTAAACATAATAACAAAAGTATATTGGTCTAGTTGAAAACCTGTTTGCAACAAAAGTTTCAACAACTTTAGTGTTAAGATTTTAAACTTAGCTGTAAAACATGCACGGAATTAAGATATTAAATTTTCATATAGGCTATTATATTGACATGATTGTGGTAAGCTCGTGTTTAGCAATTTGGCTAGTACAATCTATCCAACTCACGTATAAGTTATAACCATGGGCGTCTACGCGGTACAAAACTAGAGGTGCACAAACCGGATTTTTTTTGGAACCGGTTCCGGATCGGATCCGGTTTTGGGAGTTGAGAGGTGGAACTTATTGAGACCGGACCGGATAAGTGGAACTGGATCGGAAAAAAAAAAACGGTTCCACCGGATTTTAAAAAAAAAATCATTTTTTAAAAAATTAACAAGGATACACTATAAAATACATGTTTTATTTATTTTTTATATATTTTTTTAGGTGATTTAACAATAGTTCATACAAAAAAATAAAAAAAAAACATTATTGAATCACAAAATATATATTATTTATTGTGACTCGTTATTCGTCGTCTACTCGTCTTAGTCTTCGTAACATCGGTTTTCAATCTTTTTCGCTTGAGATACGCTGGGCTTCATCATAAGCTTGTTCTTCGTCCGAAAGTGGATTTGTCGCCCCTTGTTCTACTTCGAATTCGTGTATTTCTTGTTCAATGTCAAGCTCGCCTTCTAGTTTTGCAACATGTTCACGTTCGGCGGCATCCAAATGATCCTTCAAGCAAATACACATCCGGTGTAAGCCTTGTTATTCGAATAGACAAAACCTTGACACTAAGAGAAAAAGGAGATTCCGAAGCTACTGTGGAAGCTTGGATGGTTAGTAGGTCACGGGTCATTACGGCTAGAACGGGATATTGGGATTACCTTCCTTGCCACCAACTCAAGATATCAAAGTTTTCAAACTCTTCGGATCTTAGAGTTGAAACAAAGTTTTCTTTCACTTCTCTTATTTCTTGGACGTTTAGACCGTCTTGCACAACCAAGTTAATGATGTGTGCAACACATCGACTATGAAAGAAAACACCGGCGGTTCATATTTTATTTTTAATTTTTCCACTGCGTTGTGTTATTTGAAGTGTTATAAAAAGATATTGAAAATATTTTTGGTTGAATTTTATAAGTTTGAATTACCAAGTCTAAAATATAAAATAAGTTTTCACGAGTATACGGATATCCAAAATAATCAAACGCAATCGTACGCTTCATCATTTGTCACGACTCGGGTTGAACCCAATGTGCGGTAACGCAAAGGTACGATTCGGGTAAACCATGTGGAGCGAAACAAACGTCCGTGGTTAAGTTAATGCCGGTATTTAAATTTTCAAAACCTAAAATTAATTCTTTTTTAGCTCTTTTCCATATTTTTAAACAATCTCTTCTCAAAGTAGAACGACTTACATTTGTGTAACTCGGTTGAAGCGTCTCTTGTATCATCCTCGTCAAGTGCGGGTTATCAAAGTGATCAAAAGGCAATCCTTCTTGAATGACGAAATGTGTCATTCTCTCACGAACCATCTTGACATTGTATTGTCAAACTCCTCCATCCCTACCAATATGTTTCCTCAAAGTGCTATTTTCCGCAGCACCCAAAATTTTACCACAACGTTTGCAACGAGCCTTTTGCGAACCGTTCGACATTTCGCATAAATCGAAATAAGCTCATATCTCTTGGTTTCGGGAGCAAGGAAGTAATCTCACCACCTTGGCGTCGCTAGTAGAACCACCAACGGAATTTTGGGTGCTTGCGGAAGCGGAAGCCATGAGAGCCTTTTTTTGCGTAAAAGTGATCGTTTTTTTTGGGTTTTGAGAGCGTTTTTGAGAGCTAAAATGTAGTTGTGAACTAACTCATACCCCTAATACCTATTTATACTAAGTTCCAAGCCTCAAAAACCAAAAAATACAAAAAAAAAACGGCCATATTAACGGCGATATAGCCGGTTTTTTTGCCCCAATGGCTAGAACCGGACAAAACCGGTTCTTTTTTGTCCGCAAAAAACCGGTTCTAAAATATACGATTTTTATCCAGCCCGTATAAAATACTGGGACCGGTTCTCAAAAAATCCCGACCGGTTCTGTTGTAACTGGTTCTTGTCGGATCCGATTTCGGATAATCCGTCGGATCGGATTCAGATCCGGTTTTTTTGTTCACCTCTAGTACAAACGACTAAAGCGATATATATAATAGAATCATTTGATCCAAAACATCAATAACAAAACCTCCAACGTTGTTAGTAGATGGAGGTCGACAACCTAGGTGGCGGATTGTGCGTGATGGACGAACATCTAGAATTAGGGGTTTTAAAAAAAATTCAAATCCGAAATCGAAACCGAACTATCCGTAATTCCGAATCCGAAATATCCGAAATTTCGGATAGTTTTGGAAAAATTCGGATATTTCTGAAATATTTTATTTTTTAATTATTTATTATATTTAAATATATATATATACATATAACACACAAAAACCCTAATCGCCTAATTCTCCATTCTGCATATCCTTCTCACGTACGCAGCCACAGGCCGACAGCCTCCCCCGACGGATATTCAAATCCGTTGCCGCCTCCCGCTTCCGTCGCCACTCCCTGCCGACCGCCTCCCGCTTCCGTCGCCACTCCCGCTTCCGTCGCGTACGCAGCCACAGGCCGACCTTCCATGGCGTCTGCAAGTTTTGTAAAGCTAAGTAGATCTGATTTTGGGTTGTGTGTATGGAGAATCTGATTAATTGTTATTGTTAGGTTTTAGATAATGTTAGGGTTTACTTTAATTGCAATTGGATCTGCTGTGGGAGGCTACATTTCTTACTTGTTTTTTGCACCAATAGCGGCCAAGATTTCTTTTTATTTGAAATTCATTATTCATTTATTTTTTCTTTTCAACAAAGAGTTAAAACTATAACAAAAAAGTAGTCTTATCTGATTGTTAAACGTGGTGGTTGTGTAGGCTTAGCATTTTGTTTCATCACGATCGATAGACTTCATAAAGTAGAGGACTCACCTATTTTTTTTTTTTTTCCAGATTTCGGATACGAATAGTAAAATCAACTATCCGAAATTTTCGGATATTCGAAATTCCGGATATCCAAATTTAAACACCCCTATCTAGAATTAAGAACTCAAGCAAATGGTACATTGGTCCATCACCTATAATAAAAAAATATTATTTTAAATGTTCTTTATTCCATTACCCTACTATTTATTTCTCATGGGGATGAATAATAGGGTTTTTTTTTTCATTTTTCTTACAAAAGTTTTTTTTTATAAACTGTTTTATAAACTGGCCACTAAAGTTCAAAATAAGCTTTAATTTTCTTTTTTTTACTCAAAACTCTGTTTTTTTATAGATTTGTCACATAAGTTCAATAAACTTTCGTTCGTTAACTTTTTTCAAAATACAGGTGCACCGTTGTTTTTTTGTCAACGTTTCGATATAAAGTTGTTTTAAAACGGAGTTGTATTCAAAATCGACTTTTTTTTATCGTTGTCTGTATCGAGTGCCGTTATCGTTGTGGTACCACGACAAACCGAACCTATTATGGGCGAACAACATCATTGTCGATATTGGTATTATCGATCCGCCTTATGGTTTTCGACGAACCGAACCGGTAATTTTTTTAATTTGTTTTCCCTTTTTTTATTATTTAGTTTTATGTTTCCTTTCTATTAATATTATTTCTACCGTTGTGCCTATGTTTTCGTTTAAATTTTATTAACGATGGGCCCGACAACGTTATCTATGATAACTTTCGTTCGTTATGTTTTTTTAAATAACGGAATGCGCCGTTTTCTTAATAATTTCTTTTGTTAACGTTCTGGTTTAAATTTTATTGAAGACAAAGTTGTATTCAACTTCGAGTGTTTTTGGGTATCGTACGTTATAACGAGTCTGCGATTCCACGCAAACGAGCCAAACCAATAACGGCCAGACTCCCGCCGCGAAGCGCGGGAGGTAAAAACTAGTTACATTTAAAATAAAACCTTTTATTAATTTAACTTAAATTTAAACTGTTTTTTTTAACTAATTTAATAAAAAGTAAATACATTTAAAAAAAATGTTTTTTTAATTTAATTTAAATACATTTAAATTTAGTATAATTTATTTTAAAATATTAATTTTAAATTCCTAATGTCTGATTTGTAAAAAGCTTCACATATCTAGAGAATGAAAAGATGGTGGAACTCTAAATACGTCATGAGTCAGCAAGAAAAGATGTTGAGAGCGCATTCGGTGTCCTCCAAGCTCGATGGCACATCATACAAGGGCTAACTAGAATTTAGAGCACAAAAGTAATAAACGATATAATGTATGCATCATTATATTACATAATATGATTGTAAAAGATGAAGGAAACGATATAACTGACTGGTCGGATGTTGAGGGTGAAAACTTGAATCATCAAATCATGGGCCGAAAGTAGATTTCGATGGCCACTTGGCAAGGTTCAAGAATGTACGTAATAATGAAGTTTATCATGCACTTTGAGCTGATTTAGTGGAGCATATATGGTCTGTTAAACAGTAGCTGACTTATGTAATTTTTTTTTTACTTTTAGATGATTATAAAAAGTAATTTAGTTTATTAAAGGTAAGTATAAAAGTAGGTGATTATATAGAAATATGGAGTTTAAAAAAGGATGTAAGGTTGGAAAAGAAATGAGTTTTTTAAAGACGTTAAAATCTATTATGACAGCTGATGTGACGCGTTTGTTAGTGTTTCATATGGGAGGTGCTCTAATTAATTAAACAACTAAATTACCATATAACAGTGAAATAGGATTGAATTCATTCATTCGATTAGGCCATATATTTATTTTAGATATTTAAACGTTTTCATTCCGCTTCCTATATAATTAATTAATTTAAAATATTTAATGTTTTCGCATCTTCATATGTGTACTTGGATGATATTTCCATTCCGTTTCCTATATAAAGATATATAACCGGTTTTCATGCCCTTTCATCATCTTTTGAAAGATATACTTGACGGAGTGACGTATAAAAGATTAAATGCTGAAATTGGATATAATTAATTATTTTAAAATACAATAATATTTTAAAATAAAAGTAGAAAAGATAAAAAAAAATTAAAATTAAAAAGTGCAAACCGGTATATGTGCACTTATCATTAATTTGTTTATAACATGAACACATGTGGAATGACTTTGTTAACGAGATAAAAGAGATGTGGGTCTCATACTCCTTACTCAAAATCTTATCTTATAATTAAATATTTAAATATAATTTTGTATAAAATGTAACAATAATTATATGAAATAATTTATTTCATAAGTTTGTTACTGCTATTAAATTTTGATGTGAGATAAGATGCCCGTGGTATAAATATTTTTTTTTTCTGATTAGTATTTATAAAAATATATAAATCACATTTGACATTAAGAAATATTAAAACCTTTTAACATGCTATACAAACTTTTTTTTTTAAATAAATAAATTTATATAAACATTTTATTTGATCATATAACAAAAGTACAATACAAACCACCCCTACATTATATTCATCTGGAAAGTGCTATATTAATGTGATGGGCCAACAAGACCGGAGCGCTGAGATGAGGCAAATGGCCTTCCACATTTAACATCACCACCGTGTTCCGCCCTCCAAGACTATTCTTAAGGTAAGTCGCCACCGCTGTTGGCACCGAGACATCCTTGGTGGTCTGAAATATCCAACATGGTGTCTTAACTAACCCCAGAACCTCCCTCAGGTCAGTGTTGAACACCGTCCGGGATACAAACAGTGAAATGTCTGGCCTCATGTTGAACAATGTCCGGCTGAATTCCCGCACTGCAACCGGAACATCAGCTCCTACTAGTAGCGGAGCGAATCCGCAGACCCAAGCCTCGTAGTTTGATTTCATCGCCATGAAAACCTTCTCGACCTCCCCTTCCTTGAATCCTCCGTGGTAATCCTTGTCGTTTAAGAACCTTCACAGAAAATAGATTTTTTTTTGTTACAGGTGGTTTAGAATTATAAACATGGTTTTTAGGTGTACCACTTTGGTCTCTAGATGATCCGCTCCTTCAACTAGCGGATGTGAACAATTGGTTATCCGCTAGTCAAACTAGCTGATGTGACGGTGTAAAAATAATTGTTAGGGTTTGGGAAATCCCTCACTAAGGGTTCTTTGGGACGGTGTTTGGCGACGAAATTTGGTGGCAATCAATGGTGAGGACGGTGAGATGTCAATCGCCTCCGAAAGTGGTGGTGGCGTAGGGCAGTGACGAACGGTAGAGAGGAGGAAAAAAATGATTGCAGGAGGGTTAGAGTTTCTTTGGCTTGATACAGTGTTAGGGTTTGAGAAATCCCTCAATAAAGGTTGTTTGTATCACCGCCGGTATATAATGATTACAGCACGGGGAATAAATCAAATAATTATAGAACGAACCTTACACTATACATCATGTAATAATACAACCAAAGGCTTAAGTATGTGATCTAACAATAACAATAAATAATATTATTATTAGCCTGGATGTGTAGAGATATGAATATTTTATTATTATTTTTTCACATCCGACCAGATCATCTAGAAACCATAGTGGCTAAAAAGCACCTCAAAACTATATTTATAATTCTAAACCACCTGTAACAAGACTTTATCTGAGGGAGATGTTGATGTAGTTTACCTTGGGGAAGCACCGATGAGGACGAGCTTGGAGAAAAGTCGAGGACGGCGAATGGAGGCGAGAATACCGATCATCGCGGACACGGAGTGGCCTACATAAGCGCAACAATCAACACTAAGGGAGTCAAGGATGTTGAGGAGGTCGTCGGCGTAGGCGTCGAGAGAAGTGTATCGGCCGAAATCGAAGTAGTCAGGGTTGACGCTGCCGGCGCAAATGAGGTCGTAGAGGATGATTTTGTACTGTGAAAGGAAGTAAGGGAGAATGCGATTCCATGCCGACTGATCGGTGCCGAAGCCGTGCGCCAGCACCAAGTAGCTCCGGCCGGTGCCCACAACCCTGACGTTGAGTGCGTCCAAAAGACTTTTGCCCATTTTCAGTGCTGGGAGATTTTTGCTTGGTTTTAAAGGAAACCAATATCTGAGATATTTGATATGTGTAAAAATGGCCCAATTTTTGTTATATGAAAATAAAGAAAAAAAATAATGCATTCCTTTCTAGTTGTGGTGGAACCACCACCCACTAAAAAGCAAAATTGACCAAAAAAATTGTAGATTCTAATACAATAGCATCCATCAATAATCTTTGGCGTAAGTGGTTGATGTTAGGTACCAAGACTTCATTAAAATGAGGAGGTTTTGGTTATGAAATAAAAGGAGTTCCAGGTCAGTGAGTTTTCTCACCTATAGTAGTTTTCTTCCTGAGAGTGGTGATGATCGGGTGGGCAAGTCGCCCGTCAGTGATCCAAATTGCTGATAAAAAAAATAAAAGATTTAAAGTGTAGCGCAATAATATTTGCTATTTCATTCAAACCTTGAGGTTCTATGTTCAGGTTTTTGTGTTGAATCATTTTTCATTTTCCTTTCCTAACTTTCCTTGACTTTAACACTTCAAATTGTCTCACATCGCCAATTGGATGAATTCAGAAGCCTCTCCCACTCTCTTAAAAAAGAAAATATACCCGGTGTTTAACTTAACTCCCACATTTACGCAGGGTCTGGGAAGGGCCGGATCGCAATACGCACCTTTACCCTACACTTTGTGCACAAAACAGGTTCCTAATTTTACCCGTTCTAAACAACATATAAATTGATATGTACTTTTACCACCATCAAAAACAATTTCTTTTACATTTAAAAAAAAATAGAAACAACATTATACTTTAAACTAAAAATAGACAAAACCAAACCGAATTTGAAAAACAGCGCAGGGCGCTTTCCAGATCAAGTTGTGGTATTATTTCCCTTTGGCTTTCATCATCATTTTCATTTGGGTTTTCGTTTATTGGGGATTTCTAAAGCTATAATCGTTGATTTACTAAGCCTCTGGATTTGATTCCAGGGATTTGCTGGTATGCCTTTAATCCATAATATGTCACGTTTAATTTGATGATAATATGTTTAACGCTGAATGCTATTTCCTTATGTAAAAACTTAATTGGTGGGAGAGGATGAATGAATGATGATTATTTGTTTTGTTAAGAGATCATGAATATCTGGGATCAATTTATTTGATGCTTAAGATCTTGATATTATTTTCTAGGTTCTAACAACTTGAATATTTGATGTACTTCCAGTATTCTGGAATGGAAGCAGATTTAACTGCTAATGGTGAACGATCGTCTGAAACAAAAGATGGTTCTACGGGTCAAGACCATGTTCAAGAAGATGATTCTATGGGTCAACATCATGTTCATGAAGATGGTGAAGAGAGATCTTGTGATGTTAATCACAAGTTGGAGAAAGTTGGTTTTGGTAAATCCGACAGTAGAAGAGGAGACGTCGATACCACCGCACCCTTTGAGTCTGTTAAAGAAGCTGTTTCCATGTTCAGTGGAATCGTCGACTGGAAAGCCCATAAAGCTCAGATCGCGGAGGTATAATATGATCCTAGTTATTGGATATGACAGTTTCAATAGGTTGTGAACGGGTCATTTGAGTTATGTTTTATTTTAAACGGGTCAAATAAATGAACTAAAAGGGAATTCTACTTTTAAATTCATGCAACCTACTAAATCATTTTATCTGGAGATTAACTTTTTTTATATATTTTATTTTAGTGTGGTTATTTAGTAGTCAATCATAACTGGGAAGGGTGTTTACAGTCTGGTCTGACATCTTTTGATGAAAATTCTCGTCTGAACCACTAACTAAGGTTTCGGAAAACATCAAACCAGACCAAACCAACTAGGTTGGGTGGGTCGGCTAGACCAGCCGATTTTAGCGGTTCGACGGTTCGGTTTTGACAGTCTGAACTGTTTCTTTTTTTCAAAATTGTTACATTGTATTAATTTCTTTTAAATGATAACGATGATTTATGATTGTAATACGTATCAATTGCATATTCCAAAAATTTAAAACTAAAAAATTAAAAAAACAAATAAATAAATAAACAAAAAAAGTTTAAACGGCCGGTTCGGTTTACACGGTAGTTCCAAGTTCCGAACTGTCGGCCAAACTGTTAAACAGCCAAAAAGCAAAAACCGAACCGTATAAACTCAAAAATGCCAAACTGTATAAATCTCAAACACGCCGAACCTGGCAACTTGCTTTGATCTGATTTGTCCAGTTCGTTGGTTTTATGTTTATGAACACCCATAAATTTACTCTAAACTTTGTTTGGGATATGCAGAGGCGAAAGCGCGTAGCACAAGAGCTTAGAAAAGCAAATGATGAGATCCCATTGCTTAAGAAAAAGTCCGAGGCAGCAGAAGAATCGAAACAGCGTGTCTTAAAGGATCTCGACAATGCAAAGAGGCGTCTAGAGGAACTGAAACTGAATCTCGAGAGTGCACAAACAGAAGAGAGTCAAGCGAAACAAGATGCCGAGCTTACAAAACTCAGAGTGGAAGAAATAGAACAAGGGGTTGCAGATGAATCCAGTGTTGCTGCCAAGGCACAATTAGAAGTCGCGCAGGCTCGACATCAAGCTGCAGTTTCTGAGCTCTAAGCGGTTAAACTCGAGCTCAAAAACCTCCAAAACGATTACACCTTACTTGTATCTGATAGAGATTTCGCTATACAGAATGCTCAAGAGGCTGTATCCAGTTCTACAGAAACTGAGACAACTGTTGAAGACTTGACTTTTAAACTGATAACCACGAAAGAGGCGTTAGAATCGGCCCATGGTGCTTATTTGGAAGCCGAAGAACACAGAACCGGAGTAGCAATGGAACGAGAACAAGAGGGTTTTAACCAGGAAGAAGTACTAAAGCAATCAGAAGAAGAATGGGAAAAGGTCAGCCAGCAGACGGCTGAAACGGAAGATCTAAAGTCGAAACTGGACACTGCTTCGGTTTTGCTTCAAGATTTGGAAGAAGAATTGGCTTCTTACATGGGAGAAGGTCACAAAGATATACAATCAGCAGTGGATTTGGCAAAGATAGACCTCCAAGAAGTGAAGGTAAGCATCGAAAACGCAACAGATGAAGTGAAAAATATGAAACTCTATGAAAGTTCCTTAAACATGGAACTAGAGCAAGAGAAAGCAACACTTATACAACAGAAGGAAGGGACAGAGGGGGTGGTAATGGCGTCTCTTGAAGCCGATCTAATGAGAACGATTTCAGAAGTTATTCAAATTAATGAGAAGGAAACACGGCTGAAGACGGTGGAACTCCCAAAACAGCTTGAGAAGGCAGCTGAAGAAGCAGAACAGACTAAAACACGAGCTCAGAAAGTGCATGCAGAGCTGCAGAAAGCAAAAGAAGCCGCAAATGAAGCTAAAAAGAGAGAAAATACGACGAACAGTAAACTAAACGCTGCTGTAAGGGAGGTTGAGGCAGCACGAGCATCAGAAAGATTGGCTCATGGAGCAGTGAGTGCAGCTGAGGAGAGCGAGTGGGACAAAAGCAGCGAAAGTGAACCCGAATCAGAAATCACTCTTTCTGTAGAGAACTACTATGAAGTAAGCCGAAAAGCTAAGGAAGCCGAGGATGAAGCTAATGGCCGCGTGTCAGAAGCCATTTCCCAAATCGATATAGCGAAAGAATCAGAACAGAAAGCTGAAAAGAAGCTTGAGCAAGTGAAGTCTGATCTAGCTTTGAAAAAAGAAGAGCTCTCGACTACAAAGCAAAAGGCCGAGAAGGCGAAAGAAGGAAAGATGGTGGTGGAGCGGGAGCTTCGAATATGGCGATCTGAAAATGAGCAGAGACGGAAAGCGAAGACCGAAAGAAAGAAGAAGAAACGATCTTTGATCCCCAGAATTTTCATGTTTTTGTGCAGGAAGAAAGGCAGACATTCAAACAAGAATAATACGTGAATACAGTTGATGGTTTTGTTTATTGTATTGTAGATGTAACCGATCATTCTCTAAGAGTTGCAAATTACGTATTATGATCCCTCAAAATTACAATGGAGCAGTCATGGGCATGCTAGCAGGTTGAAATAACCAGAAATTTCTAAATCAGTTAAAATAATAATAATAATATAACACAATCAATTGGGTTATTTACGTATTAGAAAATCAATTACAATTTGTTAAATAATTTGATGAAAAGAAAATAATTTGAGTATATGAAAGTATATACAAAAAAGACTAGAGGATGAACAAGGAATGAAATGTTTCCTCTATAAATTTATCCACTCTAAGATATAATCTTGATCCAAGAAGGTGCTCGCCTTCAACTAGAGGTGCACAAAACGGGTTTTCAAACCGAATCTGTTTGGTCAAACAAAGTCAAAACCGGTTTGATCTTAAACCGGTTCGATTTGAAACCGGTTTGAGCATTGAAAAACCTAAACCTATGAAACCGGTTCGGGTAGGTTTTGAAACCGAATTAGGTTCAAACCGGTTTAAAAATCGTTATATAAATTAAGGATTGTGTTTTTACTCGAGCTACCACCCGATGCCGATGCCGAACCTATTGACTCATGTATGGTTGATGGGTTACCATATTTAGATAGATAAACATCAAATAAATCTTGCAAACATTTATAAAATATGTTTTTGTAATGTTGAAAAAATAAAAGTCTTCTTCGTCTAAGCCCAAATTGTGGTTATTTTATCAATTAAACTTTCAACACCGATAATATTTACGGTTGGGTTCAAAGCGGTGGCACAAGTAATAACGGGATGCAACTCTTTAAAATATTTTTTTAATTTAATTTTCATTGGTGTTATCATTTTCGTTAAAATTTGGTTTTGATTTTCAAGCTCGGATAATTTGTTACACATTAAAAATAGTTGCTTAAGCATCAAAGGACTCGTGTGATAAAAAACCCCCGACAATAAAGTAGTAGACGTTTTGAAAACTTCGAGTAAGTCGGTTAAACTTTCAATCAAGGACCAACTCAAACCCGGAAAGTTTTTCATCCGAAGATGTTTTGCACAAAGATTATCATGAAACATTTCTAAAGTTGGTCTTTGTCGTATAGCGCTTTCAAACATTTTACAAGTTGAATTCCATCTAATAGGTAGGTACGTCCCAGTTTGGACCTAAGCAAAGGTGTCCCGTTTCACGATAAAGGTTAATATAATCATGATATCATTTTCTACTAGTAGCAAAAACGTCGTGTAACAAGTTTTTAAAATATTCTTTTAAATCATTATTAAATTCTTCAACGGCGAGTCTGTCTTGCACAACCAAGTTAATTATGTGTGCAACACATCGGCTATGGAGGTGAACAAGATCCCTTTCTTTTATCAATTAAAGAGTATACAAGTAGATGAACAAATGTGAGACAGAGAAAGAATTGCCAAGAGTGAATTAAATGTCTCTCCACATTGACTGATTATGTTACAACTGTTGGCTTTCATCATAGTACTTGTGATCATTCGCTATTTATCTACAAAAATGGACATGATGTGGCGTATCTTTTATTATATGTGGATGATGCAATCCTCATCATCACTTTATGTTCTTATTATAGAAAGAGTTTGCAATGAAAGACTTGGGTCCCTCAGCTATTTTCTGGATATCTCTGCTTCTCGAACTAGGGATAACTAATTTTTGTCATAGGCTAAATATGCCAAGGAAATACTGGAAAGAGTAAACATGTAAACCATCGGTTACTCCAGTCAACTCCACTTCGAAGCTCAGTGCTTCTTCCAGTTCGCATATTGCCGACTCTACCGAGTACCGGCGCCTTGCAGGTGGATTGCAGTATTTGACATTTTACCAAACCAGATATCAGTTACGCGGTTCAACAAGCGTGCATGCACCTCACACTACTCATATGAATGCTCTTAGGCGCATTCTCCGGTATACTCAAGGTACGCTATATTATGGACTGTCCATCACTAAGTCTAATAGTACTTCACTGGTCTCATATACTGATGTCGATTGGGGAGGATGCCCCGACAGTCAACTTCGGGTTATTGTGTGTATTTGAGAGACAATATTATCTCAACAGACAACCCACTTTATCTCGCTTTAGTGTGGAGACCGAATATAGGGGTGTTGCAAATGTAGTCTCCGAACTATGTCGGGTTCGAAACTTAATGCTTGAGCTACATCGGCCTCCAACTCGTACATCCATTGTGTATTGCGATAATGTTAGCGCAATTTACCTATCTGACAATCCGGTGCAACATCAACGTACTAAACATATAGAGATGGATATCCACTTCGTTCGAGAGAAAGCGGCTCGTGGCCAAATTCGTGTTTTACATATGCCGCTAGATATCAGATCGCTGACATCTTCACCAAAGGGCTCCCTCTGGTTTTGTTTGAAAACTTCCGCTCCAGTCTCAACATTCGAGAACCTCCTGCGTTGACTGCGGGGGTATCTAAGGGAATATTATATTGTGAGTAAATATTGTGTGTATATTCAAAAGTCAAATTGTAATAGGCATAATTATAAATATTGAAAGAGATATCAATACAATTCACGTTTGACATAATATCTTTTAGTTCACTATAAAGAAATGACCATTAGAGACTAAACTATCAGGAACTGATATATCAGTCTTAAATATATAAAAAAAATGTCATGGTTTGGCAACAAATTTAAGTGATTTTATGGCTCTTTCCTTTTGTTGGTCATGTTGGGATAGGCAGAGACGTGGAGTTATAATTGATTTTGCAGTGCCTAATTTTGTTTGTGTAGATAACTTTGCAACTGGGCCAGTGACTCAGTACATCCAAATAAGCAAAGAAAAGGTAAAAACAAAAACACATGATTGTTTTTATGATGTTAATCTTGATGATTATTGCATAATTTAATTAATCCACAAGTGATATCTGATAGCAACAACGTTGTTTGCACGCTAATTCTGTTGTAATAACTTTTTGCAAATAGATTCAGAAGATATTGAATTTTTGTTTTAACTTGAAAACCAAGCGTGTTGTATTGGTATTTAATTTGACTTCATTCATTATTATAGTTTTTGTTATCACAGACAAATCGCGAGACACAAATGGCTCTATAGCCCGTTTTAAGTTTATTACAAGTTGCATTTCAACGCTAAAAGATAAGGGTGCCAAAATGAATACGCGTGTATTGAATATGTAAGCCACTTACTCTCTTTGTTAAAAGCTTACATTCTTGGAATAAAATTTTGATAGTTTTGAATTTGGATTGTTATTAGTTTTAAATGTTCCTTTTTTTACGTTTTATTCTGGTAGGAAAATATTCTTTGTCACAAAGAGGAAGTTGTGGCTAAGTTAATTTATGAAGGTACGACTTTAACTACTACCATGGAACATGTGCTAGAGAGAGGCAATCAAGAGAGTGTATGCCAAGGAGAAAACAATAAAATCTGCATGAGAGGTAGGTGTTAGACTTGTTTTGAGAAAAAAATATTTTTAGATGACATCGGAAGCAATCGTCTCAACCACCTTCAAGGGAGACAGAAGCTCTTTGAAATCAGGTTGCTTCACTCGAAGAGGAACTGAAACAAATCAAAGAAGATATACGACAAAATGTCAATATTCATGAGTTCAAAGTTTCTAGATTTTGAGTGCGGATATAGTGAAGGTTCTTTTTAGAATGATAGTGAAGGTTCTTTTTAGGATGTCAGTGAAGGCTTATTTTTTATAGTTCATTACTTTATTTATTTAATATTGTTTTAAATTTCAAAAGTAATCAACTTAGTATTATTTATTTAAATGTTTGTTTAAGGTTTTAAAATTTTAAACTTATGTGTAAGATATTATTGGATAAATTCAATAAGTATGAAAAGACATTGTAATAGAGATTGCTATTTGTCCTAAAAGGAACATATTCAGGACTGAACATTTTGTTATACGATACTAATTTTCAGTCTTTAAAAAATATTTTCAGGACTAAATAATTTGTTGTAACATACTGACTTTCAGTATTTAAAAACTTATTCAGGTATGAAAAATTTGTTATACGATACTGATTTTTCGTTTTTAGAAAACATAAAGGAGACTAAATAACATGACATCTAAGATTATTTTTCAGTTGCTAAATGAAACATATTAAGAACTGAATGATCTGTATCAAAGACTAATTCTCAGTCTTCAAAACATCTTATTAGGAACTCAATTGTTACAGAACCTGAAGCTAATACAACGTATTTGAGACAAAATATACTTTGTTTAAGGACTAATTTTCAGTCCCTAAAACATGGTATCAGAGACTAATTTTCAATCCCTAAAAATATGGTATTAAATACTGATTTTCAGTGCTCAAAACATGGTATCGAAGACTGGTTTTCAGTCCTTAAAAACATGGTATCAAAGACTGATTTTCAGTCACCGACGAAATGTATTCGGGACTGAAGTGGCGTGGTACCGGGGGATAAAATAAAGACTGAATTTATGTTTTTTGGAGACTGAATGTTAGTCTTTGTTGGTGTCATACAATTGGGATTGATTTCCAGTTACTGATAACACTATCTAGGACTAGAAATAGGTGACTGACTCGTGACTAGCAAAATCAGTCCCCGATGACCATTAGGTACTGATTTCGGAGTATCACTGACTAATTGTTCAGTCCCGAACATCCTTCTTTTTTGTAGTAATTAGATTTCATTCATTTTCTTTCGAAAAATTTGGTATCCATTCTCACGTAGGATGGGTAATTTATATTTATATTCAAACGTTAAGTAATAAAATGAAAAACAAACAAACCAACAAATACTTCGACACCCAATGTGTCACGAATATTCATACTATCTACAACTTATGAATGCATCATCATCACATATTAGTATCTTCTGAAGTCACGTGACACTTCCAAATACCCGTTCTTTCATATTATTCTACATCAAGATCATACTGGCTAACGACTTCTAATACTAGCATGGGTTAACAATCTCATGTTATATATGCTTAATGATTCGAGTGAACCGTCTGTTTTCTCTTATTGCAAATAGCGACTGATCAAGAGGCCTTAGAAATATGGTCATCAATGATTTCTGTTGTAAGAGAAGTGTCCGAAGGAAGCAACAACCTGATAAAAGAAAAAAGAATGACGACAATATGAGCTTACAAACTATGAATGAGTCGATTTGGGTTAAGCTTTATCTTTAACGGGTCAAAGATCGCCCAATGCATAACCCTTTAAATTCTTTCAATCAAAAAGTTAGATTTATTGCCGATGGCCTCTTGGCCTAGTGGCACCTGGATTTGAACCTATTCCCTCATCCAAGTGGTGTAGGTTCAAATCCCACAATGTGGGTAATAGGTGGATTTTACGAGTATAATTTAGGAGGGTGTGTGTTTGCCGTTCAAAAAAAAGTTAGATTTATTGTAGTATTTGCAAATCAAATTTATCACACTGGTTATATATAAAAAGATTGGATAAAAAGTGTTTCGGGTCAACTCAACCAACCAGACTGAACTAAAAAATACCCTTTTTCCACATGTATTAAAAATATGTTGTTTCTTAAGATTAATTTTGGGTTGGACCTGATCATTTCCTGATTCTGAAATAGCATAAGTACCCTTCCTCTTCTTGCTGCAAGCTGTGTTCATCAACTGTATGGCAGAATCTTCTTCAACAAAGTTTTAATCTATCACCTCTGATTATGACAAAAACATGAATTAATACTTCACAGAATTAATACTTCACATGATGGTGACATGTATCTATGGGCGGGACCAGAAGAGGGTCCATTGACCCCCGGTCATCAGAATTTGTCCTTTTTTTTGTATACAAAAGTTGTGTTTTTTAAAAACAAAACATTAGCTAGACCCTTAGTTGTAGTCGGTAGATAAGAGAATAAAATGATGACCCTCGGACTAAGAAGTTCTGGTTCCGCCACTAGACTGTATGTAGCATAAAATTTAAAATCCTGCATTCAACTTACAACTATGGTGAATGAGTGATTGTGACACTACCTTCATTAAATAGGGTTTCAAGTTGGGAAAATGGGAAGTAACATAGAAGCACCTGTTTTTGGCTGGGGTGAAGGAGATTCTAAATGTCCATGTCTATTTCCGTTTCGAAAATGCTGGATCCATGGATTGCTAGATGAAATGTTGGGTCTGTTATGCGCAGAGCTTTCTCTCCTGAAATCGACCCTTGACCAAAATCCATGATGTAAAACCTTGAACTGAAACATACACGATGTCAGGAACATACACGTTCTTTATTATAACTGGAAAATATAACTCAAAAAACCGATTACAATAACTCTATAACTCTCATGATAAAACTTTAACCTGGTAACATCTATTTATAGACCTACCGAAACTTGGTGAACAAGAAACCTAATAACCCTAGATTGGTCATTAAGCAACCCAATAAAACCCCTTAACACATGGATTGGGCCCGTTTCTTGGGCCAGACAACAATTAAGCCAACAATAAACTCATAACATACACGTTAACTTTGAAATACTTATAGAATATGAATGAAAATACACGGCGATTTTCTCTAGAAAAGAATGTATGAAAATTAAAACCTGGCCAGAAGTGCAACGGGTGGTGGCATGAATTTTCCTAGATGACATTGACTCAGACGAACACTCGCTTTGAGTTTGCCAGCATTGCATATCCAATGAATTATATAAGTTGTTAACGAATGAAGCTTCCATCGATTTTAAGTACAAACTGTGTTTTTCATTGGTCCACTCGGACGATTCTCGTTTAGGGGATTCCTGAGACCACAATTTCATCAAAACTGAGCAGTCTAATATTGTGAAGGTCAGAAACAGAAAATACAAACAGCAACCATGGAGACAAACAAACAAACTGACAAGGAAAAATCTACCTATTCATACCAAATGCCTTGCATTTAGATTTCAACCAACCCGATTTAATTCAGTATGGATTTTAAAATTGAAGGCCAAGGCCAACAAATCTGTCAACTGGTTCTTAGTTATCTCCTCAGTCCTCAACAGACAACAAGCCGGCCAATGTTTATTTCACTAGGAGAAGGTTCAACGGGGACCTAAAAAAAAGAGGGAACTGGGAACCATTCTTAACCACGCATTTTAAACAAAAAAAATACAAGTTAAATGCTAAAAACTAAACTCTAAAACCTAAAAAAAAAACCTACCCAAAAACCTAAAACCTTTTCGGTTTTTTTTGCCTAACAAAAAATGTACGGCTGAGAATGTTCCCTGTTCCCTCTTTTTTTCTTGGTTCCTTTTGAACTTTCCTCTATTTCACTAAATTGGTACAGGTTCGAGTCCCAATAAGATGGACAATAGGTGGATTTTAGTAATAGATTTTACATACTAGACGTAAATCAATCACATGTCAAGAAAGAAACAAAAAAACAAGCATACGAAGTTATATAATCTCACTTATAGCAGAACTATTCGTAAAGTCTGTGAAGTGTGACGCGGGTAAAAATAATCATACCTTCGGCTTCACAAAACCAATCAAAACGGCGTCGTTCTGCGAACAAATCTGCTCCTCCCTCACCGACGTATACTCCATTTGACGGTTTCCTAAAGAGAGAATTTGGAATTTGAGTTTGAGTCTGTGTTTGTGTTTGTGTTTGGTGAGAGGAGGTATAGAATGGGGTGGAGTGGAGGTGCCAGATGTCATATGCTTTTCCACGTGGCATGCTGCCACGCCAGCACAAGTTCATTTTGAGTTTCAGATATTTTGCTCCCCAGCTGATTTTTATCTGGAAGGTGTAGATATTTTTTATGCTTCTCAAAATATCCGCCCTGTACTTTTCTTTACTTTATTCTATCCCGAATGTCACAATATTCCTGTTGTCAAATCATTAAATATCTTTTAAAATTAAAACAGTTATTTTAAATATCAACTTGTTTTATTCGTTTATCGATTCAAATAACTATTTGGATTGTGTTGCCATTTATGAAAGAGTGCACTATAAAGGAAGGGTAAATATGTCAAAACGCTTATCTTTAAATCTATAATGATGAGTGCGTAAAATAAGTGGTGTATTTTTTATAAAACTATCTAAAACCGGGTTAATTAATTTGTTGCTTTGCAACTTTCATAAAATTAGTGTAATGCATGTGTATTAGAGATTAACAATCACTAGCTTAGCCTAGTGTCAAATGTGTATACACAAGACTTCATTAAAATGAGAAGATCTTGAGTTCAAGTACCACTTGTAACAAAAAATAGGGGTCCAGGTTGGGACAGGGGGTTTTCTCACCTATGGTGGGTTTCCTCCTGAGAGAGGTGGAGATGACCGGGTGGGTCAGTGGCCATTCAGTGATCCAAATTGTCGTTCAAAAAAACGTGTATTAGAGACTAGGTTAGAAACTCGGGTTGAATAAATTTAATTTTTTGTAAATCAACACTTTATATGAACATTTGTAATATTTTGTATTGTGGATGTCGTTAGTAATTGGTGAAATAAGAAATAATGAAGAATTAAGAAATTATAAATAACAAATAATAAGATTTAAAAATTATAAATAACAAATAATGAGAACAAATTTTAGATATTTAATTATTTAAAATCGTTATTATTTAATAGAAAAGAGACTTATTTAATATGAGAAAAAGCGGGAAACAAAAATCTAGACTTCACCAGAAGTCGACACGTGAAAGATAAAATTGTTTATTTATTATAATAAAGATATAATTTTGATTAAATGTTTATAAAAGTTCTATGATCGTATTTCAAAATGATTTTTATGTTTAAACAATATCATTAATATCTCTAAAGTGCCACCATTTTAATCACCAAAATTATTATTATTATTATAATTAAAGGATCTGGTATACGTACATCACCCCCAATCAGACACCAGAGCACCTGTCACATCAGACGGGCCGTCATTTGTGGATCCAAAATTTATACTCATCCTGTGCAAAAAAGAAAACGGTAAAAATAAAGTTCATTAAAACTTTAAACAATAAACTTCTTTATGATAAAAATAAGAGAGAAAGTGAGAGAGGGAAACTGATTTTCATTCATTCATATGATATTTCATCCATACAATACATTATATAGAGATACAATAGGAAAACTTTAAAGCCCATACATATTGAGCTAGGCCTAAAATAGTCTGATATTATAACACTCTCCCTCAGACATTTTATATTATACACTATCAACATTATACTACTTGATAATGTTATCTCGGTACTTCAGGACCGATACTGCAGGATCAGTTATGCTGCCTCTAGGGGTGTTCAATATTTGGTTTCAAACCGATTAAACCGTAACCGAAACCGTTTAAAACCAAACCGAATTACATATTTGGTTTTCGGTTTGGTTCAAACCGAAAACCGAATATGTAATTTGGTTTTTGGTTTGGTTTAAGTATCAAGATTTTGAATTTGGTTTGAACCGAAAAACCCGAATTGGGTTATACCACTATTTTAGTCCATATTTTATAGTTAACCTAACAAATACCCATATATAAATTATAAATCATTATTTGATGAAAGTATGTTTTTGTTTAGACTTTTCTAAAATGTTGTGTTGTTTAAACCGAATAAGTTATGGCTATCCAAAAGAAAAGAAAAAGTTTTTTTTTTGCTAATTCGGTTTGCTAGGTTCAAACCGAAAACCAAACCGAATTACAATTTGATTTTAGATTCGGATTAGGTTTCCTCAAATATGGTTCGGTTCGGATTGTGGTTTCAACAAAAAAAAATCTCAACCCGAATAACCCGAACCGAGTAACCTGAAAAACCCGCAACCCGACCCGATGAACACCCCTAGTTGTCTCATTAAAAACCTTACTAAGAAAACCCAGTGGGACAAAACTTAGTTAAGGGAAAAAGAGTACATCGTGTATAATACTCCCCCTCAATTTAACATATATCTTTCGGTCTTTGGAGTGCAATTTTCTGTGGTAACTGATTAACTTGATATTTGTTGTAGTCTTAATTGATTTGAGCGATGCATGCTGCATGGTCTTCATATAGTGTAATCGGGCTTCTTTTGATCAACTCTGGTACATGATAATATCTACTTTATTGACTGCCATGAAATTGTTGTACTTTGTATGCAAATTTAGATCAAGTTATGTGTAGTCTATAAGTAACCGGCATCACCATAAACAATTGCTTGTCTCGAGTCCACAAAGATATCAACTTATCTTTTAATACGCTTGATAATGATGCCTCATTAAAAACATTGCTAGGAAAACCCAGTGGGACAAACCCATAACTAAGGGAAAAAGAGTGCAGCGTATTATATATAATTAACAACATACTTCCAGATGATGTTAAATCAGTACTTCGGGACCTAAAAGATAAACTGATGCTACTGGATCAGTTACGTCGCCTCGTTAAAAACCTTACTAATAAAACCCAATAGGACAAAACTTAGTGAAGGGAAAAAGAGTGCAACATGCTAGATTAGAACTATATTTCGCTAGCACATATACTTAAACATAATATCATGTCTTGTGATATACACGAGATGTATTAGAGCACCGATCGCACTTAAGTACGGTACTTCTAGACCAAGTACTTCTTCACCCTCTTCTTGGGGGAAGTAAGGATATTTGTGTATGTTTAGCGGCCAGACAATTATGGGTGTGCTTAACGAATAAATTTTGCCCATATTAGAATATGTTAACATTTTCTAGATGTAGTTTGATTATGGACAAGTATATACTCGAACATCAGGTCGAGGAATAATTTGGCCGTGTCACGATCTTACATTTAAAAATTCTTACTCTACTAGTTCGACACAGTCTCTCGATGATACTTTGATCATCACTGCAAACTGCGATTATAATGAACTTTAAGAGTGTAACTTTGATTAATAGGCATGGTGATATGTCCTAAATTATGCATGCTTTGCATGCGTAATAATCCCCATATTATGGTACTAATTGATTAATAACCTTACAATTGATACTTAAAACGTTAATATTTCATAATTGCAGGTTATTCGGTGCTCCAAGATAAACAAATCAAAAACCAACTCAAAATGTGAAGAAATCAAGCTTTTGGAGGACCAAACCCAAGCATTGACCCCCAAGAAGTCAAACCAGGTCAACACAAGTCAACCAGCAGCTAAAAGACGAGCCTCGGGAGCAAACAGAGGGATGCACGGCCGTGCATCCCTTTGCACGGTTGTGCATTGCCCTTCTGGCCTTCCGAGACTCTAGTACACTGTCCTTTGTACCCTGTTTGATTCCCGAGGTGTTTGCACGTCCGTGCAATCCAATGCACGTCCGTGTATTGCTCATTTTGAGGCCTATAAATAGATGGCTTGAGTTCTTCATTGAATCATCCCTTACACACCCCAAGAACACACCAGAGAAAGCTTATTTCGTAGTTAGAGTGTAGTAGTAGTGAGTAGAGGGGCTCTTCCTCCTTGTTCCGCAATAGGGGAGACTACGAAACTCAGCGTTCCATTCGTGGCTAGACTCTTTGTATTGCTAGGGTGAAGATGAAGTTTGGTGCATGTTAATGTTTAACGTATTATTCCAAGTGATGTGTTTATGTCTTTAACTATTCGTCCTTCAAACCACCATTTTGGTGAGCTTTTATTATTGTCTAAATCCGTCTTTATATTTGTGAGTGTTCTTGATTTTTAAAGTGTAAAACCTTTTTAATCAAACTTCTCTTGAAGCTTGTACGTCTTTATACAAGTAGAGATTGATAAGCCAAGGCTTGGTTAACATTATTAAGATCATACGTCTTTATACGAACTTATTATGCGACCAAGAATTGGTGAACTCATGTTGGGAACGGTACGTGTTTATACTTGGTCCTATTGTTACACCGCCTCCCGGTGAGCAAAATATAATCACCTATTTAACTCTAATACAAAACATTTTACGTTCGATGTCTTAAATCAACCCGGAGATGACCATTCGAAGGGTTGAGGGTAATTGTTGTCCTTAACGGGAGGCACTACCACTTGTTAAAGCTTTTAAATTTGCAAATCAAATGTCGTGAGGACGAGGCTCTAGCAGTGAACCGGGTCACACATTTGTAGTAGTCATATCACTGGATCAGTCAACTTAACATTATCACGTACCAAGCGGATTCGAAACCCAAAGAAATACTATTCGTAACCTGATCATTTCCGACGTATTTACTTTCCTGTTATTTACTATTTTGTTCGTTACATTGCTGTTACACACTTCATGCAAGTTTTTAATTTTCTGCTATTTACTTTACCGCCATTTACTTTTTTGTCATTTACTTTCCTGTTCCACAAGCACACAAAACTCACTTACTAATTAAACCGGCTAAACGTTAACAAAAGTTGAGTATTGGAATTCGACCGTGTCCATTGGTTCGATACTAGGTTCTTACCTAAACTATATTACGCTGCGATATGTGCACTTGCCTATTGTGTGTGTTTTTAAGTTAAAGTAATTATCATTTTATAAATTAAAAACCCGATCTCATGAAACCATAATCTCTAAATATTATTATATAATATTTAACTACATCAAAAATCACACATCAAGTTATTGGCGCCGTTGCCGGGGACTCGGTGATTTCAAGAAAAATTCGAGTTAATGGATTAGCCTTTTTAAAAATAAAAATTTCACAAAAATAATCATGGATCCATACAATGAAAACTTTACCGAGGAAGAATTTTTCAAATTTGACAGCAATTTCTCAGATTCATGGTGCGAGTTATGTGGAGGATCACACTACATTGATGATTGTTATCTTTCCGTATGGCGCCCCATGGATCATGAGATAAATCTCCACCTGTCACCATTTGAGGATTTACTTCCTTCACCACCTCCATCAGTAAACACAGACAGTGCCTCCTACGAACCAGATCCTTGGAAACCAGACACATTATTTCGTAATTTGGAAGAAATAAAGATTCAAATAATTAAACTCTACGCTATGGAACCAAATGAAGATCCTTCCTAAATTCTGGATCATCCACCATGAGTCGAAGTAAATCAAGCATCACAAGAACAGAATGTAGAGGTAATAACCATGATACCCATGGGGAACACGGAGAATACAGGTGAAGATGACGTATTAAGGGCTGAAATCATACAAGAAACCTTAGAACCACCAAGATTGGAAAAACAATTCAAATGCTTTAAGCCTTTATTAAATCAAATTCAGCTAAATCTCCCTTACGAACTATTTCTCTATAAGATGCCTGCTCATGCAAAATTTCTCAAGGATATGCTGAGTAACCAAGAAAAAATGGAAGAACAGCCGTAAATCGCGTTGAACGAGGAATGTTCAGCTATTATGAGAGAAAGAAAACCTCCCGACCAATTCATGATCTCCTGTCTTATAAGCGACTCAATCCAAGGTAATACTATTGCTGACCTACATATAGGCGTAAATATTTTACCTAGTGCAATATTTGACAAAATGAATCTCAAGAAACTTCAACCTACAAAATTAGAACTATGCCTAATCAATAGGACAGTTCGCTATCCAAAGGGAATCGCTGAAGACGTACTTATAAAGATTAACGAATTCGTGTTTCCTGTTGACTTTGTGGTAGTAGACATAAAAGGAGGAACACGATGCCCTCTTATTCTCGGGAGACCATTTCTCAATACAGCCCTCGCCCTTATTGACGTCTGGGGAGGAAGATTGGCATTAAGTATCCAGCAAGAACGAATCACATTTGAACTCAAGAAAGCCATGCAGCGACCAAGTAGTCATGACGATCTAGCCTTGCTTTTCGACGATTTCGACTACTTAGTAGGTTATTACATACATGACTTCTTGGGAAAGCAAGAAGAATGGCCAGTAGAGGAACAAGAAGAATATCTAGTTTGCGAAGGATTTATGATAAAACACACTAATCATAATGATGAAACAACAAGCATTGAGGAGTTGGAAGATAGATACGAGAGTGAGAAGGCAAAACCGTTTATCGAGGAACCACCTTCACTTGAACTAAAAGAACTTCCGACTGATTTATCATACGCCTTCCTAGATGAAGAATCCAAGCTTCCAGTTGTTATCTCCTCCAGGTTGGAAAACAACGAGAAAGAAAAACTACTACAAGTTTTGAAGAAATACAAGAAAGCTATCGCCCGGAAGCAAATGGATCTTAAGGGAATTAGCCCCTCATTCTGCACTCATAAGATACTTATGGAAGATAATTACAAGACAAATGTGCAGCACCAAAGACGACTGAACCCTAAAATGCAAGAGGTAGTGAAAAATGAGGTTATCAAGTTACTAGACGCATGAGTGATCTACCCCATTTCAGATTCAGCATGGGTCAGTCCAGTTCAGGTTATACCAAAAAAAAGGAGGTATAACGGTCATCACAAATGAGAAAAATGAGCTAATACCAACCCGCACAGTCACTCGATGGCGGGTGTGTATTGATTATCGCAAGTTGAACGAAGCTACCCGAAAAGACCATTTTCCACTACCCTTCATTGATCAAATGTTAGAACGACTATCCGAAAATATGTTCTATTGCTTTCTCGATGGATTCTCGGAATACTTTCAAACCCCTATCGCCCCCGAAGATCAGGAGAAGACTACATTTACCTGTCCCTATAGCACCTTCGCTTATATGCGTATGCCATTTGGACTATGCAATGCACCTGCTACATTCCAGCGATGCATGATCGCTATATTTCTTGACATGATAGAAGAATCAATGGAAGTATTTATGGATGACTTCTCAGTTTTTAGAAACTCCTTCGACCATTATCTACAAAACTTAGAGAAAATGCTAGCAAGATGTGAAGATTCAAATCTAGCACTAAATTGGGAAAAATGCCACTTCATGGTTAAAGAAGGGATAGTATTAGGACATAAATTTCAGAGAATGGTATTGAAGTCGACAAAGCCAAAGTAGAAACTATGTCAATGCTTCCACCGCCAAATTCAGTAAAAGGGATCAGAAGCTTCCTCGGTCATGCGGGGTTCTATAGGAGATTCATAAAGGACTTTTCATCAATCGCCAGACCCTTGACACAACTATTGGAGAAAGATCGATCCTTTCTATTCTCTAACAATTGCTTAGTAGCATTTGAAACTCTCAAGAAGAAACTCATCTATGCACCTATCATGACGGCACCTAACTGGACTAAACCTTTCGAATTCATGTGCGATGCAAGTGACTACGCAGTAGGAGCAGTTTTAGGTCAACGAAGCGAAAAGCATTTTCACCCGATTCACTATGCAAGTAAAACCTTAAATGATGCTCAAGAAAATTACACTACTACTGAGAAGGAATTACTAGCTATAGTTTTCGCCTTTGATAAATTCCGTTCGTACCTAGTCTTATAAAAAACTATAGTCTACACCGACCATGCCGCCTTAAGACATCTCTTTAACAAGCAAGACGCTAAACCAAGGTTAATCAGGTGGATCCTCCTACTACAAGATTTTGATATCGAGATAAAAGATAAAAAGGGAGCAGAGAATTTAGCAGCAGATCATTTATCTCGACTTGAAACCACTCAAGAAAATCAAAAGTTCGCTATAAATGATAGTCTCCCTCACGAATACATACTGCACGTACAAGATGTCAATGAATACCCATGGTTTGCAGACATCGCAAATTTCTTAGCAAGCGGAGAACTAGTGAAAGGATTAACATTTCAGGAAAGAAAGAAATTCTTCGCAGATATAAAGCACTATTTCTAGGAAGATCCATATCTATTTCGTGTTTGTACAGATCAAATACTGCAACGATGTGTGCATGTGAAGGAGGCACACGAGATATTGTGAAAATGTCACGAAGGACCAATAGGAGGGCATCATGGAGCCAATTATACTGCAAAAAAAGTCTTTGAGGCCGGATTTTTCTGGCCAACTGTTTTCAAGGACGCACATAAGCTTAAAAGCAAATGCGACTCATGTCAAAGGTCAGGAAGTATTTCAAAACGTGACGAAATGCCCCAGACAAGCATCCAAGTTTGTGAAATATTGGACGTCTGGGGGATCGACTTTGTTAGACCATTCCCTCTATCTCGCGGAAATCAATACATCCTAGTAGCAGTTGACTACGGGTCAAAATGGGTTGAAGCACAAGCATTACAAACTAATGACGCAAGAGTCGTCATTCGGTTTCTCAAAAGACTATTCACATGGTTCAGTACACCAAAAGCTCTAATCAGTGATAGAGGAACACACTTCTGCAATTCACAATTGGAAAAGACACTTAAACGATATGGTTGTACCCAGAAGCTGTCCACACCTTACCATCCCCAAGCAAATGGACAAGTGGAAGTTACAACAAAGCAATCAAGCGTATCTTGGAAAAAGTTGTAAGTCCAAATAGGAAAGACTAGTCTGATAAACTGGAAGATGCACTATGGGCCTTACGTACGGCTTACAAAACACCTATCGAAACAACTCCTTACCGAATGATTTATGGAAAGGTATGTCACCTGCCAATAGAGATTGAACATAAAGCATATTGGGCGCTTAAAGCAGTTAACCTAGATCTATCTAGTGCAGGAGAGCACCGCCTTCTACTAGTTCATGAATTGGAAGAACTGTGAAATCAAGCATATAGGAACTCAGCAATATACAAGGATATGACAAAGAGACTTCATGATAAAAGACTAAGGAAGGGGGAATTCCAAGAAGGAGAAAAAGTACTACTTTATAATTCAAGACTACAACTATTTCCAGGAAAATTGAGATCTAAGTGGACGGGATCATACATAATTCGAAAAGCATTCCCTTATGGAACACTAGAACTGGAACAAACAGAGGGGACACTTTCAAAGTTAACGGCCACCGAGTCAAGCGTTACCTCGAAGGACCAATTGATCAAGTAGTGGACGAGATTCCACTAGAGGAGTAAGACTGATGAAACACGTACAGGTCGAGCTAAAGACCCTTAAATAAACGTAGTGCTTCCGGGAGGCAACCCGATGATCATGAATAAATTGAGAGGTTGGTGCATATGGCAGAATCATGGATCTCAGGTTTGACCTTTCAAATTCAAGTTTCTCATACTTCAGCCCCAGGTATGCCCTATTGATACTAGGACCTTAGTAGCTTAACTACTATCTTTTATTTTCTTTGTCTGCTTTTATGTTTTCCCTTATGTGTCAGGTAGAATGGCATCACCAGATAATCTCTCTACTTCTTTGAGGAATCACACTCCATCTCTACAACCTGAGGAATCGAAAACCACATCAAATTTCTATGAAATTCGATGAAGTCTTTGAAGCAAAGTGTTGACATCGCCAATAAGTTTTGGACTTAGGTTATACACCGAATTGACCGGGGGAGTACCAGTTCCTTTTCCCTTTAAACTTCATGCATTTAAATTACTGCATAGCATTTCATTATATGCATTTGTACATTGAGGGCAATGCACAGTTTTAAGTGTGGGGTGGGGAATTAAGAGATTCGGGACTACTTGTAACCTCAAAGCAGTAAAAATTCAACTTGTGATTTTCTACCCATTTGACTAAATTTTTACAAAAACCTAACTTTTGTAAAACCCAAAAAATTTTCAAAATTTTAAACCCTAATATTTAAAACCTCTTTGAGTTCGCACCTAATTAAAATGAATACATGGCAAGTAGAAGCAAATGAATATTATGCATAACGATTGAAGACTCACGAGGTGAATTACCCTACCCATGATTTAGAACTTGCGGCCGTGGTTTTTGCGCTCAAGATTTGGAGGCATTATTTGTATGGGGCTAGGTATACGATATAAACGGATCACAAAAGTCTCAAGTACTTCTTTGACCAAAAGGACCTCAACATGAGGCAAAGACGGTGGCTTGAATTGGTCAAGGACTATGATTGTGAGATACTTTATCATCCGGGTAAAGAGAATGTAGTAGCAGATGCGCTGAGTCGGAAGACGAGTCACACACCCGTCAAGGTGAAGTCATTTAAGATGACAATTTCATCATCTCTTATTGATGAAATCCGAGAGGCTCAAGTGTTAGCACTTGGTGGTGATTTGAAGAAGGAATGGATGGTTTCTTATGTTGATAAGCTTGGGGAAAATAGCACGGGTTTAAAGACATGCTTTGATAGAATTTGGATTCCTAGGTTGTCAAGTGTTTTGACAACTATTTTAAACGAGGCGCATAAATCCAGGTATTCTATCCATCCGGGGGCCACAAAGATGTTTTATGATTTGAGGTGTCATTTTTGGTGGCCGAGCATGAGGCATGATATTGTTAAGTATGGGGAAAGATGTCGCACATGCTTAAGGGTAAAAGCGGAGCACCAAAATCCATATGGAAACCTTCAATCGCTTGAAATACCGCTTTGGAAATGGGAAAACATAACCATGGATTTGATCACTAAACTACCAAAGACTCGAAAGGGTTATGATGCGATATGGGTAGTAGTGGATCGGTTGACAAAGTGTGCACATTTCCTTCCTATAAAGGAAACGTATTAATCGGATAGATTGGCGGAAATGTATGTGAAGGAAATTGTGTCACGTCATGATATACCGGTCATGATTATATCGGATCATGATACGAGATTTACTTCTCGTTTTTGGAAGAAATTATGTGAGGATATGGGGGACTAGATCGAATCTTAGCACTGCTTATCATCCACAAACGGATGGTCAAAGAGAGCGGACGATTTAAACGCTCGAGAATATGTTGCGGGTGTGTGCTTTGGATTTTGGGGGTAGTTGGGACGACCATTTACCGTTGGCGGAATTTTCTTATAACAATAGCTACCATTCTAGTATTGGTATGCCGCCTTTTGAGGCGTTGTATGGGAGGAAATGTCGAACACCCATGTGTTGGGGTGAAATTAGTCAATAGGAACTTGGTAGTAAAGAGGTGGTCAAGGAAACTAATAGTAGTATTGACCAAATAAGGGCACGCTTAAAGGCGGCTCAAGATCGTCAAAAGTCCTATGCGGATAATAGAAAGCGGGCGATTGAGTTTCAAGTGGGGGACTTTGTGCTTTTGAAAGTCTCTCCTTGGAAAGGGGTGATACGGTTTAGGAAACTGGAGAAGTTAAGTCCACGTTTCATCGGACCGTTTAAGGTGATAGCAAGGGTGGGTGCGGTGGCTTATCGTTTGGAGCTACCGGAGGGACTAAGTAGACTTCATAACACGTTTCATGTGTCTCATTTGCGAAAATGTTTGGCGGATGAATCTACTTTTGTTCCATTGGATGATATTGAATTGGATGAAAAGTTGAATTACGTTGAGGAGCCAATGGCAATCTTGGATAGAAAGGTAAAGCGTTTACGCAATAAAGAGATTTGCCAAGTTTTGGTGAGATGGAAACATAAGAAGGGAGCGGCAATGACTTGGGAAACCGAAGAAGAAATGCTCAAATATTATCCGAACCTTTTTATGTGAAGTCGGGTTTCGGGGACGAAACCCAAATAAGGGGAGGTGATTTGTAACGAACCAAAATCCAGGTTTCGTTATAAATAAATAAATATTCTAATAAATATTATGGTGAAAATAATATTTTAGAAATAAGTTGAAACAAGTGGGTTTCAAGTTTAGTAATGGGGTTATATTAGTTTTAACTAATTTTGGAATGAAAATGGGTGAAATGAAAGTTGAGGGACTGAAAGTGTAATATGACAAATCTGCCATATTTGACTAGTGGAAGTCAAAATTGAACCTCATTTGTGGTGTTTTGGTCGATGCTTACAAGAGGAGAAGGAGAAAGAGGAGAATCCGGTCAAAAACGAAATTAGAGGCTTGCATCTCGGGATTTACGGTGTTTATTCACACAATACCTTCCTAACATCAAGTAAGTTCCTCCTTCATCTCTTGAATCCAACATTTATGGTGTTCTTGGTGGGTTTTGGGTAAAATCCGAAATTTTGAATGCATATGGTAAATTGGTGTTAGATTGTTGATAATCTAGCTAAACTAAAGGTAAAGAATGGTGATTAACACCCTAGAACTCTTTGATTTTGATTATGAGAAGTTAGGGTTCTTATGGAGAAAATTGGGGGTTTTTGAATTATGTTGATAAATTAATAATGATTAAGTGTTTAAAGGATGCTAGACACTTGAGCAAACACCAAATTAACCTAATGATAAAAATTGAATGGAAAATTTGTGTTAAGGTAAAGAGAATGAAACTCAAGTAGGTGAGTTTGGGGTGAAAAAGGGTGTTTGGATATGAGTATAACTCAAACGGGTTAGTTTGGGTTGGAAATGGGAAATTGTGTTGTAAACCCAATTTCAATGTAATTTTGATGTATGCTAGATTACTAAACTAGGTGTATATGTTTAGGTAATCAAATTGCAAAACCTGAAGGTGGTGCGGGATCTTCTAACCCGAAAGGTAAGTTCTCTCACACTTTGGTGTTATATGCAATGTTGTATGCATAATGTGATAAGTTGCATAATGTGTTATGTGGTATGAATGTGTATAGTGGTGTACGAATAAGTGAATGAATGAAGTTATAGTATTAATACTATAATGGATATGTGGATATGGAGTTATGGTCTAAGTACCATAATGGATATGTGGATATGAAGTTATGATCTAGGTATCATAATGGAAATGAGGTTATGGCCTATGTGCCATAATGGAAATGGAAATGTGTTAATTATGATTGATAAATGAGAAGAATGAAACTTGTAGGTGAAATGCAAATGATATGTAGCCTGATGACAAATTGGGTGGAAACGGGTCAAATGGGTGAATTGGTGAAAACAAGTAGTATTTACTTGTTTGATATGTTTTACCTTCATTACTAATGGTGTTATATGTGGTGTTGTATAGGAAAAGCTCCGGGATAGTCAAGGTCAAGTCTATGGCGAATGATGGATTCTCGTATACGCTTTTGGTGATTTCGGGTGAAATTATATGTCCATCTAATGGATGTAAATGGATTACTTGAAAATGTATTTTGATGTTAAAAATGTGGTATGAATGTTTTTGGTCAAAACCCAAGTGTTAGAAATTTTTGGTTGTCATGTTGTATTGGTAAAAGTTGAAAAAATGGTTAAGTGTTAAAATCTGCAGGTCTGGAAACTTTCTGGAAAAAGGGGCTCTTCACGCCACACGAAAAGCTGAGGACTGGTATTCGCGACACGCGAAGACCTGGTTTCTCGGACCTGCACTTTTTGGACTCCCTCGCGCCACGCGAAGGGTGGGGGCTGGTTCTTCGCGACACGTGAAGATATAAATATATATATATATATATATATATTTTTGAGACGAATGCTTCCGCGTGTTTTAATGATTTAATAATCGGTGTAATAAATTAAGGTGTTACACAAATTTAGTTCAGCCTTTTAGGCTTGCCATTTTAGGCAGTCATCTCTATGTATGTACTCTTACAGAGTTTTAGATATGTAATCTTTTTCTTCGATTACATCTGTTGCTGTAGCTTATGCAAATATTTCAAACACGTGTTTCATTTCGGTTCCATATTATACCATGTAATTTATTGAGAGCTCATATTTGTTTGGTACATGAGTTTCTTCTGGAATTCCATTTTCCTCTTCTAGGGCATTATAACTTTCTTCTAGATTAATATTAGTCTCTTCTAGGACCTTTATCTCTTCTGGGGTTTTATCGCTTCTTTCTGCGATTTCATTAATCTCTTCTGGGATTCTATCTATAACCTCTTATAGGGTTTGGTGTATAACCTCTTATAGGGTTAAACCAATTGCCTTATTCTGCACTTTTTATTCTCTTAGGTTTTTGTGTTTGGAACCGATTATTTCCCATGTTTCATGTGTATGGTAATCTTTCTATGACTACTTCAGTTTGAGCAGGTGAAGTTTATGCTGGTATATGTGGCTTTGTCATTATGTTTGTGTGTGTGTGTGAATGAATCAGATAACTCATTTGCTATTCTTTGCAAAAGCATGACATATTAGAATTCAGACTCATATTAACCACTTCGGGGGTGATGACGATGCATTCGATTTTTTATTTTCATGCATTACCGGTCTTTCCTTTCTATATTCAATCTCTCCCTAAGACTGGGAATAATGTCTTATTTAGACAACATATTATGTTATAAACATGTCCCATTCTAGTACATTATGATGGCGGTATTGATACATAAATCACACTACAAAAATATATTGTTGAGACAAACTTAGTTCTCTTGCAGAGAACATTTGTACACGGGAGTATTTTTGATCAGCGGTTGGTTTTGAACTGATTGGTGCAGCGGTATACCCTTTACATAGAAGATGCCAATTCGAATCTTATCAATAGCTGTCTAGCTATTAATTGTAATCGTGTAATCAATAATTTAGTTAAAACTTATGTTTGAATATAATCTGCTGGATGTTCAATATTTGTCCCTATAGACATACAATAAGTGAACAAATGCTACATATAAGGTAGCTAAAAGACTAACGCGTGACCATATAGAGATGTATCTCTTAAGATCGTAAAATACTGAAAATGGTCCACATAGAGATTAACATGCATGCATATGTCCTCTTGAATTCTTCCCAAATATAAGAGAGATTCTTTATAGGAGTTTATTTTTTAAGAGCTTAAATATTGATTTGATGAGAAAAATCACTACACATGATAAGTCTTTTGGTAGCAAAAATTTTAAATTGTTGAGACGGCGCTTGTTAACACTTTTGATCATTCACCTCTTCATGATACTACCTCGATGACCTATTTGGTCAAGCTGTACGACGAAAAATATCTTTGGCTAGTAACTTCTGGTTACTCACCATATTTGATTTTTTTATTAGATTATTTTGTGCAATATATTTCTAGTTTTACAATATGGTCTTCTGGCCATATTTGTCATGTGTAATTGAAAACTTAGTAAGTTTCTTCAAGATTTACTATAATATAAGACATATCTTGTACATGTAGGTAAGGTGACATGTACTCTTCTGGAGCATTCAATAAAGTTACCAACACCTGGAATACTACCAATAATTGTCTCTATGGTATACAACTGATAAAAGTATTTTATGTTTTAGGATAATGTTAGTTGTGTCGCTATATGCCAGACATTCATCGTTGATGGTTACAATAACTCTACTCGAGTATTATGACATAATTTTGGTACCTGGTAGGTAAGATAACCATACTCGTCCGGAGCATTCGATAGGTTACAAACACTGTGTTTTCATCGGTGGTGGCTAAACAATAATATCCAAATGAAGGGGGTGATAGCAAGGCTACAAGGGTGCCCTCGATTAGGTTTGTTTCAACCTCTTTCCTTTTCTTTGATTAATTTTGGACAAGGCCCGACTAGGTGGCATGGTTGGTCACTTCGCACTTGTAGTATATACTTTCTTGGCCCTTGTTAGACCTCCTTATCGATGTCTGCATTATTGACTTGAACAACTGATGTCAGGTTTTTATCATGACCTTCCTTATCAAGAGTTGAACCTCCCTCATCCAAGAGTTGTTTCGTCCACGCATATAGACTCTGCTGGGGCCGCGTCCTCTTTCTTTCCTCCATCCGCCTTGAAAAGGTACACACATTTGCACAAGGGAATGAGATAACATCGATTGGTCATGATTAGAAAACATGATGTAAGCACCGAGTTTTTCATGAATTCGCATTCCCGGTGTTGCTATGATAGGAGCAGGTTATGATTGTGAGACGTGGAGAAAGTTTTCTTGAACATATCTCTTCACATAGTTTCAATTTGGAGGTAAATGCTCAAAAGAGAGAAATTATACTCGCTAACCTACTTAAGATCTTTCAATCACATATTGAGAAAATTAATAACGAGATTTTGGGAGAAGAACCAACTTCTGGTGGTAAGTTTGTCTTTTGGTTCCTCCATACGTCAAGAAAATCCTCAACTGTAAGGTATTCACTTTTTAGGTCTTTGAGGATGTGAATGAGGAGAAAGATCATGGCTTTAGCATAGGATTGGAGGAAAGTCTCGTTCCTATCAAGGATTATCTCTCACAATCTATTTATCATTGAGTGGATTTTGGCATCTAGAACCAAGAAGGTAGTTGTGCCTTTGTATACATAGAGGAGGACTGCGGGTTCTTGATAATGATTCAGCATTCATGTGAAACTTAGTTAACTTTAGAGAAGTGTCGTAATTTAATCAATGACCTTTTGATGACGAAAGAGTTTAAGGATCACAAAGTAAAAATTGTCTTATGATTCGAACAGAGTTAAAACTTATCTTAGAATAAGTAGGTCAAGGAAGTTCATAATCACTTGACACTAAATAGGTCGAGTCTCCTCATCTTGACAATCCAAATAGTAAAAACAAAATTTTACAAATAACCAGGAGACTCCTAATTAAAATTCTAATTAACTAATCGAAACTATCCAGATAAACTCTGTCTAGACATCAATTAACCATCACAATAAGCATTTTCATGGATTAAAAGACTCCTAATTAAAATTATTCCATAATTTTCATATACTATTTTAAGTATACTCTTCTCTTTAAAATATAATAAATAAAATATGCACAATATTTTTATGTGGAAAATAATGTTTCTCAAAAAAAGTTGTTCAAGCTACAAACTCGACATATAGCCAATTAAAGTTACTGTTTCAACGCGGGCGATAAATGGGTCAATTGGCCGTTTTGCAATTAATTTAGCATAACAATCTTTTTCTTACATCAAAATGACATAGATATATATAAATTTTTTTTATTAGCATTATTATAATCATTATAAAATAGAAACATTCAGAATTTATAGCTCTTGATTACACCGATAAAATACATATAAAATAGCATATAATTTTAATCCTTATATCATGGATATTTGTTATCAGAAACATATCTATTTATAATTAAATATGTATTTAATCGCAACTAACTATATAACATTATTATTTGAAAAGATACTATTTATTTACGCTATCATACAGTAAACCATTTAAAATAATAATAACAAAATATATAATATTAGGAAATTAATTTACCAATAAATCACGAAAAATAATTACTAAATCTTAAATTGAAGTGCCGATGGTCAATGGGGTGTGGCCACCTACACTTCTAATTTAATGTTATATAATTAATTGTCCGGTGTAGTGTACTGGTGTGCGCATATTCCTTAACTCCCATGATATGGTTTAGGTCGCCGGTTCGAACCCTCCGGCCACTAAACTTTTTTTTTGTTTTTTTTCTTTTCATTATTCTTTTTTATTACTAGTTTTTTTCTTTTTCTTTTTATTATTCTTTTCTAATTATTAGACGCAATGTGAGAGGCGTAATACATTTTTATATCTATGGTTCGATCTCCAAAACTGATCCGCCTCAAATTCGTACGTTACTTTTATGTATTTAAATATGTTGGTGTCAAAACGAAAACTTTTTTTTTCTTTTGTTTTTTATTAGCCATAATCTTATATGTTTTTTTATGTACGTAACTATTTTTTAATTATTAGGTTCAATGTGAGAGGTAATACATTTTTATATCTATGGTTCAATCTCCAAAATTGATCCGCCTAAAATTCGTACGTTACTTTTATGTACTTAGGTACGTTAGTGTCAAAGCCAAAAAAAAAATTTCTTTTGTTTTTTTATTAGCCATAATCTTATATGTTTTTTTATGTACCTAACTATGTTTTTTTTGTAACCGCCTTAACGTTTAAGGTTCGCTTCACGCCACAGAGTGATGGAATTCGAGTTACACTACGTTTCGACATCGCCGCAACGCGCGGCGGGTAAAGATCCTAGTTGTAAATAATTTTCGAGTCATTTTGTTACAGTTAGAACTTCAAGATTTGATTAAAGGAATAAGCCATTATGCCTCATAAAATCAATAACTTGTTTTAAAATTAACAGTCATAATATATTGTTTGAAATTAATTATTATTATTATTATTATTTTAAACATTGTGAGAAAAACGAAAAGAATAATAAATAACAAATCACATGATTGAAATAAAACTTACTAGGATCGGTTTGACTGTTTCATGAAGGAATATGGAATGCATGTTAACCAATCAGGCAATAGAGTGGTGAAAGCATTCTTCTTTCCACGTGAAGCAAAAACAATTCCCTGCGTGGATTCCTAAACTTATTAGCGAACCAAGAATCGATCGAAATCTGCACCCTCTTGATTCATTGAGACCGATGTTTCGAATACGCAGAGAGATCAAGATCAAAGGGTTCTTCATGACTGTTTGATTGAAAGGAGTTTCAGAAATAAGGGTTTTTGGAAATAGCACTTTCGTGCTGATAACGTGATAAAAATAAGAGAGAAAGTGAGAGAGGGAAACTGATTTTCATTAATTCATCTGATATTTCATCCATACAATACGTTATATAGAGATACAATAGAAAAATCCTAAAGCCCATACATATTGGGCTGGACCTAAAATAGTCTGATATTATAACACTTTAAATATAATAAAACAATTACCATATTTATCAAACCAAGTCGGGATGCAATGTCACTCTTTATTCCCTATCATTCTTTTTGGGAAGAAATGACCATGTGGTTGACAAGTTCCATTTAGTCAATACGTAGTTTATCGAGCTTCCATGCACGTGCCCGGTTTTTCACTCTATGTCATCTTTTTCTGAGTACACCAGATGCTCGTTCAATATCCTTTCTAACATATTTTTTTTTCTACCAAATACTCGTTCAATATCCTTTCTAGCAGATTTTTTTTTCTAATATCATCTTCCGGATACGTAAACGATTTGAAAAAAGTAGACCACTCGGGATAAATACCATCAATGAGGCAATAGCTCTACCTAAATCTTGTTCCACTAAGCTCAAAATACGTGTCGGGTGCAGTTCCGTTTATCATGATGTTGAATATTGGAGACTGATTAAGGACGTTTAGGTCGTTGTTTGAACCTAAAACTCCAAAGAAAGCATGCCAAAACCATAGATCTTGTGATGCCATCACCTCGAGCATAATTGTTAGAGCGGGATGGTCACCTCTCATGTACTGTCCGTGTTGAGCAATTACTCCACTCTCAATGCATACAATCTAGGCTAGCAAGCATGCCGGGAAGACCATGCACCTTCTCATGCCAATTGTATAGTTGTTGAATGTCGCTTGCTGTCGGCTTGCATAAATATTTTGACCCGTAGATGTTAATGACACCTTTACAAAATATAAACAAAATCGTGCCGTTTTCTGGGAGATCTTTATATAATCATCCAATTCGTTGGCGGCGGATCCGCATACCAATTGACGAATAACGGCGGTACACTTTTGAAGAGAAGTGAAACCTCTTATACCTCTAGCATCCCATCCCAATTTGAAAAAAAAATGCATCTTCCTTTCCAAATCGTTAACAATCCGTAAAAATAACCGTTTATTCATTCGAAAACGAGTTTGGAATGTGTCATGGTCATAAAAGGGGGGATCGGCAAAGTAGTCGCCAACCAAACGACTGTGGGTGGCTTCACAGTCTTTAATCAAAGTGGCTATTCATGTGAAGGTTGGCGTATTCGAGCTTTCGGCATCATCCTTTAGTATTTCAACAATAGAGGTAGCAACTGCCTCAAAAATAATTAGGGTTACACCTTTCGATTTTGAAGAGGGTGAATTTCGCGTATCCATTTGTATAAAGTATGGTTTGAGAATGAGTGAAATGGATGAAAAAAATGAGAATAGATGAAATGTTTTGAGAATGGATGAAAATGATGAAATGGTTTGAGGTTTAAAAAAGGTTTGAATTTTTTTTTAAATAACTAACAGTTATCCTCTCTCCAACGACATTATAGTCGTTTACCCTCCCCTCCACGCCCGTGGAATTATCCACGCCAAATGACGACCGTGGACCACGCGCAGGGGGCGTGGTGTTCCACGGCCGCCACGTCACATCCACGAACCCTCTCCACGCTTAGTATACACGATAGCCTAACAGACTCTAAACTAAAAGGAAAGAGGTAATAAAAATAGAAAAGATCCTAACATATGTCTGGCAGTTGTCTTGGGCGACTGTTATCACTCTAATTTTTCGAATAAAGGAATTAAGTAGGTTCCTCTATATGCAGACAGTTCTATCCTCCAGTATTTCAATTTCAAACGATGGCACGGGCATATAACTGATGATGAAATATCGAAATGTTTCAAATCGTACCTAGTTTGTTTAACTTGTCTACGGACGCCATACAGCAGCACTGTACACGATGGTTAAAAAGAAGTGAATCATACAACAATCCTGAAATCAATCTAATACGAGTTGTTCATTACATGTAAACCTCCATACCGATATACTTTGAGCACTGACACAACGGGCACGTGCTAAGCTTACTTTCACATTCTTTACACAAACAAAGATGCTTGCACGGTAACAAAAGCATGCAAACTTTATTCACTCTACATACCTTACAAGTCATCATCGTTCCACTGTTACTCTTGCACAACAGGTGGAAATTGCCATTGCAGCAGGAGGCTGTGTCGTCTACCTTGCTATCACCATATCCTTCTTTACTATCTTTGCCCTGTGTGTACACTTGTTCGAGATTGATCTTCAAGGTGTTGATCATATTCTCATTGTATTTGGCCCGTTGCTGCCAAGTGCCGGCCTCCATGGCTAGTTATTCCACTTGCAACTCAAATTCCATGTTTTTCTTGTTCATGTTTTCCACCTCAGCTTCTTTTTCACGAATTTCTGAACGAATTTATCTTCAACGTGCGAGATTATCTGAAGCTGGCTTGTCTGTACCTTCTCCTGAACTGCTTGCCTGAGTCTGTCAGCCTTTTTGAAGAGAAAATAAAGTTACATAATAGAAGTTGTTTGAAAGTTCAACAAATTTCTAAAAGTTCAGTGTCATAAATAAGACAAAATGGGCATCTATTTAAATGATTCATCGAAGCACAATAGTTTTAACTAGCCTTGATTTAGTGGACAATTAGAGGTATCAAGATGAGTGGGTCATGTTGCATAAAGGGTTTGGTCATTTTTAGTAGAAGTTGAAACGGGCAGGGTCTGACTGAGTTGACCTACAAACACTTTTTCTGTTCATTTTTCTAAAGAAAGTATATAATTCGTGTGTTAATTACGACTATGAAAACAATGTTAATACACAATTACTCAAAACATTTAAGAAAAACGATTTTAGGAGGTGGCAAGCATTAGAAATAGACTGACTGGTGTTCAACGTATGACCCCTAGACGTGCTCTCCATTAAGGCATTTAGCCATATTTTTTTTTATTTGATCCTTTTGAGATGAAACACAGCCCAAATTGGCCCATCCATAAGTAATTTGATTGGAATGTTGTCTATATTAATGGATAATGAATTACCAAGATGATGAACTGTTGGCATAAAGTACACTCAGTTTTAGTATAAGAGTTAAAAAGTGCAATCAAACAGTCAATTGAAAATTATGGTGTCATCAGCTAACATGCAAGAGACTTCATAAGTTCCATGACAATGCCACAATAGCACTCTGAGAGCTTAGATTGTATAAAACAGGAACTGGTGTAAATCTTCACAATAGTATAATGGGAAGACCAGCTAGTCAGGAAAAAACAACTTTGTTGTCTTGTAACAATAAGAAGCAGCAGCAGCTACGAATAAAACTAATGTGAAAATAATAACCATACAAGTAATCAATTGTTGAGGGAAGATAGTACCATCATCTCCTAGGTTCAGGAATATTCCAGTTTTGGTGATAATTAATACACTCCCCAATGACAGCCCTATTTGACAAGTTATGCTTAAGTCAGGCAAATGATAATTATTTCATCTTCATTACCAAGTACCAACAATCACAATGGACTATCTTTATTGTAATGATGTTCCACAATCCACATACAACGAACCAACCCCAATGTTAAATTGGATTATAAGCACTTTAAGGGAGCTCAGAGTTGGGCTGATGGAGGCTTGCGCAGGCAAGAGTGCAGCCGGCCCTAAGCCTTGCGCACCTCTGTCTGGTTTATGGCAGGTTGTCATATACCTGTTTTCTTAGCCCCCAAGTTTTCTGTTAATTAGGAAAGGATCCTAGTATTAACCCTAATTCTATTATTATAAATAGTACCCCTATGTACATGTAATTCTCATCACCTCCTAAATAATATTGTCTAGTTGCATCCCGTGGACGTAGGTCAGATTAGACCGAACCACGTTAAATTTTGTGTTCTTTATTTTCTGCAAGTGTGTGTTTGTTTGTGCTCTTGTTTGCGACTCCAGATCAGACCCGAGAACTGATCAGCCTCTGCTGATCAGTCGCCGCCCAGAGACCAGCCGTTAGCCTGCTGTCACCGCCACCAGTCCGCCGCTGCTGCCGGACGAGATCTGAACAGTAGCAAGTTTCTACCTGTTCGTTTTCTGCTTCTTCTCGGTTCTGTTACAGCCGTGATACCCCAACATTCGGTCCAATTTTATCATAAAAGTTATACGAGTCACTGTGGACTCAACCACCTTGACCTGGCCACTATCTCCTCAAATCAATGTAACTAATAAAGTATTATCCGACTTTGAACAAGAAAAACACTTAGTCGTCATTTGCTAAATAACTATCAAAGCCAAATTTGGTTCAAGCCCAAAACTCTGTACATATTGCGATGAAACTACATCCCTATTAAAAGGTGGCATTCTATTCAAAGATTGCACGTACGAGAATCTTGAAATTTTGGATCTAATAAGCCAAAAAGTAACTCTCAAGCAGCACCTATTTGGTTCAAGCCCTAAACTCTGTACATAACTACATCCCTATTAAAAGGTGGCATTCTATTAAAAGATTGCATGCACGAGAATCTTGAAACTTGGATCTTATAAGCCAAAAAGAAACTCTCAACCAACAGCTATTCTAGATCAACATGTATGGCCTACCGACAAAAAAGATGCAAGCCAAGCATATGCGGAACACATATGATCACCCCTTCACAAAAATAAATCTCAAATCTGGCCAATTTGAAACTAGTATATACCAAACATGCCCTTTTAAACTGATTTGAAACCATAAATAGAGTGTTCAGCATAAATATACCTGAACTTTCATAAACCTATCAAACTCAGCATCTTGTCTCCTCAACTCCTGTTCAAGTTCATCTTCCATAAGCCCAGCAACAAAAGATGACTCACCAGACGAAGCCAACCTACAATTATCAAGAGACAACCCTAAACCTGTTGAAACTGATCGTTGCTGCAAGAAATCAATAGATGATATCTGACAATTTGCATTATTATTCTCAAACAATTCTTGCTCTTTTGGCCTCTTGTAGTTGTTTCTCAATTCCAAATCATAATTCCGCTGCAATTCAACACCGCCATCGCTAACATCCGTAGCCGGTGCAAACCCTACCACATGAACTACACACAAACAAAAATTAACTATTCAATCAATTAACCGAGAAAAGAAGGGTTTAGGGTTTACATTGAGGAATGTAGGGAGGGTGATGAGCTTGATCGGCATTTATATAGCCGAGCGGCTTGGCAATTTGACCTTCCATGTCGTTGAATATGTCTCTAAACATCCAAATAACACAAGATTAATCATCGCTCTAGGGTTTTGCAAACGACGAAAAAGAGCAATACCTGTAGGGTTTGGATTGTTGTTGTTGCTGAAGGTAGTTGTGGAACTGGTGGTGCTCAGGCATAGCATGGTGAGTGCTAGACGAGAGAGAAGGGGGGAAGGGTTAATCAAAGTTGAATGAGAGAGTTTACAATTGTGAGTTGCTATTTGGCAAAATGATAAAGAAGAGGGTCATTTATGAATGTTTTATAATGGCAAAATAGTCCCTTTACTTTTAATTTTTTCCATTAAATGATAAATGAGATGAATAGATGTGTGCCCTAAAACCAAGTTTGAGTTTGTTCTTTCAAAATGCACGTATAATGTAGGGGTATGATGTTCAACATCGACTCGGGTATAAGTTTGATCTATGCGCAAATTCATAGAGTTCGATACTTAATAGGGTTATAAAATGATTTCTAGGCTCAAAATCACGGTTAAATGATACTGAGGGGAAATACAAACAGGTTCAAAAATAACATATGTGTGAAACATAACGTAAGCTCACACAGTCATGTCACATATATAAAATGGTTGTGTTACCCATATGTTTCTCAGACATGAGTAGGACTTAACACATGTATATAGGGAATCTACGCGATCATGTTACACAACAATAATGTTTAAGCTAAGTGTCACACCCCGATCCGACACAATCGTAACGGGCACACCATGTCGTGACACAACTTCCTTAATATACACGTCCACTAATTTCTTCAAGGAATAGGTTTCCTTGATAGGAAGGAAGTGTGCACTTTTAGTCAATTGGTCCACTATTATCCAAATTGCATCATGCCCATTCCGAGTCTTTGGAAGTTTTGTGATCAAATCCATGGTAAGATTTTCCCAGTTCCAAAGGGGCACCTAAAGAGGTTGAAATTTCCCGTATGACTTTTGGTGCTCAGACTTCACCCTTAGACACGTAAGGCACCTTTCGACATACTTAACTATATCCCTCCTCATTCCCGGCCACCAAAAAATTATATTTCAAGTCATGAAACATTTTTGTCGCCCCCGGATGGATAGCATATTTGGATTTATGTGCCTCGTCCAGAATGGTAGTCAAAACATGTGACGACCAAGGAATCCATATTCTTCCATAAAAAGTCTTCAACCCCAAACCGTTCACCTCAAGTTTATCCGCATAAAGAACCATACGTTCTTTCTTTAAATCTCCTCCGAGTGCTATAGATTGAGCCTCTCAGATTTGATCAACAAGGGATAATGAGATAGTCATTTTAAACGACTTCACCTTTATAGGTGAATGGCTAGTCTTTCGACTAAGTGCATCTGCCACCACATTCGCCTTACCCGAATGATAAAGTATCTCATAATCGTAATCTTTGACCAATTCAAGACACCTTCGTTGTCTCATGTTGAGATCTTTTTGGTCAAGGGAATACTTGAGACTTTTATGATATGTGTAGATTGTACAACGTACCCCATAAAGATAGTGTCTCTAGATTTTGAGAGCGAAAACCATGGACGTAAGCTTTAAATCATGATGGATGGATTCTCTGATGGTAATAACTTTATTTACAATGTGGAAGTATTGTTAGTAATGACCGCAAACATGAACACTTTTCTTTCTGGTGCTGTAATGGTAATTGTTGTTTTAGGGTGGTGGGGGCACCCACGGTTTGCCCCTGCGGCGCTGTGCGGCTCCCACAGCAACACCGCCGCCACCATCACTACGTCTTCTAATGGCTTCCATTTGCGGCTTCCTAGTGCCATGCTTCGTGTGGCTATTTTGGGTTTTTTTATTAAAAAAACCTATAAATACAACCATTTAACAAATAATTTTCACACAACCAAAATTATACTCTTAAACTCTACTCCAATACATTCTCATTCTACTTCTCAAAATCACTTTTATTTTAAAAAATGAGACGCAATCTCATTATTCCATCCTCCTCTTCGAGTAATTCCGAATCTGACGGGCTAGAATTTCTTACTCTCGTCGACCAAGCCGAAGACGAGATTGAAGATACGGAAAGTTCATCAAAAAAGATTGTGCGACGTGATCGTGTAGAGGCTCAAAGGGTTCTTATGAATGATTATTTTGTCGAGAGCCCAAAATACAAAAGCGAGATTTTTTTGGTTATTTATGTATTTTTATTTTTATTTTTAGTATATTTTATTTTTATGAATTAAATGAATTAGTTAATTAAATTGTGTTTTTTTAATTAAAAAAAATTATGCTTGTGGCTTCATGGCTTGGGTGCCCCACCTTCGAGGCTTGTTGTGTCTTCAAATGACGTGTCACGGTCTCATTGATGGGTATGTGGCTTCTTGTAGCTTCATGGCTTGGGTGCCCCCTTCACCCTTAGACCTTTTATAGGGTGACACGTTCATCATGTTTTGAACTTGATGATCTGAAATGTAGTTTGATAGTGAAACCTAGGTGTTATGTTATGGGCATGTCCTGTAAAGTAGAAACTGGGATAATAATCTCCAGGAATGGTCCCATCAAGTCTATCTCCCATTTCTGGAAGGGCCATGCTGATACCACCGATATCATATCATACTTTGGTTGTTTCGTCACGGGTGCATGTATTTAGCAGCTGTCACATGCGCGCTATGCCTCCACCATGCTTCTGTACATGCCTGGCCAATAGTATCCCGCCTTCATTGCTTTTGCCACTATAGTCTTTGGCCCTGCATGCGCACCGCAGATGCCTTCATGAATTTCCCTCTGCTTCATCCTCATCTACGCATCTTAATAATGGGCCTAGATACGACTTTCTGTAAAGTGCCCTTTCTATTATTTCATACTGGAGAGACTTTATTCTGACCTTCCGGGCTTACTCTTTTCCTTCTAGCAAATCTCCTTTGGTCAAATACTTTTCCAGTGGTGTCATCCATGTTTCTGCATCATTGGTATGTGCTGCCATGACCTCCTTAGTCATAACAGACGAAGTGGTGAGTACCTCAACTTTGATCTCCTTTACGAGATGTTGGAAGGTGTGGACGCTAACTTACTGAGTACATCTGCTTTTTTGTTTTGACCTCTGGGGATGTGAGTGATGGTGCTTGATTTGAATGTTTTTTGCATCTCTTATACCTTTTCTAAGTATCTTACCATTTTTTCTTCTTTCGCTTCGTATACGCCATTCGCAATGAATCCATATGTGCTTCTAGGTGTTCTGCCCCCATTCTCTTTGCCAATCTCAGGTCCGCCAGAAGGGCCTCGTATTCTGCCTTGTTATTAGTGGCTTGAAACTCTAGTCGGAGAGCATACGTGAGCTCTGCACCTTCTGGGCTTATTAGCATTAGGCCCGCCCCACATCTGTTATCGTTCGATGCCCCATCTGTGAACAACTTCCGGGTCTTCTCAACTTCCACATCTATTTTTTCCTCATCCTTTCCCTTCTCTTCGCCTGTGCTCTCAATTCTTTCGCATGTTTTTGTTACGAAGTCTGCTAGTACCTGCCCCTTGACTGATGTTCTCAGCACATACTCTATGGTATGATCTCCCAACTCTATGGCCCATTTCGCCATTCTCCCCGAGAACTTTGGTTTTTGTAATATTCTTTGAATGGGACTTTCAGTGATCACTCGTATAGGGTGGGCTTGGAAGTATCTCCTTAGCCTCCTTGATGCATATATCAGTGCCAACGCCAGCTTTTCTATGGGGGATACCTTTCTTCTGGTCCTTTGAGTGTTCGGCTGAGGAGTTAAATGGGGACCTGTTTTTGCTAGCGATCCATCATTAGCACGGAACTGTTTGCTGTTTCTGAGGCTGATAGGTATACTATTAGGGTTTCCCCTACCATCGGGGTAGCTAATGTCAGGAGCTGACATATGTGTTCCTTCATGAGCTTTAGTGCTTCCTCGGCTTCTTCCGTCCATTTGAACTTGCTTCTCTTTATGGCTTGTTTGAGTGTATCCATGAAGGGCAGGGTCTGCCAAACGGGACAAGAATCTGTTTAACGCTACTAATCTTCCATTCAACCTTTATACTTCTTTAACCATTGTGGGGGACTTCGTTCGTGTTATCGCCTGTACCTTTTCTGGGTTGGCTCGGATTCCTTCTTTGGTTACCACATGCCCAGAAATTTACCTTCTTCTACCCCGAAGGAACATTTCCCCGATTCAATCGCATATTTGCTCCCTTTAATCTTCTGAAGGTTTCTTCTATGTCTCGTATCATGTCTGCTTCTTTTCTGCTGTTGATCACCAAATCATCCACATATACTTCTAGGTTTCTTCCGATCTGTTCCTTGAACAAAGAATCCATGAATCTTTGGTATGTGGCCCCGACATTCTTTAAACCGAATGGCATCTTGGTATAGCTGAAGACCCCTACATCAGTGTAGAAGGTTGTCTTCTCTTGATCCTCCCTGGCCATCCGAATCTGATGGTATCCTTTGTACCCATCTAAGAAACATTTCAGTGGATATGGGGTTAAATAGTCTATTTTGGAATCTATCTCTGGTAGGGGGTAACAATCCTTTGGGCATGCTTGGTTTAAGTTTTTGAAGTCTATACACATTCTCCAACTACCGTCCCCCTTCTTTACCATTACCGGATTGGATATCTATGTGGGATATATGACTTCTTTAACTATGCCAGCATTGCATAGCTTTCTTGTTTCTTCATAGGCCGCTTTGCTTCTCTCGGGGCCCATGCTTCATTTCTTTTGCTTCACCGGTTCTAACCATCTGTACGTGTTTAATCGATGTTCGACTTGTTCTCTAGGTATCCCCAACATATCCCTGTGTTCCCATGCGCACACATCCATGTTTCTGATTAGTAATTCTTTTAAACTTGTCTTCCACCGGTCTGGGAGCTCCTTCCCTATTTTAACAGTTTGCTTTAGGAAGTAATCATTTAGCACCCATTCCTCCGTCTTGCCATTCTTTCTGTTGGTTATTTCTTCTGATTTGGTTATAGAGGCTACTATCTCCGAAGAGGACTTGACTGTCACTATTCCCCTTGGGGTTGGGAACTTCATCATCCGTGTGCGATTGATGTGAGGGCCCTGTGGGCTTTGATGCCTGGCCTCCCTAGGATGGTGTTATACCTTGACCCTGCCCTTATGATAACGAACGTGAGCATGACTGTTCTTTCTCTTTCTCCTTCTCCTAGGGTAAAGGGTAAAGTTATCTTCCCTATAGGATAGGCCATCTCACCTGAAAATCCTACTAGTGGGGTATCATCCTTTCTCAACAGGTTCTATGTTTCCCTGCAGAGCCTTGTGAAGCAATGTTCATACATTACTTCCAATCCACTTCCTCCATCCACGTGTATCCTGGCCACACGATGCCCCACCAGAATGGCAGAAACGTTGAGTGGGCCTTTTTGTGCCTCTTCGCCTCTCAAGGCTGGGAATGTGATGGGGGTTTCCATCCATCCCGGTGACTCATCTTTTTCTTTCCTTCCTTTCTTATTCGCTCGTTCTTTCTGATCCCCTCTTTTTCGTATGACATCCACATGCCTCCTTATGTTTTCCTCATCCCTTTTTAATTTTTCTTTTGTATCCGGTGAGGACGTGCCCTATTGTTTGTTATCCTTAATGAGATGAGACAATTTTTCTTGACCTTACTGCTATTTCAATCTCTTTCTTGAGGAATACACAGTCGTCCGTTCTGTTTCCTCTTGTTCTGTGATATTCGCAGAAGTCATTAGGGTGATTATTACTTCCCTTTTGATGTGGTAATGGCTTCCCGAATGGGAGTTTGGATCTTTTCGTCGCCAAGACTTCACTGGATGCTTTTGTGAGAGGTGTGAATCTATAGGATGAGTGTTCTATGTTGGGGGAGTGGTGTTGATTGTTGTAGGATGGGAAATGTATGGAACTTCCTTGGTATGCTTTGTAAGGTGAAAACTGGGTCTATGATTTTCGTGTGGTGCTTTTAATCTGGGTGAGCTGCCAACCGGGGGTCTGTGCTTAGGTTTTGTCCTCGGATCTATTCTCTTAGTCTCCCATTCTCTTGCTTTTGATATTTTCCTCTCACCCAAGCCCTTACCTTATCCATGAGCTGGTCAAAATTCTCAAGGAAGTCTTCTCCCAACTTCTCACATAAGGGTGTATTCCTTATCCCGTTCATGAAGTTGCTTGTTTTCATGACTTTCGGTACATCCCTGATCTGCATGCTCTCTCTTATGAATCTTTCCCTAAATGTTTCCACATTTTCTTCATCCCTCCTACTGATATGATGTATTTCATTGGGGGTTCTTAATAGCTTTTCTATTTTGACTAAAGTTCCATAAGAAACGCCTCTTTAATTCCTCAAAATCATCAATGCTACCTTGTGGGAGGCTGTCAGACTAGATTCGCGCGGCCCCCGTCAATGTTTGCACGAACATATGGCACCAAGTGGGTATGTCCCACTGTCCCACTTGTCCGGCCCCTGGAACACATGTAGGTGATCTTCAGGGTCCTTTGTTCCGTCATACTTTCCCACGCTCGAGGGCATTTTCAGCCCCACAGGGAGTGGAGCCTCGGCTATCCTCTTGGTGAACTTAGAGGTACTATACAAATTATGTGGTATGTAAGGTTTTTGTAAAGAGTCGGGGATATCGTTCGATGTACCTTCTGTGTAGGGAGAATCTTTCTTATGTGTTTCCAACGCAGCCAATAGCGAAGCCGGTAGTTCAGTTACCCTCGCCTCTTTGCTTTTCTTAAGCGCTCTTTGCTTGCTGACCTCTTTCCCCCTTGAGGGGAGTGTTTGTTTCTGCCTCCCTTCTTTATCAGTCTCTTTTGCTTAGTTCATGTCAAGGGGAGTTTCAAAACTCAGTTTTGTGCGTACTTCTTTCATCTTTTCCACCATTTTCGGTTCCTCCAACTGAGCCTTTAGTTTCTGACAAACTCTGGCATGATGGACAAGAACTCCCCGTTCTCATCTTCTGCTTCATCTTCTTCCATGCCATCTACATCTTCTATGAAAGGAGCATCGAGATCTGTTACTCCTGATGTGAAAGGGTTTGCAATTTCTTTATTTCCTACTGGGTTGGGGTCTGGGGTGGATAACACCACACCGCCTCCCCCTCTTGGTAGGGGTGGTGATCCAGTCCCACTCATCCCCTTCCCCGATGTTTTCTTTTTTTCAGAGTCTGTCATTTAACTTCTGGCTTCAACTCTTCCTTGGTTGTGTAGGAGTACTCTGGGTTCTTTTTTGGACACGAAGGTCCCACGGATGGTGCCAATGTAGCAGCCGGTATCCACACCAAGAGATAACGGACAGGAGTTGCTCTTTTCTAGTATCTCGGGGAGATTTCCTACAAAACAAAGAACCGCCAGTCTCATCGCAGGGACCTCGAAGGGTGTCTCTGCGACCAACCTCCGGCGTGAGAGTAAGTATCGGTAGGGGAAGAAGGGCCGATTGCCCTAAAAGGAGCAATCTTTAACTTAGATCTTTTGTATGAATGTGGTGGGCTGAATGTCTCATACCTGTGCAGTTGGTTTCTGGTTCTTCATATAGACGATGTAAGATCATTTTCATTTAATGCTAGGGTTTCGGAGTTGACATCGTTGTCCTTGCTAACGGCTTCAATCCGAGGGGTAAGAGGATCTCCCTCTGCCTTCGACGGATCCATCTTACCGAGGTAGTACCTTTGCCTCCTTCTTGTCTGCTCATTAAATGACTTTGTCCTTTTGCTAAAAAATGAGGTACGGTTAATGTTCCTTATTCTTCATTTTTGTCCTGATACGGGGTATCCCCTACAATGATCATATGTCATTTTTTTAAATAATTTTGTTTTCTTAAATAATGAATAATATTTTTCACCATTTTATATAATAGACTATAGTAGTTGCAAAACTAATAATTATAGTAAGACAAAAAAAAAACATTTCTAATCGATTCTAAACATGAACATATATGTTTAGAATATCGAACATCCTTGCCTGAAACTACGCAGCATATTAACACTGTTAAACTAATGAACCATCTTTGAAAACTTACGGTAACAAGAGGGACTAAATGCGTAAAGTTTATAAACCAATAATTTTGGGAAATTATGAACTTTTTTTAACGAAAAATATTACTTATACTCTACTTTATATCAATAACTAGGTTAGAATCTCGTGTATTACACGTGTTAATAAATGTAATATTATATATACTTAGTTAGTGGTGCACAAAAAACCGGTTTTTTTTTTAACCCGGTCCAAACCGGCAAACCGGTTTGGGTTAAACCGGTTTGGACCAAACCGGTTCGAGTTGCCCAAAAACCGCCGGTTTCAAACCGGTTTGAGGATTTCTGAAAAAAAATCGGGTTGGGACCGGTTTTGGCTAAACCGGGTTAGGAAACCGGTTTGAACCGGTTTGAACCGTTGGGCGAGTTCTAGCCGTTGGCCAACGGCTATATGGCCGTTGGGGTCGATTTTGGCCCTTTTTTGGAGTTTTTTGGACCCATAAAACACTATAAATAGGTGGGGGGTGTTTAGGGTTGATCACACTTCTCTTTACACTCTCTAATCTCTAAAACCGCTCTTTAACCGCTCAAAAACGCTTTCTAAACTCTCTCTAAACTCAAAAAAAAAACATGGCAAGTTTTGGTGTTAGTGGTTCCTCAAACGAAGTTACCGTTGTGCAAATTCTAGCAACAACGAGAAATCCGGCAATCTGGTGCAATTACGATTTATGTTTGTTGTCAAACGGAAAGGAACGTGCTCGTTGCAAGTTGTGTGGTGCGTTTTTGGGGAAAGATTCAAACACTACTTTGAAAACGCATATGGAAAAATCTTGCCCGTCATTGAAGGGAATTCCAAGTGAAGGTCAAGCCTCGATGACAAGCGAAGGAGGAATTTGGAACTTTGATCTAAATATTGTTCGAGATCGAATGGCGAGGTTAGTGATTCAAGAAGGATTGCCGTTCAACCACTTTGACAATCTGCGCTTGACAAAGATGATTCAAGAGACACTCCAACCTCGTTATCATCAAGTAAGTCGCAAAACCCTTAGACGAGATTGTTTAAAAATGTGGAAAAAAGCAAAAAAAGAATTAATTTTAGGTTTTGAAAATTTGCAAACCGGTGTAAACTTAACCACCGATGTTTGGTCGGCTCCACATGATATACCCGATTCGTACCTTTGCGTTACCGCGCATTGGGTTGATCCCAATACGTGGCAAATGATGAAGCGTACAATCGCTTTTGACTTGTTTGAATATCCACACACCGGCGAAAATTTATTTTATATATTGGATGGTGTTATTAACGAATTTAAATTACAAAATAAACTTTTTTCAATGTCTTTTGATAATGCATCTAATAATACAAATACGGTTAAAAAACTAAAAATTAAATATAAACCCGTTTGCAACGGCGTTTTTTTCCATAGTCGATGTGTCGCACACATCATTAACTTGGCGGTGCAAGCCGAGCTTGCAATTGAAGAGGTTTCAAACTTAACATATAGTTTTCGACAAATGCTTAAAGATATTTTTAGTAACAGAAAAAGATACCATGATTATATTAAATTTTGTCGTGATACGAATAATCTTTGCTTAGGCCCGAATTGGGACGTCGAGACAAGATGGAACTCGACTTATATTATGTTTTATAGCGCTTTACGACAAAGAGAAACTTTAGAAATATTTCATGATATGCTTTCCTCAAAACCTCGTCGTAAAATTCAAAACTTTCCGTCTACAAATTGGAACATTTTAAAAGACGTAACCGAATTGCTTGAAGTTTTCAAAACCGCCACAACTTTTTTATCCGGTGTTTATTATCCCACAAGTCCATTAACACTAAAACAAATATATTTAATGGCTAACAAGTTGTCTGAGCTTGAAAATAAAAGCGATCTTTTTATAAAAATGATAGAACCGATGAAAGAAAAATTAGTGAAATATTTTAAAGAAATCCCTCCCGTTATAACTTGCGCCGCCGCGTTAAACCCTACCATAAATGTTTACGGGGTTGAAACCTTGATTGATAGAATTACTTACGCTTTGAATTTGGATAGCGAAGACATCCATTTTGCACAAGGCACAAAAACATATTTTAACAAATGTTTACAAGATTTATTTGATGTTTATTTACATAAATATGGTACAACTCCGACTCCACATGATACAATGGGTACATCATCAAGTGGTAGCTCGAGAGATGTTAACTTGAATTTATATAACGAAATGTTAAATGAATTTAGTAAACGTGCTCGAGGTACCACCCCGAGTAGCGAACTCGGAAGGTATGTTGGCACAAACTTTTTAGCGTTTATGTCTCCTACCGTTTTTGAGGAGTTTGATATTTTGGCATGGTGGAAACAAAACGAAGCTTCGTTTCCGATTCTTTCCGCCATGGCCCGTGATGTACTAACCGTCCAAGCTTCCACGGTAGCTTCGGAATCTGCGTTTTCTTTTAGTGGCAGGGTATTATCGATACGAAGGACTAGACTCACACCCCTAGCGATGGAAATGTGCATTTGTTTGAAGGACCATTCGGATGCGATGGATAGGATACAAGACCAAACTTCTCTCGAAGATGAAATTCAAGCCGAAGAAGTCATACACAACAACGAGGTTGATCTTGGAATATCCGAACCAGTCACGGATGAAGAACTAGCCGAAGATGCAAGGCTACGAAGCTCTAGTTCCGAAGACAACGCACAAGAATAATCAATCAATATTTCAAAAAATAAAACGTTGAACTTAATGTTTTATATTTGTTATACTTTTTGTAATGTTTTACAATTTTATCTTGTTATGTTTTTTAATTTCCGAACTATCCAAATATTAATAAACGTTGAACTTTATGTTTTAATTTTGTTATATTTTATTTTGGATTTTATATTAAAAACATAAAATTTATTTGATTTTTTTTTTAATAAAAACCGGTTTAAACCGGTTTAAGGGGCAAACCGGTTTAAAACCTACCCGAACCGGTTTGACCGGTTTACATATTTCCCTCTCTGAAACCGGTTTAACCCGAACCGGTTTGGGTCTAAACCGGTTTTGACTTTTCGTTGACCAAACCGGTTCGGGTCGGTTTGAACCGGTTTGGGTTAAAAAACCGATTTGTGCACCTCTATACTTAGTAATAAAAAATTTATGTCTTTAAAAACCCGTGTAATATACGGGTTGAATAAACCCGTGTATTCCACAGGTTGAATAAAATATGACGTGACAGTTATAAAAATAATTAAAGAAATTTGTATAATTAATAGGAGAGAGAGGCGGGAAAAAAGATTGAGGATACATAGGAGAGTGACAAGTGTCTAACCAAAACCTTTATTTACTATATAGTATAGATTCTAAAATATTTTATTATCCAAGTTTAAATCTGAGACCTTATCAATGGACTAACCCCAAGTTAACACAAAATTATGACTTGCTTTAGAAAAAAAAGATAAAGGAATCATTCTCATAAATATAAAACATTAAACAAAATGAAAACATGAGAGAGAAAGGGAGTGTGGGGGGTTGGACGGAGGTCCGGTACCGGAAAGATAAAGGGGGAGCTGGGAATAATGAGAAGGTAACAACCTTTTTTTGTGGCAAATCTACCGGGGGATGTTCAGGCTCGATTCTTTGGAAGGTTTTTTCAGCAATCGGAATCGTATCTGATGCGTATGTGGCTAAGAAGAAAGACGCAAGGGGGAATGCTTTTGGCTTTGTTAGGTTTAAAGGTGGAATTTTTTTGTTAAAATGTGGTTTTTTGATTATTAAAGGTGGGTTACAGGTGACGTGCAAAAAAAATTTGGTTTTTAGGTGATCCGCTTCTAGCACCAGCGGATCTTCTTCACATCTGCTCCGCTCCTATTACTGGCAGATCTTGACATCCATCTCTACCACTAGCGGATCTTGACATCCGTCTCTACCACTAGCGGATCTTGACATCCGTCTCTACCACCAGCGGATCTCCTTTAACACCGTTAATTCTCCGTTCCCTCCATTTTACATCCGCGGGTATCACCGGCGGATCTCCAAAAGTAACTACAATGCTAAATAGTATTCTTGCAGGTGAACTACTGATTTTGATTTGAAGGCTGCATCACTTTTAAATTTTTTGAATGGTAAAAATCACTTATTCAAAAAGTTGCAGTATGCATGTCAGTCAATTTCTAAATTAAATAGACAAAATGTGTTCCCCTCATTTATAATAAAGTAGTATTTTAATTTATATGAAGGTTTTACAATTAATGGCATTCACACTTTTACAGGTATCAAAAAATGAGTTTTTTTTAAAAGATACACTCTTTATTATTTTATGATGATTTAAATATAAAAGTGATTAATTAATAATATGGGTACTAAAATCAAAAGCAATTTGTATCATAAATTGTTTGTATGAATTTATTTGTATGTATCTTTTTTTAAGTATGATAAGTGTTATTTGCATTTGCATGATTATTAGTTTTAAACTCTCATATTTGAATATGATGTCATTGTATTGCTTTACCAATTTATTTGCAGGTATCAATAAAAATAAAAAATAAAAAGGACAAATTTCTTTGTCCTTTTAAATTCACTACATCCAACGAAAGGACAAATTATACATGGATTTTTAAATGGTACACTATGACCATTTGAACATTTGCAAAACAAAATCAAAATAAACGAAAATTAAAAACTAGATAAACTAAAAATTAAAAAATACATTAACTAAAAATAAAAAAACTACATTAACTAAAAATTAAAAAATACATAAACTAAAAATAAAAAATTTAACAACTTAAATATTAGAAATTACATAAACTAAAAATTAAAGATGCTCGAATGAATCAAACGAGTTATCCGAATCTCACGAGCGCTCGTCTTCCCATGGATCATGGTACCTGGGACGGTCGTCATATGTGTCATCGTCTTCAAACTTAGGCACGTATTCCTCTCCGGGGTCATACCCCTCCTCTGAGTTGGGGGCATACCCCTCGTCTGAGTTGGGGAGATACCCCTAGTCTGAGTTGAGGACATACCCCTCATCTGAATTGGGTACATATTCCTCTCCAGGGTCAGTGACGTACCATTTTTCTGAATTTGGGACGTACTCCTCATCCGAATGGGGGACATACTCTTTTGAACTGGGGACGTGCTCGTCCCCAATTCATAGTTGGCCAAAGACCTGATCAAATGCTAGTTCCACTCTTCATCTGTCCAGGTCAATGGTTCATCAGCCGGACGAGAAGGGTTTGTAGGCTGTACCGGAGGCGAAGAGTTTGCTGAAAATGGATATCCCCCACCCATATTTGAGAAGTAAAAGTATAAACTTTGGAGTGAAAATGAGTGTTGGAGTATGTTGTATTTATAGGAGTGTAAGAAAATTAATATATTATAATGAAAGCTTAAAAGATAACAAATATATATGTTTTTACCGTTCTAAAAATAAATAAATATATATGGTAAGAATGAATTTAATCCGTAGAGGGCTCGCATACATTGACATCCGCTGATGGTACGAGCGGATGTTGACATCCAGCGGATGTGGTGTACCACCGGCTACAGCGTAGACTCATGTTTTTCAAATGAACTCATTCAATTTTTTACAAAGGATGAAATGCTATAAAAAGTTTTACTATAAATAGTTGAACAAACTCTCAATATTTTAAACCATCACTTAAAACCCAATCCAATGTAGATTATTAAACCCATTTTCCTATTCAATATCTAAACTTTCAAAAACAATGTTAAGGTGTTATACATTCAAGACATTTGTTGGATCGGTGTTACATATGCATAATCATTGTTGGACCTGTGTTACATCTGCACCTAGTTTAACGACTATTTCCTATTTAAAACACTCCTCTTGTGCTATATCTTTGTTGAGAAACAACACTGAGGAGCGTTGAGTTGATCCGTCTTTAAACAAGCGGGATCCCAAAATTTAACTTTTTCTCGCTTATTATCACCGGCGGAAACAACATTGTGGAGTATTTGGCTTGATGATGACGAAACTATAATGGTTTGTATTTTAATTTAAATTGTATTGTAATTTTATTTGTATCGTAATGTTAACATGTATTTTAATTTAAATTGTATTGTAACGTTATCATGTATTTTAATGTTATCTGTATTATGAATTATGATTATAATATGTACAAAAATCTTGTTTATTATACGATGAAATAAATATAATGAAAACTGTTATAGATAAATATTACAAAACAAATAATTAAAACAAAAATATATAAAAAAGCATGATTGCGATCTTATGAATAAATATTATTCTTTGAAAAAGTATTTCATGCGTATACTCTATTTTAAATAACTAAAAAAGATGATATTTTAAATAACTAAAATAGAGAGTTATGTTCCAAACTATTATCACCGATGATATATTAAACCAAAATAAAAAATTTAATTAAATTCGTAATATTTAAGTAAATATTAAAAAATTAATTTTACTACATCCTCTATAAATTAATTAAATTCCCTATATAAGGTAAAGACTTCTCTTTCAAAATATCATCACTTTCATTACCATCATTTTTACAAAATCACCATGTCTTCTATCCATCCTTTATTGTAAAGTTGTATTGGGGTGGTGAAACTTCATACGTAAACGGGGTTGTTGAGTGTGATGAATCTACTCTATCAACTACGTTTATTATGAGGTATAGAATGACGTATACCCAATTAAATGATGAAATCTGCAACTATGTTAGGATTCATAAAAAATCCTGCTCTTTGAGTTTGTTACTCTATTACTCATTTCAAGGTGTTCTTGAAAGTTCATATATCATCGGTGATGATAGTTTGGAAATGTTGTTCTATCTAGCAGAGAATGTTGTTAACTACATTGCTCATATTAAAGTCCAATGTCAACTAATATTTCCATTTCAACAGACTAGTTTTATGGATCTACTACAAGGCTTTTCTGTGGTCGGTCAATCATCAGCACAACAATATATGTCAATACAACAACCTAACTACCAACACGAAGATAATATAGGTTGTGATGACTCAGAAAGTAATATACATGAAGAAGGTGAAGAAGGTGAAGAAACTGAAGTTAGTGAACGACCCCCGTCAAATGATGGATCAGAAGAGGAGGCCCCAGGCCCTCTGTCAGCTGAGCATTACCATTCAGGAATCAATCCTGAATTCTCTCAAGTAATAGTTGATTATTATGACAAGGTGGAGGACTTAGAAGATTATCAAATTCCTGATTTGGATGATCAAGATGACATGGTTGTGTGGACTAAACATACAAAAGAAGTCTTTCTTGGTATGTAATTAAAAAAAAAACGAAATGATGGGCGCAGTTCGAACGTGGAACGTTGATTGTAACAAGGAGATTTGTGTTACGGGGTCCAATAAAAAGTTATGGAAAGTCAAATGTTTCACTGCAAAGTCCAACCAAAACACTCATGTTTGTCGTTAGTGTGTTACAGACAGAAAGAAAAAAAACCAACACATGTGGCAAATCTGTAAATGGAAAGCTGAACATACCTGCTACTCCACAGTAATACGTAACAACAATCGTTCTCTTCGATCCGTAGATGTTGCTTCACACATCTTTCCACAAATTCGTGTTGATATCTCGTTTCCAGTCAAACAAATTCAAGCTTACATCAAGGAAAAATTACACATTGATATTACATATTCGAAGGCTTGGGTAGCTCGGAGAAAAGCTATTGAAAGTATTCATGGTACTTGGGATACCAACTTTAATGAGTTACCAAATTACATAGCAACATTAGAGGCTTCAAACCCTGGTACCATTGTACGGTGGTTACATCATCCCCATAGTCCACCTGACTATGCTATATTCAAATATGTTTTTTGGTCATTCGGGCCATGTATAAGAGTATTTCAGTTATGCCCTCCAGTTATCTTAGTAGACGGCACTCATCTTAAGGGCCCATACCGGGGTAAGATGTTGATTGCTGTTGCAAAAAATGCAAATAATTACATACTACCGTTGGCTTATGTAATTGTCGATGAAGAGAAAATGAAACCTAGAGTTGGTTTTTTCTATAGTTACAAGAGCATGTATTAAAGACACTGTGGGCAAGTTGTGTCTTATCTCTGACCGCCATAAAGGCATAGTCAACGCGATGGAGAATCTAGAAGGGTGGAAGGAACCCGCTGCGTACCACCGTTTTTGTCTTCGTCATATTAGAGGCAACTTCATGAAACGGTTCAAGAGTGTGAGCTTGAGGAGGCTATGTTGGGCTATTGGTAGTTCACCCAACATAGAAAGTGTATGCATGCTATATCACAAATGAAAAACATCAATGAGGAGGCTTGGGAATACTTGTATCAAATTGATGGTTCTAAGTGGACTCTTGTGCATGATGTAGGAAATCTTAGGTGGGGTAACCTAACTACAAACATCTCCGAGTGTTTGAATAACGTGTTACGTGATGCGAGATTGATGCCTATCAAGGCTTGTATCGACTACACTTTCCAGAGAGATGTGGCCCAGTATGTTAAGCACACTGAGATTTCAATGAGTTGCCGAACTGCTCTACCCCCTCGTATGTGGCGCATTTTCAACCACCGTGATGGTCGGTCAAGGGACCACAGTGTATACATGTTCGATCTTACCGAGGCAAGGTACAAGGTTATGTTGGGGATGCAAATAAACGAAGACAGCGACAATCATTATATGGTTGACTACAAAAAAAAAAGAATGCATATGTCGTAAGTGGCAAATTTACAGATTTCCTTGTTCTCACGCCATCGCAGTTTGTCATTGGAGAGGAGAGGTACCAAACTGCATTGTGGACCAACGGTTCCAAACCTCTACTTATAGGGCTCAATACGATGGTCACTTTTACCCATTTCCTTATGTAAAAGATTGGAATGAGGCTGGATGGAGAATTAGAGGTGACACCTCCAAAATTACTTTGTTTCGAGGCAGAAGACGTGCTAGAAGAATACATAATGAGATGGATGTACATTATCTTGATGAAGTAAGACCTTGTTTGTGTGGATTGTGCAGACAACCCGGTCACAAGTCCAACAAATGTCATAACAGACCACAACTGTGAAAACATACCATGATGAAAACAAACCTCGTTTAGTTCTTTTTAATTACCGTTTAGTTATTTTAAGATATCGTTATGTATAATTAATAGTTTAGCTATTTTAAATTATCGTTTGGTTAATGTAATCCATAGCTGGTTCGTTATGTTTAATTAATCGTTTAGTTACTGTTTGCAGAAAGTTTTGTTTTTGGCAACTTTGCCTCACTCGTATAATGTTAGTTTTGAAAACGGTTTTGTTCGTTATGTAGACCTCACGTAATATTAGTTGAACGAGTTAACGAAAAACATTATTGATTAAGCATAAATATTACAAAATTGGTTCAAAGTTAGAGAAAAAACTCTTTTTATTAAGTTATTTTTTTATGGGTTATTGGATTTTAATAATCCCACCTTTTACCAATTGGCCAATAATAATCCCAACTGAGAATATTCTTACCACTAGTCCCTACTTTCAAACTATTTTGTTACATTGGACTTCCCGTTAAAAAAACTTAACGCCGTTAGATTTTATATGGCGTGGACATCTGCAAACTGCCGGAAAGTCGAGCCAAGCTAGCAGTGGTTTCGTGGTGGGTTTTGAAATTGGCTTTGGTGGTGTTTAACTAGTCTCGTTGGTCAGGCAAGTCCAAACAGAGATAACGGTAGTGTTTAACGAGACCAGTTAAACACCACCAGAGCCAATTCAAAACCCACCACGAGACCACTGCTAGCTTGGCTCGACTTTCCTGTGGTTTGCAGATGTCCACGCCATATAAAATCTAACGGCGTTAAGTTTTTTTAACGGGGAGTCCAATGTAACAAGATAGTTTGAAAGTAGGGACTAGTGGTAAGAATATTCTCAGTTGGGATTATTATTGGCCAATTGGTAAAATGTGGGATAATTAAAATCCAATAACCCTTTTTTTATTTGCAATTTTCAAAAAAGTTCAAACTAGCAACTTTGGGCAAGTATATCTCACTCGTATAATGTCAGTTTTGAAAACGGTTTTGTTCGTTATGTGTTTTTTTTTAGAACGGCAACACCTTGATATTCTAGGATAATTGGGTTTTCCCGAGCCAACACCTAGAACATCCAGGGCAGCCCACCACAAGAGAAACCCCTAACTGGGTAAACCCCTGACCTGGCCATATACCCCTTTTTTGTTGTGGCTAGAATTCGAACCCAAGACCTCCACTATGGGAAGTGTTTACCATTGCAACAAATGGCCAACGGTTTTTGTTCGCTGTGTAGACCTCACGTAATAGTACTTGAACTAGTTAACAAAAAACATTATTGGTTAAGCATAAATATTAAAAGTTGGTTCAAAGTTAGAGAAAAAACTCTTTATTAAGTTATTTTTTTATTTGCGGTTTTCAAAAAAGTTCAAACTAGCTACTTTGGGCAAGTATATCTCACCCGTATAATGTCAGTTTTGAAAACGGTTTTGTTCGTTATGTAGACCTCACGTAATAGTACTTGAAAGAGTTAACGAAAAACATTATTGGTTAAGCATAAGTATTAAAAAATTGGTTCAAAGTTAGAGAAAAAACTCTTTATTAAGTTATTTTTTTATTTGCAGTTTTCAAGAAAGTTCAAACTAGAAACTTTGGGCAAGTATATCTCACTCGTATAATGTCAGTTTTGAAAATGGTTTTATTCGTTATGTAGACCCACGTAATAGTACTTGAACTAATTAACGAAAAACATTATTGGTTAAGCATAAGTATTACAAAATTGGTTCAAAGTTAGAGAAAAACTCTTTTTAAAAAAAAAATTTATTTGCAGTTTTCAAAAAAGTTCAAACTAGCAACTTTGGGCAAATATATCTCACTCGTATAATGTCAGTTTTAAAAACGGTTTTGTTCGTTATGTAGACCTCACGTAATAGTACTTGAACTAGTTAACGAAAAACATTATTGGTTAAGCATAAATATTAAAAAATTGGTTCAAAGTTGGAGAAAAAACTCTTTTTATTAAGTTATTTTTTTATTTGCAGTTTTCAAAAAAGTTCAAACTAGCAACTTTGGGCAAGTATATCTCACCCTTATAATGTCAGTTTTGAAAACGGTTTTTTTCGTTATGTAGACCTCACGAAATAGTACTTGAACGAGTTAACGAAAAACATTATTGGTTAAGCTTAAATATTAAAAAATTGGTTCAAAGTTAGAGAAAAAACTTTGAACATTAAGTTATTTTTTTTATCGTAACTTGTTTTTTTTTACACTTTTAATAAATGTTGTAATAAATGTTGAAAGTAACAATTTGGGAAAATACCCCAACATTGGGCAACTTTAATTTAATACATAACTGGAATAATAAATACGACCCCTTACATGAAACTAAACTAAAATAACTACAGTGTACGCATAACATATAATTCATCGGTCATAAATCGTCTGTATCTCAGACATGCATCTTGTAGATTTATTTCTTGCCACGTTAATGATTAGTTTTAAACCAGTCTACGTAATAACATACAAATTACCACACCTGAATCTCTACCAATATGACCACCGTTATGAGGCCACACAGTTTCCCTGAACCGGGTAATTCCTGTATCTCAAGTTGCCTAGAGTGTTGCCCAGAGTGTTGCCAGTATGATATATGTTGTAGAAACCATAAAAAGTAAGACTCAAATTCCACAATAATTCGGTAAACATCACAATGAATGCAAGATGAATCATTGCAAGTATTTGGATAACATTCATATGGATAGAATATAATGAAATCAACATCCCAAAGCGGAGGAAAAGGGTTACACTTTTCGTTAGCAAATTCAAGTGAATTTTTGGCACACGAATCTATTAATAAATCATGAAATTGAGGTGGTAGAATTGTCCACCGCATGTTTCTCAATACATCTTTTTGTAGTTCTCTACGTCTCCAATGCATCATTCTTCCAACCCAACCTTCCAAATGCTTTAAAAAAACATAAATATTAGTAATGTAACATTTGTAAAAAAAATAAACAATAAAAATAAATCTTAATGAGTGTTAGAAGTGATGGCAGGTAACCGTTACAGCGAAGTCCTAGAAGTGTACCCCAAAAATGTTTGTCTAACGGTTTGGAAATTAAGAAGACAGCAGAATAACAGAACAGAGCATCCCCATTATTATAGAATTCGAGAACATCCTCTGACCGGTCATCAGACTCATTGTCTGGAATGGCTCATCTTTGTTGTTGCCATATACTGCGTCATCCTGCCTGCAAATTAATTTGTTCATTTACCTGTGGGTTTACATGGACTTCATTTTGTGGGTTAGATGAAGAGGACCCGAAGGATTATTTAGACGTCTCCATTTATGAAGAATCCAACTTGAGGATTTTACTGGCGGTTGAGAATTATATTGATCTCCTACAAAGTTTTTACCATGTCGGTTATCCATTTTTAGAGATATTGGTTAAGGGGAAATGGGTGGTAGTAGAAATGGTGAAAGATGAATGTGTTGGTGAATGGTATTTATAGTGTGTTAAATATATATTTTTAAACTTAAATATATAATAATAATAATCATTTGAACCCAAAATTACTATATTATAATATTAATCTAGAATAATAACTTTCAAAAGTTAAAAAAAAATTACAACTTAAAAAGTAATTACGATCTATATCTACCGCGTCGAGGTAGTCGTTGTGCACCCGGTTCGTTTCCATCATGATCATCACCACCTTGGTGTTCTGATCCGGTCATGTAACTGGCATTATAACTGCTACTCATTTGGAGGTCCAAATTCAACGGGAATGGTGATAAGTCCAAAAAATAAGGGGCTTCGTTTTGTGTAGATTGAATAACAGGAGGAGGCTCATTACTGTAAATTTGACTGCTATGTTGTTGTTGTTGAAAGTTAAAAAATGACGAGTTAGGCGTGCTGAATTGCTATTCAAAGCCACGTTGATAATCTCCTATAAAATTTTGGAGAGTACCCTCGTTATGTTGTATGTTTGAGGTACCCTCGTCTTGTTGGATATTTGAATTACCACCTCTTTGGCGCCGTCTCCTCTCCCGCCTATCCTGCCTCGGTATAGACTGCGGTACACTTTCATCAACTCCAAAATCCACCGGCTCATTTTGCAAATGTGTAGGATAGTATAACCGACCCCGTTCATTAAACATTCCCATTACTTGAGTCGCTGTATTTTGAAACGACCCAAAGTTTTGAGAATACGGTTCAGGCCCATAAACCATAAATTCTTCTGCTTGTCGATTCATGTAGGTTATCCCATCCATCTAAAAAAACAAAAAAAAAATCAGCATACACTTTTAACACATGTATTTTGAAAATGTGCACAAACCAGCACTTGAGACCTCCCCCGATGATCTTGGGAGCCGAATGTTCTATCTACACGGTGCCTCGGATCGGTAATATATAAAATAGTACGAGCCCAAAACCATTCCATGTAGCCTTGTGCTACCATTGGGTAAGGGGCTTATCACCACGTGAAACATTTTTAGAACGTTCATTCCAACCATAGATATACCGGAAATTATGACTGGACCAGTTTTTATTTGATTTTCCAGAACGAGTTACACTGTGTAATTTTTTGTGATCATCAACATTTAAAGGCATGGGGTTGGGGATCTGTTGAATAATGCCAAACTGTCTCAGTACACGTTGTGGTGAATGGTATTCAACAACCTCTCAAAATATAATATAGCATTCAGACATCCAACTATTAATGCCAGTTCTACAGTTGGCGGGTAAAAATTGGATGTCATTGTCGTAGGGTCTCCAATTAAACTGTTAAAAAAATAGTTAAAAAAATGATTTGTTAAAAATTAATATAATTGAAAAAAACCAACTGCAATATACCCCTTCCTCCTATAGAGAATTTAGTTGAGACCGGTGTATTCTCAACACGTGTGAAGCAACATCCGTGTAACTCTGTTGCCCACGCCACCTTTAAAAAAATTAGAGAAACTATTAGAATAAATTAAACTGTAAAAGTAAAAGTAAAATACATAAAATTGTATGTTAACATACTTTGCACCGTATGGAAAATCATATCCCTTTCGATACGAGGTGACATACAATGTATCCTAGTCCAAGCCCATAGTTGTAATAAGTACATCGGCCCACCAATGTGTTTAGCATCGGTTGCGGTGGCTTTACATAAATTCCGGTGTAAAGATGGTAAAACGGCACTTCCCCAACTTAACCGGCCATATTCTGATAAATTTTCTAAATGGTTTAAATAAATCAGACAAGCATAGCTGTTAGTAGAATCACAAAATAATGTGCCACCACATAATAAAAAATGATACAACGTGCACGTTGTACGCACTGCAAATCTGATGGATTATCAGGAAGAGGGGATTCTATTTGATTTAAAATACAAATTAACTTTATGAAGTTACCCTTAAAATCTGACGGTTGAGATGTAACGCCTAACATAGTCTGAACTCTATGAAAACGTTCCGTATCGTTCATAGCCTGTTCTACATCGGTAATTGCATCACCCTCTATCTGTAAACCCCACAACACGTTAACATCTTGTAGTGTCACAGTAACTTCACCAAATGGCAAATAAAACGTGTGTGTCTCCGGACGCCACCTCTCTACCATCGCCTCTATTAAACCGTGGTCAATTTTACGGTACCCACAATCAAGTATTCCACCGAAACCGGCCTCGTTTATTAAATCTTTAACCGGCGGAATGATAGGAGTAGAATTATACCACTTCCAAATTTTTTGATCACCACGTCTAATGGTCAACAGTTGGAGGTCGGTTCTTTTGGTAAACAAAGTATAAGAACGATGTTGTCGTTGTAAAAACAAAACATCTCCGATAATTGGACCGGGATTTAAATCGTAACTCATTTTTAAAGGGTTTGAAGTTGGTTTTTTATGGCTTACAAAATGAAAAGAAATTCAAATTTTGAAATGGTTTGAGGTGGGTTTTTTATGGTTTACAAAATGTAAAAACAAACTATTATATATATAGGTTGAAGAAATTTTGTTCGTATTACAAATATTTAATGCTTTCGAATTTATTTATATCTGTTTTGTTGCAAGAGATTCAAATTGCTGAAGAAAAATGTAGACTTAGCACACAAACGACAACACATCATCTATTACTTGCAAGTACCTAAGAAACACTAATTACTTTATTATAAATGAGGGGAACACATTCTATCTATTTAATTTAGAAGTGCATTGGATTCCTCTCCCATCTCACAAATATTTATTGAGAAGTAGACTGACATGCATACCAAGTGATTTTTACCATTCAAAGAATTTAAAAGTGATGCAGCCTTCAAATTAAAATCAGTAGTTCACCTGCAAGAATACTATTTAGCATTGTAGTTACTTTTGGAGATCCGCTGGTCAGCGGATGTAAAATGGAGGGAACGGAGAATTAACATTGTTAAAGGAGATCCGCTGGTGGTAGAGACGGATGCCAAGATCCGCTAGTGGTAGAGACGGATGTCAAGATCTGCTGGTACTAGGAGCGGATGTGAAGAAGATCCGCCGGTGCTAGAAGCGGATCACCTAAAAACCAAAATTGTTTTGCAGATCACCTATAACCCATCTTCAATCATCAAAAAACCACATTTGAACAAAAAATTCTTTAAAGGTGTGTCTAATGTTAACGTGCTGCTGTCGGAGATGAGTAATGTAAATTAATTTTAAGCCAAACTATCGGTTTCGCTTGCAAAATACGATAGGAACCATAAGTCTTTCCGGAATCTCCCGGAAATAGGTAGACCTACCATGCCAAGTTATATTCCGACCGGTGGTTTCAAAAACAGAAGAAGACCAGTGAATGTATCTAATGGAATGTCTTACCGTGACGCCGTTGTAAAAGACAGTGTGCCATGTTTTGCACCGAGGAAATCGATCACGATTGATAGTGATGTTAAGTTATATCCAAAGCATGTTATGGGCTGGTCAACCATGGGGGAGGCACGGGATATCCAATCGTTATGTAACTGCAGGGTGATGTTGGATGCCAGAGGTTATAAGGAAGCTAAGATATTGTATTTCGGCGGGTTAAAGGTCATGCTTGTTTTTAAAGACGATAAACAAGAAATGGAGTTTATGCAGGCAAAGGATGGGCTCTGGTCGAAATTCTTAATCTCTACTACTCTATGGAGTGGGCAATACATCCCATTCGACCGTATTGCCGGCCTGAAAGTTGTTGGGGTCCCTTTCCAGCTACGGGATAATAATACGTTTGATAAAGTCGGGGAGCTCTTTGGTAAGATTATTTGCCCGTCGGAGTTTACTTGGGCAGATGTGGATAACTCTACCGGAATGTGCTATGCCGGGGCGGACTTATGCTTGTCGGAAGGGGTTCACAGAACCCCCGAGTTTTGAAATTATAGTGTAACACTAGGTAAAAAAATTGGGGTGAACCTCTTAAAAATTGTAGGGTGAACCCCCTTACAAAGTTTACTAAGTGGTGTAGTGGGTTTAGGCTTTTTATTATAACATGGAGGTTGTGAGTTGGAATCCCTTCACCCACATTTTTTAAAACCTTTTTTTAGCTGGTTACGTATGCTGGGCCAGGCCCTTTAATTTGTTTCTTGTTTTTTGTTGGGCTTCACTTGGGCTGTACTAGGGAATAGAAATTAGGAATAGATTTTTGTTGGGCTTCACTTGGGTTGTACAAGGTAATAGAAATTAGGAATAGATACATCCCATCAGGAGTGAATGAGAAATTAGGGAAAAAAACAAGAAGACTCAGCGCTAGCGTGACCTGCTGCTGCCGAGTGCCGTCCACCTGCCCACCCACCGGCACCGCCCACCCCACGACCCACTAGCCACTGCTCCGGTGCTCCCCTGCCCACAGACACAGACACAGACGACAGGTTAGATTAAATGTTAATTTGAATGTTTGTTGTTAGGGTTAATTTTAATGTTTGTTGTTTACTTGTTTGAATGTTTGTTTAAATGTTAGATGTTATTAAGATTTTAGATGTTATCTTGTTGATTTGAGGGTTTCTTGCTCTTGTTTGTTGTTTGTAAAAAGAAAATCTAGGGTTTTATTGTTGTTTGGCATAGATGTTAGAAACTTGATATTAAAATTTGAATTAGATTTAGATGTTAGAAACTTGAATTAGATGTTAATTTAGAATCAAGTTGAAAAAAAAAGAATTGAGACTTATTAAGGTAATCTTTTGTTTCTAAGTAAGAGCTTCATGCATTAAATAATTTCATTTGTGGTTTGGAGATTTAGTGAATTGCATGTATGAGAAAAAAAAATTAATTTGCTATGAATTTTGATATTGTTTGTTAATGGTTTTTGAACTTGAACATATTTAGGTCATACTTAGCATACCAGTTGTTTGATGGAATGCTTGAACCAAAACCCACTTTAATCAAAGTTGTAGTCTCGTATGATTAGGCCTCAATTTTTTTCTTCACTTTAGGCATCCATAATGGTTGAGCCGTCCCTCCCCGACCCCACCCGAACAATCAAACCGAACCGAAATTTTTTATGTCCGGCCTTATGAAATTGGAGCATTTAAAAACAGTGAACCACGTGGAAAAAATTCCTGGATCCGCCACTGGAGCTATGTTCTAACCACATCGGGTACTAGAATTGAAGAAGAAGTTAATCTGGTTTAGAAGAATGTAACCCACTCGATTTGGGTTGTGGAAGAATTGAATTCGTGGGTTCCAAGTTTTGCGGGGGAGCAATCTTCAAGCTATTCGTCAAGCCAGATGAATTCAGAGATTCCGAACAGTATTGGGGAGGAGGCTGAAGAAGGTGAAATTGTGGCGGATGATGATTCCGGTGGTCGGCCGGAAAAACCTCCGGTAAACATAGATCAACAATCAGTTGGAAACGAACAAGAGGAAGTTGAGAAGGTGGAGAATTTGGCGGATGGCTGCATGCATGGGGAAGGAACAAGGCCTTGCATGGGTAATAAAGTCACAAAATGGGTCAATTCAATATGGGGACATCTCACTTAACTGGGCCTAATCAACAAATAGGCCATGCCTCCTCTTCCTTTAATTCTAGATCCAGGAAGAGGCCCAGACGGGCTAGAAGTCCACGGGAAGATAATTCTAATTGTATTTCAAGAGAATCAGTTCCAGACCTTAATTCTCCTTGCCCTAAATTGCCCCAATTGCCGATTCCTGATATAATGATTAGTTCCGTTTGTGGATGGAGTTGTTCCTGATAGCCTGGCTGTTGGGGTCGGAGATGGAAATTTGGACGAAATGGAATTGACCTTCGAGATGGAAGAAACTGTTAGAGTTGGGGCATGTCTTGGAATTGAGCTACAAGAGAGAAGAGACCAGGTCAGATCTCTCTAATAAAGGGTGATGGAGTGTGCAATGTGCATCAATGAATTTTTTGATTATTAATTCAAGTGGGATTGGGGATCTTCTTAAGGCCAACTGGATTAGAGGTTTAAAAACGAGTCATGGAGTACATTTTCTTTCAATTCAAGAGACAAATTTCAACCTTAACCATTTTTGGGGAAGCTCGTTGTATGAATGGGAGGTGGTCGATGCTACGGGGAGATCGGGTGGATTACTTTGTCTCTGGACCCAGTGTCATTCATAAGGTAACGGCTATAAAATCTAGGTACTTTATCATTATTAGTGGAATTATTAAAGCTACTGGTCTGAGTCTTAATATTGCCAATGTTTATGCTTCAAATGACGCGGTAGTGAGAAGAAGTATATGGCTAGACCTTATTCGTTTGAGGAAGTCTGTGTTGGGGTCTTGGATTATGATGGGGGGTTTTAATGATGTGAGATATCAGGAGGAAATGATTAATTTTGAATTCTCCGCGTTAAATGCCGGGTATTTTAATGATTTCGTTCATCAAGCGGAATTGGTGGAATATTTATATCATATGGGAGGTAATATATTCACGTATATATCTGATAATGGGGATAAACTTAGTAAGATTGACCAGATTTTGGTATGTCAAGAATTCATGAATGCGTGGCCTACGGCTTCGTTGACGGCTTTGCCTAGAGAATGCTCATATCACTGTCCCCTCCTTCTCGCTACCATTGATGTGGACTTTGGTCATATCCCGTTTTGATTTTTTAATACTTGATTGGAATTTCCTAGATTCATGGATCATGTGGAAAGGCTTTGTAAGTCATTCAAGTTTGTTGGCCCAGCTGACTTAGCTTTAGCCACAAAACTTAAATGGCTAAAGTCCCGTATTAAAGTTTGGGTGGCTGCAGAAAAAAGAAAAAGGTTGGGTTGTATATTAAAATGAAGGATAAGGTTGCTATGTTTGACAAATTGGCGGAATCTCGTCCACTTTTACAGCAGGAGCGTGAGCAACGGATGCCCGGTAAGCGGTTTATTCTTGATTTTGATCATTCCAGGCACAAGGAATTAATTCAAAATTCGAGGGTTAAATGGGCTTGTGATGGTGATGAAAACTCGAGCTATTTCCATGGTATTTTAAATGTTAATACTAGCAATAATAGAATAAATGGGCTGTTGAGGGGGGGGGGGGGGAGTTGGATTTCTGCACCTTCGGTAATAAAAGAGAAAGCATTTGATTTTTTCAAAGAGAAATTCTTGGAGCCTATTGAATCTAGGCCGGTGATTAATTGCCCAAACATAAAAAAACTCTTTGTGTCTGAGGTGGAGCTATTAGTACAACCTTTTTCTAAGTTGGAAATCAAAGATGCCGTGTGGGGTTGTGATGGAGACCGGGCTCGAGGCCTGATGGGTTCAATTTTATGTTCATTAGGAAGTGCTGGGACTGACTCCAAGATTATTTTTATGAGTTATTTGATGAATTTTATCATAATGCATCGCTTAATTCGGGGTGTACCGCATCCTTTATTACTCTAATTCCGAAGATTAAGGACCCGATGGGGATTGAGGAATACATGCCCAATCAGATGTATTAATAAAATTGTTTCTAAAGTTTTGGTGCACCAGATCAAACGGGTCATTGGAAATCTGATTTCGGAAGAGCAATCGGCTTTTCTGTCCGATAGAAGCATAACTGATGGACCATTAGTGTTAAATGAGTTGTTCTTGGGGATGCGTAGGTCAAAAATGAAGGGTATGTTACTTAAAATCGATATTGAGAAGGCCTTCGATTGGCTTAGTTGGGTTTTTTTAGATTCAATTATGGACCAAATGAATGTTCCTGCTATATGGTGAAGATGGGTATTTGCTTCATTTGAGTCTGCCTGGCTTTCGGTCTTGGTAAATAGTTCTCCAACCCGTGAGTTCTCGTGTTCACGTGGTTTGAGGCAAGGAGACCCGCTATCTCCATTCCTTTTTATTATGGCTATGGAGGCGCTCTCCGGGATCATGAAAAAGGCAAGTGCCATTGGTCTTTTTCATGGGTTTAGGTGTGGTTCATCAGGGCCGGAGCTGACCCACTTTATGTATGCCGACGATGTCATTTTCACTGGTGAGTGGTCCCAAGTAAACGTTGTTAATCTATGCAGAATTTTACGGTGCTTCTACTTAGTCTCGGGTTTGGGTATTAATTTGGCAAAGTGTAATCTGTTTGGGGTTTGTGTGGAAAATTCTGAAACTCCTCTTTCGAGTGTAAAGTTGGGGTTTTCCGTTTAAATATCTCGGCTTGCAAGTAGGTGCTAATATGAATTTGGTTAAGTCGTGGAAACCGATAATTGATACATTCAGAAGGCGGTTGTCTATTTGGAAAGCTAAACAGCTGTCGGTTGGGGGTAGGGTAACAGTGATTAAATTGGTCCTGAATTCACTTCCGATTTACTATTTCTCATTGTTTCGTACCCCGGTCGGTGTTCTGGATGCGTTGGATCGGCTATGAAGGGTTTTCTTTTGGGGTGGATCAGAGGACAATGCTAAGATTAATTGGGTTTCTTGGTAGAAAGTTGTATCTCCATTGAAGTCCGGTGGATTGGGGCTTGGATCACTTTGGGACGCAAATCTCGCGATGCTCGCAAAATGGTGGTGGCGTTTTAAGGAAGAGAAAAATGGTTTGGTCGATTCACCATAATTCAAGGTCATATAATTCAAGGTCATGGAATTTTATCCCAGCGAAACTTACAATCCCGGGGCCGTGGAAACAAATTTTCAAGGTCTCAAGTGATCTAGCAAAGTTGGGTGTTGATTTGAAAAACTCGATTAGAGGTAATGTTGGATGTGGCTCAGATATTATGTTTTGGGTGGATGTATGGATTGGTCATGTGCCTTTGTCTTCAAGATTCCTGAATATCTTTCTCCTTGAAGTGTTCAAGGAATGTAGCGTGGCGGCCCGTGTTCTTATAGGTTCGGCTGGGTTGAGGGGTACCAAGATCCCCAATGTCTTCGGATGAAAAACGGGAACTGGATCAGTTGTCCTTGATGATTTGCTCGCTGGGTATGTCTTCGGCTTGGGATAAATGATCGTGGGAATTGGACGGTTCCGGGCTTTTCTCGGTCAAGAGTATAAAGGTTCGAATTCAAGACTTAATGGTGCGGGTTTTAATCATGTGATGTCATGGAATAATTGTGTTCCAAAGAAGGTCGGTATTCTTGCTTGGAGGGCGGAAATGGATAGATTACCAACTTTGGATTCGTTGATTAAGAGAAATATTGTTGCTAATCCGGGTTTGTGTAAATTGTGTGGGGATTGTGGTGAAACGGTGGATCACATCTTTGTATCTTGCCACTTTGCTCAATCAATTTGGCAAATAATTTCCTAATGGTGCAAAATCCCTTATACATATGTTTTTTGTACCCGGGATCTTCTGGAGATACATAAGGTTCTAAAGGTCTCAAAAAAGTTGGCGAAGTTAGTACACGCTATTATTTTAACAACAATTTGGTGTTTGTGGAAGGCGAGAAATGAAGTGATGTTTAGCAACAAGTCTACTTCTCTTGCTATGATAATTGAAGATATAAATCTCCGGGCTTCCTATGGATTACGAATCGCTCAAGAATAAAAGCGGTCAGTTGACAGGACCGGAGAAAGTTTAATATTATATAGTCTGGTTGTAATGTTTTATGGGTGTACGAATCTTAAAGGGTTTTTTATAGTTCTTTGGTTGGTTTGGAAGGATTTACTTTTTCTCTATTTTCAAAGTTTTGTTATTGGTTCAAAAAAAAAAGTTAAAGAAAACGAAAAAAGTGATGCCGCCAATGACACCTGGACAACACAATAAAAGATTGAGAGGAATCTTTCAGAAATTGTACAAATTCGCCGAATTATTTACTTGCTAGGTGACCCCGCCATTAAACAGAAAAAAATTAAAAAAAAAGGTCCTTGAGTTTTACAAATTTCATTCGATGCCCTTCAATTGCATCCTTATCCACCCAGCATCAAATGGCACCCCCAACTGTAACTCGTGTTTCAGAATGCTTCATCAAACCATCCCAGTCCCACACAAACAAACCAATCCACCTCTCACCCTTTGAGCTCGTTTTCCTCAACGCCAACTACAGCCAAAAGGGCCTTCTTTTCGCTAAACCAAATCAACATTTTCCCATAACCGCTTTCTTAGACCACCTGCGCCGCTCCCTCTCCGACACCCTCACTCATTTCCACCCTCTCGCAGGTCGTTTGGCCACTCGAAAACAAACAAACCCACCTTCATACGTCATCTACTTAGACCCCGAAAACACCCCCGGCATCAAATTTGTGTACGCCACAGCTGACGTAACCATCTCCGACATCCTCACCCCTAATGACGTCACACTACTTCACTCATTCTTTGACCTTAATAAAGCCATTAACCACGACGGTCATACGTTGCCGCTGCTATCCATTCAGGTGACTGAGCTTGTGGACGGAATCTTCATCGGCGGCTCCATCAACCACGTTGTCGCCGACGGGACTTCCTTCTGGCGGTTCATGGTTGCTTGGAGTGAAACATTCAGATCCAACAACACTTCACGGGTGTTCAATCGAACACCCATTGAAGGATTTGATTCTATCATAAATCTCTCTTATACCCATCACGATCAGTTCATCGAGCAAATGCAGTCTCCACATGAACTCAAAGAGAAATTCTTCCATTTCTCATCATCTTCCATTTCTAAACTCAAAGCCAAGGCAAATGCTGAATGCAATACGCACATCATCTCAAGTTTGCAAGCAGTGTCCGCGCTTTTGTGGAGGTGCATAACGCGCTGGAGGCGTTTAGCGCTGGAGGCGGAAACCGTATGCAAACTCGCAACTAGTAACCGGCATAGGATGAGCCCGCCTTTAGATGATGATTATTTTGGTAATCCGGTTCAACTGGTGAGGGGGACAGCGACGGGGGCAGACTTGATGAGTCATGGGCTTGGTTGGGCGGCTTTGCGGTTGCATGAAGCGGTGAGGAGCCATGATGATACAGCAGTGAGAGAGTGGGTTCGTTCATGGTCTAAAGCACCGTCAATAATGAAAATGAGTGAGGTGTTTGATCCCAACACTGTGTCCATTGGAAGCTCCCCGAGGTTTGACATGTATGGGTGTGAATTCGGATTGGGGAAAGCAGTTGCGGCTAGAAGTGGTTGCGCGAACAAGGCGGATGGGAAAATTACTATGTTTCCTGGTCGGGAGGGGGGAGGAAGCATGGGTGTGGAAGTTTGTCTTTTGCCGGAATATATGATGGGTATGGAATGTGATGAGGAGTTCTTGAGTGCTATAAATGGTGGCATGGTTGATTAGAAGTTAGATGAGAGTACAATAAGGGGACTGCCATCTTTATCTCTGTTGTGATTTGCACCTGTTAGTTTGCATCACAGAGTTTTCTATGTTTAGTTGGATGCCATTTTGGGTTAGGTTTTGGCTAGGTACGTCTGAATAAAGATTTGTATTCTAATATGCTTCACATGTTTTGTTGGCCTTAATTGTATGATCAAGTTTGGATAAAAGTTAATAGGTCAAAATGTAATTAGTTTAAAGTTAAGTTTATATGTCTATTATGTAATTATGTTTAGTCTAAGGGTCAAAGTGTAAGAATCACAATTTAGAAACTGATTCACGTTTAGGGTTGTGTCGTTCTCAAGGAAACGACACGTCGATTAGTCTGTATATATATACACGACATCATTTGTAAAATAGCGACAAGATTGGTTCTATAAATATAAGTGTGTTTTAGGGTTAATCCATGTTGTTCGTTTCTTGTTTATTTCCTGATTGAATGATGGTTGAATCATGATCCCTGAGATTCATAGTTGTATTAGAGCCAGGTTCAATCAAAGATCAAGATCATTGATTCAAACCTTCAATCAAGAACAAGAAATTCTAGAAAGATTGCGATCAGAAGAAAATAGAAGTTGATTATGAAACCAGAAGCAAATCAATCAAGTGTAGCAAGAAGTAATCACAATCTACATCATAAATCATAACGAAGAATGAAGTAATCCCAGTTGTGGAGAAACGTGATTAAGTACATAGAAGAAACGTAAAAAGTTAAGCGGCTAAGTTGTGAAGATCGAAACATAGATAAAAGACAATTATATAACGGTACCAATGTTTTTCAGCCGGTGTCGGTCTCATTCTTCACGGCACGACACCTAAAAAGTACCCTGTTTTGAATACAACTCCGTTTTTAACGAAATTTATATCGGGACGTCAAGAAAAAAAATAATTAACGACCGAGAGTTATTGAGGAAAAAGAATATATATACTACAAGGGGTAAACAATAAGATTTAGAAACTTGAGGGGGTTAAAGTGATATTTTACAAAGTTAGGGGTAAGTTTTGCTAATTCACCAAGGAGAAGTGGGCGGTGGCATCACTTCTCTTTTAAGTGTTAGTATAATGTGTTCAACATCTTATAAAATTAACCTTTAATAAAACAGCAAGAATGTCTGTATCAAATTATCACAGGATCAAGTTTTTGAATCGTTGAATCACGAACCATTGAATCACATAAATGGATCAGATCAGTTCAGCTCTAGATCCCGATCAAGACCCAACCTATTGACAACAAATCTCTTAAAACTTACATTGTAGATTTATACCACATACAAGAAATCCAAGTGAGTTGGAACATTAGACAGTTATCAAGCAGTTGTGAACGAAAATATAATACATGTTTTCTGGAGACTTACAAAATATTACATTTGCCACTTTCAGCCCTCTTACGGAGCTCCTCGGTCTCCCTTTGGGCTCTCTCTAAAGTCTCTCTGAGCTTACGGATTTCGTCATTTGATTTCAATTGAGCAGCATGAGCCATCTCTTCAGCCTTCAACCGCGCAATCTGTTCTTCTGCCAATTGTTGTTCAAGTCTAATTGTTGTTTCCTTCAGCCTCGACTCAACCTGTGTGAAAACAATCACACCATATACTGCAATATTTGGCAATCTTGACCCATTTCTCTATAAACGGGCCACTAAAAAGTTTTAACCAAAAGGAACAGGTCAAAACTCGCACAGCGAGTAATTTTAATGGATGAGTAAATTCCTTTTAAGTATTTACCAAATTTCAGTTTACGTCCTTAAACTAAGGTAATATCATAAATTGTTCTTTATGTTTAAATTTGTTTGCACGTTTCATCTTTTCCACTAACTGCCGTTAAAAATTCTGTTAAATAGTGTGTTAAATGACCAATTTACCCTTTCTACACGTAAGAAAACTTATTATCTTAACGGTAGTTACTGGAAAGGACGAAACATGCAAACAAATTTTAACATAAAGAACAATTTCTGATATTATCTTAGTTTAAGGATGTAAACTGAAATTTGGTAAATACTTACAGGACGTAAAATGTAATTTACTCTTAATGGATTCAACAAACTCCTAAAATGCTTTACTCAAATTTTTTTATTATGATTGTTATAATACAAGTTTTGTAATCGTTTAACGCGTTTACTATTTAACAAAAGAAGGCGACAAACAAATGTATAACAGAATTTGACACGACTCACCCATAACTATTGAGTTTAAGTCAGGAATACAGAATGTGAACAGTTAAGCATGATTAAAATAACAGTAGAGATACCATTTCAGTGATTCGCTTAAGCTGCTCTTCATATGATTTATGCATCTGCTCTGTCAGCTCGGATGCAACGATTCGGTTTGTTCATGAAGCTTCCTAGTCCCTCTCTGTGAAATAAATGTACAGTTTGGATAAAATAATGATCTTGAAAATGGTACTAAAAATAACGTGTTTCACCTTCAATTCACTAAAAATCTCATCGGTGTATGGTTTCCCGTTGTTCTTGGTCAACACCATGTTGACCAGAGAGAGGAGTTCTTGTACTTGTTATGTTTTCTTCCTATGATCTTTTGTCCTGTTATCAAAGAGGACATATCTATTTCCACACAGGCTAAGGGTTTCCTGAACCAATAATTAACTTTTAATTAGTCAATAGTTTTAAATAGGAATAATAAACAGGTAAGATAGAAGGAAACACTAGCTAGTTTAGATTCTACTGGATGCTTAAAAGGATAAACATGTGAATAATGTCATCTTCAAATTCCCAAACAACCCTTACTTGCTTTCAGGTAGGGGCGGCAATCGTATCGGGCTAACAAGTTTCGGGTTGGTAGATTGAATTGATGAAGCCGAACACAACCCATATATTTATTCGTGTCAAAGAAATCTACCCTAACCCGGACACAGATCAAAATCGCGTAACCAGAACACGCACATATAACCCATTTATTTGAGCGATTTTCAAATGGGTTGTAAATGGGTTGACAGGTTGTAAACATGTTGACCGGTTGTAAAGGAGTTATAATCAAATTGTAAATGGGTTAAGTGGGTTATAAATGGGTTGACGGGTTGTAATAAATGGGTTAATGGGTTGTAAATGGGTTGGTCTTATATAATATATACTTTTTATTTGTATATTAATCTTTTAAACCAGTTAAGGGTTTCCTGAACCAGTAGTCTAATTTTAATTAGTCAAGAGTTCGTAATAGGGATAATAAACAAGAAAGATAAGAAGGAACACCGGCTAGTTTCAAAAAGAAAAACATGTGAATGATACCATCTTCTATTTCCAAAACTATCCCTACTTTCTTTACGGTAGAGGTGGCAGTTGTGTCGTGTTGGTGGGTTTTCAGGTTCGCGGGTTGAATTGATAACCAGAAAAAGACCCATACATATATTCATGTCAAACGCATCAACCCTATACCGGATGCACTTAATATTGTGTAACCCGGACAGGACCTGTATACCCATTTACCTAACCGAACTGTAATCAAGTAGTAAACGGGCTAAATGGGTCATAAACGGGTTCGCAGGTTGTAACAAATGGGTTAAACAGGCCGTAAATGGGTTGGCGGGCAACCTTATAAAATATACTTTAAATGTTTCGACCGGTTCAATTAAACGGCTAAACAGGTCAACCCGGACATGAAGCGTTTAATTGAAAAGCTTATGCAGCAGAATGAATTGTTCATTATCATCGTATATGACATAAGTTGACTGAAGAGTGCAAATGAATGATAAGACAACCCACAAACAACACCTAAAGAATCTAAGGAAAATTGTAACTCAAAATGAAACATGAAAAGAGAAAGTAATCATTAGCTAACAATTTGTATTAAATAAGTCACAAAATAAAAGAAAAAAAATATATTGTGTAAGAATGTGTTGGCCTACTCACCTTCAATGAGTCAGGACAGTCTTCTAAGAACTCTTCCAAAGTCTGTTCATTCTCCTCAAGTTCATCCCCACCAGTAAAAACCACAATCATATAATCATTAATTTTGCTCCCAAACAATGTCCTCAAACTACTTATTGCAGCTTCTGCTTCTTTTGAAAACCGATTCCAAACTGTGAGGACAACAAGAACAGCATGGATACCATCCCTCGCCATATTAATACATTTAACAATCTCCTTCCCAATATATTCAGTATCGACAGAAGAATCAAACAATCCTGCCATGGTGTTAGCCGTTAGCAGTCTAAAGTAAGCATCTATAACCAACAACAGAAAGAAATAACTGAATAGTCCATTTCGTTATCCGTAGTGTTGACATGTCAAGCCATGTCAGTTTTTATCATTAACAAGCCCAAGCAATGCATTTGTCCTTACAATTATACAACTTTTTGGTTGGGTCCCACTTTTATATTTACCGAGTCTAAATGTCCTGCTAAACGAACTGTAATTAAGTAGTAAATCGCTAGGCGCTAGTCGGCCTGTGGGGTACCGACTAGAGATTAATCGGATTGGAATTTTATATTTAATTTTCAAACTTATATATATATATATATAGGTTGGGGCATCAGAGTTTTTTGACACTTGTAATAAAACATAAAACTTATAATGTATTTGCAGTAGAAAGCAGCGGAGGATGAGTATTTGCAGCGGATATTGAAGCAGATATTTGCAGAGTTTATACTTTTTTTTATCTCTAGGATATAGTATGAAGAACTTAGAGAAAATTATAAGAGAGTAAGGGTTTGCAAGAAGAAATCAGAAAGAGAATTTAAGTGTTCATGGCAGAGAGAGAAAGAGATTATTGATATTTCTCGATTTATTTACAAATGAATTTATCATGCCTTTAAATAGGCAGAGGATTAAGCTAACAAACAAAAGCTAAAAAGAGCGCACTAAGCGCATTACAATAAAAGAAACGACTAAGAATTAAAGAAGAAAAAACGACAAATAACTTTTCTTTTATCTACAGTGGTTTGTCGAAATAATTGAGACTTTGTAGCTTGTCGACAGAATTATTGGAATCTTTGTAGTCTGTGGGTTTTGACGTCATTACTTGCGTCTTTCTGTAGCTTCTAGAATTCCCTGTGAGTGTCTGGGATAGAAGGTGGCGAGTCTGTATCGCTGAAGTCATCTGGGTTTAGATAGTAATCTTCTAAATCCAGTATATGTTGTAATTGGAGGGATTCTCCTTCTCCTATGAAAGGTAGGAGCATGTTCCAATTCTTGTGGCTCCAAATTTGTATGTAATGCCCTTCAGCAAGCAGATGATAGCATTCCCAATGGAAGCTTGATGGTAAAATGGGAGTTGTTTGGTTTTGAGTAATAAAATATATGGTGTCTCTTTTGGGTTTTTCTAGGTTTTCTGTGGCAAGGCTAGTAAGGTTGTCGACCCAGTAAAGTTTTGAGAACTGTATTTCTGTCTGTATAGCAAGGTTTTTTAAGTAGTCTTTGCAAGAGAGTTTATGGCTAATAAACATCCTTTTTTTTGGCAGGTCTGTATGTATGATCGTTTGCAAAAGGAAGGGAAGAAAAGATTTTGTAACCAATGTAAGGAGGGGAGACATATGTAGAGATGTTTCCCGTGGTCATATCAAATTTTTCTCCGAAGAGATTTATGACTCCTTCTGTTTTAGGGTTTAGTTCTAATTCTATGTAGTCAATCATACCGTTGTGGTAAAATTGTAGAATTAGATCATTCGACATGTCTGTTTCTTTTAGATTTACTTGGAGGAGGAGTAGGCAGGTCCCTCTCCATCTTCATCTGTTCTCTCAACAACTCTTACCCCTTTGTATTTTTTTTCATTTAGGGCAATAGTCATGAGTCTAAGTTGTAATTCGTACAACACCATTGGGAATTCTGTGTTGATCTTTTGAGAAATTATCTGTTCAAATTCTGGAAATTGATCAAACATAGTTTGAAGACAGTTTTTCCAGGGTGTGTCTAGCATTCTGTCTCTGAAAGCGTCATAGCTCTTATAACTATTTTCTTTTTTCTCGAGCCTTTGTAAAAGCAACATGTTTTTTGCTTCTAGAATTTCAACCTTTTGTTTTAGCATACTGTTCTTAACGTGACTTTGTATAGATTGTGTATTCTTTCCCTGTTGTACATGCTGTCTTTGAAAATTTGCAATAGTTTCTTTTTGAGTCTTTATAATCTGTTCATGACTCATTTTTATAACCTGTGAAAAGGTTTGAACCTCTTCTGGTTCAATAAAAAAGTTGTCTATGCCAAAATGATTTCTAGCTGTTTCTAGAGCTTCAGAGAAGCTGTGATAGCCTTTGTAAATTGGGCCATGACACTGTATATGCTTTGCAACTGTCTCCCATTTGTTAAAAATTCCAATTTTTCTGCCTCGAAAAATTATGTAATGTGTAAACTTTGGTGAAGGCTGATTTTGTTTTTCAGGGCATTTGACTCCCTGTTCGCTAAAGTATATTTAGCGCGTTTAAGACTTGGACTTTAAAAGATGATGCATGAGGCATAGTTTGAATATGCCATAAATTGTCCAGGAGACATTGTGTTTATCTGTAAGTTTTATCCTTTTATTGGGACGAAACTTTGTATGTGCTTCAAGGCACGTTTGTAAGGCATAAGAGCCAAAAGAAATGGTAGGATTGTGGGGGGAAGTGGGTTTTTGGATTTGTTTATGGATTTGTTTTTTGTAAAGCATGTTTTGGATAAAGGTATCTGGGCTTTGGGAAGTTTGTGAGATTTGAGAAGGTTGTGTAGTTTTAAGGAAATATGGAGGAAGCTGTCTAGTACTTTGTAGAACTTGGGTGGTTTGTAGTAAAGCCGCTTGTCTAGAGCTGCGTATTTTTTCGACTTGAAAAGCTTGGCTCATAAGCTTTTCTGTTTCTTCATCGTCATTAGACGAGATGCTCATAGGGGATGGATGCTGTTTAAACTGTTTGGGTCTTACGGCCATCTTCTCTTTTCCTTTGAGTTTCTTATCCATCTGAACAAAGCAATTTGTTAATATTTTGAGATAACAAATCAGCTATCCCATTATCTTTTCCTCTAATATGTTCGAACTGTATAGTGTATCCACTATCTTGTATTATATTTTGTAGATTTACCCATCTTGTCCTATTAGTCTTTTTTACTTTGAACGTTTTTAATAAACTTTACTATGGCTTCACAGTCTTTTCTGACTATAAAATCTTTGTGTAAAAATAATTTAATTTTTTCTAAAGCGTTGATCAACGCTTGTATTTCAAAATCTAAGTTGGTCCAAGTGGATCCAGTTTTGAAACTTTCGCTGTGGTATAAACATATTTTTTCTTCTTTTTTATAGCTATGAATGTTAGGTCTGCAAAGGAGAACTGCTCCCCATCCTTCTTTGCATCTATCAACTTCTATAATTATGTAATCTATAACGAGTGGGAGCTCTAAGGGTTTGATTTCTTTAACCCTTTCTTTTATTCTTTTTATCAAGATAATATCTTCTTGATTAAAATTTCTCTATCCATTTTTGGTGGTTTTACTGTATAATGGACCTACTAATTTCGAAAGATTTGGGATAAACTTTCGAGCATAATTTACTAGTCCTAAGAATGGCTGTATCTGTTTTAAACTGGTGAGTTTTTCTGGAAAGTCTAAAATTTTTGTAGAAATATGTTTTTGTAATTCGATCTTTCCATTTCCGATTTCTAGTCCTAAGAAAGAAAATTTTCTTTTGAATAATTACATCTGTTTCTTAGATACTACTATCTCATTTTTTTTTATTTATTGTCTTTTAAATATTAGAAAAGCCTTTGCTCTGATACCAAATAGGTTGGGGCATCAGAGTTTTTTGACACTTTTAATAAAACATAAAACTTACAGTGTATTTGCAGTAGAAAGCAGCGAAGGATGAGTATTTGCAGCGGATATTGAAGTAGATATTTGCAGAGTTTATACTTTTTTTTTATCTCTGGGATATAGTATGAAGAACTTAGAGAAAATTACAAGAGAGTAAGGGTTTGCAAGAAGAAATCAGAAAGAGAATTTAAGTGTTCATGGCAGAGAGAGAAAGAGATTATTGATATTTCTCGATTTATTTACAAATGAATTCATCATGCCTTTAAATAGGCAGAGGACTAAGCTAACAAACAAAAGCTAAAAAGAGCGCACTAAGCGCATTACAATAAAAGAAACTGCTAAGAAATAAAGAAGAAAAAACGACAAATAACTTTTCTTTTATCTACAGTGATTTGTCAAAATAATTGAGACTTTGTAGCTTGTCGGCAGAATTATTGGAATCTTTGTAGTCTGTGGGTTTTGACGTCATTGCTTGCGTCTTTCTGTAGCTTCTAGAATTCTCTGTGAGTGCCTGCGATAGAAGGTGGCGAGTCTTACAAAAGTTAAAAATAGCCCTACAAACCAAAGGATATGAAAATTATGAAGGAAATAATATAGTAATAAGTGTAGGAGTCTTAGGAAAAGCTAGCAACAGATCAGGAATGAAATATAAAGTAAACATAGAAGGAATAGTTAATACAATCGCATCAAAATCTATACAGATGATAGAGCCAGTCAAAATAGATCCTGAAGAGTTAGGAGGATTAGAATGGCAAATATGTGATTTAACAGAAAAAGAAAGCTCAACATTAGTTCCAAAAAAGAGTCATATATATGAAGGGATAGATGGAATACAAAGTTTAAGGTTTACAGATTTTAAACACGAAGATAACAAATATGAAGAAAGTAGTTGTTCCGAGGAACCACCACAAGAACCACAATATAATTTTATGAATACAGAATCAGATGATGAATCTGAATATGGAAACCCTATATACGATACAGAAAATGAAGAAAGCAATGATGAATACACACTAAATTTAGAATTCTCTAGATTTGAAAGAGAAGACATAGACTACAGCTTACTAGAAGAAACAAATACAACCTTTAAAACAGAAGAAACCAACAAATCTTATGAACAAATAACAAATAGAAAATTTACAGAAATAAACATACAAGAAGAAGTAGATGACATGATAGTAGAATGTATGCTTGCCCTAGGAATGACATACGTAGAAAGTTACAACAAACTTCAAGAAGACTTTAATTTACCATTAGTAAACAGTATAGTCAAAGGAGATACGATGATCTCCGATTTTTATAAACACGATAATAGCTTCATGGATCATGAACATAAACCAAAAAGAAACTATACAGAAGCAAAAATAGGAGAAACTTCATATGAAACCATGGGAAGAGAACCATTGACTAAACCAGTTACAAGTTATCAATAGGAATCAAGTTATAAGGGAACAGGAAATAGGTTACCTATAGGACAGATTTATAGCGATAGTATGCTACTACTAGAACAACAGAAACCTTAATTATGGGTAGATGAAGTTCTTACATGGGAACAAACAGCAGTAAGAATGTGAGAAAATAATAAAAAAGACAGTATGGATATGTTTGCCTATTTAGAAACAACCCTAGGCCCAACAGCCCTAGGAATATGGCAAAGCAAAAAAGCCCACAACCCAGATCAAATAAACAGGTTAAAAGTCATAGGAGATAATCCTTACAATTTCACTTCTCAAATAAGAGTCCTTATTTTAGGAGTTGACCTAGCTAAAAATAACAGTTTATTACAAGATACAGCTATTAGAAACTTAGAACAACTAAGTATAGCAGATATGAAATATATAAACAAATTTACACTAGATTTCACAAGATTATTAGCACAAACAGGACAAGCTATGGAAGATAACTTATGTGATAAATATTTTATAAAACTACCAGGAGATTTAGGAAAAAGTATACATGAAGCCTGGAAATTACAATACGGAAATATAGAAAACATAGGAATTGGATAGAATAATCTTTACATTCAGTATTCTAGAAGAAAAGTGCAAAGAGGTTGCTTTACAAGAGCAACTAAAAAGAAATGCATTTGCATTTTGTAAAACATCAATTTGTACTCCACAAGCCTACGGATATTATGACAGAAAAAGAAAATTAGAAAAAGTACTACATATAACAAAGAGTATAAACCATACAAAAAATACCAAAATAAATATGTTAGAAAACCTCATACTAGAACATGCAAGTGTTTTATATGTGGAGATACAGAACATTTAGCTAATAAATGTCCAAATAGAAACAAAAACATAGAAAGAAGCAATCTAGTTGAACAAATTAAAGACTATGAAATTGAAGTGTTAGATACAGACCACATAGATAATGAGTCAATATACAGTATATATAGTGAAGAAAATGAACCAGTAACAAAAATCTTATATACATACACAAATCCAGAAGAATGTAAGCATGACTGGAAACACAGAAAAGGAAACAATTATATTAAATGTTACATTTGTGAATACTACCCAAGTATAGACAAAAGATCTCAATGCAATATTTGTTTTAAAGAAATCTGCCATATTTGCATAAGAGATATTCATAACATAGAACCACCAAATACTAGCCAGAACACAAGAAAAAACACAAACGAATATGAAGAAAAGTTCGAAAAATTAGAGCTGGCTATAGAAGTAAACAAACTAAAAATAGAAATTATGAATAGCAAAATCACTAGACTTGAAGACTTCATAAAGAAGAAAAAACAAGCAGTAGAACTTCCAGAAATAAATAACATGGCCACAGAACCAGAACAAAACCCTATACAAACTGATGAACAAACCCTCATACAAACCAGTGGATCAATAAACTTGATAAATATACAGTGTCGACTATGGCTTGACACCAATACACCAATAGATCTAACAGCCTTAGTGCAACATCCCAAAAATAATTACACGAATAAATATAGCGAGACAGGCAAGTTAGTCGGAATATTTAAACAAAAGGGAGCGGGCTTGGGCTCAGCTCCAACGGGCCGAGGAAAGCCCAGTTATATAAGAGGCAGGGCAACCCTCTTTTCTGCTCATTCCCCACTCATGCAACTTCTAGAGAGAGAAAGGAGAGCTCGGGTCTAGAGAGAGAAGGTTGACAGATCGTCCCGGAATTGAGGGAACACGTTACTGCCAAGCTCGTGAGAAGAACCTCCGGATCAGAATCTCGATACAGGTAATGATCTTGCCTAAATCTGAGTTTTTGTTCGTTTTTGGGATTTTTAGGTTTTGGCTAAAAAGGCAACGATTTTGCGGATGGAACTTGAAAATGAGCTTAGGTATAGCATCTAGAATGAAAACCGAACGTTTTGATCTAAGAAAAGTTGAGATATTGACTCGATCAGACTCGCATGCAAAAGCTTCGGATTTTTGGGAAGACAATAAGTGCAGACCCCATCGAAACTACTAGTTTCGATATGTGCAGGTCCATCGAAACTACAAGTTTCGATAGGTGTAGACCCCATCGAAACTACTAGTTTCGATATGTGCAGGTCCATCGAAACTACAAGTTTTGATATGTGCAGGTCCATCGAAACTACAAGTTTCGATATGTGTAGACCCCATCGAAACTACCTAGTTTCGATATGTGCAGACCCATCGAAACTACCTAGTTTCGATATGTGCAGACCCATCGAAACTGTCAAGTTTCGACATAAACTACCTATCGAAACTATCAGGTTTCGATATAAGCAAATCTATCGAAACTACTAGGTTTAAGCATAGGGATGTCTAGTGTCATCTAGGAGCACTACCTTACACGTATGGCTTTATTATAACAGATCGTGAGTGACATTAGTGACGCGCAGTAGCCAGCTAAGAGTATTTCAGAAACTACTTATATGGTGAGTTCTAGAAGCCCTCTTTTAAATGTTTTATATAATGTTTTCGGGCCGGTGTGCATACATATGAAATGATGTTTTATGAAATGATGTTTTATGAAACTATGTTTATGAAATGAAATGATTTAGAATGAACGGTTTATGGAAAGAAAGTTTTATGAACGGAATGTTTACGAACGAATGTTTATAAAGAAATGGTTTAAAGTAAAGGTAAAGGGTTTCGAAAGTGAATGAAAGGTTTTATGAAAAGAAAAGAAAAAGGGCAAAGGTTTTAAAGAAGTCATTACAAATCTAATCTGTCGAATGAAGGGAATTGACGAATGAAGTCTGGGAATGAGATTCCTAGCCTTGTGGTAGATTATGGACAGCGAGCCATAGTTACCATAAGAACAACGGTGGCAGTGTCTTAGTGGCCTGCCAATGGTTTGATGTTGTACAACTGGTATGGAGTAACGACGGTTACTCAGGGGTTAACGTGACCCCACGTGAGGTTAAATTATGATCCGACGATGTTATGGCTGAGAGTCATAACCGTCGATGGAAGTTGTCGGTCAATGGCTGAGAGCCATAGCCTTCAATGGAGGTTGTCGGCCTATGGCTGAGAGCCATAGGGGGGCAACTGAATGGGTATTGTCGGTCCTCGTGCAGTTAGCATTGGGGGCAATACCAGAAAGGGAATTGACGGAATGTTGTGGCAACGACGGTGATACGTAACGGTTGACCACGACATGCAGGGTTCCTTCGGGGACACAGAGACGCGTAACGATACAGATTTTAGATAGTAATGTATGACTTAAATGAATGTTAAATGTTTTAAACAAATGATCCGTTCAATGTGTTTAAATGTGTGAAAGTTTATGAATGAAAGGCCCTGTTTTCTTATACGTGATGTTAAACCCTAATGAATGTTTTGAGTGACGAACCATTTCTTAAATCGAACGAAAACTAGAACTCACCAGCGTAACTGACTTTTAGTGTGCACATTCAGGTTAAGGCAGGTTATGAGGATGGACGGTGATGCTTGGCTAGAGATGAAGAGTTACCCGACTGCTTTTGACGACTAGCATCCCGTTATGTTTTGTTTTAGTTTATTTTATGTTTTAAGCAATGTTTACGCTTCCGCATGTATGGACAATGTAATAGTCATGATTTAATGAAGTATTTTCCGCTGCGTTATTTGATATTCATGTTTAAGAACTGTTTGTGAATGAGTAAATCCAACAAGTGAGGCCTCCCGGGTTTGGGGCCTTACACTTAGTAGACATAGGAGCGACTAAAAGTGTAATATCACATAGTCTAACTCATGAAAATTTTCATAAACCTCTTACATATAGGTTAAAGACAAGAACCGTAGAAAACAGATTAATAGACATAACACATTAGCTAGAACCTGTAGGAATACAATTCCTAGACTTTGCAGGAAATTACAGTATAAAATATGATATTCCACAAATAAAAATTAATCCACAACATATTGAATCCAGAGATTTTGTCTTAGGATTAAATTTCATACTAGGATTAAATGATGCAATTACCATAACAAGAAACTTCATAACAATTAGTAAACAGATTTACAGTTTTCCTACTTTAAGATATAAAAGCACAGAAGAAATTGCTCAAAAAAGAGGAGAAAAGGGAAATCTAGAATTCCTAAATAAAAATAGAAGAAAAAACGTTGCTGAAAACGAATCTCTGCAACTCCTTACAAATTTTATAAATCACGAACTTGAAAAAGGACAAGATATAACAAAAAGTATAAATCATCCTGTGATTTTACACCAAGAATGACTAGGACTCATAGGAGGAAATATTACAAATTCTAAAGTCAAGTATATCTGTAAGTTTAAAATAAAAATCCAGACATTACCATAAGAAACATAAATACAGATTACAGTCCCCTGGACAAAGAAGAAGTTAGAACACAGATACTCGAATGACTAAAGAAGGACTAATCAGAAAATCCGAAAGTCCCCACAGATCCACATCTTTCATAGTAAAAAACCATAGTAAAATAAAAAGAGGGAAAGCTAGGATCGTCTATAATTACAAAAGATTAAATGACAATACAGAGGACGATGGGTACAATATACCTAATAAAGATAGCTTAATCCAGTTAATACAAAATAACAAAATCTTTTCTAAATTTGATTTAAAATCAGGATTTAATCAACTACATTTGGAAGAAGATTTTAAAAAATGGACAGCCTTCACATGTTCTAAAGGGTTATATGAATGGAATGTTCTTAGCTTTGGGCTAAAGAACGCTCCTTCAATATTTCAAATATGTTGTGGATTAATGTTTATTTGTGGAATATGATATTTTATACTGTAATTTCCTGCAAAGTCTAGGAATTGTATTCTTATAGGTTCTAGGTAATGTGTAATGTCTATTAATCTGTTTTCTCTACTACTTTGTATTAACGTTGTGTTAACGTTTAGCATCCTTGTTTGATATAGTGTTCTTGGGTTTAGAATATCTAGTTGATGTTGATTGTATAAGTTTATATTTCTGTCTAAATCAATTTCTTCTTGTAATTGTATTGTTTATTGTGTACTTTTAGAAGATGGTCCCTTTTTTAGAATTATGTTAAGAAAAGTTTCTGATGAGATAATATCTTTAATATTACTAGTTGATTTTCCGGATCCTTGGATGATTTGTTTATTCATCGTTAGGCTTCCAATGTTTATAAGGCTTAGGTTTTTCGCTTATATGTGTTTTACTTAGTTTGTTTATAAGTTTGTTAATTTTAGTAGAATCTTCTACTTCTATATGTTTATCTTTCTTAATATTTTTTATTTCTAGCAAAATTTGGTTGTTTTGCTCTCTTATATAATCTAAATTATCTGTAAACTTTTTAATTTCTTCTGTTTCTTTTGTTATTAATTATATAATTCTTTCTAATAGATGTTTATTATTTATGGATTCTTTTTGTAAGCTGAATCTTAAATTTATAATTAAATCTGTAATACTATTAAGATGTGTATTTTCTGTGTGAAGACTATGTGTATGTAATTCTTTAAATCTACAAATATGATTATAATAATTATTATTTATAACTTTCTGATCACTTTTATCTGTAAACTCGAGGTTCAGAAAAATAATTAACATAAACAAGTAAACAAGTAAAGTAAGAAACATAAAGAGACATAAATCTTTGATATCTCTAACTAATTTAGTAATTCAAAGCAAATTCCTTCCCTAATCTTCACCTAAGCGGGTTTCCATATAAATAGGACTTAAGCATACCAGTTGCCTGACATGGACTTGTCTTAGTCTTTTAGATATTAGAAAAGTCTTTGCTCTGATACCAAATAGGTTGGGCCATCAGAGTTATATATATATATATATATATAGGGGAGGATTAAATAAGAAGTAGTTTTTCGCTAAGAAATCTAAGAAATGACAAAAACCTTAAAAAACGATACCAAACGAACTCCGATTGAGCTAACTTCAGCGGCGTTGGAACCGTCTCATCGAACTCTACCATCTTAGCTTTTAGGATTTAGTTTTTAAGGTTTAGATTTTATGTTTGAATTTTATGGTTTTAGCCTTAAGGTTTAGCTTTTAGGATTTAGATTTTATGGTTTAGGTTTTTTTTTGTGGGGGTGGGGGGTTTAGGTTTTTTTTTGTGGGGGGGGGGATGGGGGTGGGTTTAGGTTTTTGGAGGGGGGTGGGTGGGGGTTTAGGTTTTGGGGTGGGGTGGGGGTGGGTGGTGGTTTTATGATTTTCGGGGTAGGGTTGGAGGGGGGTTTAGGTTTTTGGGGGTGCGGGTGGATGGGGGTTTAGGTTTTTGGGTCCGGTTTAGGGTTCGATGAGACGGTTCCAACGCCGCTGGAATGAGCTCAATCGGAGTTCGTTTGAACCACTTCTTAGTATTTTTAGCGAAAACCACTTATTAGTGGAACCGTCCCCTATATATATGTATATACAATATTATTCAAAATTTTAAATATCATTTTTCAAACTTATTAATCGGACTGGATTAATAAGTATAAGTTTTCAAATACTTCAAAGATTTTGACCACTTTTGACCAATTTTGAACAGTTTTGACCGATTTTCTCTGATTTTGACCTTTGACCGATTAATGGTCCAATTAGGTGAAATCGCAACGGTGGACCTCCGACTAGCGATTAATCTGCGACTAATCACCGATTAATCCCGATTTTTACAACATTGTTGATACATATTAACAGGACATCAAATTTATCGTTGGAACATCATGCCTAGGTAAAGGGAGACAATGGGGGATCAATCCTTGGAGGATGCCACCATTGTCCTTGGAGAACTCAATTTTAGCCGGTCAAAGAACGAATTTGTAGTAGAATATAAGATCAAAATTAGTTGTTTTGGAAGGATTAATTAAAGTGAAGATTCATATTAAAGATCCCAGCTTTAGTTGAGATTCTACTTATGGTTTTGTGATTTTCAAGATGTTTTCTTTCTCTTCAAACTTTGTTTCTTTTGATTTAATTATAATGTAGTTGTTTAATACTTACGTTGATGATATGAATCTTTATGAAGGATGACGCTTAATTAAGTAAAGTTTTTGTTTCGAAGTACAACTTTTAATTATGTTTACAAAGTCGGTACTTTTTCCATATGTATAAATTAATAAAGCTATAAATTGTGCTTATAATACAAGAGACAAAAGTAGGGTGTGAATCTCTAAATATATGAAAGTGATAAAGGATAAATATATCTCGATGTGTACACCATTTAGAGTTTTAAATGATGCATCGTCTAAAGAGACATCAAATTCACAACTTGAAGTTTGTATGATTTGTGACTTAGCTAATAAGATAACAAACACATTGTTCTAGGTTATCATATTTATTTTAGTGATAATGGTGAATTGAATTCCCAAGTGATTACTGTAATAAGTGATTGATATGTCCTAAATTATACATATTTTGCATGCATATTAATCCCCATATTATGGTACTAATTGAATAAAAACTCTCGTTTATATTTTATAATTGCAGGTTAAACAGCATCCCGAGAGAAAAAGAGCGGAAACAAGTAAAAAAAAAATCAAGAAATCAAGTTTTCTCTTGAGATAGGAAGGAGCACACCCGAGCTTTGACCCCCCAAGAAGTCAAAATTGATCAACATAAATCAACAATCAGCAAAAGACAAAATGAGGGAGAAATGCATTAGGGGTGTGCACGGATCGGTTTTGGACTAAAACCATAACCGAACTTTTGGTTAACCAGACAATGATAACCGATCTGTTTCGGTTAAGTCGGTGTCGGTTAATCGGTTTTACATGTTGGTTCGGTTCGGTTATGGATCGGTTAACCATCCATTGGGCTGACTAATACAATACCAATCAACGATTGAAAATAAACACATTAAAAGCATGTTTAAAGACCGTTAAGCACCGAACAACTAAAGCTTTAAAAGATACTTCAAAGCTTTATTTATTTTGGCTTTGTGCCGTAAAATAACTTCACCTCCTTATTATAGCCAACTTCCCTGTCATATTTTCTTCTCTATCGGATGTGGGATACACAAAATTCAAAGTAATTTCATCTTTCTTTTTTGGTTCTTCCTCACATACAAACATGCTCAATGCTTAATTCACCTGATACAAAAAAGAAGAAAAGGATCATCCTTTTATAGTTTCCTTTCATTTTAATCTCTAATAGACCCCAACTATGTTAACATTTGTAACGCTAAAGACACGTTGGAAATCATTCTTGTTAGAAAAAAACAAACAAGAGTTACCACTGAATGTAGGTCTACATGTTTATTAGTTTGATTATCACATTCATTTCTAGCATTAATTGATGAAATGAACTGCTAGCTTGCAAGTTAACATACGCAAAAAAAAAAAAAAAAACAAAGTCTTCTGGTGGAGTGGTAGCCCCATGACTTTCCAAATGAAAGGTCATGGGTTCGAGTCTCCCTTGGGACAAATTGTTCCAGGTTGAGTCAGGGGGTTTTCCCAGTTGTGCGTTTCCTCCTAGGTGGGTCCCGGTTTCGAGTCCGCTGAGGTTACAACCCATTGGGAAAGACATGCATGACTCACAGGAACACCCAGGCTGCTCCCGAAAGGAGTAAGGATTTAAGAAAGTCGCCTTTCAAAAAAAAATGAAGTTACGATGGAGCTGTAACCAATTAATGAATGTTGGTTTCAAAAATAGTTCTTCTGTAACTCTTAACCAATTTCCTTTATGCATACTAGAATTAACATGGTTAAAATTTAAAAGTCATAGAATCATGATTCATAAGAGAAACAACAATGGAGCATATAAACATGTTATATGTATAGTCGTTTCGGTTCGGTTATGCCGTATACCAAAACCATAACCTAACCATAATTTTTGGTTAATTGGTTATGGTTTAACCGAATTATCGGTTAATTTTTCGGTTCGGTTAATTTGGTAATTTGCTCACCTCTACAGTGCATTGCCTGTCGTGTGTCCCAAGATGCCCCGTACGCTACCACTTGTACCTTTGGGTGTTACCCAATGCACAGACGTACATTGCCCATTTTGAGGCCTATAAATAAAAGGCATGAGTACTTCATTTTATACACCAATCCAGAGATAAAATCACACTCCTATAGTCCGTTTTTGTAGTTTAGAGTAGAGAGTAAAGAGGCTCTTCCGCTTTGCGGCAATAGGGGAGCCTACGGAATTTAGCTCTATGCTTGTTCGTATGTCCATTCATGGCTAAACCAATTGTATTTCTTGGGTGAAGATGAAGTTTGATGTATGTTAATGTTCAACTTATTAGTCTAATGATATGTTCATGTTTTTTAATCATTCTCTTTTAAAATCACCTTCATGGTGGACTTTTTATCTTTATCTAACCTAGTCTTTAAACTTGTGAGTGTTCTTGATTTTAAAATGTAAGACCGTAAAACCTTTTTAATCAAACTTCTCTTTAAACTTGTACGTCTTTATACAAGCGGATTTTGATAAACCAACACTTGGTTAATATTGATAAAACGCGTACATCTTTATACGAACTTTGTTATGAAACCAAGAGTTGGTGAACTCATGTTGGGAACTGTACATATGTATATATGGTCTCATTGTTGCACCGCATCCCGGTGAACAAAGCGGTGCAACAAAGTTTAATCACTCTTTTAATAAAAATAAAGGTATTTAAGTTTAATGTCTTAAACCAACTTCGAGGTAGATCTTAAGCATACGAATGCACGGATCTAGTGAAGAGTTGAGGGTAATGTTGTCCCTAACTGGGAGTCTTACTATTTTATTATTAAAGAATATGATTCGTGAACCAAATGTTGTGAGAAAGAGGCTCTAGTGGTGTATCGTTCACACTTTTGTATTAGTCATACCATCCGATTAGTTAATGTAACATTATCATATACCAAGCGGGTTCGAAACCTTAAGCAATATTCGTTGTGATCTGATTATTCTCGAGTTATTTACCTTTCTGCTATTTACTTTTCAGTTATTTACATTCCTGTTACACACTTCACGCACATTTTACATTTTTTGTTATTTACTTTACCGTTATTTACATTTATGTCATTTACTTATTTGTCATTTACTTTTCCGCTTCACAAGCACACAACACCCACTCATTTATTATGTAGGTCCCGGGAGACTCGTCGCGCAGCGGAGATACACGGATCCGTTCTGTGATTTGTGTGGGAACCAAGAAACGAGACAGAGAAACACAAACAAAGACAAAAGATAATGAAACGACACGTAATCCATAACATAGAAGTCATCCCGTATTACAGACTACATACCGAAGGAGCATACATCTCTCATCTAAGCTCACGGTCCAGGGGTCGGGAGAGCTCGTCCCGACCCGAACACCTCTCGACCTAGTTCCAGAGTTCCACCTACAAATGAAGACAAGTCTTCTATTTATAGGGGAAGGAACATTACCTGCGTACTTGTCTAAGTACGCAGGGTTTGGTCATGCGTACTTGACAAGTACGCAAGGCAAAAGCCTTACGTACTTACTAAGTACGCAGGACCAAACTGGTGAACAAGCTAAGTATGCAGGAACACCCTCATGCGTACTAGCCACGTACACCGATACATAGAATTTAATATATAGTTACTAAAACATGCTTCTATATATTAGTCCAGCTAAACGATAACAAACGTTGAGTATTGGAACTCTATTGTGTCAATTGGTTCGATACTTGGTTCTTACCTAAACTATATTACGTTGCGATAAGTACACTTGCCTATTGTGTGTGTTTTTAAGTTTAGGTATTTGTCATTTTAAAAATTTAAAACCTGATCTCGTGAAAACCTTTTCAATGTATAATAAAATATGTATTATATAAAATGACACATCAGTGATGAACTTTGTGTAGCTTATGTTCATAAACAAAATGCTTTTGTTGAGACCATCACTCAACGTCCACAATTAATTGCAAAGCCAATGATCATGAGATCAAAAGTACATGTTTGTGGACAGGTTATTTTACATGCAACACTAATTCACATTAGGCCAACAAAGTTATAAACTTCCTCCCGTTGCAGTTGGTTTTTAGTCAGGAGCCAAATATTTCTCATCTAATGTTTTTGGTTGTGCGGTACATATTGCAATTGTTCCACCAAAATACAAAAAGATAGGACCTTAAAGAAGATTGGGAATATATGTTGAGTATGAATAACTATCTATAATTAAGTAATTAGAGCCACTAATGAGGGATTTGCTTATGACTCAATTTATTGATTTTTATATTAATGAATCAACATTCCCAATATTAGGAGTAATAAAAAGTAGCTAGAAAGTAAAATAAGTTTGAATGAATTATCAATGTCTCTTTTTGATCCTCAAACAAAATAGTGTGAACCAAAAATTCAAAGGATAATTCACTTACAAAGATTAACAAATCAATTACCAAACACATTCAGTAACCTTAAAAAAGTGACTAAGTCACATTTAACAACGGTTAATGCTCAAATTGATATTAGTGACCTAGAAGGACAACCACATATTGATAATTAGTCTACGGCATGTCTGAAGTGTGGTAGACTAGTCGATTCCAAGAATAAAATCCTCCAAAAATGGAGCAAGTAATGAAGATGGTCACGTCAAGGTACATGATGTGTCGTGTGAGTATATATTAAGGATACTTTTCACACAATTGTCAAGTTTTAAAATGTATAAAATGATTAATACTTCAACTAACTACACACAATAGGCAAATGCACCTATCGCAACGTAATATAGTGTCGGTAAGAACCAAGTATCAAACCAACGGACACATTGGCTCCAAATAATCAACTTTTGCTATTATCTAACCAAAATAAAAGGTGGATGGATGGTTTTAAAACTAAAGAACATAAAAGAAAAATAGCAGTGCAGAAAACTATCAATCAAATGGGGTATCAGTTAGGTTTGAATTTATCTCGATATAATAATGATAGATATAAATGAATACTGATGTGGTCAAGAGACCAAAATGTCTAGTAGAAGTGGCTCCGGGTAAGGTTACCAAATCATATGACTTGTTGGAAATTTAGAATGTTGCTAGACACAATAGCCACCTCAAACTTGGTTGATTTATGTTTTTGGTGATAAAGTGGAAGGGCTCTTGTGTTGGATCTAGTATGCACAAGTATCAACATGATATAATACTACTAATGAAGTTGATCCTAAAAAGAGTCACACAACGGGCAACAACAATTTGTTGTACATGTATTAGACGCATAAAACGCGAAAGATTAATAGTGTCATTAATTATTCAGGGAATAATTAATTGGGAAATAATAAATAAATAATAATGAAAGGGTTAAAGTGTAATTATTTATATTAGTGGAATATAAATAATGGATTTAATGTATAGATATATATAAATTTTTTAAATTTTTATATATATTATTATTATTTTCAAAAATAATTAAATATATTCCATGTATATCTAATTGGAATATACCATATTCCATGGAATATGTCATGGATATGTCAAGGAATATTTTAATTAGAAGCCTTATATATATGGATTAAATCATGATTTAAAATCTAGAGATTTTGAGATACACTTTGAGAAAACCCTAGCCACCACCACCTACCAATTTCCGCCACCCTCTCCCTTGAGGGAGTTTTCGACCAAAGCTAGGAGAAGCCGAGGGCTTCTCGTTTTGTGTGCAGTTTGTTGATTTTCACATAGGGGCTAGCATCCTCTGTTCGTTGAACCGTTGTGGATATTTGAAGTGTTTTCATCCACTGTTTTCTACTAGATCAAAGGTATGTAATTAAAGTTGTTAATTACGTGTTCTTCATCTCTTGTTTCTAAAGTTCTTGCAGCTGAATCACTGGTGCGGTTTTTCCCGTCTTGATTTTGATTAAGACTTCCGCTGCGTTTTTGACTTGGATCTATTCTATTGAAAAGCTAAAACTATACGGGAAAGCCTAACATCCTAGTTAGGTTACCGCGACCCTCAATGTATTGGAAAGCTAGAATGTCGCTAGACACAATAGCCACCGTAAGGTCGGGTTAAAGACATTCTAACTACAATAATATTTAAAAGTAGAATCCCAATTTCAAGCTTTAACACTCCATGGCTCTCGCTAGAAGTCTTCTAAAGCTAAAGATAAGAAGATAAAAGAACTCCCAAAACAAAATACGAGGTTTGCCTAAAACTTGAATGCTCGAATACCCAGCCCAAGTCACCAAGAGTTTAAATTTTTACTTACCGGGTCTAGTGTAGCACCAACGACATGTATAAAGATATACAACTTTGAATGAATGTGCAAACAACGGTTTTTCAATATGTATTGTCTAAAACATACAAAGATTATAAACTCTAGCAACCAAATATCAAATTCTCACATCCATAAAGAATGATCATACTCAAGAATAATAAAAAAAACATAAACACATTAAATCCATAAATAGATATCAAATTAAACCAAGGTTCATCGAAACCCAAGTAATAAAAAAAGATTAGCCAAGAATGTCATACAAATGATACCCCTAACACTTGGTGATATAATCATGGGATGATTCAAGAATCAAACTAAAGTTAAGTGAGAATGGGTAGAAAATGCTTCTTGAACATAATGTATAACTAATTAGTCTACAACACAACTTGATACACTTATTTTTTTTTTGAGAAAGTGGGTTAGAACAGTAGGTTTTCACCCCTGTAAGTGCACACCAATAAATAAGACTTGAAATGGATTTTGTAGGAAAAAAAGTGTTACATGGTCGTACATACGGACACACGGCCATGACATTTTCTCATAACATAGAGTTTTCAAACATAGCTTCCTAATATAAGTGTTGGTAATACATAGCAGTGATTTCAACACGATCTACTCCAAATTGTACATAGATAGCAGCTTCAAACATGCTAAATCCATCATAACAGGTAAAATCGAAATTCAGATAGACAATCATGATCTTTAACCTGAAACAAAAAAGCATACATAAAAATGTCAACAATAATGTTGGTTTAAGACACAATAAAAACGTTTTATTTTAATGTACAACAATAATGCACCACAAATGTATGATTAATAAGTCCATAACCAACCTTGTATTCAGTACCCAATACCCCCATTTGGATTGAATCCCTGGATATAAATAAAGCCACAAATGTTAAATGTACAATTAATAATATCATGTTTATCTAACAAACACATGCAAATAATATGTCGCAATGACTTACAAGCCTCAGAGAACTCATAAATCGCAGTGGGGTCTCCCAACTGTGCATGGGGGATTCCCCAAGTAGTATCATACAATATGTTGGCTCACGAGAGTTAATGGTAATGTAAACAAATGGGTTGTGTGCAAATAATCATGTCTTATTTAACCATACAATAATGTTCATATATTGTTCACAAAAAATGGAATAAGTTCATAAAACATTTAAGAGCATGCTTTTTCCCTAAAAAAGATTTAATTTTAAAAAAAATGGGGCTATGAGATTCACCTTGATATTCTAGCTAAATGTGTCAATATTACAAGCAATCCTACTGTATGCAAGTAATCATTATCATAAACATAAACTCTTCCTTTTCCCTCTCTCTACACTCACTCTAGTTTCTCTCTCTACCCTCTCTCTCTCACACAATCTGCAACTATCCAGCCAGACCCTAGCTTCCGGTAGGACCCCGCCTCCAGCCGGTCTATCGCCTCCGGCCAGTCCACCCCCACCGAGCAACTAAAGTCGCAGGCCAAGAACAATGTCTTTGTCGGTTTCAGTCTGGTCATGCCTTGTCGACCCCCCTCTCCAGCCACATCACCATATTCTCCTATTCCTTGCCATCACCGTCGCCGAGTAAATTGCCCCCATCCTCCCCAGTTTTAGTCTGGTTGTGTCTTGCTGATGTCGGTCAAACGGTCTATAAAATTAAACACAAACTAACTTAGACACTCTAGTTAAACTCTAGACAACCCTACTAAACTAGACCACAAAGACAGGCAACTGTACCTATCAATTGTAACATAGCTAAAAGAAGTCCAATTATCGAACCCACGAGACACTGAATCTAACACAAATTAGACTCTAACTAGGACTTACTGATTGGTTTGGATTCGGGGGGGGGGGGAATTCTACGAACTAAGATTATCTACTAAACTTGAAATAACTAAATGAAGAAGACTAATAAGACAAGTAACAATCTAAAGTAGACTCGGATGAAATCAATAAGGATGAAAGACACTACCTAGGCTGTGAATCCTGATTACTAAACGCGGGTTCTATTGGTAATGGAAACTGTAATGGAAACTGGGATCCTAAGATATAACACCCTCAAATTAACCTAATGGATTCCTGATCTATCTCAGAATGTGACCAGAAGGAAAATCAAAGGATACTATGCTCACCATTGGTCGGATTACCTCTCGGTCTCACCGGTTATGCTAAAGAACTCAATAGACAGCTCACCTCTCGGTCTCACTATCTTCATACATCAAAGATGCAAGGAGCAACCTGAATTCAACATGTTTTAACACGAATTAGCAATGACACTAGACCCTAAGGAAACGTCCTCTCAGACTGTTCACTCTCAGAAACCCTAATACCGAAGACTAACCGTTTATCTATCACTTTGCAGGTATTTAGATAAGAAGAACACTTGATTTTATTAAGTTATTAATTGGTATCCCTATGGTTACTGACGTCTAGTAAACCACATACGAATCACAAACACACAGTAAGCGATCTAATACACACATATTCATTGAAAGACATTCAAACAAGATATGTAAGGAACAACCAACCAATCAAAGATCAAAGTCAAGCATGCATACTCATTAAACAAGTGAAATCAAATCTGTACTAAAGCATAAAATCCAAACAAGATCCAAAACCAATAAAAATCCAAACTTTAATAATCTTTCATCTTTAACCTAGGTAGATCTAAGGTTTTAGCTAAGCATCATGATAAAAACAGAAGATTCAGAGTTAAAAATATCAAACATGGTCATCAAACACAAAACCAAATACTCAAGATGATCAATCGTGACCGAATGCTTAAATATCTAACCATGTACTCTCCGATTCTTCAAATCCTTGAACCAAAAGCTTTCTCCTTTGCTAAAATCGCCCGAGATCAGAGCCTTTACGGCAACAAATCGAACTCTCCATGGAATAGCCATTTCAAACAATTAAAACTCTAAAATTCTTTTTTTACGGATTAGCGGGTCTCTCGCGTACCGCGAGAGACATATGGCCGGTCCCTTGCATACCGTGAGGGAAAAATTAGTCGGGCTATTTCTGGCTTCCCTCGCGTATCGCGAGGGAAATCTTCCTCCTTCCTCGTGTACCGCGAGGAGCTCTTTTTCTCAGAAATTTAAATCTTTTCTTTTCTCCTTCTCTCCAACCCCCGTGTGCTCGATATCTCCAGGATTTTACTCTATTTTTTGCTTCCTTAGCACACTATAACCTGCAACTATGACCCGAACTCAGAAAAAACTTAAAACGATACAAAACGAATACAAAACTATACCATAACGCACAAATATACACGGATAAATGCATATGTTTTGCAACACATCAAACATCCCCACACTTACACTTTTTTCGTCCTCGAAAAAGAAATCTGCAATGGAATCATAACTGGACAAAGCTTTAACATTCTCAATTTTTGATCAACAAAAATATAATAACGCATTAAAGTGCAATAACCGGTATTTCTATCCGACTAAACCCAAACACCAAAATACAAGCCCCCGATAAGTGCTCTAATCCAATTTATACCCCAGATCAATCAAACTATGGATCTCACACTTAAAAGTTACACTTCCACCTAATCCCGTCTCAAGGTCATGTTTAGGATCGGGTTAGATCATGTAGATCTTCCCACCACAGCAAACTAAATTCTTTATGTTTTCAAAATATAGATGATTGCATGGAATGAAATGGAATGAGTATTATCTAATGTATGAATCAACCTTTCCTAGTGGTGCATCTCCCGGGTCACCATCCCAGAAGGAAGCACATAGGATGCAGTCTTATCACTAAAGCACATAAGAATTCAACTTAGAGGCATATCCATAGAGTCACTATCCCCGTGGGAAACACATAAATCAAACCTTATTTATCCCAAATATTGATCATTCAAGTCCCGACCCATGGGTGTATCAACCAAGTCGTTATCCCGGAGGGTAACACGTAAGTCAAAACTCAAGTTCTCAATTAATTAATTATACTCAATATGGATGAAAATATGGAATGCGGGTGCCACCGGCTCTCGGCTCATTTTCATAAAAAGAGAGTGGTGTGGCAAAAAAATATTTCAGAAACATAAAAACCTTAGCTTACCGTGTTACCTATCACCTTATGTTGACAGTTTCAGTTTCACCGTTTTCCTAAGATGAGAACCCACAAGATTTCATGATTTAATTTAATTATTAATCCTAAGTAACACTTTCAGGATATTTATGTTTCTACAATAGAAAGCGTGTCTAATTTACAACAATAGACTCAAAATACAAAACCTAGACGAATGTCTCCCATCCCCACACTTAAAATTTACATTGTCCTCAATGTAGACCGAGAAACGACGGTACTATAAAAATAAGAGAAAAATACAAAATAAAATATACACATAAAAATAAGTTAGAAATAAAAAATAAACTACACAAAAATTGGAACAGACTTCCCTGATTAAAATGAGTGTGAAATGCCTCGTAAGTCGTGTTCCCTTGCCCTCATTCGAACGCGCTAAGCTATCAACTTCCAATAATTCCTCACGAACGAAAGCGGCTGATTCTAACAAGTACTAGCAAGCACGTCAAACAAACAACGAAATATATACAACACAACCAACCCTGTCGAGCCCCCAAGTACAAAATACTATATACATCAGAGTTTATATACATGCCAAAAGAAAATAAAAGAAATACATAAAAAAAATAATAAAAAAAATACAGGGAATCAAAATACAACCCGGCATAAGGTGCTGATGATGATCACTACGGGTCTCCACCTGTGTCTGGCTGATCTAGAGCTCTGAAGAACGGTGGGATCTCTATGCCCTGCTGTTGCATCAAATACCGAATGGCCGCATCCTAGCGGTCCATCCTCTTGAACATCTGGTCTATAAGCTCCTCAAGAGTTAGTGGTGCTGGTGTAGGCTACCGGAGCGGGTGCTGAACCTGGGGGTACTCTAGGTGATGTAAAATCCTCTGTCATGGTGTGGGCGCCCCCATATGAACTGCCTCCTCGGCAGGCGTCCCAGCAGGTGGTGGGACCTGTGGACCCTACCGAATATCCATCAAACGTGGCGGATCATCCATCGTGACGATCCCCGCCAACCGTAGCTCAACTAAACCATATGGAATGGTATCCGGGCCCGGTGTGAGTAGACGGCCCGGATATCTGTCAAACACTCCTAAACGCTCCGCTAGCCTGCTGATGTACGGCCCGAGCTCAATCCTGGCCTCCGGCCTACCTCGACGACCCCTGGCGATGGATGAAATAAGAATGCTAGCCAGGTTGGCCTCTCGGCGGCCAATGATGCAATAGAGACAAAATAAATTCAGCTGGCTGCACTTCTCAATCCCGGACCGGCGTCTGATGAGAGTGCAAGCCAGGATCCTGTGAATATAGCTGATGAGGGGGTCGCGAATGGACGACTCCATAAGAGATGAGGAGTACGGTCCATCGGCGATGGAATGTCAAAAGTCACGTAACTGACTATCACTGACCCCTGGTCGTATCGCCTCCAAAATAGACCCCTAAGGCTCTGCAAGAATGGTTGGGCTGCTACCTCTGCCTCTGCGTACCACCCTGTAGCCACTGCAAACTGCGGGACCGGCATCTCGTATACCTGTCGGCCCAAGGAAAATGAAACAACAACAGGCTCCTCAAAGTGGCATGTGACGTACCGGAACGTGGTATGAAACTCGACGGTGAGCTCCCGGTATTAGATCGTGTCACAGGACAACATCGTTGTCCATCGGGCGTCAATGAACTCCTGCAACCTCTGCAGCTTCCATAGCTCCTCCATCAGCCCCAGTCTATCCCCCGGTGCTGATAGGGCTCCATGTCGATGAACCTCTCTAGCCGGACAGCCTCCTCTGTCATGAGATCGAATCAGAGGAGGGTGTGGTGTTGCAAAATCCTAGCGTCTAGCGAAATCGGCTCTGCGTCAGCTGCCGGACGTGCCTCGGGAACCGTGTATCAGATGACACGTGGCACCGAAGAATCGGGCGTGGCTCCTTTGGATCGCCCCTCGGGTGTGGAACTGGACCCCGCCTGCGCTTGCCCGCGCTAGAAGACTCACCACGATCAAACATGCCTGCATTTACAAGTTAGTACTACAAAAATACAATAACAGGAGATATATCGGGCAGGACGAACGTATAGCATTAAAACAAAAAGGACACTACAAAAATAAAAAAATTGAAAAATTCGGGATACCCTTTTGTATATTTAGAAACCAGACAACCTCTCCCGAATGGAGATTAAGTACGGGCGAGGCAGTCTAAACTTGCAAGAAAATTCAAGGCGTATCCCAAGACACAAATTACAAATGATTTATGACATTTGATTCGACTAAAAGACCCAAACGACCAATAATAAACGATTAACTACTATTACGACTAAAATTGCAACTTATCAAATCACACCGACACACTACATGACTCAAATTACATAAAATTAGACTGGATTTTCTCAGACTGACTCTATCCGGTTAATTCAAATGAAACTGAATCTGTATACACTAAACTAGACTTGATTTATCTAATACTTGTCTCGAAGACTCGAAGGACATGTAAACAACCCAAATGATGCACAATTTTGAACAAAATAGCAGCAATTAATACAGGGAACGAAACCCGACTCAATATACACTGTGAACAAGAAACCGTACCTCGACGACTACCGAAACAATGGTGATGATAAGTAAATCCCGAGAACACTTCGCAATCGATGGTGCCCGATGGTAGTGGTAGGCCCTGAAGTCGCCGGTAGTGATGGTGGCTGTTGGTGGTGTTGACCGATGGTGGTGGTCTCTGTGGTGAATGGTGGTCGGAGCGCTTGTGGTGGTGGAGGTAGAAATCGTCGGAGTGGGTGGTAAGGGGTACGATGGTGGGAGTGATTGACACAAAAGTTGATCTTGTTAATTTTTTTTCTGAATTCCCCACGCTCCCGCGTACCATAGGAGAATTTGTGTTTTAGTCTCGCGTACCGCGAGGGCTGGATAGGCGGTGGTGGCTCTTTAGTGCCCCGCGTACCGCGAGAAAATTTTATGGGATTTCTCGCATACCGCGGGGGACCTAAAATCTGGCAAAAAACTTGTCTCTCGCCTACCGTGAGAGACACTCCCCAATTGCCTTGTGTACCGCGAGGAGCACTCCATCACAGAAAGTTAAGTCCATTTTTATACTTAGAAAAATTTTCACCACTTAAGATTTTTTTTTCAACTTGTTTCAAAACTTTTTCCAGCCTTAGAATTTTGAGCAAACATACTTGGAACTTTGTTTTTGATGGTTTTCCTTTTCCACTTTGGCCATGATTCCCTGAAACACACGAAAACACAAGAACACACAAACCGAAAATATACAAAAACTAAATGAAAATAAAAACAAAGAATTTTACAAACTCCACACTCGGGCTCCTCCCCGAGGACTTACTCTCACTTAGATTTGGTTTCCTGACTTGTCAAGGAGAATCTCATCCCCTCGACATTCTCAATCGGTCCCCCGATGTAATGCTTCAACCTATGACCGTTTACCTTCCACGTGCTACCCTTCTCATCATGTAACTCCACCGTGCCATATGGAAATGCTTCTTTGATCAAGTATAGCCCTGTCCACCTAGACTTAAGCTTTCCTAGAATAGTTTTAATCTAGAATTATATACCAAAACCCTATCGCCACACTTGAAGTCTTTCACTCCCTTCAACCGACGATTGTGCAACACCTTTGTACGCTCTTTGTAACTCCAAGAACGTGCATATGCCTCGTCACGTAGCTCATATAACTCATGTAACTGGAAAAACCAGTGTCGTGCTGCTTTAGGCAAGTCAAGATTGACTACCTTTAAGGCCCAATATGCCTTGTGTTCTAGTTCCACCGGTAGATGACAAGCTTTGCCATAGAACCGATAGGTTTTTTGAAAGCGGTTCTAAATGCCCAAAGCGCATCATCTAACTTGTCGGACCAATCCTTCCTATTTTTCTGGAAAGTTTTCTCTAGAATCCTCTTAACTCCTCTATTTGCATTCTCAACCTACCCGCTAGTCTGTGGATGATAGGCGGTTGAAAGCCGATGGGTGACCCCATAGCGTGACAACACCTTCTCCATCTGGGCATTGCAGAAATGAGTGCCCCTATCACTAATCAAGGCTCTGGGAGTACCGAACCTGCTGAACAACTTTTTTAAAAATCCCACCACTACTCGGGCGTCATTAGTAGGCAAATCTTGAGCCTCACACTTAGAAACATAGTCTATCGCCACAAGAATGTACTGGTTCCCTCGTGATATAGGGAACGGACCCATGAACTCAATGCTCCAAATATCAAAAACTTCAACTACCTCGATCGGGTTCTGGGGCATCTCATTCTGGGATGAGATATTACCGTTGCGTTGACACACGTCACACCGCTTCGCTAACTCATGAGCATCCTTAAACACCGTCGGCCAATAAAATCCATAATCAAACACCTTCTTGGCGGTGTAAGAGGGTCCGTTGTGGCCTCCTGTCAAGCCCTCATGACAAAGCTTAAGGATCTCTACACCTTCTTCCTTGCTCACACACCTCCTCATAACTCTATCAGCTCTCACAGGAAACAGATGTGGAGCATCCCATATGTAGTGGTAGGCATCGGCAAACAATTTACGCCTCTGTTGTGAAGTCATGCCCTTCACCACTACACCATCAGCCAAGTAGTTTGCTATGTCAGAAAACCATGGCAAACCTTGCGCCTCAACACTCATGTAAAACATCGGCTCTATGTCCGGTCTAACACTCACCATCATCAAGGACTCATAGGGAAATGTGTCCCCTATGGCCTCCTCCCGGATCTCTTCTCTATCGGGGTCCTCTAACCTCGACAAATGGTCGGCCGCCACATTCTCTGCTCCCCTCTTATCTTTGATCTCAATATCAAACTCGGAAAGCAAGAGAATAAATCGAATCAATCTAGGTTTGGCATCCTTCTTTGCGAACAGATATCGCAATGTCGCATGATCAGTATAAACGATGGTTTTAGAGAGCACTAAGTATGAACGAAACTTGTCAAATGCAAACACCACCGCTAACAACTCCTTCTCGGTAGTTGTGTAATTCTCTTGAGCATCATTAAGAGTTTTACTCACATAATAGATTGGGTGGAAGTGCTTCTCTCTTCTTTGGCCTAAAACAGCCCCAACTGCATAATCACTCGCATCACACATGAGCTCAAAGGGTAAGCTCCAGTCGGGGGAAATCAAGATAGGAGCACAGACTAACTGCTCCTTCAAGAACTCAAATGCCTTCAAACAATCCGCATCAAAGTCAAATGGGACGTCTTTCTCCAGAAGGTGGGTCATGGGTCGGGTAATTTTTGAAAAATCTTTAATGAATCTCCTATAGAAACTCGCATGACCTAAGAAACTACGAACCGATTTCACACTAGTCGATGGTGGAAGACTACTGATCGTGTCAATTTTAGCTCTTTCCACTTCGATACCGGCACATGAAACCTTATGCCCAAGCACAATCCCCCCAGTCACCATGAAGTGACACTTCTCCCAATTAAGCATCAGCTTCATCTCTATGCACCTCCTCATCATCTTCTCAAGGTTCTACAAAAAATGATCGAAAGAACTCCCAAACACAAAAAAATCATCTATGAAAACCTCCATGGAAGTCTCGATCATGTCCTGAAAGATAGCCATCATGCACCTCTTGAAGGTGGCTGGAGCATTACACAACCCGAATGGCATACGCCGGTACGCGAAGGTACCATCCGGGCATGTAAAGGTCGTTTTCTCTTTATCCTCCGGTGCAATGGGGATCTGGAAATAACCCGAGAAACCATCAAGCAAACAGTAGAACTGCTGCCCTGATAGGCGCTCCAACATCTGGTTAATGAAAGGAAGGGGAAGTGGTCCTTCCTCGTGGCATCATTCAGCTTCCTATAATCAATACACACTCTCCAACCGGCGACTGTCCTAGTAGGGATCAACTCCTCTTTCTCATTCTTCACGACAGTCATCCCACCCTTCTTTGGGACGACCTGAGTCAGGCTTACCCATGTGGAGTCAGAAATCGGATATATCAATCCAGCATCCAAGAGTTTAAGGACCTCCTTCTTCACCACATCAGACGTGTTCGGGTTAAGCCTCCTTTGAGGTTGCACAACTGGCTTGTGCTCCTCCTCCATCAATATCCTATGCGTGCATAAAGTCGGGCTGATGCCCTTTATGTCTGTAAGCTTCCACACAATGGCCTATTTATTCACCTTCAAGACCTCTATCAATCTCTCCTTCTCCTCCTCTGTCAGTGCAGCAGAAATCACGATGGGCAAACCGGCCTCACCATCTAAGAAGGCATACTCCAGATGGGAGGGTAGCTCCTTAAGCTCAAGGGATGGCGGTGCCTCAACCGAGGGCTTCTTCTCCTCCTCGGTACTCTCAGCCACCTCAAATACTTCTGGGTACTCAGGAGGTTTACTAGCCGGGTGGCTCGGACTTTGCTTGGGGGAAGCATCGGTCTCAACCTCCTGGTCTTCCTCACCCAGGTGTTGTGTGTTAAGCAGGTCAGTGCCACACACGTAGTCAAGGCAACAATCCATGTGAGATATGAAAGTGTCTATAAAGAACACGGAATCGTCCTGACCACTAGAATGCTTCATCGACTTCATGACATCAAAGGTGACATTCTCATCCCCCACACGAAGTGTGATCTTACCGTCGAAGACAAGAAGGGGCATCCCAAAATGAGTGGGACTCTATCGTCAACCGCCATATCAAGAATGACAAAGTCCACGGGGAAAACAAACTTATCAACCTTCACCAACGGATTCTCCACTATTCCCCGTGGATGTTTGACCGAACGGTCGGCCAAAGATATGCTCATGCGCGTAGGGGCCGGATCCCCAAGGCCTATCTTCTCGAAGAGAGAGCATGGCATCAGGTTGATGCTAGCACCGAGATCGGCCTATGCGTGGTGCAGAGTCGAACCACCAAACAAACACGGGATCGTGAAGACACCCGGATCTGCTAATTTCTCTGGTGGCTTGTTCTGGACCACCCCAAAGCATCTTTCATTTAGAGTGACAGTTGATAGGTCCTCTAGCTTCTTCTTATTGGATAGAAGATCTTTTAGGAATTTAGCATATTTTGGCATATACTGGAGGGCTTCAACAAAAGGCAGATTAATTTTGAGCTGCTTAAACAACTCAAGAAAGTGTCCATAATCCTTAGCATATTTCTGCTGCATTAGGCGAGCAGGATATGGAACACGACTAAGATCAACATCAGGGGTCTTCTTCTTCCCCTCACTCTTCTCCTCTTCTCCTCTTCTCCTATCTTCTCAACGGGAGACTCACTATTAGGCACTGTACTTGCTGGGACTTGCCTCTCGTGCACCCCTCCAGGAGCCTCCATCTCTATCTCCTCATCAACCGGCTCATCATCATCATATGCCGGTGTCTGCTCACTTTCTCTTCTCTTACCACTACGCGTGGTCACCGCCTTCAATGTGGCTTTCGGGTTAGACTCAGTACTACCCCTAAAAGGAACCTCCAGATCGGCCAGTCAGCTGGTGCGCTATGTCTCCCACTGTGCGCTGCATATCTAAGAATGCAGACTACTGACTCCTCAGTAAAGTATCGTGCTCCTTCAGCTTATACTGAGTCTCCTGATCCGTCTTCACCAACTGAGCAAGCAACTGAGTCTGGGTAGCTAACATATCCTCAATCCTCTTCCACCAGCACTGCTACCAAAATTCTGTCCTGCTTATCTATCTCCTCCATGCTGATTTTGACAGTTTTGAAACCCAGGTGGGTTTCCGCCAGATCTCCAATTAGAGTTGAGGTAGTTTCTCCATCCCGAGTTGAACAGAGGGGGTTTTTGGTTCCCCCAGGAAGTCTACCTGCTCCTGCTGAGTGATAGGACAATCGATGGTATCATGACCTCCTCTACATACCTCACACTTCATCGCGCTCATATTCAACTCCTTAATCTCCTTTTCCATAGCTGCAAGGGCAGCAGCCATGCTAGTCTCAGTAGTGATCTCATGAACACCTTTAGTGGAAGAAGTAGGTGTCCTAGCACTAGGAGTGGAATTCCTAGAAGAAGGTTGTTGTTGCTTAGCTTGAGCAAAACTCTTAAACATCTCCTCACACTCCTCCGGCTCCTTCTTATCCATGATGTGGCCCCCTGCAGCAGTATTGAACATCTGTTGTTTCTCAAATGTAAGACCCTTATATAACTTTTTAACCAATGCCCAATCAGAAAGGCCATGCTGAGGACACTTGCTCAGCAGAGTATTGAACCGCTCCCAAGCCATGTGGTAAGGCTCATCGGGGTCCATACGGAAAGAGTGGATTTGATCCCTCAGACGGGCGGCCTTAGATGGTGGATAATACTTCTTCAGGAATTTGGCCTTCAGATCTTCCCAGGTGGTAATGGAATCCCGGGGCAGGGTATCCAACCAAGTGGCAGAGCGACCAAATAGGGTGAACGGGAAAAGACGTAACAGGATGGCGTCATTAGTAGCACAAGTAATGAGAAAGGTATCGCAAATACGCGTAAAGCGGGACAGATGTCCTGGTGCATCCTTGTCCTCGAGTCCGTGGAACTGAGTAGAGTTACTGATGGTGTTCATCACATGAGATGGAATCTGCCAAGTATTAGTGTTAGACAGAGTAGGACGGGTAATAGAGGACCTAGCACCTGTGAAACCATCACATGCCCTCTGGTGGACGGTACGCTAGCAGGTGGATTAGCATCACCCATGTCGGCAATAGGAATTGGAATGCGTACCTTTTTCTCAACTAGCTCGCTCAAACGACTGCAAAACTTCCAGATGCGCTCCCGAAGCTCTCGCTCTGACTCTGAATAGGCTTCAAAGTTTGGTGATCCCTGTGAGCGAGTATGTTGCATAAACTGACAGAAGAGAAAGGAAAAAAAAAGAAATAAGACAAAGAACAGACTCGATCTAGGACGCACACGAATAGCAATAAGGACACAAAAGAAAACAAGCAAATTAAGGAAATAAACTAAAGGGGAAAAATAAAACAAATAACCAAACAAGAACTAATCAAAGCTAATTTTGCTATTGCCAAGTATCCCCGGCAACGGCGCCAAAAACTTGATGCCGGTCAAATGGTCTATAAAATTAAAAACAAACTAACCTAGACACTCTAGTTAAACTCTAGACAACCCTACTAAACTAGACCACAAAGACAGGCAAGTGTACCTATCAATTGTAACACAGCTAAAAGAAGTTCGGATATCGAACCCACGAGACACTGACTCTAACACAAATTAGACTCTAACTAGGACTTACTATTTGGTTTGGATTGGGGGGAATTCTACGAACTAAGATTATCTACTAAACTTGAAATAACTAAATTAAGAAGACTAATAAGACAAGTAACAATCTAACACATACTCGGATGAAATCAATAAGGATGAAAGACACTACCTAGGCTGTGAATCCTGATTACTAAACTCAGGTTCTATTGGTAATGGAAACTATAATGGAAACTGGGATCCTAAGATATAACACCCTCAAATTAACCTAATGGATTCCTGATCTATCGTAGAATGTGACCAGAAGGAAACTCAAAGGATACTATGCTCACCAGTGGTTGGATTACCTCTCGGTCTCACCGGTTATGCTAAAGAACTCAATAGACAGCTCATATCTCTGTCTCACTGTCTCAATACATCAAAGATGCAAGGAGCAACCTGAATTCAACATGTTTTAACACGAATTAGCAATGACACTAGACCCCTAAGGAAACGTCCTCTTAGACTGTTCACTATCAGAAACCCTAATACCGAAGACTAACCGTTTATCTATCACTTTGAATGTATTTAGATAAGAAGAACACTTGATTTTATTAAGTTATTAATTGGTATCCCTATGGTTACTGACGTCTAGTAAACCACATACGAATAACAAACACGCAGTAAGCGATCTAATACACACCTATTCATTGAAAGACATTCAAACAAGATATGTAAGGAACAACCAATCAATCAAGGATCAAAGTCAAGCATGCATACTCATTAAACAAGTGAAATCAGATCTGTACTAAAGCATAAAATCCAAACAAGATCCAAAACCAATAAAAATCCAAACTTTAATAATCTTTCATCTTTAACCTAGGTAGATCTAAGGTTTTAGCCAAGAAGCATGATAAAAACAGAAGATTCAGAGTTAAAAACATCAAACATGGTCATCAAACACAAAACCAAATACTCAAGACGATCAATCATGACCGAATGCTTAAATATCTAACCGTGTACTCTCCGATTCTTTAAATCCTTGAACCAAAAGCTTTCTCCTTTGCTAAAATCGCCCACGATCAGAGCTTTTACGGCAACAAATCGAACTCTCCATGGAATAGCCGTTTCAAACAACTAAAACCCTAAAATTCCTTTTTTTACGGATTAGCGGGTCTCTCGCGTACCGTGAGAGGCATATGGCCGGTCCCTCGCATATCAGGTAGGACAAATTAGTCGGGCGATTTCTGGCTTCCCTCGCGTACCGCGAGGGAAATCTTCCTCCTTCCTCGCGTACCGCGAGGAACTCTTTTTCTCAGAAATTTAAATCTTTTCTTTTCTCCTTCTCTCTAACCCCCATGTGCTCGGTATCTCTAGGATTTTACTCTATTTTCCGCTTCCTTAGCACACTATAACCTGCAACTATGACCCGAACTCATAACGAACTTAAAATGATACAAAACGAATACAAAACTACACGATAACGCACAAATATATACGGATAAATGCATGTGTTTTGCAACACATCACTTGCATCTTTGATTTCCCGGACACGTCATAAAGTTGACGAGGGGTGCGATGTTGGGGGAGATGATGATCTGAATGCGATGTTGAAGGGGGCATTTGGTTTCTACGTTTGAATTTTGCTGGCCAAGAACATTGCATCTTTGATTTCCTGGTTTCAGTCTCGTTCCCCTAATTTCTCCTTTTGCGACACGAATATAGATCTGGAAGCGATGTTGGAGGTGGCACTTGGTTTTTCCCGGAATCTGGTTTCGAATTGCTGAGGCTTTAGATGTGGTTGTAGAGAAAAAGACGAGAGAGTTCGGGGGTTCAAATCTGGTTGTGTAGTGGTTGGAAAGGGAGGTGGGGGTATGGTTTTATTTATCGAAAAAGGTTTGGGGAGTGGCCGGAATTTTTGGGAGGGGGAGATGAAGATCTGAAAGTATAAAGAGAGGGAGAGGGAGAGAGAGTGTGTGTATGTGTGTGTAGAGAGAGAGAGTAGAAAGCTTTTTTTAACTTTATTTTTGTTTTTTTTAATCTCACAGGGATATTATGGTCGATTAAGAAAAGTTAACAGTATCAGACGGTTGGGTTTAATTGAAACGAAAAAGAAACCAGGATGACTAAAAAGGTGAAATTAGAACTAATGGACTAAAATAAGGAATTGGCCCAAATCTCAGGGACTAAAACCATAATTTACTCTTATATATAGTTTTAATAATTAAACATTTTCTTCACTTTTGTTATAACAACAACCATTCATTACCACATTTAACTCTTAATCATCTCAAGTTTTTAACAACTATTGTATGTCAATTAGGATAAATATTGAACATCCAGTAGCTCATGTTCACACACAAAATGGTCTAGCTGAATCTTTAGTTAAACGATTACAACTAATCGCTAGACCTCTCCTTATGAGATGTAAATTACCATCTTCTGCATGGGGGCATGCCATTCTGTATGTCGTTGCACTGATCAGATTAAGACCAACTATTTATCATGAATTCTCTCCACTTCAACCGGTCTCCAGAAGAGAACCAAGTCTGTCCCACCTAAAAATATTTGGTTGTGCGGTCTATGTACCATTACCGCCACCCCAACGAACCAAAATGGGACCACAAAGAAGACTAGGAATTTACATTGGTTTTAACTCCCAGACTATTATCAAATATTTAGAGCCATCAACGGGAGACATGATTACAACAAGTTATGCTGACTGTCACGTTGATGAGACAGTATTCCCAGTCTTAGGGGAGATAAAAAAGAAAGACGGGTAACACAAGACCTAACGGAATGCATCATCATTATCAAATTTTGACCCCCGAAGCTGTCAATGTGAATATGAAGTCCAAAAGATTATACATTTGCAAAGAATAGCAAATGAACTACCATATGCATTCACAGATACAAACAGAGTGACAAAGTCACATATACCAGCATCAAATACACCTGCTTGAATTGAAGTAATCCCATAAGCGATTACCATACAAAGAAAACATGGGAGACCAATCGGTTCCAAAGATAAGAACCCACGAAAACAAAAAGAGAAAAATAACGCAGTTGGTGAAATATTAGAAAATGTTATAAATGAAACCCCAAATGTCCCAGAAGAGGAAATTGAAGTTCCAGAAGAAACACCGTACCGAACGAACATGAGATTTCTATAACTTATGTACAAAATAGTACAATGTGGAACCGGAATAATACACGTGTTGATGACATATTCGTATATGCTATAGCAAAGGAATTAATCAATGAAGAAGATTACGTACCAAAAAATCTAGAAGAGTACATGCACAGAAATGACTGGCCAAAATGGCAAGACGCTTTAAAGGCCGAATTAGACTCGCTCGAAAAGCGAAACGTTTTCGGACCTGTAGTCCGAACACCCATAGACGTCAAACCAGTATGTTATAAATGGGTGTTTGCTGTAAAAAGAAATGAAAAGAATGAGATTGTGCGATAAGTCACGACTTGTAGCACAAGGGTTTTCCCAAATTCCAGGAGTTTATTTTGAGGAAACGTATTCCCCTATAGTGGATGCGATAACCCTTAGATTCTTAATCGGCCTCACAATCTCAGAAGGACTTCAATTGAGGCTCATGGATGTCGTCACCGCATACTTGTATGGGAAACTTGAAAATGACATCTATATGAAAATCCCTAAAGTGTTAAAAATGCCTGGAGCATTAAAACCAGTACCACGAGATATGTGTGCTATAAAACTCAAGAGATCTTTATATGGTCTCAAGCAATCTGGGCAGATTTGGTACAATCGACTCAGTGAATATCTTGAAAGAGAGGGATACAAGTCTGATAAAATCAGCCCATGTGTATTTATCAAAAGATCACTCTCAAAATTCATTATAATAGCAGTCTATGTTGATGATTTGAACATCATTGGATCTCCTGAAGAAATAGAAAAGACTGCTAAACTACTAAAGAGAGAGTTTGAAATAAAGACCTTGGGACGACAAAATTATGTCTCGGCCTGCAGTTCGAGTATCTATGCAATGGTATATTTGTCCATCAATCAAATTACATCCAGAAGATGTTAGTGCGTTTTAATATGGACAAAGCTCATTCGTTAACCACACCCATGGTGGTTCGACCGCGAGATGTGCATAAAGATCCTTACCGCCCCCAAGAAGATGGCGAAGAAGTACTTGGTCCATAAGTACCATACTTGAGCGCGATAGGTGCACTAATGTATCTTGCAAATAACACGAGACCTGATATTGCATTCTCGGTACATGTACTAGCGAGATACAACTCAAATCCAACACGTAGACACCGGAGCGGTAGAAAGCACATATTCCAATATCTTTGCGGGACACGAGACTTAGGTCTTTTCTACTAGAGAAATGAAAAGTCCCAACTCATTGGATATGTTGATGATAGATATCTATCAGATCCACATAAAGCACGATCACAGACACGTTACATTTTCACATACGGCGGCACGACGATTTCTTGGAGGTCACCAAAGCAAACCCTAACAGTAACATCATCAAATCATGCCGAACTAATAGCTTTATATGATGCCGGTCGAGAATGTGTGTGGTTAAGATCAATGATTAATCACCTACAAGAAGCATGCGGTTTAGATCCGATCAAGAAGAATCCAACAATTATATACGAAGACAATGCTACTTGCATAGCTCAGGTTAGAGAAGGCTACATCAAAGGTGAAAGAACAAAACGTATCTCTCCAATGTTTTTTCTCAACACACGACTTGCAAAAGGAAGGGGAAATCAATGTTCATCAAATAAAGTCAAGCGAAAATCTAGCTGACTTATTCACAAAATCTCTACCGAAAAGTAGTTTTGAGCAGCTGACACGAAATATTGGACTCCGCAGACTTAAAGACATAAATTCACTTGAGGGGGAGCATTATACACACTATACTCTTTTTTCCTTAACTAAGTTTTATCCCAGTGGGTTTTCTTAGCAAGGTTTTAGTGAGGTAGGATAACTGATCCAGAAGTACCAGTTTATTATTTGGTCCTAAAGTACCAATTTTAACATCATCCCAAAGTATGTTGTTAATAGTGCATAATGAGTGGTAATATATTTTAGGGGGAGTGTTATAACAGCAACCATTCATTATCACATCCAACTCCTAATCATCAGTATTTTACTAAGCATTTACCCCATTTATGATAAAGAATTCAGTTACTTTGTGTCGTGCCTATAAAATGTATACAAGAATATGAGTATTACATACTTGAGTTAATCATTGAGCTCTCCCTACAAAATCTTTGTTTTCTTATCAACTTTCACTTTTTTATTATTATGCATTATTTGATCAAATTTGTAAAGACGTTAATATTTCTAATCAACTTTAAATTTATTTAAGTATTATTACTTTATTATAATTAGAGTTAAGTACACGGAGGGTTCCTGTGGTATATCCAAATTTTGGATTTAGTCCCTAAGTTTAAAAAATTATATTAACAGTCCCAAGTTATGCATTAACGTAGCATGTTTGGTCCTTGGAGTAGATGATAGTTAACTTTTCTGTTGGATATTTTAAAAATAGCCAAATACCTCTAGATTAAAAAAATTAAAAATTAAAAAAATAGAAATTAAAAAACCTATATTCATACCCTTAATTCTCAGGAAGCACCACCACTTTTTTTCCTTTTCTTTCAATTTAAAGGTATTTTGGTCATTTTTAAAAAAGTTAACAGAAAAGTTAACTGTCATGTGTGACACCTAGCATTTCAGGACAAAAGCCATATTCATTTTAGCACGTTCATATGTCATAATTCCTGGAACATTATTTTGACTAAGTGTTGTCATGAGTCTAGCATAGAAACACAAGTTACAATTTAGTAATTTTAAGAGTTACTAGGGAATAAACAATTATAACCCGCAATGTACGGTCATTAGTGATTATCAAAGTTATACAAGTAAAGTCTAGAGGTATATTTATTTTATACAAAGTATATATTTGTGACTATATCTTTAAAGATTGACGCAAAAATGTTTGTTCACATGGCCTTAATTTATTTCTTATGTGAGAACATGTATGAATAGTTAAAGATATTAAGTATGTCGGGATTCACTAGCAGATTATTAAAGCTAGCCAAACAACACAAAATGTAGGACGTCTTAATAATTAACGATATTAAAGCGGGTATTAATTTCGGGTAGTATACCGCGTCTAAATCAATCACATCATCATGGTGACTTTACTTATACTTCACTCAAGTGTCATAATCTTCATGATTATGACCAAGAGTGCAAGCAACCTCAAATATCATATCACCATCATTATATCTATACTCCACTCCAACATCAAATCGTAATGATGATGACTTGTTGAGATATACACTCAACCCCCGTTTTATCTAATATTTATATATATATATATGTGTGTGTAACGAACCAACTTTCGGGTTCACCTTATAATATATTCTTTATATTGTAGGGGCGTTTTTATATAAATGAAAGTTGGGGGTTTGCTAATAAAGATGGATTATAACTAGTTTCGGAAGAAAGGGTCAAAACTGGAAGTTCAGGGGCTGTTTTGTAACTTTGCAAATTCAGATTTTTATGGCAAGGAGTTCACACAGACACACACTTGTGTGTGTTTGGATCATGATTTTGAGAGGAGAAGAAGCACCAACCTCAAATCTAGAAGTTTATCTTGAAATTAAGGGTTTTGATCAACACAATCCATTCCTAAACATCTATTGAGCTCTCTTTCTTCTCTTGAATCCACCATTTATGTGTTCTTGGTGAGTTTTTATAGAAATCAAGTTAGGGGATGAATTGGTGGTTGTTTGTGGTTAATAACTTGTTTAAAGTTAAAACCTAGCTTGATTAGTGTTAAAGAGTGGTTAATAACATCCTTTTAACACCTAATTCAAGAATCATAAAGTTAGGATTCTTGAGGGTGATTTAGGGGGTTTTATAATTGGGGATGTTTTTATGATGAATGGAAGCTTGGTAAGTGTCTATGGTGGTAATAGACACATTAATTTATAAGAAACCTCAATCAATTTGTTGATTTGAAAATTAGGGTTCTAGAGGACCTAATTTGGGGGTTTTATAACTGGAAGTGTTCAAATGGTGAATTGAGTATGAATAAGTGTTTATGGTTTAATATAAACACATTTTCAAGTTTAAAACTCAACTGAATTGGTGAATTATGAATTGATGAGATTGTGGAATTTGGGAGAAATCCTTAACGGGTCAAAATGAGTGGATTTGGTATAGAATGGTTGAAAGCTTGTGTAAAGCTAAATAAACCAAGATTAGATGATATTGAAGATCATAAGAACTTGGGTGGGTGTCAAACCTCAATTGAGGAATAATTGGGGATACATTAGATTACTAAAACATGTGAAACGTTTAGGTGATCAAGGCGATAATGATGATGGCTTTGAGGAACGATTGGAATCTTCATTGGCAAAGGTAAGTGCTTTGCACTTACTTAGTAATAATAGGTGGTGGTAATTGTACATATTTGATTTACATGTTGGTTGTTCAAATATCTTATATGTGTTTAATTGTATGTTGAAAATTAAGAAAATTGCATATGGTGAAAATATGCAAGGGTGGGTGCATGGTGTTTGAGGTCTAAGAACCTAGCCTTGTTGTTTGATGAATTAAGTTAATAAACTTATATGGTGTATTGGTGTAAAATTGACTTGTGTGGTAAAAGTCAAACTTGTATGCATAATGTAGTTTGAAATTTGTGTAGTTGACTATGTGGTATATAATCAAACTAAAATGTAGAATATGTTAAATTGGTGTAGTTAACTATATGGTATATAGTTAAACTAAAAAGTAAAATGTGGTAATTTGGTGTAATTGACTTATGTGGTGTAAACTCAAACTAAATGTGGTAATTCGGAGTAATTGACTTATGTGGTATCTAAGTCAAACCATTTTTTAATAATGATGAATTGGTGTAAATTGACTTAATGTGGTATAAGTCAAACCATTGTGGAATAATGGTGAAATTGGTGTAAATTGACTTAATGTGGTATAAGTCAAACCATTGTGGAATAATGGTGAAATTGGTGTAAATCGACTTATGTGGTATATAAGTCAAACCATTGTGGAATAATGGTGAAATTGGTGTAATTCGACTTATGTGGTATATAAGTCAAACCATTATGGAATAATGGTGAAATGTTGTAAATTGACTTAATGTGGTATAAGTCAAACCATTGTGGAATATTGGTGAATTAGTATAATAATAGGACTTGTATGATGTCAATACTTGTTTAAATGTCGGTCTTGGAGCCAATTACTCAATGACATAACTTAACATAGTGTGGTAAACTCGGGTGGTAAGCTTGTAGTCAAAGTCTCCAAATAATAACGAATGATTCGGATTGGACAAGGGGTAAAAACGAGTTGTGGTTCTCGAATGAGGAGTTTAAAACATTTACAAAATGTTGTTGGTGGTTTAAAACGACTGGGGGTCGAGTCGGGAGCGTCGAAAATGCCAAAACTGCAAATTTAGGGTTGGCTGAGCAGGGCTGGTCCCTAGGACGCCCCCTGGGCTTCTGGGACGCCCCAAGTGTGTAAGGCCCCAAACCCGGGAGGCCTCACGTATTGGATTTACTCTACTCATCAACACATAGCACTTTAAACATAAGGCATTCATCAACACAGCGGAAACGATTTAAAACTTCAACATACGCAGCGGAAACATAAACATGTCTAATACAATTTGTCCTTAACAACATCAAATTAAAACATAACATAAACATAAACGGGATGTCAGACGCTGATCTTCGGGTAACTCTTCTCGCTAAGCCAAGCATCCACATCCATCAACTGCACCTGCACTTAACTGATATGCATACTAAAAATCCGCAACGCTGAGTGAGTTCTAATGTTTACTTTAAATCAATTATGCAAAAGATTTACTAATACATACATACTGCCCTTAAGGCAAAACTTTACATACTTCACTTTTCAAAAACGGTTTAAAACATTCATAAGGTAGCCGTCAATTCCTTGTCACTGTTGGTATTTCCCTCATGATCAATACCGCTTAACCGTCAATTCTTATCACTGCTGGTATTGTCCTCGTTATCAGTACCTCTTAACCATCAATTCCTTGTCCCTACAGGTACTGCCCTCGTGATCAATACCGCTTAACCGTCAATTCTTATCATTGCTGGTATTGTCCTCATGATCAGTACCTCTTAACCATCAATTCCTTGTCACTACTGGTATTGTCCTCGTGATCAATACCGCTTAGCATGATGTTGTCCTCGTGATCAACAACTGGTATTTTCCTCGTGATCAAAACCGCTCAGCATAGTTTGCTCCTCGTGACCCATTGATGTTGTCCTCATGATCAACACCACACGACATGATGTTGTCCTCATGATCAACACCGGGTATTATCCTCGTGATCAATACCGCTTAACTGGTACATGGGGGATTGCGTAGTCCCCAAGCAACCGCCATCACTCATCCCAATTGTACAACTGTTAACGAGCCATCAAGACTCTTACTAATGGGTAGCACCCATATCTGACATCCTGTACAAGTAACATCTGTCCCAAGGACCTTATCCAACTGGTTCACTTTATGTTCATAAACTTTCTTTAACTTGATCATACTAGACATATATCATGCCTTTGTTTATGTATATGAAAATATAGTAAACGCTTGCCAATGATATAACTATACTTTACTGAAACATAACTTGTCATAAATATCATGCCTTTGTTTATGTATATGAAAATATAGTAAACGCTTGCCAATGATATAACTATACTTTACTGAAACATAACTTTTCATAAATATCATGCCTTTGTTTATGTATATGAAAATATAGTAAACGCTTGCCAATGATATAACTATACTTTACTGAAACATAACTTGTCATAAATATCATGCCTTTGTTTATGTATATGAAAATATAGTAAACGCTTGCCAATGATATAACTATACTTTGCTCAAAACGTACATTTGCCTCTTTTAAACTTTTCACTAAAACATAGTTTTTCCCTTCAGTTTACAATATATAAAATATAATAAACGCTTTACACTAAGTATGCACATCACCCCTAAAGAAGGCAAAAAGAGGATTAGAACTCACCTGGTATCTTAGCAGGAATGGTCTACCGGATCTCACACAATCTGAACAATCATAACAATTCGACGCGTATCAGACTTAACTCGACACTAAACGGTTTCACCATTTCTGGTTAGGCGAACTTAAGGCTAAATTCGCCTCTTTCTATCCTGACGAACAAACTGACTTCACTAACCAGCTATATATATCCATAGACTTGATGCCTGTGCACTTAGCAAGTGAGCAGGGCCTTGTTCTTGCGTACATAATAAGTACGCAGACTTCATTCTTGCGTACTTGATGAGTACGCAGGCTTTTCTTCTTACGTACTTGATAAGTACGCAGAACCTGCTTCTTGCGTACTTGATAAGTACGCAGGCTTTGCTTCTTGCGTACTTGATAAGTACACAGGCTTTGCTTCTTGCGTACTTGATAAGTACGCAGAACCTGCTTGCGGGCGCAAAAACCCTAACTTTTTCATGTATATCCGACCTCGTCAAGATCCGAACTTTTTAACATTCAAAACGTGTGTTTTCTAACCGAGAGTGTAAATCTATACTTTGTTTCCATTTTTTTACATGTAAAAACCTAACCTTTACCCATTTTTTCTTCAAAACCCAACTCATAACAAAAACTCATATCTAGGAGAATAGGTTACCTGTAAAGGCTTCTTCTCCGCAGCTAAACGTTCTAGATACGTATGCCAACGATCCTATGAGCTCGGATTCGAAAACCGGGACTTTCTCTCTCTAGGCTCTCTCCCACCTTCTCTCTCTAGAAAATGAAAATGGTGTTGGAAGTGCGGGTTTACGGTTGGTCTTGAGGCTTATAAGGGCCCATACCCTGGCCCCTTTCGGCCCATACACCCCGGCCCAAGCCCGCTTCCCTTTTTTCTTATTTAAGTTTTAATTCTCGTGAATTCTTTTGCGCTCTAAAACTCGGGATGTTACAAGTCTACCCTCCTTACAATAGGTTTCATCCTCGAAACCTGCCATAAGCTATACTGATAGCAAATCACAGAATCGGTGGCATAAACCATAGCTATGCAAGGCAGCTTAGTCATGAAGGCCATTGTGATTAATTACCGCTGAGGGTCTAATAAGATAAATATCTAGTTCTAAGGCTTCTAAGCTAATGGGGCTAACTAATCATTTAAGGATTCAATATCATGATCATGCCATAGTAAAAATAGGAGTTTGCAACGTACCTTACTGAGTTATCTGGTAAGCCCTTGCTTTAGCCTTGTTGATGTAGGGTTCCTTCTCTTTACCCTTTCCCTTTCCAGATCCCCCCGCTTCCGCTTCCTTGGGTTTCCTGTAATCTCGGCTCATGTGTCCATGTTCCCCACAATTGTGGCATCTTGGCTTTTTCGGGCAGTCCCGCGATTGGTGTCCAAACTTGCCACACTTAAAGCATCCCGTCTGTCCAGCTCTGCACTCTCCTCCGTGCCTTTTCCCACATTTTCCACACAGACCCTCCGCCTCTAACCTTGACCTCCTTTCACTAGGACCCTGAAGGTCCTCCCCAGTCCGCTTAGCCGCCTGTTTCTTAGGCGCTTCAGAAATGACTTCAGAGGCAAGGTCATCATAGACAACTCCGATCAGGACAACCACCGACTCAAAGGTACTCTGTGTGTTGGTCTTTACAAAGGTATGTATCTTTGGAGGCAACCCCTGAACATAATAATGAATCCTCCTCTCCTCTGTGGTTACAAGATGAGGCACCAGGCGTGCCAGTTCGTTGTACTTGGAAGTGTATTGCATGTGAGTCATGAGTCCGGCTTGCAAAGTCAGGAACTCTCTCTCCACCTTGTGGACTTCGTTCTTGGGGCATAATTTCTCAATTACTAACGCTTTCCGATCATTCCACCTCATTAGCTCGACCGATTGGTCACCCTTAGCCTGTTTCACAGTCTCCCACCAGTGTGTTGCCTCTCCCTTCAGTGACTTCGCAGCGAACATGACTGCTTATTCCGGTCGGCATTCACTAAGACGAATGGTCAAATCCATGCCATTAATCCAGTCTAAAGTATCTGCTGCTTCTTTCTCACCAGTAAGCATGGGTGGATCACAACCATGAAACGCTTTGTAGTCACAGCCGCGAGCAGGCGGTGTAACATTCTCTGCCAGATTGGGTCCTCATGTTGTTGGAAGCACCACGGGCTCTTCAGTGGCTGAGCTCGTGTTTGGGTTCTCTTTGGCTTTCCTCAAGGCTTCGTCTAGTATGGCTGATAAGGTTACCTTCAGCATTCGGATGAATTCCCGGTCGAGAGTTGCTTGTACGGCTGGCTCGAACTCGAATATCTGATCATCTCCTGCCGCATGCTCAACATTGTGCTGACTGACTACCGTATCAGTATGGGTAGTGAAAACACTCCCCTCAATCTCTCGGTTGGTTCTAGCTCCACCGCGACGGCATGTACCTCTACCACGTCTTCCTCTTTCACCTCCTCTAGTTCCTCCACGTCTAGCCATTTCTAACTGAAGGATAGAGAACAAAGGGATTTAATTTCATCATGCTAGGGAATATGTAGAACACAATAAGTAAGGTAAGATGTTAATATACACTGGCCATCTGCAATTAACCATTACATCACTTCTTGTTTTCTATTTATTCGCTTTCATGATTCCACTAAAGCCTCTATTCTTATCTTGACACTCTAAAACAAGGAAAGAAACTTTACTTACTATACACATCTGGTGCTTTGGCTTGAGTTACCCGTTACTGGCATCCGCTACTTGGTCCCATTCTCAGTTTAAGTATGGACATCGGGGATGTCCAAATCTCTCAAACTATGGCTCTGATGCCAACTTGTAAGGCCCCAAACCCGGGAGGCCTCACGTATTGGATTTACTCATCAACACATAGCACTTTAAACATAAGGCATTCATCAACACAGCGGAAACGATTTAAAACTTCAACATACGCAGCGGAAACATAAACATGTCTAATACAATTTTTCTTTAACAACATCAAATTAAAACATAGCATAAACATAAACGGGATGCCAGACGCTGATCTTCGGGTAACTCTTCTCGCTAAGCCAAGCATCCACATCCATCAACTGCACCTGCACTTAACTGATATGCATACTATAAATCAGCAACGCTGAGTGAGTTCTAACGTTTACTATAAATCAATTATGCAAAACATTTACTAATACATACATACTGCCCTTAAGGCAAAACTTTACATACTTCACTTTTCAAAAACAGTTTAAAACATTCATAAGGTAGCCGTCAATTCCTTGTCACTGTTGGTACTGCCCTCGTGATCAATACCGCTTAACCGTCAATTCTTATCACTGCCGGTATTGTCCTCGTGATCAATACCTCTTAACCGTCAATTCCTTGTCACTACTGGTACTGCCCTCGTGATCAATACCGCTTAACCGTCAATTCTTATCACTGCTGGAATTGTCCTCGTGATCAGTACCTCTTAACCGTCAATTTCTTGTCACTACTAGTATTGTCCTCGTGATCAATACCGCTTAGCATGATGTTGTCCTCGTGATCAACAACTGGTATTTTCCTCGTGATCAATACCGCTCAGCATAGCTTGGTCCTCGTGACCCATTGATGTTGTCCTCGTGATCAACACCACACGACACGATGTTGTCCTCGTGATCAACACCAGGTATTGTCCTCATGATCAATACCGCTTAACTAATACATGGGGGATTGCGTAGTCCCCCGAGCAACCGCCATCACTCATCCCAATTGTATAACTGTTAACGAGCCATCAAGACTCTTACTAATGGGTAGCACCCGTATTAGCATCCTGTACAAGTAACATCTGTCCCAAGAACCTTATCCAACTGGTTCACTTTATGTTCATAAACTTTCTTTAACTTGATCATACTAGACATATATCATGCCTTTGTTTATGTATATGAAAATATAGTAAATGTTTGCCAATGATATAACTATACTTTACTGAAACATAACTTGTCATAAATTTTATGCCTTTGTTTATGTATATGAAAATACAGTAAACGCTTGCCAATGATATAACTATACTTTACTGAAACATAACTTGTCATAAATATCATGCCTTTGTTTATGTATATGAAAATATAGTAAACGCTTGCCAATGATATAACTATACTTTACTGAAACATAACTTGTCATAAATATCATGCCTTTGTTTATGTATATGAAAATATAGTAAACGTTTGCCAATGATATAACTATACTTTGCTCAAAACGTACATTTGCCTCTTTTCACTAAAACATAGCTTTTCCCTTCAGTTTACAATATATAAAATATAATAAACGCTTTACACTAAGTATGCACATCACCCCTAAAGAAGGCAAAAAGTGGATTTGAACTCACCTGGTATCTTAGCGGGAATGGTCTACCGGATCTCACACAATCTGAACAATCATAACAATTCGACTCGTATTAGACTTAACTCGACACTAAACGGTTTCACCATTTCTGGCTAGGCGAACTTAAGGCTAAACTCGCCTCTTTCTATCCTGACGAACATACCGACTTCACTAACCAGCTATATATATATCCATAGACTTGATGCCTGCGCACTTAGCAAGTGCGTAGGGCCTTGTTCTTGCATACGTAATAAGTACACAGACTTCGTTCTTGCGTACTTGATAAGTACGCAGGCTTTGCTACTTACGTACTTGATAAGTACGCAGAACCTGCTTCTTGCGTACTTGATAAGTACGCATGCTTTGCTTCTTGCTTACTTGATAAGTACGCAGAACCTGCTTCTTACGTACTTGATAAGTACGCAGGCTTTGCTTCTTGCGTACTTGATAAGTACGCAGGCTTTGCTTCTTGCGTACTTGATAAGTACGCAGAACCTGCTTGCGGGCGCAAAAACCCTAACTTTTTCATGTAGATCCGACCTCGTCAAGATCCGAACTTTCTTTACATTCAAAACGTGTGTTTTCTAACCGAGAGTCTAAATCTATACTTTGTTTCCATTTTTTTTAAATGTAAAAACCTAACCTTTACATGTAAAGGCTTCTTCTCCACATCTAAACGTTCGAGATACGTATGCCTACGATCCTATGAGCTCGGATTCGAAAACCGGGACTTTCTCTCTCTAGGCTCTCTCCCACCTTCTCTCTTTAGAAAACAAAAATGGTGTTGGAAGTGAGGGTTTGGGGTTGGTCTTGAGGCTTATAAGGGCCCATACCCTGGCCCCTTTCGACCCATACACCGCGGCCCAAGCCCGCTTCCCTTTTTCTTATTTAAGTTTTAATTCTCGTGAATTATTTCGCTCTCTAAAACTCAGGATGTTACAAAGTGGGATGCCTGGTGCCCTGGGACGCCTGATGGCTTCTGTTTGCTTCTGGGACGCCCATTGGCTGAATTTTGAGTTTTCTTCCTAGGACACTTTGGGGGGGTCTTGGGACTTGTTGTATCATTACTAATGGTTATTTGTGGTGTTTTTGGATGTATGGAAAGCTCCGGAATGATCTCGGGTCTCGTCAAAGTTGAACATCGGATTCTCAAAGTTGTTTTAGATGTTTGTTTTGATTAAACTTCTCGTGGAAGACTTTTACAAACATGTTGCGTTGTTTAAAACTTGTGGATAAGTGTGACTAACTTGACTTCTTTTGCGTATTTTAGAAATTCTAAACTTATGTTGTAAAACTTAAACGTGTGGATACGTTATATTTTGTCTGGGACCTAAATTCCGTGTTATTTTAAAAAGTTTAAACTGGTTTGCAAATCCGGGTGTTATAATATGTTTATATATATATATATAAAAATATCTAAGTAGATAGATATATAAAGTTTAAATCATAAAAGTTCCTACGTCAAGTATTACATCACGGGATCACTTATCGGGTTTACGCTAACTAGAAACGACCTAACTAACACTTAGATGGTGACTAGCAATTGGAACAAGACTCAACCCCCATCCCCCTAAACACCCATCTCGGCCGAACCATGTGGGGCCACCCACCTTCACCATAAAATCTTCCATGTTCCATCCTTTATGTGTCATGAACCCATACCCAATCAACCAAAGAGTTGGACAAAGTTCAAATCACATCTTGTCCACCATCCTTGTGATGATTATGGAAGATCCAACACACCACTCAAGCTCCACACTTTGTCATGATGTGTCATGATTATTACCAAGTTCTCAATCCACCTATCTACTATATAAGAGGACAACCTACCACAAACCAAGTTTCAAGATCTCTATCCTATCACTTCTCTCTCTCGGTTCTAATCAGCCCCAAAAACAAAAATGGAACAAAAATCCTGTAATCCGCTTCCTGACAGATTTTTGGTTAACTTAGGAAGGCCATATCCCATTCGTTCCTTGGCTAAATCAGTCCATTATTTTTCTAGTATAAATCCCCGTGTTAAGAAGGAAGAACCCAAGTGGAATCACTCGAATCCATGGAGTATTCGACCCCCAAACAGCCTGCACAAGAAGACCGCTCAATGCAGGTCGAATCTGGTCACCTCTTTTCATTTTCACGTTTTGAGGTACCTACACAACTCCAAATCTAGTAATTCTTTTTCACATCTCCTCTAGTTTCAATAAACTTAATTTAAGAATAAACCCCAAGTCATTTGGTCTTCTAAACCATCTAAAAGTCTAGTCGAAATATGCCTAAAAATCTAAGTTTTCAAGAACAAAATAAAACATAAAAATCTTGATGAAGTTTTGCTTTATTTATGCATGAGTCATGTTTGAATACATATATTTATACACATACATGTTCATACATATAATACTAAGCTAGAAGGACCATGAACAAGACAAGGACACATCAAATATAAATTACATATATATACTATCACATAAAATAACACTTGGATGATGGTGTTATTCATAAACCCTTCATTCCATTCATGTGTTATGTGGAAGGATACATGTTCATGAAGTTATATGATCATGTGTGACTTACCTGGCAAGACCCGAGGTAGTGTCCTATGATTCAAGAAAACATACGAACGATTATCATCAACATATGAACGTGAAAGGTGTTACTAAAAATATATATACATAAACAACGATCACTTATGCAAGTTCATGCATTTATCAAAGTCTATTATCAACGTATGTGTATACATGAAGTGTATGTATGTGTAGGTACATAAATCCTGGAAGCATGTTGACGAGTTCGTCTAAAAATATATGTTTATGGATAAAAATTGTGATATATATGTTGGTGTACGGTTTTGGTTAAACCATGAAAATGTTCTATGAATTAAAGATTAGTATCCTAATATGAACATTTGATATATGTACATGTGGTTAAAAAATAAATAGATATATATATATATATATGCATGATAAAGAAGCAAAAGGGTTAATTGATAGAAAAGATGGTAACATATATGTATTTGATGATTTATGTACATGTACACATGTGATGACATAACCGCATGAAACATATGGATATGATCGGTTAAAAATAAGTAACCTCGTGACATCGTGGAACATATGTGAATATATGTAGTGATGTAGAAATACATGTACGCATGCAATTGATAAAAATAAATAAAGATGAATACATGACGAACGTAACTAAGATAATAATTATCGTTCAAAAAATAAGTATTTGCATGTGGACGTAGTAACGTGGATTGTACGTACGGAGAATAATTAACATGCATAGGATATACTTGAACGATATTTGGGGTTGTATATAATTATTTTTAGGAAATAATTATATGTTTATACGTGAACTATAATGTGAATATATTATAAGTTGTTACAAAAATAATATTTATTTTTGGTACACTTAATAAGTCACCAATATGGAAACATGTTGTTTTCTCGGAAAATATGTAAGCGTCTAGACTGGAATAATAATCACCAATGAGTCGTAAATGAAAACACTGTTTTTACTAAACAAATGCGTACTTAACAGGATTCGTTAAGTTGGGTGAACAACTTGGGTATAAGACGGGTAGTCTTAACATATTAATACCCTTGTGTGATTAGGGTACGGATAGGCAGGAACTATTAGCACATTGTTATTTGCTAGCATACATCAATCACCAGGTGAGTTCACGACCCCCTTTTCGCTCTTTAATGTTTTGTAAACTGCGGGGGAGAAACATACTTACATATTATGTATTACATTATTGTTTAATACATTTGAAAACATTGTTGTTTTATACAATTGAGAAAACATTGCAAACATTTTTATATGATAACAAGAAAACAAGACACTAAAATTATGTTGTACATGAGGAACAATAGAGCGCTAAAAGTCCCCGGAACAACATTAGCATTTTTTAACCATTGGCTATGGTCTTAGCCTAGGACTCTATGAATAGTACTATTGGGGTTGACGCCCCCGGTCATGGTTAGTCGCGCTAACCGGGACTTGAAGGGTCAATGGTCGCATATTGTCTTATTCTCATGGTATAGCGAGGGAGGGGCATTCATTTGTCATGGTTTTGTTATGGTTTCAAGTACGAACATAGGTATTTGTAAGCCTAGCTAGCTTACGAATGGATCAATAACACTTGTTATGTTTATCATATGCGTTTAGAATTATTTGTACTTATTTATGACGGTAATGTCATGTGCATGTTTTCGGGTAAAACTACTTATTTATGACGGTAATGTCATGTGCATGTTTTCGAATAAAACTACTTATTTTTATGACGACGAGGTCATGTATATATTTTCGGTGAAAACTACTTATTTTATGACCGTAAGGTCATGTACATGTTTTCGGGGAAACTACTTATTTTTATGACGGTAAGGTCGTGTATATGTTTTCGGTGAAAACTACTTATTTAATGACGGTAAGGTCATGTACATATTTTTGGGAAAAACTACTTATTTTTATGGCGGCTAAGTCATGTATATGTTTTCGGTGAAAACTACCTACTTTTATGACTGATTGGTCATGTACATGTTTTCGGGGGAAACTATTTGCACCTAAATAACAAACTCTGTGAACTCACCAACCTTTGTGTTGACACTTTCAATTATGTTTCTCAGGTAACCAATAGCCATGACGCGATTGAAATAGACTAGCTATGCTGGATTAATTCTTATTAACTGGAAGGGTATAGAGTATCAAGTCTCAAGTATATCGTTGATCTAGAAGAACTTAGATCATTGTATTATTTACTTTTAGTAATTGTATATGAAATCAAGTCTTAGAAATCACTTTTACAGATTCCACTATCATGTAATGAACCAATTGTTGCAACCTTTATTTATTTATTAAGTAAATAAATTTGGGGGTGTGACATCATGCACTACAAGGACCAAACATGTTACGTTTATTCATAATTTAAGACTCACAGTGTAATTTTTCAAACTGAGGAACCAACTCTAAAATTTGAAAATATGACAAGAAATATCCGTGTACTTAACTCTTATAATTACTTTGTTTTATATGGGGTTTGCTTGATTGGTTGTTTTTTTAACAACAATAATTGAACTAATATCAATTGAAGAAGAGGTGTATAGTTCTAATTCAGCATTGGTTGCCTTTGGCGGTGATGCCACGTGGCACAGATTGATTGTGCAGATTATATTTTTTTTTTAGTGGCCAACGTATCATGCATCCATTGGTGGTTTTTCTTTTGTTTTTTTTTTTTTTTTTTGAAGAATAGAAGACGACGGGGATGTCGTTTCTGGCCTAAAACCTGCAAGCTGTAGCAACTTCGATCTGAGGCTAGCCGGAAATCGAGTGGTACGTCGTGGAGACGAGGGACCATCGATGGAAATTTTTTTCCGAGTTGCAGGTGGCGGTTGGTGGTGGAAAAAGATGGGGAAGAGATGGCGGGACGACTGTGATGGTGTTGGAGGTGTTGGTTGCAGACGGCGTGGTGGTGGTGCCGGCGTGGTGGTGGTGCCGGTGTGGTGGTGGTGGTGGGTGACAGAGAGGAGAACGGTGTAGAGAGGGTGGGTTTGGAACAATGTTTTTGTGACCGGACCGGACCGGTCCAACCGGGAACCGGTGATGCTGGCGGTCCGGTCATGCATATTCAAGCTGTTTCTCATTTAACCGGCCGATTCGGAGTGGTCGACGGTCAAACCGGTTCAGTCAAGTTTTTTGGGTTTTCTGCAAATGGTGAGGGTTTTTAAGCTGTAACGAACGAGATCCAGATCTTCAACGACTGTTCGGTTCTACCCTGATGGTGGCGACGGCGAAGATCGTCTGTTTCCTTGGTTGTTCACTCGATTCTTCACATGGCCCTCATCTGGATGTTAGATCGGATTTGATATAGAAGGAAGAAAAATAAAAGAATGTTGAAGTGAAAGATGAGAGAGAGAAAGAAAAGTAGAAAACGGCTGGAAAATTAATTGATAGTTATAATTTCAAATTTATTCTTTCATAATTATTTTACAGCTGTAGTCAATATTCCCAATAAAATTTACTACAATATTTAATATATATATTGGATTATTAGTAATTAATAGTTTCATACTTTCATTTGATTTCAACAAGTGATCTCAGCCAACACTATGTACTATCAGGATGTTTCTAATTAATGAACCTCTCTTTCTTTGTTAATATTGTTAGGTTTTTCATTTTATTTCACTAGAAACTAAAAAGTTATTGTTTTTTCTAAATTGAATATAAGTTGGGATTTCAAATATTTGATGGTAAGTTTTTAATAGATTACTTGATATGTGGATTTAATTATGATTAAAACTCAAATCTTGAAGTAATGATGGTGTTGCCCTTTTCACATCTATAGTGATATCTCATTACACCTACAACTTGTTTACTTTGGTGGTAACCTGTAACTTAAGTAACCAAATTACATGTCCATGCACAATGCAAAATTCATTGGAATTGTCATCCAAACACATAGGATTTTCACATACAAATGCTATCTACATGACTACATAAATGCACATAAATCCTAGTTGTGGTAAAATCAAAATGAATGACTTTACTTTTGTTATTATTCAAGTCCGGTTGATCATATACACTTTAATTTTATTTTAATTCAATTTTCATAAATCATTAGTGTTTTAACGTAAATAAAAAAAAAACTATTTTTGTGATATCATTTCCTTTACTCTCAATTAGTAATGTGAGCGTCCAATAACTATTTTTTTCCTCATATGCACCCTTTCAATTTTTATATTTTCAAATAATTACACCTTAACTTTCTAAAACTCAGACATATCTCTAAAAATAAATAAATTTATTGTTATGTTTAATATTTTTTTTTCTTTGCGTTCCATTGTAAATTTTGATAAAATATTAGTTTCTTCATGTTAATATAAAAAAACTTTATGAAAGAAAAAAAAGGAATTTAGACGGACAAAAGGTGGGAGGCACGCTTGTTACTTAAGTAACACTAGTTTTTTTCACCCGCGCTACGCGGCGGGAGTCTGATCGTTATCGTTTCGGTTGGTTTGCGGGGTATAAACTTATGTCAAAACGCATACTCGCTATAGGAAACGATACCAAAAAATACTTAATTTTGAATACAACTCCGTTTTCAATAAAGTTTATACCGGAACGTTGACAAAAAAAACTAAAGAAAGCCGCACATTCTGTTTTTTTTTAATGAACGAAAGTTATTACAGAAAAATAAAATTATTAGAAAATTAAATGGGTTAAAAACGTATAATTAATTGCCACCCTTATTGATGGGGTACTATTCCCCCTAATGCTTTTTAAATGGTTAATAATTAGATGGTTATACCCGCGCTTTGCGGCGGGTGTCGTGTTCATTGTTACTAAAATTTAAATAAAGACGTAGACGTAATGATAAAAATAATGGTAATAAAAACGAAACATAAAACTAAATAATAAAAAGGAAAAAAAACAAAATAAAAATTTACCCGTTCGGATCGTCGAAAACCATAAAATCGAATACCGATATGGGTTCCGATAATATCAATACCAACAATGATGTTGTTCGCTCATAATATGTTCGAATCGGCACGGTACCACAACGGTAACGGCACTCGCTACACACAACGATACGAAAAAACTCTATTTTGAATACAACTCCGTTTTAAAAAAAAATTATATCGGAACATTGAGAAAAAAAAATAAAAACAGCCTCGTACTCTGTATTCTGAAAAAAAAATTAACGAACGAAAGTTATTAAAGGAAAACGAAATTAATTGAAAATGAAACGGACTAAAAGCGTACATTATATATAGTATAAGGGTTGAAATTGAAAAAAAAACATTTAAATAAAGACGTAGACGTAATGATAAAAATAATGGTAAAAAAAAAAGAAACATAAAACTAAATAATAAAAAGGAAAAAACAAAATAAAAATTTAGCGGTTCGGATCGTCGAAAACCATAAAATCGAATACCGATATGGGTTCCGATAATATCAATACCAACAATGATGTTGTTCGCTTATAATATGTTTGAATCGGCACGGTACCACAACGGTAACGGCACTCGCTATACACAACGATACGAAAAAACTCCATTTTGAATACAACTCCGTTTTAAAAAAAATTATATCGGAACATTGAAAAAAAAAACAGCCGCGCACTCTGTATTCTGAAAAAAAAATTAACGAACGAAAGTTATTAAAGGAAAACGAAATTAATAGAAAATGAAACGGATTAAAAGCGTATATTATATATAGTATAAGGGTTGAAATTGAAAAAAAAAACATGCATTGCTTGCTTGTACTATGTGCTGTTATGCTTGTACATTTATGAACAGTGGGTTTTTGTGAGTAAATCCAAGTTGCTAATTAATACGAAGTGAATAGAATCCTCCAATTGCTAGGGAAAGAACGATATATTTTTATTAAGTTTTAAATTAATACTATATTTTTTTTATATTTAACTAATTTATAGTATATTTTTATTTTTAATTGTTAGATTACTTATAATGTTATCCGGTTCATAATCATGGTTCGACCGGTCCAACCGGTCTGACCGATCAACCTCTAAAGTTTCCGGTTCGCTGTCTGATCCAATTATGAAAATATTGGTTTGGAAAGACCTGAAAACAATAAAAGCTTGAGGAAGATCTGGTCATGTAGACTTCAAATAAGACTTAATTCTGATTAATTGAGCTTGAGGTCCACAAAAGAGTTCTAGATGTATAGCTCTACACCCATTTTTACGCTGGATTAATCTATACTAATAAATAAAGGTTTAAGGTGAACACTTGTCGCTTTCTCGTGTCTCCTTACATTAGTTTTCTCGCCTCTCTCTCTTAATAAATGCACATTCATCTTATTAAATAATAATGTATTATAAATATATTATTAAAAAATACTAATTATATTAAATAAGAATAAATAATAGGAAATCAAAATATAACTAATTAAAAAAAAATATTAATTTGTTATATACACACACATTTCCATTTTATATATCTCGAAACGATCATAATAGTCTGACAAGTTAAGACATATTACAAATTTATAAGTTTTATCTTTTTTAATATACAATCTCGTGTAATACACGGGATTATAACCTAGTCTATAATATATAATAAATAAAGATTTTTTCATGTCACGTGTCACCTCCATATTCATTGTCATAGTTTTTTCCCAGCCTCTCTCTTATTAAATACGCTTTTATCTTTTAATAATAATATATATTTAAAGAAAAATACTAATTATACTAATAAAACACTTTTATTTTAAAATATCCTTTATTTTAAGAAACTTTGAAATTTAATTATGTAACTTTTATTTTCAATCCAATAGTAAATGAAAGTCAAATTACATGAAATAGTATTTAACGTATTTTTGAAACCCAATTATATCTTAATTTTTACAAATTTTGTATTTGTATTATATCCTTAGTATATGTAATATATTTTTACACATGTAAAATATATAAATAAAAATTCAAAAGTTTTAAGTATTGATATTTTTCACAACCGTGTGTAGACACGGGATCTAAACTAGTTGTTAATAAAATAAACAAATATTTAATATAGTACTATTTCTTCATATTAAATTTTCATAGATTACAAATTCACTAAATATCTAACATAAAGCTGAATTTTTTTTATTTTTTTTTGTAATGGTTGAACAATAGTTTTTTCGTTGATTTAATAACATTGGAGGTCGTGGGTTTAAAAAGTTTTTTTTCAACGTTTGAAAACGTAGTTATATTCAAAATCGGGGGGTTTTTTTCGTATCGTAACCTATAGTGAGTCTGTGTTTCGACGTAAGTTTTATTCATGTAAACGATACGAACACTTAACGACTAAACTCCCACCACATAGCACGGGGAAAAAACTAGTTTGAAACAGAACTCAATATTTAGTTATTTTTTATATTTCAAATCTTCAGGTATTACAAATGGAATATTTATATTAATGTGAATGAGTAATTTACATACGACTACCATTTGATGTTATTAAACTTATGATAAATACATGCTTTAGTTAAGTTTTTTGTAGATTAGTTATATGTGATCACATGCGCAAGTCTTTCTAACTATTTGATAACTGAAGCTGATATATATGTATTTAAGGGGGTTTACATAATTAAGTTATGGGTAACTTTGTATAATAGTAACCAAGTTTCAAAAGTGTTTCAATTAGGTCACTCGATACGCATTTTACCCGGTATACACCCTCGGGTATACTATGGCTAGTGAACTAATTGAAACACTTTTAAAACTTGGTTACTATTCTGCTGTGTTTTTAAGTTATTTGAGAGTTATGTTAGTGACCACTTGGCTATTATTATAGCGATAGATAATCTATACTATATAATAAATAAAAGTTTTGATGAGACACTTATCACTCTTCTATGCATTTTCATCCTTTTTTTTCCCGCCTCTCTCCTATTAATTATACAAATTTTCTTTAATTGTTTTTTATAATTTTTTGTTTCTCGCCTATCTCCCCTATTAAATAATAATATTTTCTACAATTCTTTTTATGAAACGTTTTTATTTTTAAAAAATAGGTTTTTTCATAAAAACAGTTTTAGAAATTAAACATTTCTTTCATTCTTTTTATAAAATATTTTTAAAAAATAACTATATAACTTTTCTAAAACTTGCATTAAAAAACTATGTAATATATCATAAATATGTAATATGTCATAACTATGTAATATGTAAATGTTTATTACTAAGTATATAGCATTGCATTTATTCAACCCGTGTAATACACGGGGTTTCTAACCTAGTAAGTAATAACGAAAAGAAGTATCACTGAAAGTGCAAATTGGCGTTAGCAAGCATAAACGAGAAGTGTAAAAAAACCAAAGGAAGAAATGATGTGAAATCTTATGACGAATTAACAAATCGTCGAGCAGCGGTTAAAGATAGCTCCTCGTAAACCTGAAAATAACAGATGATCAAAGGTGAGGTTGCTAAGGAATACGAGGTTGAAAATATGAGATGGGTACACACAAGCTTCCTGTAAACATGTTGGAACGCCTTGACGAACCCCTCCGCGTCAGCATTTCCGACCTGTAAGATGAGCAGACATGGTGAGATTCACTCTTCTTTTGGTGATTGGCAATACCCACAACAGATAATGGTTCAGCTCTCAACACCAAACAAAATAAGTAAAGGTCAACCATTTACTTGTGAATCGGTTGGTTGGTTGTCAAATTATAAAATAATCAGCTAAAAAGGAACAATTCAAGTGGGTCCCAGGTCTACTTCTATTGTACTACTATTGTCTTGTAATTGTCACAAGAAATTCTAAGGACCAAAAAGTGTGCCCCCTACGTGTACTAAAATGACCCATTTTAACCTGTCAACCAACACGCCGATCTTGCCACCTGGACTGGATCGCTGTTTTAGTTATACACTGCTTCCATAGAACTTTTAAGAGAAAATACAATATGATAAAAGAATAGTAATAAGAAAACCGTAAAACCTAGTCATTTTCTGCATGAAAGAGATCAAGAATGCCCACAATTATCTTCATAGTAGTTAAATGCTCAAGAGTGAGACTGTTGCCTAGACGCACGGCGCTTACACAATTATCTTCATAGAAGTTGAATGCTTGGAAGTGGAACTTTAACTACAAACACTATAAATTTGTAACGTTGCATACATAGAAACCAAGATGTCAGATGTTGAGTGTTTTTCCCTTCAACCAACCCTGCATCCTTAGTACCTCTATGACTTGCCAAGGGACAAGAATGTAAGTTAAATATAGTTATTAGTGGTTTATTATGAGGGGTTAGTTGTGCTTAGCCCATGGGCCCAAGATAGGTATCTCTAGGGTTGCTAGGTTTCTTTCCTGTATATTGAGGGTTCCCTTCCGTTGTAAATTACACATCGTTCATTCAGATATTTTCCCATTACTTTTTCATGGTAATATGGTATCATAGCTAAAGCTCTAGGCATGTCACAAATCCTAGACAGAGCGGCGACCGCTGTCCTGTCCTATGTTTCTTCCAAGTTTTAGTTTTCAGTTCTTTGCCCATAGTTCATGTGCCAGATTGTGTCCCCGTTCCTGTTTCAGATGCCGCCTGGATCTTGTTCTTGTCAGTACAGTTCAAGCAACATCCTGTGCCAAGATAGGTATCTCTAGGGTTGCTAGGTTTCTTTCCTATATATTGAGGGTTCCCTTCCGTTGTAAATTACACAACGTTCATTCAAATATTTTCCCATTACTTTTTCATGGTATCATAGCTAAAGCTCTAGGTACGACACAAATCCTAGACAGAGCGGCGACCGCTGTCCTGTCCTATGTTTCTTCCAAGTTTCAGTTTTCAGTTCTTTGCCCATAGTTCCTGTGCCAGATTGTGTGCCCGTTCCTGTTTCAGACGCCGCCCGGATCCTGTTCTTGTCAGTACAGTTCAAGCAACATTTTTTGACGGATTTTTACATCTCACCGCTACCGACATCATTCTCAAAAGCCACAATTAGGGTTTCCTGAAAGTCCGTTGCCTGACGCATCGACGCTCCTCCACCAATGCCGCTTACTCGCCGGCACGTGTGAGCGCAAGAGACCTCCGACCGCTGCCTTTTCTTGCTTGTCATCGTAAGAACAGTCAAAATTGTCATGTGGTGTTGGTTTTTCGATCCGACGCGCTTTTTTGTACTACATCAGTTCCAGATTCCAGTTCTTGTTATGTTTCAATATAGTCGCGGACAGCCATTCGTGTCCGTCCATGCAATGTTTTGGTTTCATGCTCGTGATCCTATTCCGGCTTTTGCTCCAGTTTCCTGTTCCGGCTCCTGCTCCAGCTGCAGCTCGAGTTCCATATTCCTGCTCCTATTCTGTAGATTCCTGCTCTTGTCCAGGTTTCATGCTCCAGACCCGGTTTCCTGATTTTGCCCCAGTTTTTGGTTCCAGTTTCCTGCTCGACTGCTCGTGTTCCGATTCAAGATTGCCTCCCTGTTTTCGTCTAAGTTCCAGTCCCACATTCCCATTCATGGTTCTAAATTTTATTTGTAACAAGTTGGGCATGATTAGCATTTATGTTCCAACTTGAGGGGTATTATCAAACAAACAAAAAAAGTACCAGTATAATCCCACACAACCCAGTATAATCCCACACATAGCAAGGCTATTATAGTAGGGTCTGGGGAGGGTGAGATGGGGGCAAGCCTTACTTCTATCCCAAGGGGTAGAGAGGCTGCTCCCGTTGAGACCCTCAGCTCCAAAAACTTCTTTCTTTCTTTAAACTTTTGTTGTACGGTATAGTATAATATAGTCTGGTAGCATAAAAAATAGGCAAGAGAACTAGAATGGACAATCATACTACAAGTGTACTAATAGTGAAAGTAGGAAACTACCGCTAACATGCAGATAAAAGGGCAGATAGACAGGAGAAAATAATCAATAAAACCTATGCAGCTACCTACACCCTCCCCTAAGAACGATCTATATGCTCGGACAACACCAAGGCAAACAACATTATAGTAATAGCTAAGGCCCCAAGACAGATCTACACACTCCCCAAAAAGTCCATAACCCTAATACGGCGTCTCCAAGAACTATCTCTGATCATGTTATCGGAAAGGTGCAAGTCTAACAAATCCGGGCCTAATCCGCTCATCCCAAGTCAGGCTGGGTCTGCCTCTGCTCTTCCTCCCCTCTACAGTGAGGTTTTCCATGCATCTCAGTGGAGCCGTCATCCGTCTCCTCTTGAGTCTTGACATGCCCAAACCATCTCAATATCAATCTACCATCCTTTATCTTCTCTGAGATGCATGTAACCCCCAATTTCTCTCGAAAAAATTCTTTTCATATTCGGTCCATCCTTAAGTGCCACACATCTACCTCAACTCTGTTACCTCTAGTTTTCGCGCTTGTCTAATCTTGAGGGACTAGGCAATCAGTCCTGTATAACATAGTCGGTCGAACTGTAACCCAATAAATTTTTTCCTTTAGTCTTGTTGGGAACCTCTTGACACACAGTACTCCTGCGGCCGCCCTCCACTTACATCAACCTGCCTGAAGTGTTAAATATAGTTAGCAATAGTTTATTATTAGGTTTTAGTTGTGTATAGCCTATGGGCCCAAGATAGGTATCTCTAGGGTTTCTAGGTTTCTTTCCTATATATTTTCCCTCCCTTGTAAGTTATACAACATTCATTCAAATATTTTCCCATTACTAAACAACACCGTTTTGTAAGGAACGAAACGTTTAAAATGCTACAGCTCTGTGAAGGGACTAGCATGGATTGATTCCTAATAGGTCATAATTAAAGGAGCAACTCTTTATATATATAGGACTCTCCGATTTAGATAAAAGAACTAGAAACCTTTTAGGTACTATAAATGTTGAGGCATGGTCAAGTATGCTGCTTAACAAGAATGATGTTATTATATTGATGCAAAATGAAGTAAAACAAAAAATCATCACATAAAATGCATGACATGATAAGTTCCCATATTACATCATGGTGCCTCAAGCATAAGGCAAGTAAAGCCCCTTGCTTGAGGCCACTTAAGATTTAAGGCCCTAAAGTTATATAATATTAAACTATTATTATTTTTAAAATTATACAAATACCATAATTAACATATAAATTACTATTCAGTCATTTTTGTTCTATTTTTTTCTAAAAACTTTTATGATCGATCATGTCTTCACATAATAAATCAAACTATTCTTTCAAACAAAATTGATTTGATCAATTACATAAAATTATTTTGGACTTTCTATTTGATAGTATAAAATTTCACAATCATTGAAACAAATGTAAAGGATACATAAAGCCATTATAGAAACAAATAACCATACCTTCTTTGCAGCAGCAACTTTTAGCTTCTCCCAAAAGGCATCTATTAAATAGCAACAAAAGATAAACAATTAAATATCTCCCCCAGATCATGCCTTGTCATAAATATACTGTTGCCACTTGATGTGAATAATTCATTCTTTCAAGACCATTTTCTACATGTTCTTGAAAGATGGTTGTGCAAGGAATTCAATAAGCATATCAGTTATACACAAAGATCAAAGAATAAAATTAAAAAAAAAATACAAACTTAATGACTGATACCTAAGTAGAACATTATACTTATGGTGCTTAGATTATTTTAGAAATCAAGTTTGGATGGAAGAGAAGAAAAAGAGATAATTAAATTGGATGAGTTTATCTATTATTTTAAAATACACATGAAAGCCTAACAAAGTTATACAAGTATACCAATATTCAATATTGCATATAGTAAACCAGAAATCCGATTACCTTGTCCATCTATACCTCCAATAACTTTTTCTCTTGCACCCCCTTCAATTTGTGAATTCATACGCTCTCTTATCTATTATGATTTAAAAAAATGTTAGAATTGAAAATCCTGGAAATGAATGACAAATACCCAAATAAGGTATGATAAAAGGAGCACACCCTGCGTGATGCCTGAGTAGTTAATTGTCTTTGCACTTCAGACTCAGCCTAAAAATATAAAATCGCAACATTAGTTAGAAGCATGTATAAGAACTCTAATGAAGTATAAAAATGTAAAGTGGTGGAAATTTCATCCAAAAGAATGGCAAAATAATATCTAATGAAAACTATGAATATCATGTTTTGGTGGATGCCAACTGTGAAATGACCACAGAAAAACTTCTATGGCATAAGTTGGATACTCTCCCCAATAAAATGGAACCAATCTGCACTAGATATAGCCAAAACCAATAAAGCTTGTTCATAACCAGACTGAACCCCATATATCAAAGAGGGTCTTTTATCATCCATTTTATGTTTTCACAAGTCCACCTTGTGTACATTATTTATTAAAAGTTCTCCTTCGTAACATACACAACTTCAAACAGTAAATCGAATAACATCCAAAAAATAGCTATGGCCTATGAATGGTTTTGTGCTACCAACTTAAAAATGACTAGTAAGCTAGAAAGAACAAACACTATCACGGTTTTCACCGGTTGAAGGTAGCAACAACCAACGAGTGACAGAGATATATAAAACAAGAGTGGGCATATAAAGCACAAATTAGTACCATAGTTGTCAAGGTGCATAGGGGCACTCAAGGCGCAAAGGCCAAGCCCGGAGCCTAGTTGCAAGGAGCAAAAAAAGAGAGGGCTTTTTTAAGTTAGGCGCAGAGTATAAGAATACCATTTTAGGGGTTTTAAACTTGTTTTAGGCTAGTTTAGGGCTAGTTCAGGCTTTTTTTAGGTTGATTCCAGGCCTGATTAGGGGTTTTATACAAGTTTCGGCGAATTTTAGCAAGTTCCGGCGACTTTTTAGCCGGAATCTTGCCGGAAAACATGCCTAGGCGCTCGCCTGAGCTCGCCTGTGAAAGAAAAGCCCCAATTTGCGCCTACCTTTCCACCAGGCCCTAACCTTGCGCCTGGTTGCGCTTCTGCGCCTAGGCACCTTAGCTTAGTACATTTCTTTCGGTTCAGTTGTATAGTCCTGAGTGGTGGTTTGTTATAGTCGCATTAAAAGGTTCATAACCCGTTAAATCCTATGTTGTCAAAAGCGCGTGAGGTGCGCGCCTAGGCGCAGAAGCGCAGCGCAAGAAATGCGTCTCGCCTGGATAAGCGCAGTTTCAGGCTACCGAGCTCGTTTTCCGGCAAGATTCCGGCCAAGTTGCAGCCAAAAAATCGTCGGAACTTGTTTGGACTTGTCTAAAACCCTTAATCAAGCCTGAAATCAACCTAAAAAGCCTAAACTAGCCCTAAACAAGCCTACAGCATGTCTAAAACCCCTAAAAATTGTATTTTTATACTATTCGCCTCACTTAAAAAAGCCCTGCCTTTTTTTGCGCCTTGCGACTAGGCTCCAGGCGAGGCCTATGCGCCTTGACAGCTATGGTCAAATCAATGTTTTTTTTTCTCACTACTCAATTCTATTGTTAGGTTTTGTCAATGATATAATCATCCTAGAATGACTGATCTTCTTGAAAAAAAATCATAACATAAATCTCCAGATGGAATATATGCCAATCTTCCATAAGCATCTCCAAATATAGAAATCAATAACCGATTCAACTACACTTCGAGTCCTTATTTGTATTTTAAATCTTATATCTCAAATTCAAAACTGTTTGATTGTGAAACCTATTTGAACTTTGCTACTAATCAGTCACCAATCATCATTCTCTATTATCAATTTTTCTAAGAAGGAGATCACAATCCAGAATTTGAAAGATATCATTATCCGTATGATTTGATTACCCAAAGCCGAAGTGTAAAGTGAATGGAGTTACGACAAAGAAATGAAACGTATCTAGGGTTACACGCTTCAAACAATATAAATTACTAGGGCACATATATTATAAACGATCGATCTACAAATTGAAATACAGAGATAAGTGAGAGATTTACATTATAATCGCGAGTACGAACAACGGGAAAAAGATGAAGAACTCGTTGAAATTCAAGCTCATCCATGGCTCCCTTGTTCCCCGATTGTCTGAGCAGAAAGTACACAAGGGGTCGCAGGTCTGGTGGCTACAATTACAATCAACGGATGTGCGTCTTTCCAGGGTCTTCTGACTCGACAGATTTGGATGCCTCGGTTTATAAGAAACCGGGTTAAAAAATATGTATATAAAAATTACATAAGTGTGCCGATACGTTGAACCAAATGCATTGGAAGGGTATCGCACGTTTTTCGGTTATATGACACCTGGATATCTGCTACCTAGCTTTTGTTGGTTGTCAACTTCTTTCAAATCTGGTTCAATATCGTCTTCATCGTATAGACATATCGCCCGACCATTAGCTTATATAACCATAGCTTATATAACCATATTATGTAATATGATGCACGCATACAGTGTAAAAATTAGATTAAATAATATTGTTTATGTAGATTTAAAGTAATTAATTATATTTTTTTATTGCTCCTAACAGTCAAATGACCTACACCAATGGTTATCTTCTTTTTATATCACACGGGTTGTAGTACCCAAAGCCACTACCCGAGAGGTTGCGTCGGAGTTACCGATTACCCGAGCGAACCCGAGTTAGGTTGGATGATATTGTTTATATAGATTTAAAGTAATTAATTAGTTTTTTTATTGCTCCTAACAGTCAAATGACCCACACAAACGGTTATCTTCTTTTTAAATCACACGGGTTGTAGTACCCAAAGCCGCTACCCGAGAGGTTGCGTCGGTGTTATCGATTACCCGAGTGAACCCGAGCCCCACACCCTCCACCATAATATACATTAAGGGTCTGTTTGGTATGAGGTAATGGAATGAACAAGGGAATGGAATGGACGAGTGAATGTAATGGACAAAGGAAAGAAATGGATCATTACCATTCCATTGTCCTGTTTGGTTACCCTCTGAGAATGAAATGAATCATTATTTCGTGTCGTTTAGTAGACAGGAAAATATTTTATAAAAAATAAAATAATTTTAACTAATAAATTTATCTTATGGGTCGTGTCATGGGACGTGTCATGGTTCGGGTTATGGGTCAAGGCATGGTTCGGGGCATGGGTCGGGTCATGGTTTGGGCCATGGTTTTGGTCATGGGACGGGTCATGGGAAGGGTCATGGGTCGGGCCATGGCTTAGGTCATGGTTCGGGTCATGGTTCGGGTCATGGGCCGAGTCATGGGGCGGGACATGGTTCGGGTCATGGGTCGGACCATGGGCGAGTCCATGGTTTGGGTCATGGGACGGGTCATGGTTCGGGTCATGGATCAGGAGGGCATGGGTCTGGTCAAGCGACTAGTCATGGGTCTGGACATGGGTCGGGTTCTGAGTCGGGTCGTGGGTCGAGCCATGGATCGGGCCATGATTTGAGTCATGGTTCAGGTAATTAATTAAACAAAATCATTCCATTCCTTGAAAGAATGAAAAAAAAACACTACTCTCCAAATGAATGAAAATCATTACAAGGGAATGAATCATATTCCTAATGTAATGGTCCATTTCATTCCTATGTGATTACCAAACATATTTTATTTTTTTTAAAGACAAATTTCTTTAATCATGTGGGAGTGGGACTTGAACCCATGACCTCCTCAACCTTAGTGTTCCAAGAGGATTTTCCTCTACCATTGGGCGACCAACCTCAAATCCCCACCAAACATGTTTTATTTTATTCCAACGTAATAACTCATTCCATTCCACCATTAATTCATGCATACCAAACACTACCTAACTGATTGAGATTTTAAAGCTATGGAAAAACTGTGGAAAATCTAATTTTGTCGTTAAAATAAGTGTGCTTATTATTATTATTATTAATTTTCAAATATCATTCTCGTTCTCGTAAACAATTTGAAACTTTGAGCAAAATAATTCCTTGACGATTTTTTAATTATTATATTTATTCCTGTTTATTATAATTATATTTTTTTAAATAAAATATTGAGTAAATTACAGATATCTTCCTTTATGTTTATACCCTTTTTCGAATTGAGTCCTTTAGCAAAAAAATTATCAGGTATTATCATTTACGTTTAAATTTGTTGCGGTTTACGTCCTTTAGCCTAACGGGCGTTAAGTTTTTCAGTTAACTCTATTCATGTGCCTTGCACATAAGGGTGTTTTGGTCTTTTTACCCACAAATATATATATTTATATATATAAACAAAAATAATAAACCCTCTCTCAACTCTCTCTCTTAACTCTCTCTCAAGTCTCTCTCTTAACTCTCTCTCTCTCTAAAATCTGGTGCCCACCACCGCCAAACACCACCACCACCACTAGCTGACCACCGCACAACCCCCTCCTTCGATTTGAGCACCACCGCCATAAACCACCCTTCCTTTACCCACTCAGATCCACCATCAACACTGTCACACCCCAATCGACGACGGATTATACGTCGGGGCGGACGCGGTTGTTCAATAGCACAAGGTTGACTATTAAAGTTTCAATAGTTTTATTAAATAACTTCAAGGTTCCAATACAAAGAATAAATCAAATACATAATAAGAATACAAGTCTAATTGATTAAGCATTCTAGGTCCAAGCATCCTATGTGATCACAATAAAGTCTCATGTTGTAGTACCTGAAACATGTGAAAGAATTTGTCAACTACAAATAGTTGGTGAGATACAAAGGTTTTGACACAGTTTAACAAGGATTTGAAAAGAATTACAATTCACTATGATTATATGCATTCTATAATGTAAGTATGAGAACAAGTATCTTAAACATTGTGCACTTCAACCCTCCAACCAAGTTTAGGCATAACCCGCAGGTTACCCTTATAAGTCTCAAGTTTAAAGTTTAATTCAGTAAGAATCACCAAGGGCTCCCCCCGAAGGGGTCAATCAATCAAGGTGGATTGGTCAAATACAATAGATCTATCATTGTTACTATAGGCTTGATCAAAGTTAATGAATATGCTAGTTTTAAGTTTAATCTAAGCATACAAGTCTCAAGTTTAACATAAGAATAAACACGTAATCATAGTTGTACAAGAATTGTATAAGTTTAAGAATTTTGAACATGTTTCACCCCAAAAGCATAAAAGGAAAAAGGGGCTAAGTATACTCACTTGGATTGGACGAAGAGTATCCGACGAGAGTAAGTTTGCAAGACTTTGAGGGAGAATATCCTTACAATAAGCCTAAGAATATAAGTCTAAAGTTTCAAGTTTATTTCTATAAGTCTAAGACAAGAATTCTAAGATTTCAGGATTTGACTAGGGTTCCAGCGGGAAACGGGAATGATTTGTGTTTATGAAGTTTAAATCAAGTTTATAATAAAGGTTTTGAAGGAATGATACAAGACTTGTATGTCAAAGTTTAATAGATTTATAGATTAGAATAATTATTAATTAAAATAATTATTTAAAAGTTTTACAATTATTAATTACACAAGTTAGGTAAAAATAATCAAAATAGTTTTCTAAGTATTTAGAAGTAAATAATTTAAGTGCAAGACTAAATAATTATTAAAGATTTATAATAATCATTTAAAGAATAAATAGTTATTAAGGATTTATTCAAGGAATAAACAAGGATTAATAATAAAAGAACAATTATTAAGGATAAATAATTATTTAAAGAGTAAATAATGGTTAAAGTTTAATAATAATTATTTAAAGTATACATAATTATTTAAGGATGAATAATTATTTTATAAGAATAAATATTTTGTTTAACCGTCTATTAAAGTATTTAGGCATTTATTATCTTGTAGTTCAAATAAGATAAAGCTTATATTTTAAATTTTAAGTTTTAAAGTGTACAAGTTTATAAATGTTTAAAGTTTCTATTAAGTCTTATAAAGTTTATAAATATTTAGGAAAATAAACAAAACATATTTATTTTCCCGTTTAAATTTATATAATAAGATAAATACAAGTGTTATATAAGTTTGTAAATAAAATAAATGTTTATTTATTTTCTCGTAATAAATAATTAAATAAGTTTTCTATTTTATTTAAATAAATAAGGAAGTTCAAGTTAATATAAATTTTATATAAGTTTATAAGTTTCTTGCTTTAATTAAAGTTTATTAATTTTTAAAGCTTTAAACACTTAAATGTATTATTCATAAAATAATAACGAATTAAGGTTTCAAATTTTATAAAATATCTCCTGTTTAAAATATAAGTTTTGTAAGGTTTAAAAGTATTTTTATAGTTTTTAAGAGTTTAAAACTATTTTTAAAGTATTAAATATTACAAGTTTTAATTACATAAAAATGTTTCAGAATATAAAAGTATAGTTATAAATCCTAATTAAATTTATAAGAATCTAACCGATTTTATAAAATTTATTAGAATTTTTAAAGTTGGATAAAACCCCAAAAAAAATACGAATTCAAAAGTGGGGGGTCGGCCGGATCGAACCCACGCCGCCCCCGGGTCACAGCATACACACACACTTAACCATCCCGACTACGGGTTCGTTAGTTTAAAACATGGAAAAACAAATTGATAAATAGAATCTCAAACCAAACCCCAAATCCGTATGAACCCTAGAACTCAAATTCGCCAAATACGGCTTGATAATCCCTCTGTCATTGGAAATCGACAAAGGGCTTTCGATTATAGGACGGAAACGAGTTCTTTGGCAATTGGAATTACCTGATACGATGTCGAAATGAATGAGAACGAGTTCTGACTTGGAGTCGGCTGTCAAGGATCTTAGATCGGCAATGCAGGTTTGAATAGAGTGAATTGAGAGCTTACGAAGTTAGAGGGTGATGTCTTCGAAGTGTGGTAACGGGTATTTATAGTCGATTTTAGTCTTAATGTCGAATTAGGTGGGGCGATTACGGATGGCCGAATGAGTTAAATCGCGGGTTTACGCGTGGTTTCAGTTTGAATCGAGCATTTACACACCTCGGGGCAGGGTCGCATGCGCGAGAGGATGCCCGAGGTTCAACGAATCTGGCCGATTTTGCGTTTTTGAAAAAAAAAAGTGGTTGGAACCGGTCCTGGGTAGGAGTCGAACTCGGGACTGGATTCAGTCTCGGGAGTTTGACCTTATTGCAAAACAGGTCCCTGTAGTTTGTAGTTCTTGTCATTTTATGTTGAAATATGTATTTAAGTTTGAAATGAGTTTCGGAAATGGGCAGTTTTGGTCCCCTGACTTTATGAAAATAAATATACTTTTATTTTATAAAGCTAACAAATTTTATAGGAATTATAAGGTATGTGTACAAGTATATATATATATATCATATATATATATATATTTATAATTGAGACTCATATATTTTATGTATGAAATAAGTTAACATTTATTATTTAAGAAAATTGTGTTTTTAATAAGTTTTAAGGTTTGAATTCAAAGTACGTAAGGACGGGTCGAAAAAATATTGGATATTACAAACACCGCCACCACCACCACCCCCACCCCCACCTGCCACCACCCTCCACCAATGACAACCACCGCCACCTACAATTTCCACCACCCTTCACCATCTCCCCACTGTCGCTCATCATGGCCGATTGAACCCGTCACCACCACACAACCCTTAAATTGAAACCCTAAACCCATCAAATTGAAATTTAGAAACCCTAAACCCATAACTCCGGCGCCCAATTACCCTTCGTTCTTGCCACACAACCCCCATTCTTCTCCCATGCTCAAAGTGAAATAAGATCGGCGTTTGGGTTCCGTCGGGTTGAACCCAACAGCGGCGGTGGTCGGATTTGTGGTTTTTGGTGGAGGGTGGTGGCAGTTGGAAGAGTTGTTACAGCTAGAAACCTCTGTCGAAACCACCACGTTCTCCGCCTCTTTCAGCCATGGCTGCTGTTTGCTTGTCAGATGAAGAGTTGTTACAGCTAGAAACCCTAAAATGAGAGATTTAATATGTGGCGTTGAAAAGGATAGGGCGAGGAGGTGGAGATGACGGTGACGATGGGGAGGGCAGTGTAGAGGTCTCGCAGATGAGGTCGTAGAGGGTAGAGATGATGGTGTCGAAGATGACGCGGAGGTGGTGGGGGTAGGAGATGATGAAGATCTGGTGGTGGTGATGATGGTTGGATAGGGTAGATGAAGATCTAGGTTAAAGACTCTTTTGCCCTCACGTGGGGGCCACGTGAGGGGTTTTAACTATAAAAGTTAACGCCGTTTAGGTTAAAGGACATGGGGTGCAAGGGTTTTAAAATAAAGGATAATACCAGATAATTTTTTTATTAAATGACTCAATCTGAAAAGGGGTATAAACATAAAGGACGATATCTGTAATTTACTCTAAAATATTTATAACAGTAAGAAATTATTATTATTATTTATCGACCAAATTACAGAAAACGTCTTTTACGTTTATATAAATTTGCAAGTTTCATCATTTATCTTTAAAAATTACACTCAACTTCCTTTAAGTAAGAGATTTGTAATAAATTACATCTTTTACACCGCCTGTTGTTAAAATTTCACTAAAATGACCAAAATGTCCTTATCATTGAAAAAATAGAAAATAAAATTAAAACCAATATTATTAGAGGTGTTTAAAAAAATCCGAAACCGTACCCGAATTATCCGAAATTCCGAATCCGAATTATCCTCCGAACTTTCGGATTTAGATAGTGATTTTAAAAAATCCGGATATTTCGGATATCCGAAATATTATATTCATATATGTTTTTTAATTGTTTTTATAATTTAAAAATAAGAAAATTTGAATCAAAAACCAAAATATTATATTTATATATGTATATTTTTATTTGTTTTTTTAAAGTTTTTTTATATATTTTTATAATTTAAAAATATTATTTATATTTTTTTATTTTTTTAATTGTTTCGGGTATCGGTTTCACTATCCGATATCTGAAATATCGGATGTCAGAAATTTCAGATACAGATTTGGATAGTGAAATCAACTATCCGAAAATTTCGGATATCCGAATTTCCGGATATCCGAATTTGAACACCCGTAAATATAATCATCATCTCCCCCCTCCTCTCTCTCTACTCTTTCTCTCATCTCAGTGTTAGGAAACCTAGAACCCAAATCAACCAAAAGGAAAATCAAGTGTTTCATGAACTTGTTAGGGTTTCCCTTTCTTTCCGGAAAAGAATTGAAGCCTCACTCATCCCTTCCCCCTTCCTCCAATTGTGCTTACAAAAGTTTAACCTGCACGAAACTTAATCAACCCTCACTTTGGAAAATATTTACTTGAAACAAGTATAAAATTATTCAGTCATATGCAAAACTAGTTTCTAAAATTGAAGAAACAGTGAGGAAGATGCTATGGAGTGCAAAAGTACCTTGAAGGACATTTGAGCAAGAATACTACAACATTAAATCATTTTGTGGGGTGTGATACATCAATTTTTCTATTGAATGACATTTCAAAGTGTTTGTTAGCTTTGTTATCTAGTAATAAATCTTGTGGATCTAGATGTTTGTTTTTGCAGGAGTTTATGAGGAATGGAGATGGGTTTGAATTTGCAAACATGGGTTTAATCAGACTACCATTTTTAGGGATTTTCATCATATTGGCAAAGTCATTTTTACTAGACTGTATATATAAATAAGTGGTATGATCATTACTAGATTATTTTTAATTTGAGTAAAGTACAGTTTGCACCCTTGTGGTTTATGCCCGCTGACACTTTGCAATCCTGTTATAAAAAAGTACAATTTGCACCCCTATGGTATACTTTATCTTTCTTAATGAGTCCCTCCGTCAAGATTCCGTCAGTATCTCCGTCCATTTATGTGTTAAAAGTCATTTTTACCCTTGTTTGCTTTACATCAGACATTTGAGCCTGCTGGTGTTTCCCCCCAAATCATTCTCTCCCCCAAATCATATCTTACTTTCCCAATCAAAACCTCGTCCAACAACAAGATGTGTCCGATGAGATTCCTGTTGGTGTTTTTCTCAGCGATTTTAGCCGGTTACATGGCCAAATCATATTATCATTCTCTCCCCCAAATCATATCTTTCTTAATTTTACTTTATTGGTTTTTGGTTTTGATGTATTATACCTTTGCATTGTTAGGTTGAAGATGAATGGAGCTAGCTTCCGCATTAAATTGCACAAAGAAATAGATGCAAGTATCTCCATTATGTAGCATTTACGTCCTAGTATGTAGATTATCATCTAAATGTCATTTTTTGCAGGTTAAAAATAATGATACAGGAAATTCTCAATGAAATGCCTCATAAGGAGAATATTGAAAAGCCATTAAAACACAGGTGCATTTTATACATGAATCTGGAAAATATTTGAACATGTAATTGATGGTTATGTTTCTCTCATCTTTACCTGGGAAGGGGGATATTGGCTAGACAAGTCTGGTTTGTGAGTTGTTGCGAGTCAGCTTGAATGAGCCGCGCATTGGATTTGTTTCTGTCAACTTAAACCAGATTAAGCAAGATGAAAAAGTGAAGAGTTCTTAGAATTGTTCATCATTGGATTTGATTTGACTTTAAAAGTCAAACCTTATTATGATCCTAGTTTTCATGTATTGAGTTGAGAAAGTACTAAAATACCCTTCTCATTAACGGGTATTAAGACGTAATCTTGACGGAGGGACTCGTTAAGAAAGAGAAAGTATACCACAGGGGTGCAAATTGCACTTTACTCTTTTTATTTTTATAATGATAAGGGTATTTTGATCATTTTCTAAAAATATAACAGAAAATCTAACGTCCGTGTGACTAAATGACGTAAAGTGTTACAGACTTAAACTTAAAAGATGGTCATTGTGCTTTTTAAAGATAAAGGATGCAATATGCAAATTTATATAAACGTAAATGACGTTTTCTGTAATTTTATCTTATTTATCAGTATTGAAATTAAGACATGAGGTATATAATATATATATATATATATATATATATATATATATATTTTTATTTATAATAACAAAACATATATGTTTTTTTCTTATTTGCATGCTCTCTATTTCAATTCAGTGATTTATATACAATAAAATCTATATTATATAATAAATAAAGATTTTGATAGGACACTTGTCATTCTCATATGAACCCTCAACTTTTTTTTTCCATCTCTCTCTCATATTAATTATACAAATTTGTTTAATTTTTTGTTTCCCGCCTCTCTCTCCTATTAAATAATAATGATTTCCATAACTATTTTTATAAAACGTTTTTTTAAATAGGTATGTTCATAAAATATTTTTATAAATTGAACATTTATTTTATTTTTTTATAAAACATTTTTAAAAAAATAACTATATAACGTTTCTAGAATTTGTATTAAAAAACTATGTAATATGTCATGAATATGTAAATTTTTATTACTAAGTACATATAACATTGTATTTATTCAACCCGTATAATACACCGGGTTTCTAAAGTTTAATATGAATTAACGCTTATCAGTTACATAAAAAACAATACTCAACTAAAAAAATGTTTTAAAAATTAACTAAACAGAATTTATAACTGTCACATAATATTTTATTTAACTCGTGTAATATACGGGGTTTTAAAGACACGAATTTTTTATTACAAAGTATATAACATTACATTTATTTAACTCGTGTAATACACTAGATTTTAACCTAGTAATATTATATATAATCTGACATAATATAAGTGGAAAATGATACGATAACACTTCACAATATTATATATTCTACAAATCAAATGAAAACAAAACAACAAAACAACAAAACTGAAAGTTAACTCAGTGGTTTAAAATATAATAAAATCTGTTAACACATACACTTATTTTTCTAAAAAATATATATTTTGACATGATAGTTATAAATTTTGTTAAGTTAATTTGTAAAACATTTTTTTTCAACTGTGTATTAATTTTTTTTATTTAATTGATAAATGTTATTTCATATTAATTTTCATTTGATTAATGATATAATAACTATCTAAAATTAAATAATAAGTATCCATAGTTAGATTCATATTAAATATTTTAAAGTATATTCTTTTAATATCATTGATTAATAGCAGAGAGATGCTGGAAAAACATGATAAGGATGCACCAGAAAGTAACACGTGTCGCCCTACATTTTTTTTATTAGTATAAAGATTTATAATTAATTTTACTCATATTCTGTTTTTCTCTTAAAACTTTTAAAATATAGCTTTTTCATACACTCCGAATATACCGTTGCGACGCGCTTATTTTTATCTTTGTTTCGGTATACATTTTTTTTAAAACCAAACCGTTCTACGTTTTGACGTACATTTTATTTAGAATCGAACCGAGTCATTATGATATATTTTTACTTACTTTTTTAAATATGCTTTCGTGTTTCTTAACGCTCTTGTTTACAACGACGTACCTTTTCCTTTATTTCCGAATATACCGTTGTGACGCGCTTTTTCTTATCAACGTTTCAATATTTCGAATCGAGTCGCCGCAACTTCATACACCTCTCTTTACGCACTTAACCACGTCAATGTCAATGCCGCAACGCCATAATAAACAGATGATAAAAATTAATATAAAAGAGAAAAAATGTGAATATGATTCTTTTTTGTCGGAAGTTTGTTTAAAGCAGTTGAGATTGAAGAACACAAGTCATTTCACCGTATGAAATTTCCATCGTCAAAGCTCTATATGTTAAAAGATTATTGAATAATTGTATTGACAACAAAATGGATTTGACATTGTTAGTTTGGTTTTGAGATTGAAGAACACAACTCATTCCATCACGCGGATGAGTAACCCGCGAGTTAATATGTACATTAATTAAAATTGGTAATTTGGGCTCGGGTAACTGAAAATCGGGTCGATGGGGGATGCATAGAAAACGAGAGAGGTGTTCTTATGAAACACAAAAGATTTATGGGCTCGGGTAAATCCAGAAATTTCAACCCAGTGGGTTAAATCCATGGGCTCATGTTTAGGAAACAAAGCCCATGACATACTTATAAAAATGAAAGAATAATATTAATAGAGGTGTAAAAAAACCGGTTCGGACCCAGTTTTGAACTCTAACCCGGACCGATTTTGAAACCTGTTTGGTAAAAACCACTTAGAAACCGATCCGAAACGTAGTGTTGAAATCAGTTTGTAACCTATACGATAACCGGTTCCTGAAACTGAACCGATTTTGAAACCGGTTTGGCAAGAACCGCTTAGGAACCGACCCGAACCGTAGAGGTGGTCAAAAGAACCGGATCCGAATCCGATCCGATGGATTATCCGAAACCGGATCCGGCTAGAACCGGATTTTTTGGAACCGGTCCGGATTTTTTCAAAACCGGCGGATCCAGAACCGGTTTAGGAGTTCTTGACGGACCGGATAAAAATCGGACAAAAATAGGACATTTTGGAACCGGTTTTTTCGGGACATTTTGGAACCAGTTAGAACCGGTTCTAGCCGTTAGAAGGTAAAAAACGGCTATATAGCCGTTTATGGCCCTTTTTTTGGGTTGTTTGAGGCTAGAAACTATGTATAAATAGGTATTAGGGGTATGGGTTAGTTCACAACAACATCCTAGCTCTCAAAACTCAAAAACGCTTTCAAAACGTAAAAAAAGCTCACTTTAACGCAAAAAAAAACACTCACATGGCTTCCGCTTCTGCTTCCACAAGCACTCAAAATTCGGTTGGTGGTTCTACTAGCGAAGCCACGGTGGTGAGAGTACTTCCTTGCTCATGAAACCAAGAGATATGGACTTATTTCGATTTATGCGAAATGTCGAACGGTTCGCAAAAGGCTCGTTGCAAACGTTGTGGTAAAATTCTGGGTGCTACGGGAAATTACACTTTGAGGAAACATATTGGTAGTCATGCAAAACACACTCAAAGTGAAGATCAAAATCAAATTGGTAGGGATGGAGGAGTTTGACAATACTATGTCGAGAGGGTTCGTGAAAGAATGACACATTTCGTCATTCAAGAAGGGCTGCCTTTTGATCACTTTGATAACCCGCGCTTGACGAGGATGATACAAGAGACACTTCAACCGAGCTACACCAATGTAAGCCGTTCTACTTTGAGAAGAGATTGTTTAAAAATGTGAAAAAGAGCTAAAAAAGAATTAATCTTAGGTTTTGAAAATTTAAATACCGGCATTAACTTAACCACATACGTTTGGTCCGCTCCACATGGTTTACCCGAATCGTACCTTTGCGTTACCGCACATTAGGTTCAACCCGAGTCGTGGCAAATGATGAACCGTACGATTGCGTTTGATTATTTTGGATATCCACATACCGACGGAAACTTATTTTATATTTTAGACTAAGTAATTCAAACTTATAAAATTCAACCAAAAATATTTTCAATATCTTTTGATAACGCTTCAAATAACACAAACACGGTGGAAAAATTAAAAATAAAATATGAACCGTCTTATAACGGTGTTTTCTTTCATAGTCGATGTGTTGCACACATCATTAACTTGGTTGTGCAAGACGGTCTAAACGTCCAAGAAATAAGATAAGTGAAAGAAAATTTTAAAGTGATGTTACGGGAAGTTTTTAGCACAAGCAAAAAAAGATATATAAATTATAGAAACTTGTGCCAACCTACTAGATGGAACTCGACATGGAAAATGTTTGAATCGGCCTTAAGACAAAGAGTTACTTTAAAACATTTCCATGATGAACTTGTGCAAAAGAAACGTTGTTCACAAAAAATTGATAATATAAGTTGGGATATGATCGAGAAACTAACTAATTTGCTTGAGGTTTTTAAAAATGCAACTACATGTTTATCGGGAGTTTATTATCCCACGTCTTCGTTAATACTTCAACAATTATACTTAATATGTAATAAATTAAAAGAGTTTGAATATCACGGCACTATTTTTGAAAAAATGGTAACATCTATTAAAGCTAAATTTAAAAAATATTTTTCAGAAATGCCGGTCGTTGTTACATGTTCGGCCGCCTTAAACCCAACGATTAATGTAACCGGTGTTGAAACATTAATTGGATCAATATCGGAATATTTAAATATGTTCGAGGAAGACCCAAATTTTGAATCAAATGCAATAGGGGACTTCAATTCGGCTTTTAATAATATGTTTGATTATTATTTACGCAAATATGGTGGAAGTGGTGATCCATCAAACATACGTGAATCAATGGGTTCGGGTTCAAGTTCTAGTAGTTCAAGGAACCCGATGCTAAATTTATTTAACACTTTAAGAAACGAAAATACTAAACGAGCTCGTGGAAGCACACCAAGTAGCGAGCTTGGAAGATATCAAGCAACCGACTTTATTTCAACTCTAAGATCCGAAGAGTTTGAAAACTTTGATATCTTGAGTTGGTGGCAAGGAAGGGAATCCCAATATCCCATTCTATCGGCAAGGGCCCGTGACCTACTAACCGTCCAAGCTTTCACGGTAGCTTCGGAATCTGTTTTTCTCTTAGTGACAGGGTTTTATCTATTCGAAGAACGAGGCTTACACCGGAATCTATGGAGATGTGTATTTGCTTGAAGGACCATTTGGATGCCGCCGATATGTTGCAAAACTAAAAGGCGAGCTTTACATTGAACAAGAAATACACGAATTCGAAGTAGAACAAGGGGCGGCAAATCCACTTTCTGACGAAGAACAAGCTTATGATGAAGCCCAACGTATCTCAAACAAAGAAGATTGAAAACCGATGTTATGAAGACTAAGACGAGTAGACGACGAATAACGAGTCATAATAAATAATATATATTTTGTGATTCAATTATGTTTTTTGTAATTTTTTGGTACGAACTATTGTTAAATCACTTAAAAAAATATAAAAAATAAATAAAACATGTATTTTATAGTGTATCTTTGTTAATTTTTTAAAAAAGAGTTTTTTTTTTAAATCCGGTGGAACCGGTTTTTTTTGTCCGGTCCGGTTCCAAAAGGTTCCAAGTCTCCACTCCCTTAACCGGATCCGATCCGGAACCGGTTCCATTGGATCCGGTCGTTGACCACCGTTGACCGATCCGGTCCGGATCCGGATCCGAAAAAAATCCGGTTTGTGCACCTCTACCGAACCATAGGGTTGAAATAGGTTTGTGATCCTATATGTTGAAACCGGACCCAAACCGAACAAAACCCGTTTTCAGCCGGTTTTTAATCCTGATCAAACCCCCTCATGAACCGATTTCAAACCCGAACCCGCAGAATAAATCATATCTTATACATTCTTTCGCCTGTAACCATCAAGTTATTTCGGTTTTCCATCTGCCTACATTCCAATATTTAATTTGACTAAATGAGGAATGACTTTTTTAATAAATAAATATTAAATAAAAAATAAAGAGAAAATGTACAATTTTATGCATAATGCAAAGTTCATATAATGGAATATAAACCAGACGTACATCTCAATTATTTGTCACAACAAGACATGTGTTCCATTGCAATTGCAAGTGTCTTGATTTTTTAATTGTTATATATCAACTCATTTGATATCTTATCTAAAAGGTTAAAAATATCAAATAATTACATACTAACGAATGGATTTTTCAATCACTCGGTCCAAAAGACTTTAAACTTACTATAACGACTAGAGCATCACAAATAAGATATCGAAATGATGGAGTCACAAAATATTTCTTTACTCTCACCACGACACCAAAAACTCTCTTCACTCCGAGCCCTCCAAATAAACCATCATGTTGTGAAAAAGATGGCTTCAGAAACGATCTTCTTTGGTTTACACAAGCTGACTGTCTCTAACCACCCAATAAAATATGATTATAAAATTTATATGTTAGGTCTAGTTTTTTATTGTATAGATTTAATGATAAAAAAATTATATAAATATACTTACAATCAGTTTCGTAAATGCTGATTATTTTAATAATTAACCTAAACTTTAAAATTAATACTTGCCTATTATTGAGTCATTAATTAAACTAGTGGGCGCTAGCCCTTGGGTTGTGGTGGGGCACGCGTTAAGTTGTCTCGGTTTTGAACATAAAATCATTGAAAAAAAAAATCTAGCGACGATATTTCAGAAAATCACGTTGTATAACTGAAACAAAAATGAAAACGAAAAAAAAAAACCGTTTAAAGAAAAGATAAAACCGTGTAAAACCGTCGCGAACAAAAAACCATAAAAATAAAAACCGGTCAAAAAAAGTTATAAAGAAAAAAATAACATTAAAAAACGACATGTGTTTTACATCGATCAAAAACAATAAAAAACTAGTAACGTGGGTTCCAATAATGAACCATTTGTACACAATTTGAATATTACGGATATTTCTTGAACCATGCCTTCCAACCACGGCTCCAACGGTGGTGGGTTATCATATCCGACCGTGCTTCTGTCATCTGAGGATGAGTCTGCTTCTTGCACATCACAAAAGTCCTTTCATCACAAGCCCCTACTGCTCATTTGCTTTCATTGCTGCCAACAAATTTAGTAACTTTGAGAGTTTCTTAATTATCGATTCTAGAATTATACTCAATAATGAACGATAACGGTAACGATATTGTCCGTTAGCTATCGATTCAATTCGTGAATGTACCGGGACTCGGTATAGTTTACGATAGGAAAAAGGTTATTTGGTTTCGTCACATAAATGTTGTACGATGTAACCTAAAAAAATAAAGTCATACTTTACATATACCGAAAACCATAGAGACGAACACTGATACCGATACCGGTTCTGATAATATAAATACCGGCAACGATGTTGTTCGGCCATCATCGGTTCGGCTAGTTACGGTAGCAGAACGATAACGGTAATCGCTATAGCTTACGATATAAAAAAAATACTAGATTACGAATACAACTCCGTTTTCAAAAAAAAAATATCGGAATGTGGACAAAAAAAAAACATAAGACAAAAAAAACTAAAGATAGTTGCGTCTTCTGTTTTTTTTAAGTTAACATACGAAAGTTATTACATAAAAATAAAATAAGTATTGTGCTAGAATAATATTGAGTATAATTCTAGAATCTTGAGTCTTAGTTTTTTTTCTATCCTAACACTTGTAGGATTTGAACCCACAATCATTTAGTAAACCATTTTATCACCAGGATCTCCGTTGAGGACTCTTGAGTGTAGGGTGTATCTTTTAATTTAACAAGTACTAATATTATAAGAATTTAGAGTAAACTATCATTTTCGTTCCCGTGGTTTAGTCATTTTTACCAGTTTTATCCAAAAAATTTATTTTTCTTTTGTGTATTCTCGTGGTTTACAAAACTTGTCATTTTCATCCATTCAGTTAACTCTATCCTTATTTTAACGTTAAATGAGGTGTATTTAAGTCTTTTTTTATATATTTATGTATTTTATTGATATTTTACAGAGTAAATTACACAGATTGTCCTTTATTTATATTATAAATTACACTCTGTGTCCTTTGACTTCAATAAGTACACCATATGTCATTTTCTTACGTACTTTTATACACTTTATGTCCTTTACATTAACTGGTGTTAAGTTTTCTATTAAATCTAGATATGTGCCTTGCACATGAGGGGTATAATGGTCATTTTACCCATAAACAAGTATTTCCTTAATCACTTTAACCCAAAAGCATAAAGAAATGCAACTAACTCTGTCCTTTTCCCTCATCATCAATCGTCTCCCCAATTCTTCATCCTCCATTTTCACGCAAACAGTTACTCCAAGAATTGAAAACCTACCATACGCTTCCTTCCAACATTCATTTGAAGATTCCGTTTCTTTCAATGTAGCCGATTTGATTGAAATCCATGTTTCTCGCAATCTGATTGGTTAATCGAGGCTGATTCAGTTCATACCTAGGGTTTGTTTTATGATGCTTTGTCTTGAATTGAACACTCAGATACAAACATGGCTTCGTGATTACGACAAGATTCAATCGTTTGTTGTTATTCTAATTTACATTCAGCTCGTTTCCTCTCTCCTACTCACTTCGTCGCTTCATTTCTCCCTCGCAGTCTCTACGATTCTCTCCGTCGCACGAATCGTCGACGTCTGGGGCACGGCAGCCGGCCGGTCTACCAGAGACCGGATTTAAAGCTATTTCCGGTGCCTCGGTAAGTGCTGAATTTTCCAGAATTGTGGACCTCCGATGGGGCTTTGGGCGAGTGTCGGATGGAGTTAGGGTTATGACCAACACCTTTAGTGTCAGAAGCAAAAGGAAGGTAAGGGTTCGAAGGAGCCAACATCGTAATAGAGATGTGGTGCCAGACTCATTTGACAAGGACTATGGAAGTGAAGATGAAGCCGATTCAGGTGGTGGATGTGGCCGGAGGCGGTGGAATTGTTGTGGTGGTGGAGTGACTGATGTGGATTTTATTAAGAAGATGAAGTGGGAGATTTAACCATATTACATAATTGTCCTTTAATGGGTAAAAAGACCATTATACCCTCATGTGCAAGGCACATGTCAAAACTTAACACCAGTTAGTGTAAAGGACATAGGGTGTATAAAAGTATGCAAGAAAAGGACCTGTGGTGTACTTATTGAAGTCAAAGGACACAGAGTGTAATTTATAATATAAATAAAGGACAATCTGTGTAATTTACTCTATTTTAAACCATTAATTATTCCCCCATCCCCTTAAACCGTATTAACCCTAATTACTCTATTACGATCGTCCATGTGGCCATCATCTTCTTAATCCCCGTTGTCCATGTGGCCATCATCCTTTTGAATTACGATCGTCCCTGTGACTATCATCTTTTTGAATTTCGACAGAAACGGTCATAATTCAAGAAGATGATGGCCACATGGACGATCGGGATTAAGAAATTGATGGCCACATGGACAATCGGAATATGATAATTAGGGTTAATACGGTTTAAGGGGATGAGGAGAATAATTAAAGGTCTAAAATATTGATAAAATAAAAAATATATAAAAACGACCTAAATACCCTCATTTAACATCAAAATATGGATGAATCAACTGATTGGATAAAAATGACAAGTTTTGTAAACCACGATTATACACAGAAGAAAAATAAACTTTTGAATGAAACTGATAAAAGTGACTAAACCGTATGAACGAAAATGACACTTTTCTCAAGAATTTAATAATATAGACTTTTTAAATTAAAGTATATATATATTTTTTATTAATCTGAATCGAATCAACTTGAATTCGAACCAAATTTGAATTTTGTGTTCGTATCGAATTGAAATTTCGAGTTCAGACTAAACTGAATCCAATTCGAATTCATTCAAAAATTCAAAATTCGATTAACTCGATTAACTTGAATTTCAATCATTGAACATCCCTAATTTGAAATAAAGATATCTCAAGAATTTTCTTCTTTCCCATGTTCAAACATAGCTTTTATGTTAGTCAATGACACTTATTATATATTTAAAACGAGTTAAATGCATTTATTTCGTTTCAAATAATATTCTACGTTTTGAATACCATACGGTAACGGGTTCGCCAATATTCGGTACATTTTGTGCATGTGATTTCTATATGATATAAATGTCATTTAGTAAACAGAAAGGGACTGGTTTGGTTGGTTTACTTTTAGTGCATGTGCATGTGCGGTTGCACCCGGTCCCTTGTATCAAATAATCGTGTCCACTTATTAAAAACACAAAGGTTACGAAATTTTTTCATCAACAGTACTTTTAAATGTACTCGTCTCATCCACACTTAAATCGTCCAATCAGGGCCGGTCCTAAAAATCCTTTAAATGTTTTGGGCCCGTGCGTGTAAAAAAAAGCGGACCCGTATAATATAAACTTAATAATCTTATATATAAAAACTATAATACAATCCCCATTTTTTCTTGAGCTTAAAAATATGTTTGGGTCTTTTAATTTTTATGTAAGTTTAATTACAACTTGAGCCTTTTTTAAACAATTCGGGTCACATGTGTAAGTAATGAACTAATGAGATTAGGTTTAAAACTAAAAATATATAGAACTTTTTGTAAATATATATATATATATATATATATATATATATATATATATATATGTATTGGGGATGGTTCCCATAAGAAGTGCTACTTGGCTAAGAAGCCTAAGAAGCAATCTCATCCATTCAATTGGATGATAAAGGGTATGTATTTAAGTGTAGGAAAATAAGGGGTGGAGGATATTTTTGGAAAACCCACAATTATTGACTTTTTTCAAATTCTCCCCCTTTTTTTAAACGTACTTAACTTTTTCATACAACCTTATTTAAAAAAAAAAATACACCATAAAATCAAGCATTTTTTACCTTTAATTCGAGTATAGTATTGCTATATTTTACTCTAAAACAAAATCGACACTTAGTGAAATTGTGCTACTTTACGTAAATGTGCTGGTTTATAGTAAAACAGCACAACTAACCATGTTGCATTATAAAACAGCACAATTAACTGTGCTGCATTGTAAAACAGCACAATTAACTGTGCTGATTTATCATAAAACAACACCAAACATAACAATTAGTTGTGTTGTTTCACAACACCAAAAGAACACGGTTCATTGTGTACATTGCTTTTCTTAGCTAACCAAACACAAACAAAACCAGCACAATAAAAATAGTATATCAAACCAGCACAAAACAAAACCAGCACAAAACAACATTTTGATGCATAAGCTTTTTGTTGCCTACCACTAAACTGTTTTTTTTTTTTTCTGTATGGATGTTTTAAATTTTTATTTTTAAATAATGCTACCAAATTAGGCACATAATAATTGACTAAAAGTACACACATTAAAGAAATCATTATATTTACGTAAATTGTGTTGTTTTACCAGAAACCAGCAAATTTTTAATGTGTTAAATTGTGCTGTTTTACCAGAAACCAGCACATTTACCAGAAACCAGCACATTTACGAGAAACCAGCACATTTACGTAAATTAGCACAATTTCATTAAGTGTCGTTTTTGTTTTTGCAAAAAAAATATAGCAATACTATACTCAAATTAAAGATAAAAAAACGCTCGATTTTATGGTGTAGTTTTTTTTTTAAAAATAATGTCCTATGAAAAAGTTATGAACGTTTAAAAAAAAGTGGAGGAAATTGAAAAAAGTCAACAAAAGTGGCTATTACTTAAATACCATCCCACCCCTTATTTTTCATACACTTAAATCTCTACCGTTGATCATCTAATTAAATGGATGAGATTACTTCTTAGGTTTCTTAGCCAAATTAGACTTCTTATTTGATCCTCCCTCTATATGTATATATAAAATAAAAAAAAATTAAACACTTTGGACCCTTAAGGAGACCGAGCCCTGGACGGTCGCCCTCCCCGCCCCCCCTAAGGGCCGGCCTTGCGTCCAATGTGAATTTTTTTTTATGAAACCAACATCTTTCATGTTAAAAAAACGGAGATTTTATTATATTAAATCATTTTTTATAGAGGTGTTTTGATTAGAAGATTATTTGTAATAACAAGAATTCGAAAACTCTAAACAAACAAAATAATAATTAGTGATACAATAAAATAGTTATGGATAAAGGTTGGCTCAAACTATTTGGAGGCATCAAGCGAGATTTTATTTTGGGACCCTTTTTAAAAAAAGTAGATGAAATTTTTTAAATAAATTTTCGTAATTGTTATAAATGCAGACTATTTTAGGTCCAGCCCAATATGCAATTTTTCCTATTGTAACTCTATATAATGTAATGTATAGATGAAATATAATATCAACAGAATCAGTTTTCCTCTCCCACTTTCTCTTTATTTCTTTTCACGTCATCAACACGATTGCTCTCTCTAAAACCCGTTCTATTTTAATTCTTCTCTAATACTCTCCACTTCCATCTTTGAATTACCGTAACCCATCAAGATCCACCAAGCCTGTCATTCTACACCAGACGGATTAAAGAGAACGAATGGAAAGTGGAAAGATCCAGATTCATAAGATAGGGAACCTCAACAAACATAAACCGTCTCTGATAGCGAAGAGAAAAAAAAATGAAAAAAGGGAGAAAATGAGTTCTGCACTTCTACTATGGAAAGTTTGAAACCGTAGACAGGTAATAAATTTCCATTCAATTACTTTCTATATTAGCTTTCAATTACTTATTTACTGCCATTTGAAATATTACATAGGATTTTTGTTTTGATTCTGGGAGTAAACAATGAAAATATATTCAAGCAAAATAGCAAATATGTTGACTAACTAAATCTATAATAAAACTCCCCAATTACTATCTTCTTTTTCGCTGCTCAGTCTCAACCATTCCAACCCTGTCGGTGAAGGAGATATCGATAAGGAGGTGGTTAACGATTACCTTTCGGACCTCACCATATCGCCTCCATTGAATACCGACAAATCGTTGTAGGTGATTCACCTTTTATCGACACACAAGATTGGTGATGCGTATTCACCAGGCGCTCGGTGGCGGAATCTCTCTCATATCGTTGATGCTATATCGTTGTAGCAGTCCGCACGCATAAGTCGGAAACTACCACACCTGGAGACGGGCCTTAACATCCGGAAGTCGATTGTTACAGGTGGATTTTCCACCAGATACACACCCCTGACAAATTAGATTAATGCTTTGGCAAAACCGTCGGCGAAATTGACGGTGAGGTTACGAGGTAGTCTCAATTTATTATGAACTCAATTTTGACTTGGTCAAAATCCTGGTCGATTGCAGCGGTTTAAGGAAATGGACGTCCTTTATAAATTCCTTCTCTTATTAGTTTCTTATAATATTTTAAATTGATAAATTTAGAACTTAATTAAATATAATCCATATATTTAAATTTATATAACTTAGTATCTAAAATTTGCATTTTAGATTCTGAATAAGAAAATATTGATATACTAAAATGAGATTTTGATATCTCAAAATATCTTTCTTACCAATTTAAGGAAATATGGGGTGTGATTTATATTAAAATATATAAATTGAATTTTAAGATTTTTAATCTTAAAGGAATGGCACCTTTGAGAACCCGAACTTCTATTAAATGTATACAAATATATACGTTTAATCACAAAGAATCTTTTACTATATACAATGTCAAATCTTATTCCATACTCGAGATCGTCGCCTTTGTCGTCTCCATAACCAACTACTTACATGAACTCTAAATGCCAAATTCAGTTGATGGCAAATAATTTGGGAAAGACAATGGTAAAGCTAATAACATATCACCGATCGAATGCTAAAATCGTGATCTTTCTCCACCACCGTATCCCAAAGACCTAAGAAGAGAATACATCACCATTGAGGATTTTCTTGACATGCGGAGGAAAATCAAAGGCAAGCTTGACCACCAGAAGTTGGTTCTTCTCCTAAATCTCACTATAAATCTTTTTCATCATGAATAAACGATTTTAAGTCGGTTAGCAACTACAATTCAGCTCGTTTCGACATTATCTCTGAGTTGAAACTATATGGAGAGAACATCATTTATGTTGCCATGATTGACAAGACGATCTCCACGTCTCACACTTATAACATTCTCATGTCGTAGCAATACCTAGAATATGTATTCCTGAAATATTCATAGATCATATCTTGTCTTCTAATCGCGACCAATCGGTGTTATCCCATTCCCTAATACGAATGTGTCTACCTTTCAAGGTGGATAGAGAAGAGAGGGGTGGCCCCAGCAGAGGTCATATGCATGGACGAAATAACTTATGGATGTGAGAGGTTCATCATCATAAACCCTACATCAATGGTTAAGCCGATAGAACATGGGCCGACCACTGGGGGGGAGACCTTACAATGGGGCGAGAAACATCTGTTAGAAATATGGAATGACCAACCACACTGTCATTTGGTTGAGCTCTATCATAAATCAATGAAATACCGGGGAATATATGTTGAAACAACCTTCATCAGGGCACCCTTGTAGCCTCGCTAGCACCCCCTTTCATTTCCCTATTATTGTTTAGCCATCATCAATTAAAACCTGGCAAATAATAGTGTTTGTAACCTATTGAATGCTCCAGAAGAGTATGATTATCTTACATACCAGGTACCAAATTTACGTCATAATACTCTAGTGGAGTTAGTGTAACCATCGACGATGAATGTCTAGCATATAGCAACACGATTAAAATTATCCTAAAACATAAATACTTTTATCAGTTGTCTACCATAGAGACACTTATTGGTAGTATCCCAGGTGTTGATAACTTTATTGAAAACTCCAGAAGAGTACGTGTCACCTTACCTACATTTACTAGATATGTCTTATATTCTAGTAAATGTTGAAGAAACTTACTAAGTTTTCAAATATATTCGGCTAGACAGCTATTACAACGAAAGCTTGACCGAAAACAATACCAAATATCTCTAATTACACATGTCAAATATGGCCAGAAGACCATATCGCAAAACTAGAGGTTTTACAATATAGAAATATATTGCACAAAATAATCTAATAAAAATCAAATATGGTGAGTAACCCGAAGTTACTAGCCAAAGATATTTTTTTGTCATGACCAAATAGGTCATCGAGGTAGCATCTTGATGAGGTGAACGATCAAAAGTGCCAACAATCGCCCTCTCAACAATTTATTTTTTTTGCTACCAAAATACTTATCATATGCAGTGAGTTCTCTCGACAAATCAATCTTTAAGCTCTCCGAAAACAAACTCCTATAAATGATCCCTCTTATATTTGGGAACAAGTGGACATGTGCGGGCATGCTAATCTCCATGTGGACAATTTTTCAGTATTTTACGATCTTAAAGAGATACATCTCTATATGGTCATGTGTGAGTCTTTTAGCTACCTTATATGTAGAATTTGCCCGCTTATTGTATGTCTATAGAGATAAATATTGAACATCCAGCAGATTATGTTCAAACATAAGTTTGAGCTAAATTACTAATTACACGATTATAGTTAATATTTAGACAGCTATTGATAAGATGCAAATTGCCATCTCCTACATGAGAGCATACTGCTGCACTAATCGGTTCAAAACCAACTGCTGATAAAAAAAATAAAAATATACTCCCATATACAAATGTTCTCCGAAAGAGAACTAAGTTTGTCTCAACAATAAATATTTTTGTAGTGCGATTTATGTATCAATGTCGCCATCATAATGTACCAGAATGGGACATGTTTACAACATAATATGTTGTCTAAATAAGACATTATTACTGGTCTTAGGGGGAGATTGGATAAAGAAAGGAAAGACTGGTAATACATGAAAACAAAAACATTGAATGCATCATCATCATCACCCCCGTAGTGGTTAATATGAGTCTGAAGTCTAATATGTCATGCTTTTGCAAAGAACAGGCACGAGCTGATCTAGGCCAAATCCTAGATCGCCCCACCAGGAGTCCAGATGCAAACCAAATATTCAATACACAACCATAGGGGGTTTACGGTTATACTTTCGCGATTAGGAGACGACAATCGAAGTGTAACACCACGTGACAACAACCCGGTCGCTAGATCCGGCTCCACGAACTAAACCCGCAACTGCTAATCCACCTGAACTAAAACCCGGATCTCTATCCGGTTTATCTCCAATGCTCCCGAACACCAAAAAACGAAACCCGGTTCGTTTTAACTCCTTCCGTTCACCCGGTATCACTACCTACGAGAACAATGATTAAAACCCAACGATACCGGTAGTACACAGTGGTTCCTAGTGGCTCACGGAGACAACTCGGCTAACGGTTTTCCCAATGACGGCTATAACGGCTCGAAAGGGAATGGAACGGGACGGAGCCGGTGGCCAGCGGTGGTCGGCGGACGGCACAGGGGAGGGCGGCTCAACTGCCAGTGGCGGCGGTGGTGCCGGCTAGGTGAGTGGCGGCGGCGCAAGGAGAGGGAGGAGAGGGAGAAATTAGGGTTTGACTTTTAGCCTACAATTACTAATTCTTGTGTCACCTCTTTAATTCCCTATACTTATGTATTTATAGGTTTTAGGTAACTTAATCCCCAAGACTAGGGTTTTAAGTTACAGTTTAAACCTCATGATTATCTAATAATCATAATTAACCCAAACACTTTGGTTGATTAAATATATAACTTTTATATATTTATAAATACAATTATTTAACTTTTATAATTAACTATATACATATATCCAATATATATAACTTAATTATTCCGTAATTCTAAATTATCGTATCAGTTAATTTAGTCGCTCATAATTCCAAATTACGATCTCTCTTTGCCTTTGATCATCCCGGATAATCTTAGATGGTTATTTCATAAATAATCATTTGTCTTTCGGTTTAGTTTCGTGTAAGGCTCGTTTAACTATTAAACGACCTCTACTATATATTGTTGTTCGTGGTGTAACTCTTTGGATCTTATCTTGATAGCCGTGTTGTCGAATGTCATTACTCGTGCATATAAGTCCAACAAATTTAATGAACATACGACCCATACGCGCAGCGTACGGCCTGTATGCTAGCCGGGACAAAAACCCTAAAGAGATCCTATTTAAGAATCCTTTCTGCTTTATGTTTCGGGATAGGCATTTTGACGGCCAAGGAGACTGATTTGGAGCAGAAGAGACGTTCGGGATCTGTAGAGACGAAGAGGTTGAAGATCTAGCACTTCAGTTCACGTATACTTACGTAGATCGGCTTGGTTTTCTATTTCTTTTCGTTTCCATTCACTTTCTGAACATGTGTACTTCTGTTTTGTTTAGTTCTTTCATTACCATGTCAGGCTAAACATTTATAGCCATTGGATGAGATGGTTCTTTGTATGGTTTGACTTTTGGGGATTGATCATGATTTGATTTTGTGATGTTATTCAGTTGTTGCCATGGAACTTATGATGTTTGTGTTTGCTTGTTGATATTAGGTTTAGAATAGATTTGTGTGGTCTTGATTAGGTTTTCTATGCAGTCATGCGTGTTTGACCATTTAGTTCTATCTTTAGGGTATAAAAGTGCACTTATAACATAAGGCTTGACACCTTAACCGATAATAGATAGATCAGAAATAAAACTAGTAAAACTAGTGAACTACCTAGGAAATAGATCTGAATAAAAGGGTTAAGGAACTTCATAGAGTTTTCTCTATTAGTCTAATCATAGATTGTAAATCGCTAGGGCGCTTATCTACCTAGATCATTTAGAGATGTTCTATCTCATAAGGAATTGGTAATAAACCGACTTCACTTGATCAGGGTATTTGTGTGTGTCTATAGCACTAACTCCTTGGTTTTGTGGGATTAATACCTTGTCTGGGTTAACATCTGTTCTAACACTTCACACATTATTTTGTTCTTCATCTAAATCATAAAAACAGTTTCATAATAAATCAATCCTATCTGTCATTCCAACTTAGATGATTCGAGTCTGACAGTTATCTCTTGAATCTGATTTCCAAAAGCTTTCCAAAATCCGTTCTTTGTTTTCTGAGTCCAACATTAGTTGTCTAAACAATTCTCCTTTCCATCGGTTAAATATTGATAGAGGGTCTAGTATTAGGAGCTATCGTGTCCATGATTGGTATTCGATTCTTACCAGTTTACTATACTGCGCTACGATAGGTATACTTGTCTATACGTGTGTAGTTTGGTTCTTGGTGATTACCATTTTAAACTAAACCTGTGCAAGGAATTTCCTAATTATTTATGTTACGAATTGCACACGTCAACCAACAAATTAACAGAACTTAATCACGTATTACCTGTTCACCTTAATAAATTGAAATCTCGAAGTAACCTGAAACTGATGTCCTGAAGAAATCGAAGTCTCTGAAAACCAGAAATCGATGTCTCAAACAATTGTAAGAGCAGATTCCAGAAATCGAGAGAGGAATGGCAATCGACCATTGGCCAAGAAACCAGATTGATCTCCATTCTCCCCTACTTTCGAAGTCGAAGATTGATCTCTATTCTCCCTTACATTTGCTCTAATCAAAGTCCATTTCATTTGCATTGTTCTCCCGTCTCCCGACTTAGTTCCCACAACCACAACATTTCGATCTTTTAAATTTAGGATTAGCATCTCAAGCCCCACAACAATTTGCATTGCCCAACTAATTGTTAAAAGCTTTGAAAAAGGGAGGCCTATATTTTGGGAAGCCTGTAATTGGACCGCCCATGTTATGGATAAACTAACATAACTATAAAAATGCGCCATTTAAGGATTTTACACGGTTGGATGAATAATTCTTGCAATTATACAAGTCAAAATCTGAATTAAAAATAAAATAAAATTTATATAAGTTAGCCTAAATTTAAATATCTTTTAATGCATATGAATTTAATTATATAAATTAAGTAAATACAACTGACTACTAAATATAATAAATGTCAGTGGGCTCTTAGCCTAGTAGCACATGTTGTTTATCCCAACCAACGTGGTGAGGGTTTAAATCTCATAAAGTGGGCAATAAGTGGATTTTATGAATCATTTTAAGGGGGTGTGTGTTAGCCGTTAAAAAAAACTAAATACAATAAATAATCTAAACAATAAAAATGACTAATAATATTTGTTATAAAATCAAAATGAAATAGAAAGATGTAAATTGATTTGAATTGAATTTAGGAAAAAGAATCAATTAAAACAATGTTATGTGAATTGGGTTGACCAGTCAAAGATCATTTTTTTTATCAGCAAACTCACACACACTTCATATCTATTCCAAAATTTACATTAATTGTTTACGACCGAACTAGATCCCACAAACTCTTAGGAAGATGATACAATGCAACCCACTTGGGTACCATTAGGCAAAATGTCCTTTGGTGTCAAAGATCCTTGACCAACTTTCTTTTTTTGATGACCCCGTTGATTGACTAACATTTGACCGATTTCCTCTTGCACTAATTTCTACATATAGTCACCGTCACAAAACCAAACCTATTTCCTCCTTTAAGCCATTAATACTTCCCTTTTCTCAGATTTCACTTCTGTCCACGCTTGATCCATAAAATCGTTAAAGTTTAACTTTCTCACGCCTACATACGAATAGCTCGAAACTACCCCAAATGGACTCCGGTTGAGGTGATTCAAGCGGCCACGCGGCCGGGTTGCCGAGATCCACCTGCGCCGCCCCTTGTCGCTGCCGGAATCCGCCCCCGCTGCCGCCTCCAGAAAGTCGATTTTTGGCTAGAAAACCCCTTTTTGGCCCCTTTTCTCCACCGTTTTCGAATCAAACTTTTTCGTATGGATAGATTAGGTCTTAAGGAGCGTAGATATGGGCTCAGATCGGAAAATCCTTAAAATGCACCCTTCGCCGGGAAAACGAATTTGGCCAGAGCTTTGCTTTTCTCGTCGGATATGCTACTAGAACACCATTAAAACCTTCAAAACCTTAGCACAACACCCTTACTAGCCACGCTCTACAAATCTTAGGCGTTTTTGTGAAAAGATGGAACTAGTTCTTACCTCGCCGGAAAATCGTAGAATAACAAGGACTCTTACCATTTAATGCGTCATGCTGCCTTCAAATGACGAAACTGACGCCACCATTGGACTCACCAGTGCCCGATCTATGGAACTAGAGTCTCCCCGCTGCAAAACACTGCCGCCCGTCGCCACCGGACCACCACATTCGTCGGAATTCTCTCAACCTACACACAAGTGTGCGTTGTGGGATTTTTCAAATGACAACTCCTCCCCACCATATTTCTTTTATATACGGAATCAAACCCGGTACCCGGTGTCTGGTAGGCGATCGAAACTCCTGCGAAATGTTGGTATAATTAAAAATTAGGTCTTATAATATCTCGGGTCTACGAGATAACATTACACTTAAATCCGACGTGACTTTACTATTAATCCTTTGCTTCGAAAATCTCGTTCGCGTATTTCTAACGATTTACGTTGGAAACTTCTAAATTTTGGAATGTTACAATCCTACCCTCCTTATTGGAATTTCGTCCCCGAAATTCGGCGTTTCTCATTCATTAATCTAATCAAGTCCTCTGTCCATAGGTATCCCTTAGGTCTCCTCGAACCTATTAGATTTGCATCCACTCATGACCGTTCTCTTTCACAAACGATGTTATAGAAGGTACTCCATTTTCAACGCCTTATTATCATGGAGGAACAAGGGTTTTCTTCCTTTGGAAGCATTAGCAATCGTTATCATACCATTACTGTATGTGGTAAGGATTTATAATGTCACTCGTGACAAATACTGGCTATTGCTACCTAGCTGCCTTCATCACCCACATTCCCAATGCCCTTTTAAATGGCATCACCTTTCCTTTTTTTCATTCTTTCATGGGTTTAACCCAAGTCAAGTACATAATATACAAGACTTATCATCATCTCAATCAATCATATGAAATACAAGACTTACAATCATCCTTTCATGTTGTTGCCTTCATGAGATTTGGTTATCCTTTTGAAATTTCATTTCTTATATGATGTCCTTCGCTATGCCTTCATTGACTCAGCGGAGGTTCCCACACATATTCCACATCTGGCTCCTCAACATACATCCCTTAAGGTTGGCATTTCGACTTCCCTCTTGATTTAGCTTAGTAAACCTAGAATTATTCTCAGTGGACTTCTATTATCGTAAACCTATTCTTCCCGTTTGAGTTGTCCACTTTGTTCTCTCGATAGATGCTATCAAGCCTCTTCCCAACCGCTCGCATTTGATTAGCAATGTATCAAACACCAGGGTTGTCCATTCAGTTTACTTCTCATCCAGTTGGGCCAACAATTCATCTAATCTTAGGCATAGGGCGCGATGTCGGTAAAGCCCTTGTTCATTTGGGATGGACACATCCAGGCACTATCTTGCCAATGCGAATGTTCCATTACTTGGACTTGAACTGTCACCTGACGCTTTGGAGGTCTTCGTCAGTTACACCTTCTATATGATGATCGTAGATGTCATTAACTCACTCGTTGAGATCCCTCATGCGGTGAGCACCCATCGGTATTCAGGTGACTAGATGACCTTAGGGATTGAGGTCTCCCTTGCCAACAACATTCACTTTCTTCACCCATCACACTTATCAACATTCTATGAATATGATTTCTTTAAAATCACGTCCATCGGTTCTTTTACGGTTAACCAACACATGCGATGGCACCTTGCATATTCCTTTCCTTTCGGTGGCTTCATCGGGTCCACAATTGGCTTTTGTAAGTTTAATAACCTTTCACATGTCATTGCTCGGATTAGCCATTGCAGAGCGTTCTCCGTAATGCTCGTCTGATTAAGGTAGAAACCACATCAAGCCTTTGCATGCGTATACTAAACAGTCGAGGACTTGAGGCTTCAAATCAACTTAGCGCTTTCTTACCCTGAACACGTTCAAGAACCATTTAGACAATTTTCGGCTAAACTTTCACCCGCTTCAATCGATTACTTTCTTGTCTAGACTTCATCTGACGTTCAAGGCTCGTTCCTTGGTGTTTCTCAGCATCAACAAACCCAATTCAAAGTTTCATTCCTCCTCATTATGCCCTTGAGTCGTACTTGCTGACATCATTCACCTTTGTAAGGGATACTATCTTCGACATCATTACTATCACCAATGATGTTCATCAGTCTCCTCAAATCATTATTCGGGTGACTAGTCTTCCGTGGTCATAGCTTGAGTAATTGGATCAACTCTAAGACATGAGTATTAAGTAACACCATAAGATTTACTAGCTTGTACGAGCACCTGTAAATTCACAATTACGCGGATCCAAACATAATTGTTGATTCACCTTACTCGGCAATCTTAGTTCCTCTTACAACGTTTCCTAGTACTCGTGTCTCCTTGTTGTTGATGTTATGTCTTGGTATTCTTCTTCTTTTACCAAGCATCTAGCTTCCGAACATGGCCCAGGGCCGTTCATTACTGACGTGTCCGGTCATTTAACATACAACCAACTTGCTCCCCTCGCAGCTTAAAGAACTTTTTCTTATTCCTCTGTGAAGAACTTTGGATGAATTAAGTGAATCTTTAACTTGTGAATCATTCACAATATCTCATTGACACCTCTTACCACTTTTCGTGCCAATTCCCCACAGCAAATAACAAGTCAGAACACACTTGCACAGTAATTTGCTTAATAATATTAGCTACATTTTATTAACCACTTATGCATGCTTATGCTCTTGTCGTCTTCCATCATGTGTTCTCTACGCATCTATTCGTTGCATTCTTTACATTCCATGTTCGTGAATACTTCAGTTACGCATGATGCACATCAACTATGCATAAACCTTTCCCAATTACCCATCTTACAACCTTAAAACATGACTCACCTCCTCGCATGAAGCTACCCGTACTGGCATCCTTAACTTGGTCTCATTCTTAGTTTAAGTTCAAGCAACAAGGAATGCTCAAATCTTTTAAACTACGACTCTGATACCAACTTGTAAAGCCCCGAAACCGGGTACCTCACAACTGGTCTTAACTCATGACAACGTAGTTCTAAAACATGAGAAATTCTTAAAACTTGCAGCGGAAACATAAAAATTGCACATACATCAGTTACAAACTTTAACTACTAATTAAACAAATGTCCTTCAAGAAGGGATGTCAGTTTTTTACATAAAAATTACACATACGGTCAACAGGTAACCTTCAATCCATGCCAAGAGCGAGCATCCAAAACATTCTATACCTGAATCAAACTGACATACATGCTAAAAATCAGCAACGCTGAGTGAGTTCTAGTTTTTTACAGAAAAAACATTTAGAAACATTAAGCACCTTTAAAAGCATTTCACAAAATCAAACCTTAACTTTAACCTTTTAACTTTGAAATAACTTCATCTGTAAGCTTTTATATTTGACAGAAAATACATTTAACTATAACCTTCGTAAAGTGTAACACCCGAAACCCATGAATTTAATTTAATAAAAGAATATAAAGATCGGGGACTAAACATGTGCAAATGAAAGAAGGAGAACAAGGGGGAGGCTTTTACCTAGCCGCCACCCTCCCCTTGCCTATTACACCATCTTCATTCTTTCACCACCAAGAAATTCGTAGAGAGAGTGAGATTCTAGAGTAAGAAAGCTCAAGAAACTCCACTATTTTGCTCAAGATCGGTTCCAATCTTCTTCTCCATTGTTAGAGAGCAAGAAAGCATGAAGAAACACCATCTTTGAGGTATGGATAGAACATAAAATCTCTGTTTTTTGCTTAAAATAGGTTTTTGGGGGTAAAACTAAGGTTTTCATCTCAAAGCTCATGCTTTTACGTGTTATATGATGAACAAAGCATAGATCTAGCTTCATAGAAGCTAGATAAGCGATTTGAACATAAAAAGTTATGATTTTGGATTAAAAAACGGGCTTGTTTGGGAAGATCTTCATCCGACGATACTAAGTGGCGACACTAGTCACAGCCGGTTGGAGAAGAAACCCTAAATTCTAGGCAAAGTGTGGCGATACTAAGTGAACGACACTACGAACATGACACTAAGTCCTTAACGAAAGTTAGGACAATGCTCATGGCAACACTGTCGGACGACACTGAGTGTTGGCGACACTAGCCTGTGGCGACATTACAGGTGACACTAACAAAGATTGACAGATTTCACGTATTGATTTCATACAGATCACGTACCACTCGTCTAACCCGAAGCTTATTAGTTTTCAAAGTAAACCGTACTCCAGGTGAGTTCTAAGTCCCCCTTTGTCTGTAACTTTTAGGCTGAGGTGCATAATCGTAAAATGAATGTTATGATATGGCTAAACGTGCTAAGTATAGAGACGAATTATAAAGTATGAAATGGCTAAATGTAATTATGTGCATATATGAATGATGATATATTATGTGGCTAAACATGTCAATGTGTCAACATAGATGATAAAGTAAAAAGGGCTATATGTGTAAACATGTCACCATAGACGATAAAGTATAAATGACTAAATGTGTAAACATGCTGATGTGTTGCAAAACACACCTTGTTTTCCCTTGTATTTCGTAGCGTTTTCGTATGGTTTTAGAGTCGTTTTGAGTCATTTATAGCTTGTACTTAGTTATGTTATGTTTTGTAGGTATTTCGGGAATAATTGGAGTTTAAACGATCAAGACGTGTGAAGAAACGAGCACACGAGAACCCGAGATGGGGACGGCAAAAGTAGGGAAAGAGTCCAACCTTAGAAGAGGCATATCTCGGGCTAGAAAATTAGTTACGGGGCCCATAATATATCAATTTGGGGTATTTCGCGAAGAAGAGTTCAAAAATCCAGTAATCTCTCGCGGTACGCGAGAGGTTGGGTCCATTCTCTCGCGATACACGAGGGACCAGGAAATCAGCGCGACTATTTTGTCTCCGGTGGTACGCGAGGGAGCTTCCGTCTGGGCCTCGCGGTACGCGAGGGGCCCCATATTCGCGAATTTTGACCTATTTTCATGGTTTAATAGATGAGGACTCTTCCATTCTCAATCTGATCGATTTTTAGTCGTCCAGAGAGGTTTTTGAAGCGATTTTGGGAGTTTGGAGAGCAAGAGAAGTGAAAAGCTTGAATCTTTGGATCTGGGTTCGTTAGTATTAGCGTTTTCGATTGCAAGATTTGATTTTTATCTTTGTTCGCTTTGTTTGAAACCATGATGATTGCTTATACTTCTATTTTGATGTGTTTGAGTATGAATCTAGGCTAAAGCTTTGATACTGCCTGGGTCTTATGATGATTACTCGTTAAAGTTACGATTTTTACTGGTTTTGGATTCTATTTGATGGTTTTATGATTTTGTAAAAGATCTTGAGTTGATTATTATGATGTATATGCATGCTTTAATCTGGTTTTGTGTTGATTAATGTTCCTCATGCTATCTTGTTGAATGTCTTTCATTAATAGATGAATGTTTAGGTTGTTTGCGTTTGCTTGTGACCTGAGTGGTTTGCTAGACGTAGTAATCCTTAGGAGTGTTGGTTAATCCTTGATTAGATTGAGTGTGTGTCCTAGTTCAATACCCGAGAGGTGAGAATTAGTTGTCTAGTCTTCGTCATTAGGAATCCGAGTGTTAACAATTTGAGAGGACGTTAGTATTAGGTGTTTAGTGATTGTTGCTAGTTCGAATCATAGTTGTTATCCTGAGATTACCCCATGCATTCTTTGAATGTATCGTGGACAGTGAGACTGAAAGGTGATATGTCTTTAGGGTATATTATTATTGTTAGAAATACACGAGAGGTGATCTAACCATCTGGTGAGTTTAGTACACTTTAGGTAGCTTAGTTGGTGACACACTGAGAGTGATTAGAGATCCACTAGGTAGTCTTTAGTTGTCATCCTTAGAAACCCAAATCCATCTTAGTTTCCAGAACCGGTAGAAGTTGTAGTTTGCAAGTACAATTCCGACCTAGGTGGTATTCTTCCCATCTTCTGATTTCACCTTTTTACTTTGTCTTGATAGTTGAGTCGACCTTTGTTTATTGCATTCATTAGGTTAATTCAGTAGTGTAGTAAACCCCCCCATCAATCAATCTTTAGTCCGAGTCAAAGTCTATTATTGGTATTCAGTGTCTTTAGGGTTCGATAATCCGGTTTACCATTAAGCTGTGCTACACTCGATAAGTACACTTGCCTGTCAGTGCGGTCTTGTTCATAGGTTTTCCATTTATTACTTAGGATTCTAGGTTAGGTTTTGTTAGTTTTTATATAGACCGTCTGGATAACATCAATTTTTTGGCGCCGTTGCCAGGGACACTTGGCAATAGCAATATTAGCTTTGATTAGTTCTTTGTTTGATTTTTGGTTTAATTGAGTCTTTTATTTTCTTTTGAGTCTTGTTTGTGTGCTTGTCTTCTGTGCTACTTCTGTGTCTAACTTAGGATCGAGTCTTTCTGTCTTTGAGTCTTTTCTTTCTCTCTTATCTTGTTTCTTTCTGTTTATGCAGCATACTCGTTCGCATGGATCACCATCTTTTGCTGCTTTTTCAGAGCCCGAACGAGAGCTTCACGAGCACACCCGTGACTCCCGGGAGCATTTGAAAGCATTGTACAGCACCCAGGTACGTCCTACTAGCCCAATCCCCTTTCCACAAATGGGCGACGCTGACCCACCAGCGAGGCGTACAGTACACGAGAGGGTCAGTGATGGGGTCACGGGCGCGAGATCTTTGATCACACGCCCCACTATTCCAACCACAAATTCTTGGCAGATCCCATCACATGTCATGAGTACGATCTCTCATGCCACTCAATTTCATGGCCTTGAGGATGAGGATGCACCCGGACACGTGTCCCGCTTCGCGCGGATATGTGATACCTTTAACATCACGGGTGTGTCTAAGGATGCAATCTACTTGCGTCTCTTCCCATTCTCACTCTCTGGGCATGCTTCTACTTAGCTCGACACTCTCCTAGACAACTCGATCACCACATCGGATGATCTCGAAGCCAAGTTCTTGAAGAAGTATTATCCACCTTCCAGGGCCACTCGCCTTCGGGACTAGATCCACTCCTTCCGGATGGATCCTGACGAGCCCTATCACATGGCCTGGGAGCGGTTCAAGGCGCTGTTCAGCCGATGTCCCTAGCACGGTCTGTCGGACTGGGCGATAGTGGAGAAATTCTACAATGGTCTCACATTCGAGAAGCAGCAAATGTTCAATACAGCTGCGGGAGGCCATATCATGGATAGACCCGAGCCAGCTGAGTGCGAGGACATGTTCGAGAGCTTCGCTCAAGCCGAACAGCAGCATCCACGTTCTGTTAGGAATTCCATTCCTACTGCTAGAGCACCCGCCTCTTCTCCTAGAGGTGTGCATCAGGTCACTCCTGATTCTAGCGTGGCTGCTGCACTCGCAGCAATGACTAACGAGATAAAGGAGCTGAAGCTCAGTGCTCTTAGGTGTGAGGTGTGCAGGAGAGGCCCCGACACCAGAGATTGCCCCGTTAATAATCAGGAGCAGGAGAGCTATGCTGGCAACCAGTACCAGAACCGAGGGTATAATAAATACAATAATTCATTTGGCTCGGGGAGATCTGGAAACAACCCACCTGGGGTTTAACGGTCGCCAGCACATCAGCATGGAGAAGAAGAAGCAGGAGCTAGCTCAGGAAGCAGTGTCAACACAAGGAAGATTGAAGAGTTGATTGAGAACCAGACACAGATGCTTGCCTACTTGGTTCAACAGGATAGAGATGCTAGGCAGATACTGGATAGCCACGACACCTTATTGAAGAATCAGTAGTCGGCATTCCAGGATCTACAACGCACGGTAGAAGACATCGTGAGGAGCTTGAAAGAGAAGCAGAGGGAAGCATCTGCGGCCTATAAAAGTTCTAATGCTTCAGTGATGGCCGTGTCAGTTAGGAGTGAGGAGGAGAAAGAGGTTGTCTAGGATGGCTCCCACTTCATTGAGCGTGGCATCCCTTCAGTAGAGGAAGTGAAGAAGGTAGATTGGAGAGCTCGGTTCACTGCAATCGATACGAAGATGATTGAAGAGCAGGCGACAGAGGAGATACTAGAGCCACCGGTAGGAGAGGAAGAGCCGGTGGTTGAGGAGATTGTAGAGGAGAAACCTGCCGAGAGGGCAGAGGAGATGAAGTCCCCCGAGATTAACTTGAGTCGTGTTCTCTATCCAGCACGCTTGCTACCATATAAACATGCTAGGGAATACGGTACCTTCCTTGATATGTTCAAACAACTCAAGGTCAATCTCCCACTCACAGAGACCCTCCAGCGTATGCCAAAATATGGCAAGTTCCTCAAAGATCTTCTTTCCAACAAGAAGAAACTAGAGGAGGGCTCTAAAGTCTCACTTAGTGAGCAATGCTCTACAGTGGTGCAGAATAAGCTACCAGAGAAACTGGGAGATTCGGTTCATTTCATGATCCCATGTCTCCTAGAAAGTTTGCCCTTGCACCACGCATTAGCTGACCTAGGTGCTAGCATCAACCTGATCCCATATTCTGTCTATAAGCAGCTAGACCTGGGTGAACCGCAGCCGACGCGCATGGGCATAGCCTTGGCTGACCGTTCAGTCAAGTATCCATGGGGAATTGTGGAGAATCTTCTGGTTAAAGTAGGCAAGTTTGTATTCCCCATGGATTTTGTGATTCTGTAAATGGAACTGGATGATAGAGTCCCACTCATCATAGGACGCCCGTTCCTACGTACCGCTAAGGCAATGATTGATGTCTTCGACGGGAAACTCACACTTCGTGTGGGGGATGTGCCTATCACATTCAATGCTACACAGTCCATGAAGGATGTTGGCGAGCGTAGCCACTCCGTGTGCATGCTTGACGCCTTCGTGGACACACATCGAGACTCTAATCTAGGAGAGGATGATGTTGAAAGGGATGAAGAAGGAAAGACTGAGGAGCCTCCGGATTGGTTGGAGGAGTTTGAAAAGAAATTAGTAGGGTCCTTATTCTTAGATGCTAGCGATGATTTCAGCTTAAGCGAGATATTAGCACAAGTGGGGAAGATAGTTTGTGAGCCACCCATAGTGGAGAGAGTTGAGGATCATGAGGATCCGGGCGAGAGGTTAGAGGCCACACCTTTAGTGATATCACATATTGAGCCTTTAATCTGTACTTGTGTCTATGCTGAGGGGATAGAAGCCGAGTCATCCCCTAAATCTAGGCCGCCCAGTAAGAAACTCCGAGAGTTGAGTGAGTTTGTTAATCTAGAGAGAGTGAAAACCCCAAGTGTGGGGATGTTTAGGGGTGACAGTTTGCTTAAGTACTTGAACCAGTTGATCTTTGGACCTGGTAGATTTAAGTTGTGGTGGAAAGACTAGATTGGTGCACATGATATACATTTAGAGTTTGATAGAAGTAGGAGCTTGATGAGGCAGTGGAGGACCGGTAGACCGCGAAGGATGAAGGCGGTGCCGGTTAGGATCAAGGAGAAGCCTCCTGATATGCTTGCTTGAATCTCGGGCAAGTGCCCGGGATGTAGAGTTTGTGTACATTACTTGGTTTGAGTCTGTGTCTACTTTTGTGTTTTTCGGTATGTGTTTTGTTTGTGTCATGTTTTGCAGGGATTCTCGCTTGATTCGGCGAGGAAAATCGTTGAGAATGAAGTTCCAGGTATTTTTACATATGTTTTTATGCTTGGAATATGTTTTTATGGAATTTGGGTGAAAAAGTTTGAGGGGTCAAAAATTTTCTAAGGACAAAAACCCTCAAAACTTTCTGTCACCAAAGGGTTACCGTGGTTCGCGAGAGGTTTTCCTATGTTCCTCGTGGTACGCGAAGGATAGAAATAGGGGCCGGCCTGAATTTCATTGCCTCGCGGTATGCGAGGCGTGGGTCTGGTTTTATCGCGGTACGCGGGGCCTCTCTGGCTTCACCCTCCTTCCTTTGTTTTCCATATCTTTCACCATCCACTACACCACCACCCACCATCACCTACCAACATTCATCCACGATCATCATACCATTTCACCGACCACCACCAGTACCATGGGAACTTGAAACCATTCGTGACCGATGATCTACTTTGATGTGGCATTCATGTCTATGTCTTTGCCACACATCTAGTATGTCTTTCTGCATCATGCTATCTATCCTGAGTCTTTAATTCTTAGTGAGTCAGTTTGAGTTAGTCGAGTCTTTATTTTAATTTGAGTCAGTTAATGCTGCTGGTTTGTTGTGAGGTTTATTTTTCAGGTTTTATCATTCTGCCCGTACTCAATCTCCATTCAGGTGGGGTCGATCATCACTTATATGAAGTTTGTAAAGGCAACCCAGCAGTCTGTGCAACTGCGACCGAAATGCTATACGGTGCACATAAGGATGAAGGAAGCTGGATATATTCACTGCTACATTAGCAGCTAATTCGCTTCCTGTTTTGTTTTATTTTTGCATTTTTAATTTTAGTTGTGTCTTACTTCACATTGAGGATAATGTGTCTTTCAAGTGTGGGGATGTGAGTGCTTAGCTAGTTTGTCTTGTTTATAAAAATTCAAAAATACAAAAAAAAAATTGAAAAAATGTCCTTTGAAATCAAAAGTTTCGCATATAAATGGAAAATGCTAGTACAACTGGATCTACTTGTGAGTTTTAATGAATAAATATTGAAAACACGTCTAATTAGTGATGTTTTGGTAGTCCCAGTCAACTAGTAGAGCTTAAATATCCTGTTTGTGTTGTTTAGGAATTAATTGATTTAAAATCATGATATCTTGTGGGTATTCATCTTAGGGTTTCGGTAATACTAAAACTGTCAATATAGGGTTATAGGTACCACGTTATGTTAAAATTTGAGGTTTTTGAAATTTCATGGCACACCACTCTCTTTTTATGAGAATAAATCCGAGTTTCGGTGGCGCACGCATCCATAATTACATAATTCTTGAGCTTATTTAATTGAAATCTAAGTTTCGCCTACGTGTCACACGTCGGGTTCCAGCCTGATTGAAACACCACTGGGTTGATTCTTATGTGCTTATTGATTATGACTTTTCTATGTGTTACCTTCCGGGATAATGACTTGGTTGAAACGCATCTAGATGAAGTTTAATTTGATTATTAATGCTCATTATCATCCATTCATTCATGATTTCATCTGATGATTTATGAAACCTGTAAATTTTAATTTAACGTGGTAGGGTAAATCTATATGGTTTAATCCGTGCCTAGACATGACCGTGAGACGGATTAGGTAGAGCTGTAACTTTTATGTGTGAGTCACATAGATTAATTGATAGTTGTAACAAAATGAATTTGAACACTAAACGGGGGCTTGAAAGTTGGTGGTTAGGTTTAATCGGATAGAAATACTGATTATTGCTTTTTAACGCGCGAGTATGTTTTGCTAATTGGTAAATTGATGTTTGTTATAGTAGATCTGAGTTATGATTCCATTGTAGACTTTTTCGAGGACGAAAAAAGGTTAAGTGTGGGGATATTTGATGTGTTGCAAAACACACCTTGTTTTCCCTTGTATTTCATAGCGTTTTCGTATGGTTTTAGAGTCGTTTTGAGTCATTTATAGCTTATACTTAGTTATGTTATATTTTGTAGGTATTTCGGGAAGAATTGGAGCTTAAACGATCAAGACGTGTGAAGAAACGAGCACACGAGAACCCGGGATGGGGACGGCAAAAGTCGGGAAAGAGTGCAACCTTAGAAGAGGCATATCTCGGGCTAGAAAATTAGTTACGGGGCCCATATTATATCGATTTGGGGTATTTCGAGGAGAAGAGTTCAAAAATCCAGTAATCTCTCGCGGTACGCGAGAGGTTGGGTCCATTCTCTCACGGTACGCGAGGGACCGGGAAATCAGCGCGACTATTTTGTCTCCGGCGGTACGCGAGGGAGCTTCCTTCTGGGCCTCGCGGTACGCGAGGGGCCCCATATTCGCGAATTTTGACCTATTTTCATGGTTTAATAGATAAGGACTCTTCCATTCTCAATCTGATCGATTTTTAGCCGTCCAGAGAGGTTTTTGAAGCGATTTTGGGAGTTTGGAGAGCAAGAGAAGTGAAAAGCTTGAATCTTTGGATCCGGGTTCGTTAGTATTAGCGTTTTCGATTGCAAGATTTGATTTTTATCTTTGTTCGCTTTGTTTGAAACCATAATGATTGCTTATACTTCTGTTTTGATGTGTTTGAGTATGAATCTAGGCTAAAGCTTTGATACTGCCTGGGTCTTATGATGATTACTCGTTAAAGTTACGATTTTTACTGGTTTTGGATTCTATTTGATAGTTTTATGATTTTGTAAAAGATCTTGAGTTGATTATTATGATGTATATGCATGTTTTAATCTGGTTTTGTGTTGATTAATGTTCCTCATGATGTCTTGTTGAATGTATTTCATTAATAGATGCATGTTTAGGTTGTTTACGTATTGCTTGTGACCTGAGTGGTTTGCTAGACGTAGTAATCCATAGGAGTGTTGGTTAATCCTTGATTAGATTGAATGTGTGTCCTAGTTCAATACCCGAGAGGTGAGAATTAGTTGTCTAGTCTTCATCATTAGGAATCCGAGTGTTAACAGTCTGAGAGGACGTTAGTATTAGGTGTTTAGTGATTGTTGCTAGTTCGAATCATTGTTGTTATCCTGAGATTACCCCGTGCATTCTTTGAATGTATCGTGGACAGTGAGACTGAAAGGTAATCTGTCTCTAGGGTATATTAGCATTGTTAGAAATACCTGAGAGGTGATCTAACCATCTGGTGAGTTTAGTATACTTTAGGTAGCTTAGTTGGTGACACCCTGAGAGTGATTAGGGATCCACTAGGTAGTCTTTAGTTGTCATCATTAGAAACCCAGATCCATCTTAGTTTCCAGAACAGGTAGAAGTTGTACTTTTCAAGTAGGATTCCGACCTTGGTGGTATTCTTCCCATCTTCTGATTTCACCTTTTTACTTTGTCTTGATAGTTGAGTCGACCTTTGTTTATTGCATTCATTAGTTTAATTTAGTAGTGTAGTAAACCCCCCCCCCCATCAATCAATCTTTAGTAAGAGTCTAGTATTAGTATTCAGTGTCTCTAGGGTTCGATAATTCGGTTTACCATTAAGCTGTGATACACTCGATAGGTACACTTGCCAGTCTGTGCGGTCTAGTTCATAGGCTTTCCATTTATTACTTAGGAGTCTAGGTTAGGTTTTTGTTAGTTTTTATATAGACCGTCTGGACGACATCACATGCCAACATAGATGATAATGAATCGGTTATCCAAGAGGTAAATGGATGTAAAAAGGAGTTAAACATAGTAATATGTTAGTTCAGGAATGATGAAACGGTTGTCCATGTGGCAAACATATGATAATGAAATAAAGAGGTATATGTGTAAAGTGTTAACATGATGATATGAAACGGCAACTTTGGTAGACGGGTTAAACGGACTACGACGGTAGGATGGACGAAACGGTTACTTTGGTAAACGGATGTAAAACGGCTACAACGGTAGACGGATGAAACGGCTACGACGGTAGACGGATGAAACGGCTACGACGGTAGACGGATGAAACAGTTGTTATACGTTGTATAGCAGACGGATGTTAGACGGCTACGACGGTAGACGGTATGTTAAACGGAATACGACGGTAGGACGGATGAAACGGTTACTTCGGTAAACGGGTGATGAAACAAATACTACGGTAGACGGATGAAACGGCTACGATGGTAGACATATGTTAAGACGGCTAATTCGGTAGACGGATATTATATGCCTACTTCGGTATACGAACTCTATCGACTACTTCGGTAGACGGATATTATGAAATGATCATCTTTATGTGCTTAAGCTGAATGATTACGATTTATATTTAAGAAAGAATACAAAGTTAACATGATGATTATATGATGAATGCATGATGCTTGCCTAATTGATTAAACTAGAACTCACTAGCATTAATTAACTTTTAGTATGCACTTCAGGTAAAAGAAAAGAATGAACAAGAATGCTAAATGGGTTGGCTGGATTTCAAGGATGGCTACCTGGCTCAAGACTGACATCCCGACCTGTGTTTATTTTAAAGACAATGTTTGAAAGTTTTAATTGGTTGACAATTTATGATGTATGAATAATGAATGTAATTTCGTTGCCTTTGAGTTTAATTATGATGTTTTGGTATTTGAACTATATGTGATTGAGTAAATCTAACCGACCACCCCATACGTCAATCAAGCGATCCCTAATCTGGTGGGTTGCAATTCCTTCAGATCCATCTTGTCACAGATGGCAACATGCATGACATTGATGCTAATATGTAAATCAGCAAGAGCAACTCCATCGTGCGAACCATTCACAATGCAAGGAATCAAGAGATAGTCAGGATGTCGCTTTTCGTGAAAGATCGTGGAGCATTCCTCATTTATTGTGACTTGAGTGTTTGCTTCTAGATTGTGCTTGTTGGTGAGGATGTCTTTCAACAACTTTGAATGTCTATGCATCTTTTTTAGGAACTCATCGAACAGGAGATTCAGTTGCAACTACTTTAATAGAGCATGAAACCTCCCATATTGCCTTTCCATTCTACTTGGTCATGGGATGGTCTCGTGTTTGCCATAAAATCTCCTAACTGTGTTGTACTTGTTGGGCTTAGCCTATGGTACACCTCATTGGGAACTTCCAATTCTTCTAGAGCAGCAACTGATTCTTTCGAACCTAAGACTTCCTTGATCTCCAAATACATTTTCATCTCTTACTTGTCCTCTACTATAAGGGCCAAATCTTGGATGGGTCTTCTTGTTGATCATTGGCTTAGAGCTCGATGATTTGTGCCTTAATTTCTTCCGAACTGCGAATCAATCTTTCTGGACTCCAAGGAGTGGTGTCCTGAGCTGAAGAATGATTGGCTGGAGGCGCTGAGGTAGAGGAGTCCTCAAATGGTTCCGGGTGGAGATACACGGAATGATCCATGGGTTGCCTTTTAAAATAATGCCACTCCTGGGTGTATTGAGAGCCCCCACATATCTCACGCAAGACCTCTTTGTAGTAATCTTCAAAGTCAAAGAAATCTTCTTCGGTTAAATCTTCGCTGTAATGATCCATGGGAATCACTGCACAAACACAAAGCAATCATGGTTACCAAAATAAAAAGTAAAGACTAATCCAATAACTCAAACTTTTCTTGTAATAACCATGTTCCTGGCAACGCCACCAAATACTTGATGTGTAGTGTGTATGGTATGTATATATAAATATTTTAAGGGTTACTTTTCACATAATTCTCAAGTTTTAAAATATATAACATGATTAATACTGTAACTAATTACAAACAATAGACAAGTGCACCTATCACAACGTAGTAAAAGTCTTAGTAAGAACCAACTATCGAAACAATGGACACAATGGCTCTCAGTACTCAGTTGTTGTCATTGTTTAGTCTAATAATAAAGAGAGTGGTTTTTGTGACAATCGAAATATTAAAATGTAAATATCATGCAACTAAACGAGGTAAGAGATCGAGGAATAATCAAATCACACGAAATATCACTTGAGCTAGAATCTACTTGGTAATAAATCGCTATTTTTGAAATAGGCTAATGGTATGGTCAAAAGATATAGAGGGAACCGCTCATGGTTCGGGTTACCAGTTGCAATAACTGGTTGGAAAGCTAGTAAGATATGACAACCCAACCACCTCGAGTCATGAATGCGGACCAAAATGTCTAGTAGAAATGGCTCTTGGTCTGGTTACCAAATCATATGACCTGTTGGAAAGTTTAATGTTGTTAGACACAATAGCCACCTCAATTCATTATGTGAAGACCGAATATGTTAATGTAGAAATCGCTCCCGTTATGGTTACCAAATCATATGACTTGTTGGAAATCTAGAATGTCGCTAGACACAATAGCCACCTCGAGTCATTATGTGAAAACCAAATTTGACAGATTTATGTTTTTAGTAATAAAGTGGAAGGGCTCCGGGTCAGGTTACCGCAACCGTCAACCTATTGGAAAGCTAGAATGTCGCTAGACACAATAACCACCGCAAGGTCGGGTTAAAGACATCCTAACTTTAACAATCTTTAAAGATAAAACTTCATTCTTAAGTTCTAACAGTTCATGGCTCCTGGCCAGGTTACCTCTTAAGTTAGAGATAAGAAGATAGAAGAATTTCGGATAAAAACACAAGGTTTGCCTAAAACTTGAATGTTTTGCTTGAATACCCAACTTAAGCCGTCAAGAGTTTAAATCTTTACCCATAGGGTCTAGTGTAGCAAAAAGACTTGTATAAATACGTACAACTTTGAATGAATGCTTAAACAACGGTTTTGCAACATGTATTACTTAAAGCACACACAAGATTATAAACTCTAGCAAACAGAGATCAAATATTCACATCCATAAAGAATGATCATAGTCAAGAGTAACCAAAAACATAAACATACCATTTTACTAAATAAAAATATTGATTTACACCAAATTTCATCTTCACCCAAGTGATACAAGAAGACTAGGCACTAGTAGCCATACAAATGAATGAACAAACACTTATTGATATAAGAGTAAATTACACAGATTGTCCGTTAATTATATTAGAAATTACACTCTTTGTCCTTTGACTTCAATAAGTACACCACAAGTCATTTTCTTAGATATTTTTGCACACCCTATGTCATTTACACTAACTTGTGTTAAGTTTTTCTATTAAGTCTAGACATATGCATTGCACATGAGGGTATAATGGTCATTTTACCCACAGAAAGACAATTTATGTAATTTATTTAAACATAAATCTTTTTTTAACCCTTTTATCCCTCATTTGAAACAATCACACACAACCAACAGAGAGAAAGAGAGATGAGAGGATCTGGATCTAGAGAGAGGTGTGGGAGGAGGGAGGGTGCCGGCCACACTCCCGGCGGCCCCTCCCAGCGGCGTTGGCCGGTGGCGGATTGATGTTGGATCAAGCAACCACCGCCGGGTTTGGGGTTTTGGGGGACCAGGCAACCACCGTCACCGCTCCAGGGTTCTGAGTCCACCACCGTCTCCACCTCTACCCATCACCACCGCTGCCTGCCAGATTAGGCTTCCCAGTTGCTGCTTCAATTACAACTTATGCAGTCAAACAACTTAATGTCAAACGTCCTCCTTCATCAACTCCTCTACTCAAATCTGCAGGTAAATTTTTTTTTCAATTTTTGTGTAGAAAAATGAATACTGATTTTAATATTTGCATCTATGGTGAAATTGGAGCTCATGAAATGATGGAGAGGAAGATAAAGAACAGGTTACAAATAGTCTCAAACAGAAGGTATTTTCTTTCAATGCTCAACCAAACAGTCCTGATTTTGAAGATGGCATTTTGCCAGAATTTGCAGATCTTTTATCAGGTGAAATCGATATTCCATACGAGAAAGACAGTGTTTATGAAATCGAGATGGCTAATAACACAAACGAACTTGAACGGTTAAGAAACCCAGTGAAAGAACTCGAAGAACGAGAAGTCAAACTTGAAGGTGAACTGCTTGAATACTATGGAGTAAAAGAACAAGAGTCTGATATTGTTGAGTTACAGAAACATCTAAAGATTAAAACAGTGGAAATCGGTATGTTAAACGTAACAATCAACTCGAAAGTTGTTTCCCCCCTTTTGTTTGCTTGTGCGATTCAATTCAATTTGAAATCGATCCATCAAGGGTATAATTTGTTCCTTGATGAAACTAATTTTTGTTTTAATTTCATAAGGGATTGCATCTGATTGTTTTAGCACATTTGAATGTCTAGATCTAGATTCTTGTAACCTTGTTTTTGGATATCTGGGAGAGTGAGAAGAAAGTAAATGGACTATTTTACCCCTCACATGAGGGGCACATGATGGGATTTAATGGTGGAAATGGATGGGGGTTAGTGTAAAGGACATAGGGTGTGCAAAAGTATTTAAGAAAAGGACTTGTGGTGTACTTATTGAAGTCAAAGGACAGAGAGTGTAATTTCTAGTATAATTAAAGGACAATCTGTGTAATTTACTCTTGATATAAATATCATGGAATAAAAACAAGTAGTCAAACCAAAGACAAGTGTAGTGATTATGATATGCTTATTGATCTTGGATGAAGTGAATTTAGCTCTCTCTCTGCTCTCTAGTGGGAGGAAACCAGTAGGAGACTCTCCCAATTGTTGCAAACAAATGAAGTGGCTTGAGCTTGCTTTTATAGACTGAAAAAGGGGAAGCACGACCGGGCATATGGACGCACAGTCGTGCCATGTTCTCTGGCAATGGCTCACTTATTGTACAAATTTCAGGTTTTTCTACAACAGTCTGTTAGGGAAGCACGACCGTGCACAAGGACGCACGGTCGTGCGTCAGCGTTGACTGTGCGTTAACCACACTCGGTGTGATTCCATACTTAGTTTTTTTGACCTTCCACGAGCATGCTTGGCCAGGCACGGCCATGCCTGGCTTCTAACTTCCATATTTCTTCGTTTTCTTTGATATTTTCTTTCTTTTCAACGCATGAAACCAAATAACCTGCAATTTCTCAAAGGAATCAATTAAGTACTAATTACAACGCAACTGCCCTAAAAATCAGCCAATTAAGAGGATGATTATACGTGTAAAATATGTATAATGATGATACATCAGTAAATAACTGTCTTGTAACTAGTAAGTATAAACGTGATTTTTATCTACCAAAACAATATAAATGTGACAAATAGTTTAAAACATTTAGTATCATGTAAAATTAGAATACGTATTTTTGTAATATTTTTTTGATGAGATTAATAAGTTTAAGGTTTATTCATATGCCTATCATTTAATAGTTTTTGAATTATGTTGATGTATCCTGTTTGCCATTTCAAGATTGTGGCGGTCATCTCTAGGCGGTAATCATCGTCGTGTTTGAGATCTTAATTGTCTATTAAAGGATCCAGATTATGATGATAAGACCAATTATATGGACCAATATAATGGGTTAATAATTCATATCCAATTATAAAAGCAACATATTCATAGAATAATGATACACAAGTAGAAATATAATTTATTTATATATGTATTAATAACAATATAACTCACACGAGCAAAATATTTTACGTAAATAAATGTCTAGGTAAGTAATAAGGCTATGTGTTGTGGATTCGTGAGAGAGGGGCGTGGGGCATGGAACACCGCGCCTCCTCTACGTGGCCAGTGGCGTATGTGAGCCCTTCGTGAGTGGAGCAACGGGCGTGGGAGGATAAAGAGAAGTTAAAGACTCGTTGATTGAAACAAAAAGGAGCCGTCGGGCTTTGTTTTAAGTAAAAAAACTTAATTTGAAAAAAATCTATAAATATCAATTTAAATCAAATTTTACACACACAATTTTACCATCTCTTTTACTACAATCTATACACATTTTTTTATACAATTCTACTCTCCTCCTACAAACAACATGAACCGAAACATCCCTTAGTTCAACCCTAAACCCAAACCCCCCCCCCCCCCCCCCCCCAACAACCCGTGGTTCAACCAAACAACCTTAGGGATTGCAAAAAACCCATGACTGACGGGTATACCCGAAGCCCGACAGGTATTGGGAAGGGTATGGATTAGTTCTAACTTTTTTTGTGGGTATGGGATTAACTAATACCCAACCCGATTACCCGAAACCGCATACTCGTTTACCCGAACCATATACCCGAAATTTTTTAATTTTTTTTCCCAAAACCTTGCCTATTAATGCTTCATTTTAGTAGTTTCATTTTGTAGAAAAATAACTTTTCTTTTTGTGATAGCTATTAGTAGGTATATTTTGTATGTCGTGAAGTATGTACATAACTTAAAATGATATTATTTATTTATAGTAACGCTTATATGTATGTAATGTACCATATTTTAAATTGTAATTGTTGTTATATAAATAAAAATTATACAATGATTATAATGATAAATAAAAAGAAATGTACTTGGAAATCCAATGGATTTTTTTTACAAACTAACGGGTATATCCGATACTAGGGGTATTCAATATTTGGTTTCAAACCGATTAAACCGATAACCGAATCAAAATCGAAACCGTTTAAAACCAAACCGAATTACATATTCCAAACCGAAAACCGAATATGTAATTTGGTTTTTGGTTTGGTTTATGTTTCGAGATTTTGAATTCGGTTTGAACCGAAAAACCCGAATTGGGTTATACCACTATTTTAATCTATATTTTATAGTTAACCCAATTCATTTATATTAATAATCAATACCCATATATAAATTATAAATCATTATTTGATGAAGGTATGTTTTTGTTTAGAATTTCCTAAAATATTATGTTGTTTAAGCCGAATAAGTTATGGCTACCTAAAAGAATTTTTTTGTTTGCTAATTCGGGTTGCTAGGTTCAAACCTAAAACCAAACCGAATTACAATGTGGTTTTAGGTTCGGATTAGGTTTCCTCAAATATGGTTTGGTTCGGATTGTTGTTTCAACAAAAAAAAAATCCAACCCAAAAAACCTGCAACCCGACCCGATGAACACCCCTATCCGATACCCGAGGGTATGCCCGATACCCGATAGGTAATTACCCAACAAATACCCGACGGGTATTGGGCCGGGTATGGCACACGATTTTACAACCGGGTAAGTGACAGAGATTACAAATACCCGGCCCATTGCCATCCCTAAACAACTTGTTCGACTTTACTATTTGTTACCGCTGCAACCATTAGAACACAACCAGATCGCCCTCCCGACCCATTGCAAATTGGAGCCGACACAGACGATGAGTTTGAAGCCCATGAGTAACCATATCACCCTCCTGGAAGGAACACCAAAGATAAACGGGCAACATCCTCTAAAAAGTCCGACTACATTCAAACTTTGGATAATATATCAGAGAGGATGAACACGTTTAATGACTTAACTAAGATAAAGATCCAACAAATGAATGCAAGACAAAAAGCTATGGATACGAAACTGTATTTTATGAACATTGACCATTTGACGGGGGAGGGAACGTAAATAGTACAAGAAGATAAAACAAGAAATTAAGAAAAAAAGTATGACATATAATAATTTTAGTATTATTATGTTTTTATTATAGTTTTGTAATGGTTAAAAAATTAGTATTATTATGATTTTTTATATAAATATAGAAAATTAATGATTAACTATTTCAAAAACTTGTGACACTCACTAACAACTACACATCTTAGCGAATGTAAACAGGGCCGGCTGGGATAGTGGTGCAGGTTGGGACGCCGCATCGGGGCATGTGTTACGAGTGGAGCATAATTTTTTTAAAATTTTTATATATATATTACAAAAAAATTAAATAACTTATAAAATCTGAAAATTTTATAAAATTTAGGTGCAAAATTTTTTTTTAAGTATCTTGGTATGTAACTAGATACTTTTATATAGTAATTTTATTTTCTTTATTATTTTAATTACAATTATCGCCGTATTATTGAATTTTTTTATGTACATGCATATTGAAGAGGGAATGGGGACATTTTTATTATGTTGAGCCGGATACTTAATTTCTCATAAACGACCCTGAATATAAATGTGACCAAAGTCACTATTCATGTAACGTTTACGTGAGAACACTTTTTACACACGCTTGCCGAAACTAGTAATAAGCATACGCGTGATTTTTATCTACCATTACCGTATAAATATGACAAATCCAAGATAAGTTTAGCAGAAAAACACAATCGCTTTCAAATCATTTCATGCCCCCACTCCCACCCACAGAATTAAAAGAGAGATACTAAACGATAAACAAGAGACGGGGGCCCTTTTCAATCGTTAGCCCCCACCACCAGACTACATCTCTTTCATTTGCCATCCCACCGCTTATATGGCCCTGACGTCATTACCTCTTCCCAATCCACCGGAAAACATGGCCAAGCTTATAGTCGAAGTCATCAATGCCTCCGACCTCATGCCAAAAGACGGTCAAGGCTCCGCCAACCCTTTTGTTGAGGTCCATTTTGACGACCAGCGTCAACGTACCCAAACCAAAACCCGAGATCTCAACCCGGCTTGGAACGAAACTCTCGTTTTCAACGTTCAAGAACCCAAAATCCTCCAGTTTTCCACCATTGATGTTACTGTTTACAATGACCGGAATCCCGACCACCACAAAAACTTCCTCGGCCGTGTTCGGATATCCGGCTCCTCCGTCCACTTGTCGGAGACCGAAGCTTCTGTTCAGAGATACCCATTGGATAAGCGTGGGTTGTTTTCCCATATCCGCGGAGATATCTCCCTTAAAATCCACGCCGTTCATGGTCACTATTTTTCAAATCCATCCACCCCGCCACCACAACCGCCGCCGCAACATGTTAATCATGAAAGTGCTAAACAAGTACCCGGGTACAAGGCGCATACCGACCAAAGGAAGAAACATAAAGAGAAAGAGAAAGAAGTCAGAACTTTTTTCTCCGTCGGCAGAAGTGGTCCCGGACCCGGTCCAACACCAGTGGCGGTAGAAAGCAAAACCAGTTTCATGAGAGCTGGACCGGCGGCCAACATGATGCATATGCAATTCCCGGGCCAAAAACCACCGCCCAATTTCGGATTAGTAGAGACACGGCCGCCACTGGCAGCGCGTATGGGTTACCGTGGAGCAGACAAAACAGCGACAACTTACGATCTAGTAGAGAAGATGCATTTTTTGTACGTCAACGTCGTGAAAGCCAGAGACCTTCCGGCTATGGACATCACCGGCAGCCTGGATCCGTACGTGGAAGTGAAGCTCGGAAACTACAAAGGAGTAAGCAGACACCATGAAAAGAATCAGTCCCCTGTTTGGAACCAAGTATTTGCATTCTCCAAAGACCGATTGCAATCGACCGTACTCGAATTAGTGGTTAAAGATAAGGATTTATTAACAAAAGACGACTTCGTCGGAAAAATTAGGTTCGATATCGTGGACGTGCCGACCCGGGTTCCGCCGGACAGTCCATTGGCTCCTCAATGGTACAGATTGGAAGATAAAAACGGTGTTAAAGTAAGAGGAGAAATTATGGTCGCCGTCTGGATGGGGACTCAGGCCGATGAAGCGTTTCCGGGAGCATGGCATTCGGATGCTCATGGCATCAGTCATAATAACCTAGCTAATACGAGATCCAATGTGTATTTCTCACCAAAGTTGTACTATTTGAGAATTCATGTCATACAAGCTCAAGATCTTATCCCGGCTGATCGCACTCGGCTTCCCGAGTTTTATGTCAAAATAAACTTGGGGAATCAGTTACGATGCACCGGAATCTCGCAATCGCGTAGCTTGAGCCCATCTTGGAAGGAGGAGTTGATGTTTGTTGCATCTGAGCCGTTCGATGAGTTTGTTGTAATTAGTATCGAGGATAGGCTAGGACCGGGGAAGGATGTTTGTGTAGGAAAGACGTTTGTCCCATTGAGAAGAATTCCTCAGAGAATTGACTCCACGAAGCTTGTAGAAGCTTCGTGGATTGATCTGGGGAAACCTTCTCACTGGGAGGAAGAAGGGGAGAAGAAGAAAGAGATAAAGTTTTCAAGCAAGATTCATCTTATGTTATGTTTGGATAGTGGTTATCATGTTCTTGATGAGGCCACACATTTCAGTAGCGATTTGCAGGCATCTTCGAAACATTTACGGAAACAAAGTATTGGGATTCTTGAACTCGGGATTTTAAGCGCTCAGAATCTGCTCCCGATGAAGATACGGGAAGGTAGATTGAGCGATGCCTATTGTGTCGCGAAATACGGAAACAAATGGGTTCGGACGAGGACGCTTTTAAACACGCTTACGCCTCGTTGGAACGAGCAGTACACTTGGGAAGTGTACGACCCGTGTACTGTCATCACCGTGGGCGTTTTCGACAATTGCCATATAAACGAGAAGGACGAATCGAGAGACCAGAGGATCGGGAAAGTGCGGATCCGCTTATCGACATTGGAAACCAATCGGATCTACACGCATTACTACCCGTTATTGGTTTTACAACCTTCGGGTTTAAAGAAACATGGCGAACTCCACTTAGCCATACGGTTCACATGTCTCGCATGGGTCAACATGGTCGCTCAATACGGTCGACCTCTACTCCCTAAAATGCACTATGTCCAACCTATATCTGTGAAACACATCGACTGGCTCCGCCATCAGGCGATCCAGATCGTAGGGACGCGGCTATCAAGAGCCGAGCCCCCACTCAAACGAGAGAATGTTGCGTACATGCTTGATGTGGATTACCATATGTGGAGCTTGCGGAGGAGCAAAGCGAATTTCTTCCGGATTATGTCGCTTTTATCCGGTGTCACGGCGGTTTTCCGGTGGCTAGATGGGATTTGCATGTGGAGAAATCCGGTGACCACAATTCTAGTCCATGTATTGTTATTTATTCTAGTCTGCTACCCGGAGCTCATACTGCCTACAGTTTTTCTTTACCTTTTTGTGATTGGGTTGTGGAACTACAGATTCAGACCTCGAAACCCGCTTCATATGGATGCTCGTATATCTCAGGCGGAAATGGCGCACCCGGATGAATTGGACGAGGAATTTGACAGTTTTCCGACTTCCCGGCCGACTGAAATTGTGAGAATGAGGTATGACAGAATGAGGAGTGTGGCAGGGAGGGTGCAGACGGTGGTGGGGGATTTGGCGTCGCAGGGGGAGAGAGCGATGGCGTTGCTTAGCTGGCGAGACTCCAGGGCGACGTCGATATTTATAATGATTGCGTTGGTGTGGGCGGTGTTTCTGTACGTGACTCCGTTTCAGGTGGTGGTGGTTCTTTTTGGGGTTTATTGGCTCCGACATCCGAGGTTTAGGAACAGGATGCCGTCTGTACCTGTTAATTTCTTCAAGAGATTGCCTTCCAAATCGGAGATGCTTCTTTGATTATCCAATCATTCTTTTCGATTCCGTCGTGTGTACCAACTTCATCTCCTGGAGTTGAGGAATTCTGTTTTGTATTTATGTCATTCTGTTTTTCTAGTCAGATGGACAGATGAGATAAAGGGATTATAATATTTAAAATAATTTAAAGGAATAAAATAAAAATAACTAGCAATTTATACTAGAAAAAAAAACATTTAGAACATATAAATTACCAAGATAAATGGTTATTATTCAAGAATTCATTCAAGAAGTACGAGTACCATCGTGTGAAAAATCCGTCGGTAAATACCAATACCGACGGAAACCCGTATTAGCAGCGACTTCCAAAATATGTACTCTGATTTTGTCTATCCAAAATATTGTCGTGTGTAATCTGATTTTCGACAGAAACCCAGTTTGCCTATCCAAAATATTGTCGTGTGTAATCTGATTTTCGATAGATTATCGGTAGATTTTGTCGGTGGATATATTAGCAACGGCATTACCAACGGATATTAATATTTAATTACGATGGAATTACTGGCGGATTTTATCTTTTTTTATTGACAGAAAATAGTTTTATCTATAGTGTATATAATACATTTGAGGAAGACAATTTAGTAATTTTATCATTTTAAAAAAAATTACTTATACATATTTTATTGCAAATGGTACAACTCTATGATGCTTTAAAAAAACTGAATGAAAAGTTATTGAAATAGGAACTGCCCACTCCTACTCTGATGTCCTTTCCTTTGATACGCAACTCATTTATTTCAACTCTACCCTCAACATACAAATCACCGCCACACCATTTCTCCACACCGCCGACCACCACCCTTCCCCTTTACAGGTACGCCACCCTCCATCTCAACTGCCGCACTCCAACAAGGCACCGTCGCCGGCATTGCCCTCGCCACCACATCTCCACTGCCGAAAACGTTCGAGTATATGGTTCGTAACTTCTCTTCGCGGTATGCGTACGTGTCACGAACGACGATCCCGATCACCCCCAAAACGTTGATTGATCTAGGTAAGGATTAGCGTTGATTTGTTGAATTATTATTAGGTTTTGTTTGATTACATCTGGATCGGCAGATCGTTTTATTTAAGATATTTAACCTTCAACTCTTTCTGGATTCTACTATCGATTACTTAAAAATCTGCAAATTGTATGATCTAATTTATTTTAATTTTGTCTAGATTTGTTTGTTGTTTTATGATGCCTGCAATTTTTATCAATTTCTACTGTTTACATGTTGATTACTTTTGTCATTGTGGAAATAACATTGAAGTCAACAAAGAGTAAAACATGGATTCTGAAGTGGGAAGTCCTGCAAATTAAGGTGAGTTTATACAATTTTGCCAAACTTAAGATTTTATTAATCTTTAATGTTTAAAGTATATTATGTGATATAAGTATGGCATAATATGGTTATTTGGCTTTGTTTGGTTAAAATGTGTTTATTAAATTTGATATGCACATATATGCGGTTCTTGGGTGAATGCATAATTGTGAGATGGTGGCTAAAACCTCCAATTTGATATTAAGAAACATGTTTTGCCGCCCTTAACTAAAATAGCTTCACTAACTGTAAAATTTGGGATTCATAAATAAATATGCATGATGAACATCAAAGTCAAACATAGAAGAAAACAAGATTAGATATAAACAAATCACATAAGTTGAAACGAAAAAAAAAACTTTATTAGACATGCAATAAGTTGCATTTTCATGCCTTTAGATAAGATCTGCAACTCAAACGAATTACATTAAATTTGATGGTGCAATGCATATAAATTCAGGAATTGAGTTTATAGGGCACCTTTGATTTGTTGCCTCTAAATCTTTTTTTACCTTCTTTTGTTGTTATGATTTTTTTTATTGGTATTGAAGCGTTTAAGATTGATTTATTCTCAGATACTGCATATGGATTATTCTGAAACAAATTTGAACATGTGAGTTACAGAATCTACTTTTATTACCTGAAATGAAGGGAGATTGAGTTTTTTACAATTAACAAAATTTTATGTGATAATGAAATAGATTAACCAAAACAACTATGAATTTGTGTAATTTGGCTTCGTTAGTTTGGTGTTGCTCTCTGACTTCTAATTATAACTTGTATTGCTTTTTCTAGCGCCTTGTTTAATATCATTGTCGTCATTTTATAAAGACGTAACAATTTATTTAGTAAAAAGTTAATCTAATTCATTAAAAAATCAATGGAGTGCTGACTCATGTGTGGTCCATTTCTGCAGGTTGTGCTAGGAAAGATTTGTGAATGGCATGGAATCATGAGTATATTCTTTTGTTTAGACTTTAGACATACCACTATGAATTAGGTGTACATTTATTCAAGTGGTAGCACATTAGCACAGAGGTTGTTAGGGATTATTACATGTTGGCTTTTTTTCACCCTTGGTTGTTAGAAGCATGTTGTTCTTAAGTTAAATTCATTAGTATTGCATTTAAATTTTAAAGATATTCTCGAAATTTGGCCATTAAATACTCGTGATGTATTAAACATGCAAAAGCTTATAAGAATTGTTTTCTCAAAGCAGGGTATCAAGAGGTATGTGAGGGCCTGGCACTGATTTCAGCAGAAATAGTTACCCCTATAATGGGTGGTCTTGCTTTGGTCAGTTTTACGTTTAAATTCATTAAATTGCCATTTCCTTTTTATTCCTCAAGGCAGTGGCACTTTTTGTAAGTTCTTCATTCCTAATGGTAATGTGTGTTTTCATTGATGTTTATTTTTCTTCTTATTTGAGCCAGATACCAAGACATCGAAGCAATTCTTTTTGACAAGTTTTTCAATTATCTCAGGAATTATTGTCTTTGGTGGCCTTCCTGCACCAATTGTAAACTCATTTTTATTAACATGATTATTTCCTTTGAGTAATCACTTATATGCTTGTAACATGAAAACTCATTTTCGTGTCAGTTGGAGCTAAAACTAGGTGTGGGTGGTACATCATATAAAGATTTTATGAGCAATTTGCATTTGCCTTTGAAATTGAGGTGTAATTTATTAAAAAACAATAAATGTATGCGTTTATTTAAGCAAATATTTACACAAAATATTAATGTGTCGCCGTCGCAGCATCGTGCGGGTTTCCTATTAGAAACATTAAAAAAAACGAGTTTTCTGATAGGCTATGAAGGGGTGGTCTCACCTATATAAGGTTGCAATTTAAGCCCGTGTAATATGTAAAAGACGTTAATTTTTTTCGAGTTTAGCGCGCCGTAACACGCGCATGCATTTTACTAGTTTATTACAATACATAAAAGTTTGCTTGTGTAAGCACGCTAATAATGCATCAATGGGATGGCAATAACCGTGGCAGTGAACTGAGATCAAGTCGTCTCCATTTGGTACTTGTGAGGTACATGGGACATATTATATGTAGGAAGTGTATGATCAACCTAGGATATATGTATAATATATGTATAATATGGATCAACCTAGGATATATGTATAATATATGGTGAATGCTTGTTGGGTATATCCAGACTCCATCGCACGATCAGCAAATAGGTCGGCAATCCTGCATGTTAGTGATTATTTATGGGTTAGCCTATACGTACCCTCTACTCTTACTTGTCATACACCCCTCACTGGAAAAATAACTTTTAAACTTGTCATTTTACCCCTTTTGAAAAATCATTTTTTCTAAAACCGTTCTTTTAAGTATAAAAACACTTTCTATAAAATAAAATGTATACTCCTCCCCTCTCCTACTTGTCGTACCCCCTCCTACTTGTCGTACCCCCCTCATTTTACCCCCTTTGAATAATCATTATTTATAAAACCGTTTCTTTAATTTTAAAAACTTTCTATAAAATAAAAACGGGTTAGGTCTTACATATCCCCCTCCTACTTGTCGCACCCCCTGAAAAAATAACTTTTAAACTTGTCATATTACCGTATTCAAAAAATTATTATTTCTAAAACCGTTCTTTTAAGTTTAAAAACACTTTCTATAAAATAAAACGTATACCCCTCCCCCTCCTACTTGTCGTACCCCCCTCCCCATTTACCCCATACGAATAATCATTATTTATAAAACCGTTTGTTAAGTTTAAAATCACTTTTTATAAAATAAAAACGGGTTATCCTATACATACCCCCTTGAAAAAATAAGTTTTAACCAATAATGACTAATTAACAAAAAGACAAGTAAAAAAAACAAAAAATGTTTGAATTGTATTTATTTAAAAACTTAGACGGGGTGCAACAAGTAGATACAACAAGTAAAAATCAGTGAAATGAGATACGTATAGCACGACCCTTATTTATTCTATGTAGCTCTGGGTATTCATTATGATATGATTTATTTATTTCGAGTCTTTGTTACATTCAAAATACCGTCTTGATTTCTTCCATTACATCCTATTTACTATTGTTATATCATGAAAATGTTAGTTGCTACTCGGTTAAATGATTATTTAGTTACCAAATTACATTGTTACGTTGTTATCTTATAATATGATAATGGAAAACAATAATATAAAACATACTTGTTAAGTTAACCGATGATAGAGAAGACATCATGATCTCTGATCTGAATCGGGTTCCCGTTTAGGGTGTATGGTTAGTATGGCTAAGGTGAGTTTGTTAGAACTCACGGTTATTAGAGAGAGGGGAACGATTTCTTTAGTGGTGATGGAATTATCGATTAGTCTATTCCCTCTAATTTACTCTCTATTTATATGTATACCCAAGGGGAAACCCATTAATGACCCATTAAGAGTAATTAGGTTCATCAACTAATTACTAGTTATAGGTTATTAAATAAATAAATAATTACATTTGATCATTTAATAATTAGATAAATGATTATAAGAGCCACATATTAAAACCGTATCTTACATTCTCTCACTTAGCTAAATAATCATTTATTATGAGCAATAGTAAGTCTGCGCAGATTTAATACTTATTTTAGTTTTAAACCAAAATGTAGCAGAGAAATACAGTCATTGAATCAGTATCCAACGCTAAACCCCCGTTAATCATACTACAATCCCAATTTAAGACTTAAGTAAACTTAGGATCAAATTGACAAATAAGCCCTTTAACGATGATTTGTATAGTTACTGTCTATATGTCTTTAGGCATGCAAAACGTATTTAGAGATAAACAAATTCAAATAACTGAAGAAATTTTATTAATAAACGTAAGTAAGTACAATTATGCTACTAAATAAGGTCTTTAGAAAAGCCCATCTTTGAAACATGTTCTTCGAAAACTTTAGATGGGAGACCTTTAGTCATCAGATCCGCAAACATAACTTTAGTACTTATATACTCATTACAAAGATTATTTTCCTCAACTCGCTCACTTATGAACAAGTACTTTGTATCAAGATATAATACAGCTCCAGTCGAACTGTTACCGTTCAAGAAACTAACGGCATCTGAGTTATCACAATAAAGCTTCAATGGTCTAGAAATGGAATTAACTATTTTGAGTTCAGTGATCAGATTCTTTAGCAACATTTCATGACAGGTCACGTTATATACAACAATGTATTCTGCCATCATAGTGGATGTTGTGGTCAACTGTTGCTTATAACTCTTCCATGAGATAGGTCCGCCGGCTAACATAAAGATGTACCCCGAAGTGGATTTCTTGTCATCTTTTCACTAGCAAAGTCAAAATCAGAATAACCAACCACTTCTAAATTATCACTTCTTCTATAAGCCAGTTTATAGTCTTTCATCCCTTGCGGATATCGAAGTACTTTCTTAGCTGCTTTCCAATGATCAAGGCTAGGATTAGTCTGATAACGGCTTAGCAATCCAACAATATAAGCGATATCCAGACGAGTACAGACTTGAGCATACATAAGACTCCCAACTACTGATGCATAAGGTATCATTCTCATTTGCTCTTTCTCAACCTCTGTTTTCAGACATTGGAAAGAACCAAAAACATCTCCCTTAACTACTGGAGCTACAGAAGGAGAGCAATGTTGTAACATCCCAAAAATAAAACGACAGTTATAATAACGGAAAAAATGAACGAGGCATGGCGGGTCGGGTCGGATGGGTCAGCTGGCTATAAATAGCCTATGCCGCCCTTTTTCTCTCATTTGCAACTTTTAGAGAGAGAAACTGTAGAGAGAGAAAGTTGGCGGATCGACCCGAGACTTCAGCAAAGTGTTACTCCATAACTCGTGAGAAGAACCTCCGGATCAGAAACTCGATTCAGGTAACGATCCGACCTAAATCTGAGTTTTAGTTCGTTTTTAGGTTTTTCGGGTTTTGGGTGAAAAGGTAAGGTTTGAACGGATGAAACTGAAAGATAATCATGGATTTGAGTTCCTTAATGGAAAACGAACGTTTTGAATGCAACAGGTTCGGGATCTTGATATGATCAGACCCGAATGCGAAAGTTAGGGTTTTTCGCGAAGAACAGGTCGTGCGCACTTGCTAAGTGCGCACGGAACAGGACCTGCGCACTTGCTAAGTGCGCAGGAGGAGGGACCTGCGCACTTGCTAAGTGCGCAGGAGGAGGGACCTGCGCACTTGATAAGTGCGCAGGAGGAAAGTTGGTATGTTTAGAAGGTTAAACCGTTAGAGTCGAGATTTGGTCTGATGTGTATTTAACTAATCAATTCAGATCGGAAGTGACGTAGCGGGACCTTTGTTTAGGGCAACCCGGATTAGCTTATCAGGTGAGTTCTAGAAGCCCTCTTTTAAATGTTTTATATAATGTTTTCGGGCTGGTGTGCATACACATGAAATGATGTTTTATGAAATGATATGTTATGAAATTATGATTATGAAATGAAATGATTTGGAATGAACGGTTTATGGAAAGGAAGTTTTATGCATGGAATGTTTACGAACGAATGTCTAATAAGAAATGGTTTAAAGTAAAGGTAAAGGGTTTTGAAAACGAGTGAAAGGTTTTATGAAAGGGAAAGAAAAAGGGTAAAGGTTTTAAAGAAGTCATTACAAATCTAATCTGTCGAATGAATGGAATTGACGAATGAAGTCTGGGAATGAGATTTCCAGCCTTGTGGTAGATTATGGACAGTGAGCCATAGTTACCATAAGAACAACGGGGGCAGTGTCTTAGTGGCCTGCCAATGGTTTGATGTTGTACAACTGGTATGGAGTAACGACGGTTACTCAGGGGTTAACGTGACCCCACGTGAGGTTAAATTATGATCCGACGGTGTTATGGCTGAGAGCCATAGCCGTCGATGGAAGTTGTCGGTTTATGGCTGAGAGCCATAGCCTTCATTGGAGGTTGCCGGTCTATGGCTGAGAGCCATAGGGGGGCAACTGAATGGGTATTGTCGGTCCTCGTGCAGTTAGCCTTGGGGGCAATACCAAAAAGGGAATTGACGGAATGTTGTGGCAACGACGGTGATACGTAACGGTTGACCACGACATGCAGGGTTCCTTCGGGGACACAGAGACGCGTAACGATACAGATTTTAGATAGTAATGTATGACTTAAATGAATGTTAAATGTTTTAAACAAATGATCCGTTCAATGTGTTTAAATGTGTGAAGGTTTATGAATGAAAGGCCCTGTTTTCTTATATGTGATGTTAAACCCTACTGAATGTTTTGAATGATGAACCATTTCTTAAATCGAACGAAAACTAGAACTCACCAGCGTAGCTGACTTTTTAGTGTGCACATTCAGGTTAAGGCATGTTATGAGGATGGACGGTGATGCTTGGCTAGCGAGAGGAGTTACCCGACTGACTACGAAGACTGGCATCCCGTTATGTTTAGTTATGATGTATTTATGTATTAAACAATGTTTACGCTTCCGCATGTATGAACAATGATGACGTTATTTGATATTCATGTCTAAGAACTGTTTGTGAATGAGTAAATCCAACAAGTGAAGCCTCCCGGGTTTGGGGCCTTACAAGTTGGTATCAGAGCAATAGTTTGAGAGATTCGGACACTCCCAGTGTCTGAACTTAAACTGTGAATGGGACCGAAAGCGGATGCCAGTACGGGTAACTCGAGCCACAACATCAGGTATGAAAAGTAGAGTATGTGTATGTAGTTTGCCTTAGAAAGGGTTAGGAAAGGACTTGTGTTCTGATGAAATCACAAAGGTGGTCAAATAGAAATCGAAAGGTAGTGTAATGGTTAATTACAGATGGCCAGTGTATATTAACATCTTACAGTACTTATTGAATTTTATTTGTTAACTATCGTGATAACATTGGATTCCTTGTCTTATAGAACGAAATGGCTAGGAGAGGGAACGGAAGGCGTGGTGGGGGCCGTACCGGTGGTCGTACCGGCGGTCGAAATGGTGGGCGTGGCAGGATCCCTGCACGCCAAGAGTATAGTGAAGAAGGAAGTGTTCACACTGAACCGACGGTTAGTGTGCATGAAACTGAGCAGACACTGGTTGAAGAACAACCTTTCACTTTTGAACCAGAAGTGAGAGCAGCTATAGCTCGAGAGTTCACAGAATTGATGAAGACTTCTCTGCCAGGTCTGTTGGCAGATGCATTGAAGCAGGTTAATGGGGTGGGTGGATCTAGTGCGGCAATTGGTGCTCAGAACAATGAGACCGACAACGCACCGCCTGCTCGTGGATGCGACTACAAGTCGTTTAAAGCATGTGACCCACCAGTCCTGACTGGAAAGAAAGACGCGGTAGCTACGTTTGACTGGATAATCCGTATGGAGGCTGCCATCCGCCTTAGCGAATGCCTGGCGGATCAAGTGGTGAAATTTGCTGCCAACTCCTTGAGAGAAGAAGCATCCCATTGGTGGGAAGGTGTGCGTCAGGCAAAAGGGAGCGAGGTTGTGGATGCGATGATGTGGGCTGACTTGAAAACTTTGGTGATCAAGAATTTCTGCCCGAGGAACGAGATTGAGAAGGTAGAGAGGGAATTTATGGGTTTGAAGGGCGGGAGCATGACGCACCGGCAATACACAACCCGATTCAATGAACTGGCACGTCTGGTGCCACATCTTGTCACTACTGAAGAGAGAAAGATTGCCTGCTATATTCAAGGGTTGCCGGACCAGGTCCGCACCTATGTTAAGGCAAACGCCCCTACTACCTATGATTCGGCAGTAGAGCTAAGTGGCGTGGTATTTGACGATCTGGCACTAAATGTTGTTGCCGTTGAAGAGCAAAAGAAGAGACCGAGCTTCTCAAACAAGCGAACTGGGGGAAAGATGTTTGGGGCTCGTGATAAGAGGGCTCGGGTGGATGAGCCGACCGTTTGTAAGAAATGTGGGGTAAGACATGTAGGTGAATGTAGACTGGGATCTAACTTGTGTTTCAAATGTGGCAAGACCGGGCACTACGCCCGTGAGTGCACACAACACTACAAGTGCTACAACTGTGGGGATGTCGGTCATCTGAGTAAGGACTGCCCGAAGCCCAGGATGGGGGAGACCGGGAAGGGAAAGGGCCCGGAGATGAAGGGAGAGGGATCTCGTGCGAAGAAGCGAGCGTACGCACTGACGCAGGATCAGGCTAGGAAGGATCCCGATGTGGCGTCAGGTACGTTCATCCTTGACAACACTTTTGTTTCTGTGTTATTTGATTCGGGTGCCAGTAAGAGTCTTATATCTGCGACTTTCTGTAAATGAGTGAAGTACACTGTCAGTAAGCTAGAAAGGGCCTTTAGCGTAGAAACCGCTAAGGGTAGGACTGCGAGAGTGACCGATGTAGTTGACAACTCCACAATAAAAATAGAAGGACATAGGTTCCCTGTCAGATTTTTTGTTATGGTTTTGGGTGGGTTCGATGTCGTGTTAGGTATGGATTGGCTAACTGCCAATGAAGCACAAATTATATGCAAACGAAAGATAATCCGACTCAAGGCTCCGGACGGTAGCAAAGTCGAGGTTCTTGGAGATCGTGACGCCCCGATGCCAAACGTCATCTCGATGATTAAGGCAGCAGATTACTTGAGGCGCGGATGAGAGGCTTATCTAGTGTACGTAATTGACGAGTGTAAGGAAGTGAAGGAGCTAGACGATGTACCCGTGGTACGCGAGTACCCGGAGGTGTTTCCAGAGGATTTGCCTGGGATACCACCCGACAGAGAGATTGAATTTCGAATCGACTTAGTACCAGATGCCCATCCCGTGGCTAAGGCTCCATATCGACTAGCACCAGTGGAGATGAAAGAATTAATGGCACAACTAGACGAGTTACTTGAGAAAGGATTTATCCAACCGAGCATCTTGCCGTGGGGTGCTCCGGTGTTGTTTGTGAAGAAGAAAGACGGTTCGATGAGAATGTGTATTGATTATCACGAGTTGAACAAACGTATGGTGAAGAACAAGTACCCTTTACCAAGGATCGACGACCTGTTCGATCATTTACAGGGCGCAAGTTGGTTCTCAAAAATCGACCTTAGATCCGGGTACCATCAGTTGAAGGTGAGGGAAGAAGACATACCGAAAACTGCATTTCGCACGCGTTATGGACATTTCGAGTTTCGCGTAATGTCTTTCGGATTGACGAACGCCCCCGCAGCGTTCATGGATTTGATGAATAGAGTGTGTCGACCAATGCTGGATCGATCGGTAATAGTATTCATCGATGATATCCTCATCTACTCCAAGAATGAGGGTGATCACGCGTGTCACTTGAAGGAGGTATTGGAAGCTCTGAAGAAGGAAAAGTTGTATGCTAAGTTCTCCAAATGCGCGTTCTGGCTTAGGGAAGTCCAATTCCTAGGTCACGTCATTAACCCGAACGGAATTATGGTTGACCCAGCAAAGATAGTGACGGTAAAGGAATGGAATATTCCTAAGACGCCAACTGAAATCCGCAGTTTCTTGGGATTGGCAGGCTACTATCGGTGATTCATCCAGGATTTCTCGAAAATAGCTTCGCCGTTGACAAAGTTGACTCGGAAAGAGGTTAAGTATGAATGGGGTTCGACCCAAGATGAGGCGTTTAAGGAATTGAAGAAGAGGCTAACCCAAGCTCCAGTCTTGGCCCTTCCCGAGGGCAATGAAGACTTAGTGGTATACTCTGACGCTTCGGGTCAGGGATTGGGATGCGTGTTGATGCAATGCGGAAGAGTGATCGTGTATGCGTCACGGCAGTTGAAGATTCACGAAGCTAATTATCCAACCCACGATTTGGAACTTGCTGCTGTCGTATTCGCATTGAAAATATGGAGGCACTACCTGTACGGGGTGAAGTTTACTATTTACTCCGACCACAAAAGTTTGAAATACTTCTTCGAACAAAAGGAACTTAATATGAGGCAGAGGCGATGGTTGGAACTGTTGAAAGACTATGACTGTGAAATAATATACCATCCTGGAAAGGCAAACGTGGTGGCTGACGCTCTAAGCCGAAAGGATGTGCCTACTCCTATTAGAGTGAAAGCTTGCCAGTTAGTGGTAACATCAGATGCGATGAGGGAAATTGAAAAGGCTCAAGATGAGGCACTTAAGAAGGAAAACATAAAGAAGGAAAGGATGGTTGGCCAACAGGACAAGTTGGAATATAACACCCTTGGTGTTAGGACACGTTTTGGACGGGTATGGATACCTATGGGTGGCGAGCTTAGAACCAAGATCTTGGATGAGGCTCATAAGTCTCGTTACTCTATCCATCCCGGTACCAATAAAATGTATCAAGATCTGAGGAAGGAATACTGGTGGCCTGGAATGAAACGTGATGTGACGAAGTATGTAAGCAAGTGCTTGACTTGCTCGCAAGTAAAGGCCGAGCACCAGAAACCATATGGAAAGATTCAACCACTTGATATACCGGAATGGAAGTGGGAACACATTTCCATGGACTTCATAACTAAGCTACCTCGCACAGCTAAAGGTCATGACACCATTTGGGTAATTGTGGACCGTTTAACGAAGAGTGCTCATTTCCTACCTATTCGCGAGATGTTCTCGTCGGAAAGGTTAGCGGAAGTATTTATTAACGAAGTAGTAGCACGGCATGGGATGCCTTTGATGATTGTATCTGACCGGGACACACGATTCACATCGAGGTTCTGGAAAAGATTTCACGAGGCGATGGGCACGAGGCTTAATATCAGCACAGCATACCACCCGCAAACGGATGGTCAGTCCGAAAGGACCATTCAGACATTGGAGGATATGCTCCGTGCTTGTATTATCGACTTCGGTGGCAGTTGGGACAGCCATCTGCCGTTAGCTGAATTCTCCTACAACAATAGTCATCTCACGACGATAGGCATGCCGCCTTACGAAATGTTGTATGGGAGAAGATGTAGGACCCCGGTTTGTTGGGGTGAGATTGGACAGAAGGAATTACGAAATCTCGAAGTCGTAAGAGAGACGTCGGAAAGGTTTGATCAGATCAAAGCGCGAATGAAGGCCGCACAAGATCGTCAGAAATCCTATGCGGATAAACGACGAAGGCCTATTGAGTTTGATATTGGTGACAGAGTAATGCTGAAAGTGTCACCATGGAAGGGAATCATACGATTCATAAAGAGAGGAAAGTTAAGTCTGAGGTTTGTCGGACCATTCAAGATAATGGCACGGGTTGGGGAAGTCGCTTATCGGTTGGAGTTGCCTGATGAGTTAAGTGGGATTCATCCTACTTTCCATGTATCACACTTGCGAATGTGTTTGGCGGATGAATCGGCTCACGTACCACTTACTGACATCGAGGTTGACAACAGCCTTAATTACATCGAAGAACCCGTGGCCATCCTTGATCGGAAGGAGAAACGTTTACGTAATAAAGTTATCCAATTGGTTAAAGTCCAATGGAAGCATCGAAAGGGATCGGAAGCCACTTGGGAAACGGAGAAGGAAATGAGGGAGTCGTACCCTCATCTATTTGACTTATGATAGGTTTCGAGGACGAAACCTATTGTAAGGGGGGTAGACTTGTAACATCCCAAAAATAAAACGACAGCTATAATAAAAGAAAAAACGAACGAGGCATGGCGGGTCGGGTCGGATGGGTCAGCTGGCTATAAATAGCCTATGCCACCCTTTTTCTCTCATTTGCAACTTTTAGAGAGAGAAACCGTAGAGAGAGAAAGTTGGCGGATCAACCCGAGACTTCAGCAAAGTGTTACTCCATAACTCGTGAGAAGAACCTCCGGATCAGAAACTCGATTCAGGTAACGATCCGACCTAAACCTGAGTTTTAGTTCGTTTTTGGGTTTTTCGGGTTTTGGGTGAAAAGGTAAGGTTTGAACGGATGAAACTGAAAGATAATCATGGATTTGAGTTCCTTAATGGAAAACGAATGTTTTGAATGCAACAGGTTCGGGATCTTGACATGATCAGACCCGAATGCGAAAGTTAGGGTTTTTCGCGAAAAACAGGTCGTGCGCACTAGGACCTGCGCACTTGCTAAGTGCGCAGGAGGAGGGACCTGCGCACTTGCTAAGTGCGCAGGAGGAGGGACCTGTGCACTTGATAAGTGCGCAGGAGGAGGGACCTGCGCACTTGATAAGTGCGTAGGCATCAGGCTGATTTGGTAAAGTTGGTATGTTTAGAAGGTTAAACCGTTAGAGTCGGGATTTGGTCTGATGTGTATTTAACTAATCAATTCAGATCGGAAGTGACGTAGCGGGACCTTTGTTTAGGGCAACCCGGATTAGCTTATCAGGTGAGTTCTAGAAGCCCTCTTTTAAATGTTTTATATAATGTTTTCGGGCTGGTGTGTATACACATGAAATGATGTTTTATGAAATGATATGTTATGAAATTATGATTATGAAATGAAATGATTTGGAATGAACGGTTTATGGAAAGGAAGTTTTATGCATGGAATGTTTACGAACGAATGTCTAATAAGAAATGGTTTAAAGTAAAGGTAAAGGGTTTTGAAAACGAGTGAAAGGTTTTATGAAAGGGAAAGAAAAAGGGCAAAGGTTTTAAAGAAGTCATTACAAATCTAATCTGTCGAATGAATGGAATTGACGAATGAAGTCTGGGAATGAGATTTCCAGCCTTGTGGTAGATTATGGACAGCGAGCCATAGTTACCATAAGAACAACGGGGGCAGTGTCTTAGTGGCCTGCCAATGGTTTGATGTTGTACAACTGGTATGGAGTAACGACGGTTACTCAGGGGTTAACGTGACCCCACGTGAGGTTAAATTATGATCCCACGGTGTTATGGCTGAGAGCCATAGCCGTCGACGGAAGTTGTCGGTTTATGGCTGAGATCCATACCCTTCAATGGAGGTTGCCGGTCTATGGCTGAGAGCCCGGGGCAACTGAATGGGTATTGTCGGTCCTTGTGCAGTTAGCCTTGGGGGCAATACCAAAAAGGGAATTGACGGAATGTTGTGGCAACGACGGTGATACGTAACGGTTGACCACGACATGCAGGGTTCCTTCGGGGACACAGAGACGCGTAACGATACAGATTTTAGATAGTAATGTATGACTTAAATGAATGTTAAATGTTTTAAACAAATGATCCGTTCAATGTGTTTAAATGTGTGAAGGTTTATGAATGAAAGGCCCTGTTTTCTTATATGTGATGTTAAACCCTACTGAATGTTTTGAATGATGAACCATTTCTTAAATCGAACGAAAACTAGAACTCACCAGCGTAGCTGACTTTTTAGTGTGCACATTCAGGTTAAGGCATGTTATGAGGATGGACGGTGATGCTTGGCTAGCGAGAGGAGTTACCCGACTGACTACGAAGACTGGCATCCCGTTATGTTTAGTTATGATGTATTTATGTATTAAACAATGTTTACGCTTCCGCATGTATGAACAATGATGACGTTATTTGATATTCATGTCTAAGAACTGTTTGTGAATGAGTAAATCCAACAAGTGAGGCCTCCCGGGTTTGAGGCCTTACAAATGTTACACGTTGTAACGTGTGAGGACCCGTTCAATGTAGGCTTTCTGAGATAATCCCAAAATGCCCTTAGATCTATCTCGATGTATTTCAATGCCTATAACATAAAAAGCCTCTCCGATATCCTTCATGTTGAAGTTATGCGAGAGTAAACGCTTCGACTCATTCAACATATCTAAACTATTACTTGCCAATAGAATATCATCTACGTAAAGGACAAGTATAGTAAATTTGCTCCCACTCATCTTGAGGCAGGTGCATTGATCCACTTAATTCTTAAGGAAACCTTGTTTCTTCATGACTTCATCAAACTTTAGGTACCATTGACGTGATGCGTGGTTCAACCCGTATATAGATTTCTTTAATTATAGAGTAAATGTTCTTGACCTTCAGACTGTTTCATGACCACATCTTCATTCAAGTCACCATTGAGGAAAGCGGTTTTGACGTCCATCTAATGTAGCTCTAAGTCAAAGTGAGCTACGAGGGCCATCACGATACTTAATGAATCCTTTCGAGAAACAAGAGAAAAGGTCTTTTGATAGTCGATTCCTTCTTTCTGAGTGAAACCCTTTGCAACCAATCTTGCTTTATATCGTCCAATGAGAAAAGGTCTTTCGGTGCCTCTGGGTCCACAGGTTCAGGGTCAGTTGGGGAGGCTTCAGTCGAGGCTTCTACATTACTAGCCTGCTCGACTGAACCTGTGTCAAGCGGAGCGGCGAAAGATGGAAATTCAAAGATCTCTCCATCTTCTAGCTCGTACTCTCCTTCCTCGTCACCCTTGGGAATCTCTATCACCACGTCTTCATCATCATCATTCCAGTCATCACCAGAGTCGATCTCTCCTTCTTCCAGATTAAGGAGAGCATCGATCTGTGCTTCCTTGGAATAGTCGGGCTCAAGATAAAGGATCTCATCATCAGATAAGTCCTTGAGCACATCGGCTGCTGACTTCCCTTTTAGAAGCAAAAATCACTCAAAAACTGATTTTTGTTGTGTATTTGAGTGTTTTGAGCATCAAAGGTTGGTTAGGAACAAGTTTCTGACCCTTTGGCTCATTTGCATTGATCATCAGACGAATTTTTACCATCTCCGGTGAGTTTCAGGAGACCAAAAAAGTTTGGTGAAAGTTGCTGAAAAGGTATCCTGCGTACTTACCATTTCTGGCAAAAAGTACAGTTTTGTGCGTACTTACTAAATACGCAAGACTTATCTCCTGCGTACTTATAAGTGCGCAAGACTAAACTTGTGCGAACTTAAGTTATATCCTGCGTACTTACATTTACTCCTGCGTACTTACAAGTACGCAAGAGGAAATCTAAATACGCAAGACTATTTCTCAAGTGCGCAAGGCCAAAACCAAGTGCGCAACTGTGTCTGACTTTTCTGAATAAAATTGAACTATGTATAAACTTAAAATATTTTTGATCTTTTCTCATAGAAATATACAAGTATTCACACAAACTATTTTTGATCAAAGACACGAGCAGAGGATCATATCAGGCTATCTTTTAGCAAAAACGATACAAAATAAACAACTCAATAAACAATAAAGAATATGGGATCATGTCATGGATTACTCTTTATTCTTACGTAATAAGCACATAAACAAGTAATTCAAGTTGACAATATTATAAGATTTGAAACTATATGCATCTTTGTATCACATTCTTGTGTATTAAGGTATTAATTATAAGATATACAACGTGTACCCCGCTGATATGCTATTCTAACTTGCACTATCTCCAGGCAACTAAGATTTTCCCTATGATTTTCTAAATTGTCAGAATGAAGCTACATCTATTAGTACAGGAAAAATCAAGCAGGATCCATAAGGATTATCAGGAATCATAAGATTCAGAATCGAGTGATTCAGTTGTCTTGGTTTCATTTGATTTTCTTCATTGAATATTAGAATGATGATTCAGGATAATATATATGGTGATTGAATAAGGTAAGGGGATCTAACTTTTATCTGGATTTGATTTCTATGAATCATACATGCTCCACGGTTAATGCAGAGACATGTCTTGATTCAATCTCTCCTTGCATACTTGTGAGTATGGGCAGTGAGATGAACAGCATTAATTGTGCTAACGACATAACCCAAAACTGATCTCAAAAGAAAATTATTGCCAAAATCTAACATCCTTTATCTGATAATGATCTTTTCTATTCTTTTACACACACACACTTGCAAACATGGGTTCAAATCACAGTTGTAATTTAGATTTAGTTTCCACACTACTAGTGATTCAAAGACGCATACAGCCTACTGACAATTCAAATTACTTGTAAATAAACAGATTAAAAACATTATAAATTAAACAATTAAGTAAACATGACGCAATCATTTCCCATATGAGCAGTCTATGACGTTTAGATCATTTCAGATGTACTATCATTTCCTCTTTTCTCAAGTTAACTTTGAAATTTTCTCCATTTTCTATTTTGTATCGTTTTTGCTAAAAGAAAAAGAGAAAGAGAAGGAGAAGGAGAAAGAGAAAGAGAAAGAAAAGAAATCCACTGGTGCTGAGCCTTGTCATCCAGTCGACTTGACTAAGGATGACGATAAAGACAAGGATCCTGAAGCCGGTCCTAGTGGAGGTGAGCACCAAGCTTTGGCAATTGTGCCCATCTCTGCTATTCCAATGGCTGAGGGGGAGTCTACTCAGCAAGAGGGTGGTGATATATCTGGTGGTGGTGGTAATAAAGGGAAGTCAGCAGCCGATGTGCTCAAGGACTTATCTGATGATGAGATCCTTTATCTTGAGCCCGACTATTCCAAGGAAGCACAGATCGATGCTCTCCTTAATCTGGAAGAAGGAGAGATCGACTCTGGTGATGACTGGAATGATGATGATGAAGACGTGGTGATAGAGATTCCCAAGGGTGACGGGGAAGGAGAGTACAAGCTAGAAGATGGAGAGATCTTTGAATTTCCATCTTTCGACGCTCCGCTTGACACAGGTTCAGTCGAGCAGGCTAGTAATGTAGAAGTCTCGACTGAAGCCTCCCCAGCTGACCCTGAACCTGTGGACCCAGAGGCACCGAAAGATACAGACATGCCTTCTACCTCATCAAAGGGTCCAGCTCCTGTGTGGCAAAAGACGTCTATCATAGACAAGCACGAAGCAACAGGAATGATCTTAGCTGTAAAGTTCGAGGAGGACAAGCAGTTGTTCGCTATCAAAAGATCTGGGGGGGTTCAATACTTGAAACCCACCAGTGAAGCGTTCAGCTCCTTGCCCAAATACGACCTTGTGAACCTTGCAAACCGAGAGCTGCTGGGTCATTCCAATCATGCAATAGCGATGGGTTTGTGGGTGGTTCTGCAGCGTGAAGCAAGATCTGGGAACTTTGAAATGTTCAAGCCTCAGGTGCCCAAGAGAGTCAAGGATAAGCATGTTGTTCATCCTGTGACTAAGAAGCACTTAAAGAAATTGGTATACAAGCCAGTGCGATGTGAAACTAAGATTCCCCTGAGCAAGTTATCTCAGGATATTCTTGGTGACATGTGGTACTGGTACGTAGATCCAAAAACGGGCGAGGCTGTGATCATGGGAAAGGGACGTTCCGAAAGTGGGAACTTAGTGCCAAAAGAACTGATCAGAATATTTGACGAAGTCTGCTTCATCAACTTTTCTGTGAAAGATCTGGAGGTACTAGCTGATAGGTATTGTGTCCACAGGGACGAATGGACAAAGGTCCTTGCTTCTAAATATGACAAGGTGATTAAGTTCTGCCTTGAATACAAGAAGAAGATGGAAGCTAAGGATGGACGGCTATGAAGACTGAAGACGATGAAGATCCCGAGCTGTTGTCAAGGGGGAGTTTGTTGAAGCACTTTCCTGTGACAACACTCTGGATAGAGTCTTAGTTTGTGTTTTCATGTCTGTAATTGTCTTTGTAAGTAAGCGTCTTTATGTATTAGTTTATCGAGTTGTATTTACTTTTACATATTGAATGTTGCATTTCTTTCTAAGTGTTTTGCGCACTTACATGTGCGCAGGAGAAAGCTCTTGCGTACTTAGCAAGTACGCAAGAATACCTTTGCGTACTTGTTAAGTACGCAAGAGCAATTTGCCCTGCGCACTTGTTAAGTGCGCAGGAATCAGGTCAGGTATAAATAGGATAGGTTGACAGAAGTTAAGTACGCAGGCTTTAGTGCAAATACGCAAACTGTAATCTCAGTACTTCTCTATGTAACCTTCAAGTGTTTATAATAGACGAACGTTTATAGTGATTGTCTTGTCGGTTTACTTTGTGTTGTTACTTGACTCTCCGCCTAGTCACGGGTATTCCGCACCGGGTTCGACTAGTAGACCCACTTGCATGTGACGATCCGACACACCCGAGGGACCTACAAGTGGTATCAGAGCCTTTGCTCCTGATTTCGAGTGTTGTGAGTGAGTTTAGAGAGTTTTTACAAGCAAAAAGAGGTATTTTGTTGATTTTTGTGATAAAATAGGGGTAGCTCTTGAGCACTATTTTAGAAACAAAAATCACTCAAAAACTGATTTTTGTTGTGTATTTGAGTGTTTTGAGCATCAAAGGTTGGTTAGGAACAAGTTTCTGACCCTTTGGCTCATTTGCATTGATCATCAGATGAATTTTTACCATCTCCGGCGAGTTTCAGGTGACCGGAAAAGTTTGGTGAAAGTTGCTGAAAAGGCATCCTGCATACTTACCATTTCTGGCAAAAAGTACAGTTTTGTGCGTACTTACTAAATACGTAAGACTTATCTCCTGCGTACTTATAAGTGCGCAAGACTGAACTTGTGCGAACTTAAGTTATATCCTGCGTACTTACATTTACTCCTGCGTACTTACAAGTACGCAAGAGGAAATCTAAATACGCAAGACTATTTCTCAAGTGCGCAACTGTGTCTGACTTTTCTGAAATTTGACTAAGGGTTCACTATGTCGAATCTTCAGAATCTTGGAAACCTGCTGAATTATGATAATGAGATCGGTACACCACAGAAACCACCAAAGTTGCTGAACGTGAACGATTATTCTAATTGGAAAGCACGTTTCGAGCACTACATTTCTTATACCGACTCATCACTATGGATACCAATCCTTAAGGCATATAAGCATCCCACACACATCTATCTTGATGAAACCATGCCCAAACCTATCTCTAAGCTTTCTGACGAAGAAAAGAAAGCTTATGATCGTGAAAAGAAGGCACTTGGTTCGATCACTATGGCATTAACTCGGGAATTGTTCCACAGTTTCCGAGGGTATGACAATTCTAAGGATCTCTGGAAAGCTTTACAGAAGAGATTCGAAGGAAATAGTGACATCAAGAAGAGTAAGCGGGATCTTCTCAGGAAGCAGTATGAGTGCTTTAGATTTTTTGAGAACGAATCTTTAGATGACCTCATCTCTAGGTTCTATCATTTACAGACTGAGTTGAAGGCTTTTGAACTCAGGTATCCGGATGAAGAGATGGTGGAAAAGTTTTTGGATGCTTTACCACCCAAATTTGAGATGTACACAACCCTGATGAGGGAAAATCCTAAATTCTATGAGCTGACAGTTGAAGAGGCAATAGGAAAGGTTCAAGCTCATGACATGAACCTAAGAAGAAAGGAGAGCTGTGGAAGACCCCAGAAACAAGACCCTTCTATGTATCATGGGACGACTTCTACATCCAATTCATCGGGCTCTGGAATTGCCCTCTTCACTGGAAATCCTACTGAAGAAGATCACTCAACTGGGTGTGGTGGTCATGCTTGCTATGCTTCAGGATCAGGGTTGGGGTCTCATCATCAAAATACCTCAAGAAATCCTCCTGCTACGTCTTCAGCTAACAACTCAGCTATAGCCAGAATAGCTGAAGATCATGTAGCACTATTCTCATCTTGTATGCTTGCGTATGAAAATTTCATAGGTGGCAAGCTTACTGATCCAGAGACGATTGAAGAAGATTTTAATCAAGTGGATCCTGATGACATGGAGGACATGGATATTCATGGAATATGGCCATGCTATTGAGGAGAGCCAAGCGTTTCCTGAACAGAACAGGAAGAAAGTTTATTGGCGGGCATCCTAATGCCAAGGTCGGGTTTGACAAATCCAAGGCCAAATGCTACAAGTGTCTGAACTATGGACACTTTGCTCGTGAGTGTCAGAAAGACAGAGCACCTGCCTCTGGTTTTACCCGACCCAGCCAAGGAAACAGCCATGGCCACAACAATCCAAACCACCACATTCAAAGCCAAAGTGGAACGTCCAATGCACTGGTAGCACAACAGGACGACAGCTTTGACTAGGGTGTTCATCTTAAGGATGACATCTTCGCACAAAACCAGGTTGGTCTCATGGCTGAGATCATGGAGATGATGGAAGCAGAGAAAAGGGAAGCTTCTATGGCTGACCTAGAAGAATCTACAACTGCTGCTACAAAGGAGGTGAAGGAAGCTGAAGAAATGGAAGCTCCTGTAGCTGATGAAGAGGAATCGACCACTGCTGTTGCTCTCATGGCCATTGGAGAAGCAACAAGTTCATCGTCTGAGGTAGATTCTAACCCTTTCTTTGTTATTTCATGTTCTAAATGTCTAGGGCTAAAACTTGAAAATTCTAGGCTCCAAGACAAAATCGAACCCCTAAGTTTGGCAGCTCTAAACTATAAAGAAAATGAAAAACGTTTTAAAGATTCTATTGAAACGTTAAAAAAGGAAAAATCTGAATATTCTTTAAAAATAAGTGATCAACATCTTCACTTAGATGTTGCATACAAGGGGTTAGAAAAACGGAACAATGAAATCAACAAACTGCAAAATGAGATCCTGTAGTTAAAATGCACTAATGAGAAGTTGAAAAACTCTCGCTTTGTGGTGGAACACTACGAGTCTGTGGTGAGACAACTGAATGGGTTAGGTTTGGGTACTAATGCCATTCCTCCACCAGTGAGCGGGAAGTTTGTCAATAGCTTAATAGACATTGATCTCCCTTGTCTAGATGAGTCCTCTGATAAGGATGATTCCCCTAAAAAGGATGAATCCTCACGTAAGGCTAACTCCACATCTAGTGAGGAGTTTGTTACTGCTTCTGAAGACGGGTCGGTTAACTCTTGCCCTGAAGGAGTAGTATCTGAGGAGTTGTTGACTGAACAAAAGGTAAAGAAAAACGTTATCACTAATGGTGATAATTGCATTTTAACTGAACCCGATATCATTGAAACAAATGATAATCTAAAGGTAATGCTTTATGGGGGGTATAAAAGTCCTAACCAAGCTAAGAAAGAAGCTTTTTCAGCTCATTATGGGCTTGGGTATCAAGAAAATTTGGAAAAATATTATACTCCCAAAAACCAAACTGTTAAGGTTCAGACTAATGTTCATAAACCAACTCCTCCTTCTCATAATGCTGAGTTATCTAAGGCCAGATCTAATGAGCCTTACAAGAGAACTTATGTAGACAAGAGGAACTGTTTTCACTGTGGGTTGGTTGGTCACACTTTTGTGAACTGTCCTTCTAAGAACCAAGGGAAACGGCCTGTTGTTTTACAACCAGCCGTTATCCCCAGGTCGCTACCAGTGAAACCATCTCCCAAACATCCAAAGCAAAATGTGGTGAAACCACCAGTCAAACCGATGGTAAAGCCTAAGATCATATCTGAAGCTAAACCATCTGTTCCAAGAAAGGTAACGCAACCTGCTGTACCTCGTGTATCTACCTCTGGTAGTACACGTACCGGTGAGAAACCTGTGGCAAGACTCTCTAAGCCACAGAGGAGGAGACAGAACAAGAGGTTGAGAAAGCTTGAACAGCTGACTTCAGTTCAATCAGGTGAAGCTTCCACCAGTTCACTTGCTGTAGTTGAACCAAAGTCTCCTGTTCCGGTTAAGAAACAGAAGAGATCCTGGACCGCCAAATCCAAAACTTCTCAATCTCCTAGTTCTATTTCTTCTAAAGATTTATCAATTTTGAACAGTCATCATGACTGTGAGTTAAAGGAAGTAGTTTATTTTGAAAAGGATGGACGACCCAAGACCACAATGGCTTGGGTCTCCAAATCTAACTAATTCTTTTGTGACTCGTGCAGAGACGTCCGAAGGGTACTATCTCTAACCGCTGGTATGTAGATAGTGGATGTTCCAGGCACATGACAAGAAACATGGCATTGCTTCAAGATGTTAAACCATTCAGAGGCGGCTATGTGGCTTTTTCCAGAGAAAATGGCGGCAGCATCACGTGTCAAGGCGTGGTTTCGAACGGTTGTGTCAGCTTTGACAATGTCAACTTCTGCGAGCAGCTGAAGCATAACCTGTTGAGTGTCTCCCAAATGTGTGATAAGGTGTACTCGGTGATGTTTGACAGGTCAGAATGCCTGATTCTCAAACACGGTTTTGAAGTTCCGGAAGATTGGATCCTGATGAGAGCGTCAAGAACAAACGACACCTATCAGATCAATATGAGCGTGGCAACAACCACCTCATCAGTTCCTACCTGTTTGCTTTCTAAAGCGACAGAGCTCGACTCCATCTTGTGGCATAGGAAACTCGGACATATTTCGTATCGTAAAATAAATCATCTTGTTCGAAACGGTTTGGTAACCGGGGTTCCTAAGCTGAGGTTTACCATTGCAGATAACTGTATGCCTTTTAAAAAGGGCAAACAGCAACGGAAGTCTCACAAGCCCAAGCTCCAAAACTCTATTGATACCCCTTTGGAGCTATTACACATGGATCTGTTTGGCCCTATAAGTATCAGGAGTATTGGAGGTAAGTCGTTCTGTCTAGTAGTAACTGATGATTTCTCACGTTTTTCTTGGGTGCATTTCTTAGGTACTAAAGACGAGACTGCTGATATTCTTCAATATTTAATCCTGAGCTTGGAATCTCTTTGCAAGCTGAAAGTTAGAAGAATTAGGAGTGACAACGGAATTGAGTTCAAGAATAATTTGATGGAGCTTTTCTGTCTCAAGAAAGGGATCCGTCACGAATTCAGCGCGCCGTACACACCTCAGCAGAATGGAGTTGTTGAACGGAAGAACAGAACACTGATTGAGACTGCAAGGACTATGCTGTCGGATGCAAAGCTTCCTGTCACTTTCTGGGCAGAAGCCGTTAATACAGCTTGTCACATCTTAAACAGAGTTCTGGTTGTGAAGAGGCACAACAAGACTTGTTACGAGTTGATCAACAATCGACTTCCCAATCTTGATTACCTAGTTCCTTTCGGTAGTCCTTGTTCCTTGTTGCTACAGTACAAAGACCGCCAGTCTAAGATACATGCAAAAGCGGTGGAAGGCATCTTCTTAGGATACGTTGCCAACTCGCCTTGCAAGAGAGTGTACAACATAGGAACTCGTACTGTCGTGGAATGGTTTGAAGTGGATTGTAGTAAACACAGCATTCCACCCGAACCAACAGGTCCAGCTTGGGGTTTTGATTATGATGCGCTATTTAAGTCATTCAATCTTCCTGATCTATCTACAGTTGACGCCGCAAATGTTTATGAATTATTGGGTGGCGGTGATGACTCCAGCTTCTCTACTCGTGCTACTCTACCAATTATAACTCCTGATTCCAATGCTGCATCTGCATCTGGAACTCATGACAGTGAAGATGTTCTTATTGTTGGAGATGACGCTCAAGCCAATCCTAACACAACTGTAGGAAATGAAGCTCCAGCTGATCCAATTAACATTGAATCTTCTTCCTCTGGAACACAGGAAATAGGGGAGTTAAGCACGAATTTAGATCCAGAGATTCAGGAACCGATTGTACCGGAGACGAGAGTGCATAGGAATCATCCAATCGACAACATTATTGGTGATCCTTATGCCGGTGTTCAGACTCGTCATCGAACCATCACTGAGAACACCAGTCTTTACACAGAGACATTTGAAACTGGTGTCATGGAAACATGTCTGCATGCTGCATTCGTGTCCCAGTTAGAGCCGAAGAATGTGAAGGAGGCTCTCACGGACAACTGTTGGATTGAGGCGATGCAAGATGAACTGTGTGACACCCGGCAAATTCAGGTTAATATCCATACCCGACTATTACTTGAATTCACGTGATTACACTTGCATCATACTTAATTATAGGTTAATTAAGTACACATTTCATATAACAAGTTCATTCGTTTCATTTCATTACATGCATCGGTAATCGGACGGATTACCGGGTCACACACGCGTCCTGTCACACGAACGTTAACGAATATTAGAAATAATATTTAGACATATATTTGGGGTGTAAAAATTATATGTAATACTATGATTTAATATTTCATGCTTATGTGAATTTTTCCGGAATTTTTAGAACAACTTTTATTTTAACGTTTTTAAGCAAATACGCGATATGTGCCATCAACACTAAATTAGATTTTTATAAAAATGATGGGTTCTTTACTTGGGCTAAATAATTCAGCAAATTAGTGTTAGTAATCCATATTATTAGCCCATTTACTTAATAAAAAGCCTTGCAAGATAGAAAAGCCCAAACCCATTACCATTAAAAATCCCTTAAACCCCACACACCCTCACTTTTACCCTAATCACATTTCACAAACCCTAGCCCCCCCTCCCTCCATTCGGCCGCCACCATCACCACCTAGCCACCACCTCTCTCAAGCTTTCTCATCCATTTCAAGTGATTCTAAGGCCATTCAAGGGTGATTCAAGGTGAAACAAGACAAGAACACATCATTTCTAACATCATACTTGCTTTTGGTAAGAATCTACCCATTCTTTTTCATCATTTTCGGCCATGTGTAGTGCTACCATCATCCAAACGAGTTTTGTTGGTTCAAAGTGTTATAATGCTTGTTTTAACTAAAAGATTTCATAATAATGAGTTGTTGATGCACATATGCACATTTTATGTTTCGAAATATTTGTTTAGGTCATTATTTGCTCGTTTCTATTTATAGAAACTTTGTTGGATGCATTTTTGCAAAACTTGATGTGTGATATGTTTGTTGGTTTAAATAGTACACATAATAGTGGAATAGATAGGAAATATAAATTTTTTTGGTTAAAATGTTGTTTTACACTCGGTTATGGACAACTTACTATTTAAGGAAACTTTAATTTTGCATATTTTGTGTTATGAGTTTCTATTGGATAAAAACTTGATATTATGGTTTTATAATATATATTAAAGTAGTAAAAAGAGTTATTTGAGGTTACACATGTGCAATAGGGTCGTTTGGACCACTTTCCTAAAAAGGAAACTTTAATTGTTCATATTTGGCATGTGTAGGTTATAAATGTTTAAAATGGATTATATAGCTTCATTATCATATGAATAGATGACTTATGCAAGAATATGTAATTTTAAGTTGTGTTATGACATGTTTTGGTGAACCTTGCTAAATAAGGAAACTTTATTTGTTAAGAAAGCTTCATAATTGCTTGAAATAGAAAGTAAATGCATAGGATCATGTTACTAGTATGTTAATAGTATAAATTCATGTATAACTTGTTTGTTTGAGCTATGACACCTTAGATGCACTAAAACCCTAATTATCAAAAATGGAAACTTTGTTATGTTAAGAAATATGAAATTGTAATGACATGTTATGCTACTTGTTTAAAAGAATTGAAATGGTACTAATAGGTTATTAATATGATGACATGAATTATGTGTATGAAATATGCCATTAAGAGGTGCAAATGCTATGTCACTTATAACATGTTAATTTCTTATGCAACTAGTTGAAGCATGTATGTTATGTCACAAGGTGTTACTTATACATTACTTAGGTACAACTTATATGTTCCTTACGTGTCACACATGTACAACTTATATGCTACTTGTGCTACACATGTATAACTTGTATGATGCTTATGTGTTACATGTTTACAACTTATATGTTACTTGTGTGTTGTTTATACATGACTTCAATATGAGTCAACATTGGTCAACACTAGTCAACATTGGTCAACACTAGTCAACATTGGTCAACATTGGTCAAACTTGGTCAACATTGGTCAACACTAGTCAACATTGGTCAACATTAGTCAACATTAGTCAAACTTGGTCAAAGTTGGTCAAACCTTGGTCAAGGTTGGTCAAACCTCGGTCAACTTTGGTCAAACCTTTTCAAAACGTCAATGTAACCTTTCAACGTTGAGTCGTTTGGATGAATGTGGTTACATAAACCATGTTTACTTTCATAGACCTTATAGCCTTATTAATTCTTAGGGCTCGGTTAGGTCGGTTACCCGGAGTTACTCGATTTCTCTTGTTGCTTTCATTTCTCATTCACCGCATTCCAGGTGAGTTTTCACGGCCCCATTTTACTTACTTTTCCATTTGGGGGAGATACATGCTAAACCATTTTCTTACTTAGTCGTATGACAATTACTTTGATTTCGCTTTAATTTATATAAGTGGGTGCATTTCCCGCACATAAAGTCCTCTCATATTCGAACCGTTAATTATTACACAAAGCGAGGTGATTCATGAATAGTACTATTGGGTTTAACAACCCCCACCCGGGTTAGTCGCGCTAACTCTGACTGGGAGTCAAACGGGTGCATAATTGACCTAATCCATTGCGTGCTGGGCACGTAAGAGGCAAAATGCTAGTTTCTGCATTCCTTCGTTGAGCTTCGGTTTCGGTGTTGCTTATATAGTTAATGTTTATTGTCTGATCAACAATTGAATCAATGGTATACATGCGTACTGTTACACTGTTTTCATTTCTGTTTCTGTTACTTAAACCTGTGAACTCACCAACCCTGTGTTGACACTTTAAGCATGTTTATCTCAGGTCGCTAAGCATTCATGCACGGACTAGGATTTCACTCCAAGAGTCCCACAGCATGTTTTCATTTAGGAGCTTAGGTTTATGGGAACCTAATTTGTCACGCTTCTGTATTTTGCAACATTACTTTTGCTTCCGCACTTTACATTCCGCATTTTCAAACTCTGTATTACTATTTAACTTTGTATGATGTTCAAACGGAATGTCTTTTCGAAAACCAGTTAGAGGTCGTTCGAAATGACCGGGACTGATGATCCTTGACAGTCACAACCCGTGGGTAACCCGCTGTGGAATTTCAGGTTGTGACAGATTGGTATCAGAGCCCTGGTTATAGAGAACTAAGTTGCATTTAGCATACTTAGACTATAACTGTAGGCTCACATAGTTCACATCACATCATACATGCATTTTCATACACGAATACAATGGATTACTGGATATTGACTTGTTACAGGATGTCGACCTCATCGGACCCCATTGTGATCTCGGACTCTGAGGAGTACACACCAGCTACCCCATCATCATCAGTGGAGCCCCTCACCCCACCTTCATCACCCCACTCATCCACGGATGAGGAACAGACACATGACTCAGTGGATCTTGTAGAGTTGGATTCTGAAGAGGATCCCGAGGAGGATCCTGAGGAGGACCCGGAGGAGGATCCTGAGGAGGATCTAGAGGAGGAGGAAGACGACGTACCAGCCCCCGGAGGTGACGGAGACGCCGGCAAGGGGAGCGACTCGGGCGAGACGGTGCCCTACTCCGTACTACACGGGGACTCATCGTCCGACGACGGCTCCATACTACCTTCACCACCTCGTCTGGCGGACCCGACGCCGCCATCACCATTACTTGCACCGGTGGGAGCGAAGACCAAACTCACAGCTCGAAAGAAGAACATTCGCAGAGGAAAGCGACCAGCCCACTCCCCTGACATTGCTGGACCATCGGCCAAAAGGGCCCGGATTGCATCATCGGACACTTCATCTACGGGAGAGTCAACTGGACCATCCTATCCACCACCCTATTGGCTCCGGCCTACCCGGGAGGTACTACCGATACTTGCGACGCGCAGCAGGTTACATGACGCTGACATATCATCCCTCCAGGATGAGTTGGCACTGACAGACCAGGCACTACTGATAGTACGAGACCGGAGGAAAAGGCCGCGGAGGAAAAGGCCGCGGAGGACACCCCACAACCCAGGAGAAGGCACCAGTTCCATGACCACTGCCCAAATTGAAGCCCTTATCGCCCAACGCGTGGCAGATGCACTCGCTAACCACGAAGCCAATCGATCCAGTGGAGGGTCGGGAGGCCACGGCGAGAGCAGAGGAACTGGGCATGGAACAAAGGCTTGCACCTACAAATCCTTTATGGATTGCAAGCCGCATACATTTACCGGGACGGAAGGAGCAGTGGGACTGCTACGATGGATAGAAAAGATCAAATCGGTCTTCAGTATGAGCCAATGCACAATGGAGAACAGAGTCATGTACGGAGCTGGGACTCTCGAGGGCCAAGCCCTCTCCTGGTGGAACTCTTATATCCAGACTCTGGGCCTGGATAATGCGAACGCCATTCCTTGGGAGGAATTCAAGGAAATGTTGAAAGAGGAGTACTGTCCTCGTAACGAACTCCAAAAGTTGGAACAGGAGTTTTGGAACCTAAGGATGGAGGGTGCTGACATCGCGGGATATACCGCAAGATTCCACGATTTAGCAAGACTACTACCGCACATGGTTACACCAGAGTACAAACGAATTGAGCGGTACATTTGGGGTTTGGCACCTCAAATACAATGCATGGTTACTTCTGCAGAACCCACAATTATCCACAGCACATTGAGACTGGCTCATAATCTCACGGATCAGGCAGTCCGTCAGGGACTGTTCAACAAGAAAGAAAGTTTTGTGAAAACCTTTGACAACAAGAGAAAGTGGGAAAATGCTCCTGCCAAATCCTATGTGTCGAGTAACCAGAAGAAGCAGGAACCGGCCCGGGTGTTTGTGGCTAACCAACCGGATAAAAGGCCAAGAGGGACATACACTGGAACCCTACCTAAGTGCAACAAGTGCCAGTTTAACCACAATGGTACTTGTGAAGATTCTCGGTGCCAGAAGTGTAAACGTTTTGGACACACTGCCCAGAGCTGCCGATCAGTTGAACAAGCCCCGGCTGGCGGGGGAAACTGCGGATGTTTCGGGTGCGGTGATCCCGGACATTTCCGCAGAGACTGCCCAAAGAACCGGAAACCTGGAAATACAAACACTCGGGGCAGAGCATTTGTCATTGGAGCCGGCGAGGCTAGGCAGGATCCCAACATTGTTACTGGTACGTTTCTCGTAAACAACTGCTATGCTTCTATCTTATTTGACACGGGTGCCGATAAGAGTTTTGTACCCACTGAGTTTAGCTCATTACTTGGGATTACTCCCATCGCCTTAGATTACTTATACACGGTAGAGCTAGCAGATGGTAAGCTAATAGAGACAGAACAAGTAATTCCAGGTTGTGTCTTAACACTAGCCGATCATCCTTTCACTATAGACCTATTGCCAGTAACATTGGGAAGCTTCGACATAGTAGTCGGTATGGACTGGTTGTCCAAGAACCGAGCCGAAATCGTCTGTCACGAGAAGATAGTCCGCATTCCACTGTCGGACGGAGAAACACTGACCATTCAAGGAGAACAGAGTGGTGCTACGTTAAGAATCATTACCTGCATGAAAGCCCGAAAGTACTTGCGGAAGGGTTATCACGCGATCCTAGCACACGTGACGGAAAAGAAAGAAGAAGAAAATAAGATTAAAGACATACCGATCGTCCGAGACTATCCGGAAGTATTTCCCGACAACTTGCCCGGACTTCCACCGCATCGACAAGTCGAGTTCCGGATTGATCTCACACCCGGAGCTGCTCCGATAGCAAGGTCACCTTACCGACTGGCGCCATCGGAAATGCAGGAATTGTCTAACCAATTACAGGAACTGCTAGACAAAGGCTTCATCAGACCAAGCTTCTCGCCTTGGGGAGCACCAGTCTTGTTCGTTAAGAAGAAAGACGGATCGTTCCGTATGTGTATCGACTACAGAGAACTGAACAAGGTAACTATCAAGAACCGATATCCACTACCAAGGATCGATGACCTGTTCGATCAATTACAAGGGTCGAGCTATTACTCAAAGATCGATCTGCGGTCGGGATACCATCAGCTAAGGATTTAGAAAGACGACATTCCAAAGACCGCCTTCCGAACTCGTTACGGTCACTACGAGTTCATGGTCATGCCATTTGGGTTAACCAATACACCGGCGGTATTCATGGACCTCATGAACCGAGTGTGCAAGCCCTACTTGGACAAGTTTGTGATTGTGTTCATAGACGATATCCTGATATACTCACAGAACAAAGAGGAACATGCCGAGCATTTGAAGTTAATTATGGAATTGCTGAAAGTCGAGAAACTGTACGCCAAGTTCTCGAAATGCGACTTCTGGATTCGCGAAGTACAGTTCCTTGGACACGTGGTCAACGAGAAAGGCATACATGTTGACCCATCCAAAATCGAGGCGATTAAGAATTGGGAAGCACCTAAGACTCCGACTGAGGTACGACAGTTCTTAGGCCTTGCGGGCTACTATCGACGATTCATCGAAAATTTCTCTAAGATAGCCCAACCTCTCACCACACTGACACACAAGGATAAGAAATACGAATGGAATGACAAGGCAGAAACCGCTTTTCAATTACTCAAACAGAAACTTTGCAGCGCGCCGATCCTATCGTTACCAGAAGGAACAAACGATTTCGTGGTGTACTGCGATGCGTCACATCAAGGGCTCGGGTGCGTGTTAATGCAAAGGGAGAAGGTCATAGCCTATGCTTCTCGACAACTGAAAGTGCACGAGAAAAACTACACTACCCACGATTTGGAGCTGGGAGCGGTAGTATTTGCACTCAAGATCTGGAGGCACTACTTGTATGGCACGAAGTGTACAATTTTAACCGATCATAAAAGCCTTCAACACATCTTCGATCAGAAGGAACTTAACATGAGGCAACGTCGATGGGTCGAATTGCTAAACGACTACGACTGCGCTATCCGTTACCATCCTGGAAAGGCAAACGTCGTGGCTGATGCCTTGAGCAGGAAGGATCAACCCAAACCGCGACGAGTGCGGGCGTTACAGTTGACCATCCACACGAACTTACCCATGCAAATCCGCGACGCCCAACTCGAAGCAATCAAGGAGGTAAACCTATGCCATGAGTCCTTACGTGGTATGGACAAGCAATTTGAGGTCAAATCCGATGACATCCGTTATTTCATGGATCGGATTTGGGTACCAAGCTTTGGGGATCTAAGGGATCTGGTGATGGACGAGGCACACAAGTCCAGGTACTCGATCCACCCCGGTGCTGACAAGATGTACCATGACCTCAAGGAACATTATTGGTGGCCTAACATGAAAGCCGAAATTGCTACCTACGTCAGTAAATGCTTGACCTGTGCTAAGGTCAAGGTAGAGTATCAGAAACCATCAGGGTTACTCCAACAACCAGAGATCTCACAGTGGAAGTGGGAACAGATTTCAATGGACTTCATCACGAAATTGCCCAGGGCCTCTAATGGCTGTGACACAATCTGGGTAATTGTCGACAGACTATCCAAATCTGCGCACTTCCTTCCCATTAAAGAAACGGACAAGATGGAGAAACTAACCAGAACTTACTTAAAGGAAGTAGTCACAAGACATGGAGTGCCAATCTCCATCATTTCAGATAGGGATAGTCGATTCACATCCCGATTCTGGCAATCCTTACAGAAAGCCTTGGGTACTCGGCTAGATATGAGTACTGCATACCACCCCCAGATGGACGGTCAAAGTGAAAGGACCATCCAGACCCTGGAGGACATGCTCAGAGCTTGCGTGGTTGACTTCGGGAACGGATGGGATGCCCATCTACCGTTGGTCGAATTTTCATACAACAACAGCTACCACGCTAGCATTAAGGCCGCACCATTCGAAGCACTTTACGGAAGAAAGTGTAGATCGCCGATTTGCTGGACAGAAGTGGGAGATAGCCAACTCACAGGTCCAGAAGTTATTCATGAAACTACAGAGAAGATTGTACAGATACGCGAACATATCAAGGCCGCGCGTGATCGTCAAAAGAGTTACGCTGACGTGAGACGCAAACCATTAGAATTTCAAGTGGGAGACAAGGTACTACTGAAAGTCTCGCCATGGAAAGGAGTGATACATTTTGGCAAGCGTGGAAAGCTTAATCCTCGTTACATTGGACCTTTCGAGATTCTGAAAAGGATTGGTCCTGTTGCTTACAAACTCAACCTACCATAAACCCTCAGTGGCATTCATGACGTGTTTCACGTGTCAAATCTGAAGAAGTGCTTGTCAGACGAGACACTAGTCATACCATTGGAGGAGATTCAAATAGACGATCAGCTTCACTTCGTCGAAGAACCAGTCGAGATCATGGACCGCGAGGTCAAACAGTTAAAACAAAGCCGCATTCCCATAGTTAAGGTTCGTTGGAATTCTAGACGTGGACCAGAGTTCACTTGGGAGCGCGAGGATCAATTCAAGCGTAAATACCCTCACTTGTTCAAAACTACGCCGTCTATCAGCGATGCGAACTGAATTTCGGGACGAAATTCCTTTTAACAAGGGGAGTATGTGACACCCGGCAAATTCAGGTTAATATCCATACCCGACTATTACTTGAATTCACGTGATTACACTTGCATCATACTTAATTATAGGTTAATTAAGTACACATTTCATATAACAAGTTCATTCGTTTCATTTCATTACATGCATCGGTAATCGGACGGATTACCGGCTCACACACGCGTCCTGTCACACGAACGTTAACGAATATTAGAAATAATATTTAGACATATATTTGGTGTGTAAAAATTATATGTAATACTGTGATTTAATATTTCATGCTTATGTGAATTTTTCCGGAATTTTTAGAACAACTTTTATTTTAACGTTTTTAAGCAAATACGCGATATGTGTCATCAACACTAAATTAGATTTTTATAAAAATGATGGGTTCTTTACTTGGGCTAAATAATTCAGCAAATTAGTGTTAGTAATCCATATTAGTAGCCCATTTACTTAATAAAAAGCCTTGCAAGATAGAAAAGCCCAAACCCATTACCATTAAAAATCCCTTAAACCCCACACACCCTCACTTTTACCCTAATCACATTTCACAAACCCTAGCCCCCCTCCCTCCATTCGGCCGCCACCATCACCACCTAGCCACCACCTCTCTCAAGCTTTCTCATCCATTTCAAGTGATTCTAAGGCCATTCAAGGGTGATTCAAGGTGAAACAAGACAAGAACACATCATTTCTAACATCATACTTGCTTTTGGTAAGAATCTACCCATTCTTTTTCATCATTTTCGGCCATGTGTAGTGCTACCATCATCCAAACGAGTTTTGTTGGTTCAAAGTGTTATAATGCTTGTTTTAACTAAAAGATTTCATAATAATGAGTTGTTGATGCACATATGCACATTTTATGTTTCGAAATATTTGTTTAGGTCATTATTTGCTCGTTTCTATTTATAGAAACTTTGTTGGATGCATTTTTGCAAAACTTGATGTGTGATATGTTTGTTGGTTTAAATAGTACACATAATAGTGGAATAGATAGGAAATATAAATTTTTTTGGTTAAAATGTTGTTTTACACTCGGTTATGGACAACTTACTATTTAAGGAAACTTTAATTTTGCATATTTTGTGTTATGAGTTTCTATTGGATAAAAACTTGATATTATGGTTTTATAATATATATTAAAGTAGTAAAAAGAGTTATTTGAGGTTACACATGTGCAATAGGGTCGTTTGGACCACTTTCCTAAAAAGGAAACTTTAATTGTTCATATTTGGCATGTGTAGGTTATAAATGTTTAAAATGGATTATATAGCTTCATTATCATATGAATAGATGACTTATGCAAGAATATGTAATTTGAAGTTGTGTTATGACATGTTTTGGTGAACCTTGCTAAATAAGGAAACTTTATTTGTTGAGAAAGCTTCATAATTGCTTGAAATAGAAAGTAAATGCATAGGATCATGTTACTAGTATGTTAATAGTATAAATTCATGTATAACTTGTTTGTTTGAGCTATGACACCTTAGATGCACTAAAACCCTAATTATCAAAAATGGAAACTTTGTTATGTTAAGAAATATGAAATTGTAATGACATGTTATGCTACTTGTTTAAAAGAATTGAAATGGTACTAATAGGTTATTAATATGATGACATGAATTATGTGTATGAAATATGCCATTAAGAGGTGCAAATGCTATGTCACTTATAACATGTTAATTTCTTATGCAACTAGTTGAAGCATGTATGTTATGTCACAAGGTGTTACTTATACATTACTTAGGTACAACTTATATGTTCCTTACGTGTCACACATGTACAACTTATATGCTACTTGTGCTACACATGTATAACTTGTATGATGCTTATGTGTTACATGTTTACAACTTATATGTTACTTGTGTGTTGTTTATACATGACTTCAATATGAGTCAACATTGGTCAACACTAGTCAACATTGGTCAACACTAGTCAACATTGGTCAACATTAGTCAACATTGGTCAAACTTGGTCAACATTGGTCAACATTGGTCAACACTAGTCAACATTGGTCAACATTAGTCAAACTTGGTCAAAGTTGGTCAAACCTTGGTCAAGGTTGGTCAAACCTCGGTCAAACCTCGGTCAACTTTGGTCAAACCTTTTCAAAACGTTAATGTAACCTTTCAACGTTGAGTCGTTTGGATGAATGTGGTTACATAAACCATGTTTACTTTCATAGACCTTATAGCCTTATTAATTCTTAGGGCTCGGTGTGACATTTCAAAAATTTTTGTTGCGGAATTTATTGTGTAAATATTAACATTTTATATTTAATCAAATTTATACAAATTGGTATATTGGCAAATTTCAATTTATGTACTTTTAATTTTTAAAAATATTTGAATGTTATAAACTATATAAATTATGTTATTAAATTAAATAATTTATATAAATCAATGGTTTTCAATTTTATTTACCATTCAATGAGATTGATCTTAAATAAAAACAAAAGTTTTATGAAATTTTATATGCTTAAGTTTTATTTGGTTTTTATACAAATAAGTATTTTATGTTATGAAATTAATTTAATTAGAATTTTATAAATTTTAAAAACTAATATAAAATTTTATACAAAAAAATTCTACATTTGAAAAGTTGCATATTTAATAAAACATCATATTTTAATAAGATTTATAACTTTTATAAAAATTTTTATTTATAAAAAAATAATAATAATATAAGTTATAAAAACTTATAAATTTATTTGATTTAAATAAGATTTAAATTAATAAAAGTTCAGGGGTTGTATTGTAATTAAACAAACTAAAAGGTTTTAAAACTAAACTCGTTGGAGGGGCTGTTCCTGGTCAAATGAAACTTCAGGGACCCATCCGTAATTATTTTAAGGGTTATTTCGGATTAAACCAAACTCCAGGGACTAAAACTGCCAAAACGCATTTCGCTTATCCGGTCACCCCTTTCCAAAGGTCCGGCGGGTAAAAGCTTTTCCGGCGACGCCCGACCAGACAGTTTCTCTGCACCTCGACAACCAATAAAGCCTTCTCTGGCTTCGTACCTCCCACGCGAACAAGACCCCTCGACAAATTTGTTCCCCCGACATAAGAATCGACCGATCATGTTGGTGGCCGAGATACCCATGTCCGAATTCATGCCCGACAGGCCACCTCCACGCCTGTGGAATGTCTGGTTAGCTTCGCCTCATCCAGACTAATGTCGGGACGTGTCCAATTGCACGTTCGAACATAAGAATCAGGCTCGGCCATAAATAGCCATTGTCGGCCCTGCACGAACTCGTTACCCTCCGTCCACACACTCTCACTCCAAATTGAGGATACCATCACTTTCGTCGTTACTAAGTGAAGCTGCAACCAAAGTTTCGAAGTCTAATTCCATCCAGAAGCTGATTCCCACTCTTGACTTTTTCGGACTTCAAACCTTTGCCGACCGGACACTTCGCGACCAAGTTCGAGCCTCATTTCGGGTCTATTAGCTTCTGTCATCGTCAGGTAATCAATCCCATACGAAAACTCGGCAATCGCATGAGGATTACCGAGCAAACCCAAGTCCTCGGACACGGTTGCCGGATTGCCGAGGACCAGCGACCAATACTGAGCATGTGTATATAAATTAAACAACACACACATAACCAGCGATGGGCAGTAGCCCGGCTGGTTATGCGTGTGTGTGTTTGATCCGGAGGTCGCGGGTTCGAAACCGGTTGGCCTTCGGCCCAAATTTTTACTCCTGTTTTCACTTTATTTATTTTATATAATTATTTTAACTTAATTAAATATTATTTTTATACACTAAAGACTATTACGAGTCGGTTTGATCGTTCGTTTATTTTGAAATCTATTAAACAATCCTTAAACTATTCCAAATTTTATAAATCTTATAATATTTTTATAAACTTATTTAAACACATTTTATATATATAAAATGTCCAATATTTTTATAAATCTTACAACATTTTTATAAACTTATTTTTATATATAATGTCGTATATTTTTTTATATAAATCTTGTAACGTGTTTATGAACTTATTTAATATGTAAAAGGTCTCATTTTTATAGAACTTGTAATATTTTTAATGAACTTGTTAAAACAAATTTTAATCTATATAATATAATTAGTCAAATAAAGAATTTTCTTTTAATTGTTATTGTTATTTATAAATACATTAAACATAATAAATACTTGTTTAAAACAATATATATATATATATATATATATATATTTTTAAGTTAAAGTTTTACGAAACCATTATCATATTCCTACTATATTTTATAAATAAATGTTAAGGAATGTTATTATAAAACCAATATACATTTAAATACGAATACGCACATACAAGCATACAATAATACTTATCTATCCACATAGGATTTCATCGTGCTTAGGTTTCAACGTCCTTATCACCCGCACTCGTGGATTATCATATCCGCTAGCCAAGTGAGTTACATATCCCCTATTTACATTTTTATACACTTTGGGGTGAAACGTAATCTGTGCTTACTTACATACAATTCAACTTGTGTTTACATGCGTAGATTATTGTGCTTTTGTGCTTGATCACTTGTTATGCTATGAATACTTTTAGGATGGTATAAATTATGTGTAACCCACATAGTCTTGATTCCATGCCTATCACTTTTAGGGTAGCGGTATGCTATGCCTATCACGTTAAACCTATATGCTTATATACATAATTACATGCTTACAATTGGTATACATATAGTGAATTCTCCACATTATGTCATATCATACCATGTCAAACTATGAATTGTATAAACATTTTTAACTAAACTTTTACTTTATTTAAACATATGTAAACTCACCAACTCTCGTAGTTGACACTTGTTTTGGATTACGTTTCAGGTGAAGATATGTGATTGTGTGACTATGTGTTGAAGGTGCTACACATAAGGCTTTTGGACCTAGTAAAATAATTATGTGTAATAATCTAGAATAGGGTGTTGTAACTTGAATTGTATTTGGATATTTGGTGTTTCAATCTTATTAATGAATTATGCAACCTTAGTAGATCATGTGCTTATGAACAATCATTCTATTGTCCGCCTCGATGATTCCGCCATCGGTCGGGGTGTGACAGATTGGTATCAGAGCCATGGTTATAGGGAATTAGGTTATTAGACACAATGACCTAGACTATAACCCTAGGACTCCCTTTTATGTGTTATGTGCTAAATGATAAATTGCTATGTGAATTATTTGTAGTTAGGTATTATTTGGAATTTTCCCGAATTGGTACGTAAGACTTATACACATACATACAAGGCTTTAATACATGATACATACTTTACATACACATTTGACAAACAAACTCATGCAAACAAATACACTACTCATCCTTATCCATACTCTTTCGTAATCCGTATTAATTGCAACAATTCCTACACGTTTTATGCTCATAGACTCTCGAAATCTCGAAAATCTCGTCAACAACTAAATTTCTTGAGACCAGTAAAGGACACGTGCAATCTGGAAGGGTGACACCTGTACATTGGGTTTTCTGTCTAGGAAAGCATTTCGTATAAATCCAAATAAACGGACCCGTATGCTTTCCTGGGAATTCCTGAAGTGAGTGTTTACCTATAGGCTAAAGCATGTCTCTTTGAAAGATTCAGGAAATTTATTTAACGTTGATAAGTCAATGTATTCGCAAGGATACAATCCAAACTTAAACTCAAAATTTGGGGACATTATAGCGAGATAGGAAGAACTAGACGAACATGCAAAACAAAACATTATTACGGGTGCACACGTAATAACGATTTGTAGTGCATGCGAATCCCGGCCATTCCTATCGCGCGAATAATGATCCATGTTATCATATCCTCCCAGGAATAGATTTCATGGCTTATTTCCCCTATTCTTTAGTGTTATAAATTTTGAATGAATTATGTGATCAGTTTAGTCAGAACTTACATACATTATCATGCGACATGATGAGTGTCATCTCGCGTTCCTGCTTACATTATTGTGAACAGTCTACCAACTGTGGCACATGCATGCCTATTTTGTCCGAAGTCTCATAAAATTTTATCTTTTCTCGTGGTATTTTATAGAATGCCTCCCCGTCGCGCAGCTAATGCTAACTCCAGCAATCCCAACACTGACCTTGCTGCACTACTTACTCAACTAGTAGGCCAAATGATCCAAGCTAACAACAACAGTGATGGGTCTAATACGCAAGGGAATGGTGCAAACCCATCATATTGCACATTCAAGCATTTCAATTCTTGCAACCCCACCAAATTCTTCGGGACGGAAGGTGCTACTGGCCTTCTTCAATGGTTTGAAAGTATGGAGAGTACTTTCCTAAACAGCGATTGTCCCGACAACCTCAAAGTTCGTTATGCTGCCAGCGTCTTCCAAAAACGAGCACTCACCTGGTGGAACGGTGAGAAACGTACTCGAGGCAACGAATCCGCTATGTCCTTGTCTTGGGACGAAATGAAACGACTTATGACTGACGAGTTCTGTCCTCGCAACGAAATGAGGAAGCTCGAAGCTGAATTTTGGGATCTCACCCAAGATAGCGGAGAGAATTTGGCTTACACCACTCGTTTTCAAGAACTAAGTCTGCTCGTGTCCCACATGGTTACTCCCTTAGCGCGGGGAATTGAGAAATACATAGGTGGACTGCCTATGCCGCTCCAAGACACCGTATTGGGAAGTAATCCCTCCACTCTCGAAGACGCTATCCGTTTGTCTGCTGTGTTGACTGACAATCACGTCAAAGCGGGTACCTTATCCAGGAAGGGTACCAAGAAAGTGGTCGACAAAGCTGCTACTTCCGTGTCCGACAAAGACAAAGAGCCCGAATCTTCCCGTCATGATAGGAAGCGTAAGGCCCAAAACTTTGCGGCCGTCACTCCTGCCGTGCCTGTGACCCAAGTTACTCCTGCGGGTCAAATTCTGAGAAATTATGTAGGTTCATTTCCCCAATGCCCTACTTGCAAGTATCACCATGCCCCGCATGCTGCATGCCGTCTATGCTCAAAATGTGGACGCTTTGGACACGTTGTTACTACTTGCCGTGCTCGCACTATCGTTGATCAAGCTACTCAAGGCAAACATCCAGTGCCTCTCACTGTCACCTATGGACGGGCCTGTTACGAATGTGGAGACCCAAACCACTTTCGAAACCAATGTCCAAAACTTCAAAATCAAGGTGGTCCTCGTGGACGAGCCTTTAATTTAAATGCTAACAAGACTCCGGCCAATGACGACACTGTCAACGGTACGTCCCTTTGTTCACTATCTTTATACATCCGTTTTATTCAATATTCAAAATTGTGTCTCTTGTTTTTAACCAACTATTTGCTAAACAACCAACCAATTTTGATAACTCGTATATCATAGTAATAGCGGATGGGAAATCCATTGCTATAAATTCTATAATCCGTGATGGCATATAACAGCTATGCTTTCACCATTCATCTCATTCCTATACTTTCGCGAAACAAATCTATTATGTTTAAATTTAGTCATACAACTTGCTAGCTCTGTTAAAGTCTACTTGAATTGTTGAAGTTCTAAATCCTAGTAATTATGCACGGGGAATCCCCGGTATATCAAAGGGGTGGTGGGTTAGCCGCTGGTACACCCTATACATAAACCCACTTGATATAACGAGTATAAACCATGCATAAGTACTAGGAAGAGGATCGGTTCTTGAATTGTTAGACATATTTGTGCTATAAAACCACTCATAGACGTGATAACATTTACAATTATATGCATTTCATTGTACAATTTTCAATTGAGAAAGGTGATTTAATTAAAATGATCTAAATCCTAGTAATTATGCACGGGAAATCCCCGGTATATCAAAGGGGTGGTGGGTTAGCCGCTGGTACACCCTATACATAAACCCACTTGATATAACGAGTATAAACCGTGCATAAGTACTAAGAGGAGGACCGGATTTTGAAAATGTTTTTGCAAATTTTGAAAATATGAACACTCGTGGGGTGGAGTTTTTTTAAAGGAAAATGCCATGTCACAAGGTGATTGGCACCAATATTATTAAATCTGTTTTCCTAGTAGTTTACATTCATGCGTTGTATGAACAATTGTATGCATAAATCTCATTATAGCATTAGACCAACTAATTCTCAACTCGACTCGAATTAGCATCGTCATCCGTTATCATACGCTATTTTCCCGCTGAGTCTTTCTTTGGTGAATAATTCCATCCTAAGTCTTTTAACATCTCTTTCCCGCTTCTATAACCTTCGCTAATCGAATTTCGGGACGAAATTCCTTCAACTTGGGGAGACTGTAACATTTCAAAAATTTTCGTTGCGGAATTTATTGTGTAAATATTAACATTTTATATTTAATCAAATTTATACAAATTGGTATATTGGCAAATTTCAATTTATGTACTTTTAATTTTTAAAAATATTTGAATGTTATAAACTATATAAATTATGTTATTAAATTAAATAATTTATATAAATCAATGGTTTTCAATTTTATTTACCATTCAATGAGATTGATCTTAAATAAAAACAAAAGTTTTATGAAATTTTATATGCTTAAGTTTTATTTGGTTTTTATACAAATAAGTATTTTATGTTATGAAATTAATTTAATTAGAATTTTATAAATTTTAAAAACTAATATAAAATTTTATACAAAAAAATTCTACATTTGAAAAGTTGCATATTTAATAAAACATCATAATTTAATAAGATTTATAACTTTTATAAAAATTTTTATTTATAAAAAAATAATAATAATATAAGTTATAAAAACTTATAAATTTATTTGATTTAAATAAGATTTAAATTAATAAAAGTTCAGGGGTTGTATTGTAATTAAACAAACTAAAAGGTTTTAAAACTAAACTCGTTGGAGGGGCTGTTCCTGGTCAAATGAAACTTCAGGGACCCATCCGTAATTATTTTAAGGGTTATTTCGGATTAAACCAAACTCCAGGGACTAAAACTGCCAAAACGCATTTCGCTTATCCGGTCACCCCTTTCCAAAGGTCCGGCGGGTAAAAGCTTTTCCGGCGACGCCCGACCAGACAGTTTCTCTGCACCTCGACAACCAATAAAGCCTTCTCTGGCTTCGTACCTCCCACGCGAACAAGACCCCTCGACAAATTTGTTCCCCCGACATAAGAATCGACCGATCATGTTGGTGGCCGAGATACCCATGTCCGAATTCATGCCCGACAGGCCACCTCCACGCCTGTGGAATGTCTGGTTAGCTTCGCCTCATCCAGACTAATGTCGGGACGTGTCCAATTGCACGTTCGAACATAAGAATCAGGCTCGGCCATAAATAGCCATTGTCGGCCCTGCACGAACTCGTTACCCTCCGTCCACACACTCTCACTCCAAATTGAGGATACCATCACTTTCGTCGTTACTAAGTGAAGCTGCAACCAAAGTTTCGAAGTCTAATTCCATCCAGAAGCTGATTCCCACTCTTGACTTTTTCGGACTTCAAACCTTTGCCGACCGGACACTTCGCGACCAAGTTCGAGCCTCATTTCGGGTCTATTAGCTTCTGTCATCGTCAGGTAATCAATCCCAGACGAAAACTCGGCAATCGCATGAGGATTACCGAGCAAACCCAAGTCCTCGGACACGGTTGCCGGATTGCCGAGGACCAGCGACCAATACTGAGCATGTGTATATAAATTAAACAACACACACATAACCAGCGATGGGCAGTAGCCCGGCTGGTTATGCGTGTGTGTGTTTGATCCGGAGGTCGCGGGTTCGAAACCGGTTGGCCTTCGGCCCAAATTTTTACTCCTGTTTTCACTTTATTTATTTTATATAATTATTTTAACTTAATTAAATATTATTTTTATACACTAAAGACTATTACGAGTCGGTTTGATCGTTCGTTTATTTTGAAATCTATTAAACAATCCTTAAACTATTCCAAATTTTATAAATCTTATAATATTTTTATAAACTTATTTAAACACATTTTATATATATAAAATGTCCAATATTTTTATAAATCTTACAACATTTTTATAAACTTATTTTTATATATAATGTCGTATATTTTTTTATATAAATCTTGTAACGTGTTTATGAACTTATTTAATATGTAAAAGGTCTCATTTTTATAGAACTTGTAATATTTTTAATGAACTTGTTAAAACAAATTTTAATCTATATAATATAATTAGTCAAATAAAGAATTTTCTTTTAATTGTTATTGTTATTTATAAATACATTAAACATAATAAATACTTGTTTAAAACAATATATATATATATATATATATATATATATATATATATTTTTAAGTTAAAGTTTTACGAAACCATTATCATATTCCTACTATATTTTATAAATAAATGTTAAGGAATGTTATTATAAAACCAATATACATTTAAATACGAATACGCACATACAAGCATACAATAATACTTATCTATCCACATAGGATTTCATCGTGCTTAGGTTTCAACGTCCTTATCACCCGCACTCGTGGATTATCATATCCGCTAGCCAAGTGAGTTACATATCCCCTATTTACATTTTTATACACTTTGGGGTGAAACGTAATCTGTGCTTACTTACATACAATTCAACTTGTGTTTACATGCGTAGATTATTGTGCTTTTGTGCTTGATCACTTGTTATGCTATGAATACTTTTAGGATGGTATAAATTATGTGTAACCCACATAGTCTTGATTCCATGCCTATCACTTTTAGGGTAGCGGTATGCTATGCCTATCACGTTAAACCTATATGCTTATATACATAATTACATGCTTACAATTGGTATACATATAGTGAATTCTCCACATTATGTCATATCATACCATGTCAAACTATGAATTGTATAAACATTTTTAACTAAACTTTTACTTTATTTAAACATATGTAAACTCACCAACTCTCGTAGTTGACACTTGTTTTGGATTACGTTTCAGGTGAAGATATGTGATTGTGTGACTATGTGTTGAAGGTGCTACACATAAGGCTTTTGGACCTAGTAAAATAATTATGTGTAATAATCTAGAATAGGGTGTTGTAACTTGAATTGTATTTGGATATTTGGTGTTTCAATCTTATTAATGAATTATGCAACCTTAGTAGATCATGTGCTTATGAACAATCATTCTATTGTCCGCCTCGATGATTCCGCCATCGGTCGGGGTGTGACACTCGGTTAGGTCGGTTACCCGGAGTTACTCAATTTCTCTTGTTGCTTTCATTTCTCATTCACCGCATTCCAGGTGAGTTTTCACGGCCCCATTTTACTTACTTTTCCATTTGGGGGAGATACATGCTAAACCATTTTCTTACTTAGTCGTATGACAATTACTTTGATTTCGCTTTAATTTATATAAGTGGGTGCATTTCCCGCACATAAAGTCCTCTCATATTCGAACCGTTAATTATTACACAAAGCGAGGTGATTCATGAATAGTACTATTGGGTTTAACAACCCCCACCCGGGTTAGTCGCGCTAACTCTGACTGGGAGTCAAACGGGTGCATAATTGACCTAATCCATTGCGTGCCGGGCACGTAAGAGGCAAAATGCTAGTTTCTGCATTCCTTCGTTGAGCTTCGGTTTCGGTGTTGCTTATATAGTTAATGTTTATTATCTGATCAACAATCGAATCAATGGTATACATGCGTACTGTTACACTGTTTTCATTTCTGTTTCTGTTACTTAAACCTGTGAACTCACCAACCCTGTGTTGACACTTTAAGCATGTTTATCTCAGGTCGCTAAGCATTCATGCACGGACTAGGATTGCACTCCAAGAGTCCCACAGCATGTTTTCATTTAGGAGCTTAGGTTTATGGGAACCTAATTTGTCACGCTTCTGTATTTTGCAACATTACTTTTGCTTCCGCACTTTACATTCCGCATTTTCAAACTCTGTATTACTATTTAACTTTGTATGATGTTCAAACGGAATGTCTTTTCGAAAACCAGTTAGAGGTAGTTCGAAATGACCGGGACTGATGATCCTTGACAGTCACAACCCGCGGGTAACCCGCTGTGGAATTTCAGGTTGTGACAAACTGTCTCAATTCCAAAAGTTGCACGTGTGGGATTTGGTTGACTTGCCAAAGGGCTTTCAACCAATTGGAACCAGATGGGTGTTCAAATGCAAGACGGATGATCGTCACGTGGTTGTGAAGAACAAAGCAAGATTGGTTGTTCAGGGTTTTTATCAGCAAGAGGGCTTGGATTACACGGAAGTATATGCCCCAGTTGCTAGAATTGAGGCCATTAGACTGTTCTAGGCCTATGCCACATATGTCGGCTTCAAGGTCTATCAACTTGATGTGAAGAGTGCTTTCCTTTATGGTAAAGTTCATGAAGAGGTCTATGTCACTCAACCTCCCAGTTTTGAAGATCCGCATAATATTAATAAAGTGTATAAGCTCGACAAAGCACTTTATGGTCTTCATCAAGCACCGCGGGCATGGTATGAGACATTATCTAAGCATTTACTGTCTAATGGTTTCGACCGTGGACAGATTGACTCGACTCTCTTCATTAGGAAAGCAGGAGGTGACATTCTTCTTGTACAAGTATACGTCGACGACATTATCTTTGGATCTACCAATGAAGGGATGTGAAGGGAATTGGAGAAGGTGATGAAGTCCAAGTTTGAAATGAGCAATATGGGTGAACTGTCGTTCTTCCTGGGTCTGCAAGTCAGTCAAAGAGAGGATGGCATTTATCTACATCAAACCAAGTATGTGCAGGACATCTTTTCAAAATACAAGATGAATGATAGCAGTACTTATGGCACACCTATCCCAGTCAATCATGGTTTGCATCCTGAAAAAGATGGAAAGGATGTAGACAGCAGATTGTATCGTGGGATGATCGGATCACTTATGTATCTCACAGCTTCAAGACTCGATATAATGTTTGTTGTATGCTTGTGCTCAAGGTTTCAGTCTCAACCGAAGGAGTCACATATAATAGCCGTGAAGAGAATTTTCAGATACCTGAAAGGGAAACCCCAATTAGGTCTTTGGTACTCTAAGCAGTAGTCATTCGACTTCAAAGCCTACACTGATTCAGATTATGGCGGTTGTAACCTTGACAGAAAGTCAACTTCTGGTGGATGTCAATTCTTAGGAGACAGACTGGTCTCCTGGCAGTGTAAGAAGCAGTCAATGGTTTCTGTCTCAACTTGTGAAGGAGAATACATTGCAGCAGCGAGCGGTTGTTCTCAGATACTGTGGATTCAGCAGCAGTTGAGAGACTACGGCTTAAACTTCACTGGAACTCCTCTATTCATTGACAACAATGCCACAATGTCCATCACAAATAACCCGGTGAAACATTCCAAAACTAAACATATAGAGATTCGCCATCATTTCATCCGTGATTGTGCTGAAAAGCATTTAATTGAACTTGTAAAAGTTCACACGGATGACAATCTTGCTGATCTTTTCACAAAGGCATTTGATTGATCCTGTTTTGAGCATCTTGTCAACTTGATAGGAATGTTCAATCCTGAGTGAAAATTAATTTTCTTAAATCAATTCAATTCATGGAAGTTAAATTTTATTTCTTTTAAATTTTTTGTATAGTTCTTTTAAGTTTCAAAATATTTTACAAAAACAAAAAAAAATGGAGAAAATTTCAAAGTTAACTTGAGAAAAGAGGAAATTATAGTACATCTGAAATGATCTAAACGCCATAGACTGCTCATATGGGAAATGATTGCGTCATGTTTACTTAATTGTTTAAATTATAATGTTTTTAATCTGTTTATTTACAAGTAATTTGAATTGTCAGTAGGCTGTATGCGTCTTTAAATCACTAGTAGTGTGGAAACTAAATCTAAATTACAACTGTGATTTGAACCCATGTTTGCAAGTGTGTGTGTGTGTAAAAGAATAGAAAAGATCATTATCAGATAAAGGATGTTAGATTTTGGCAATAATTTTCTTTTGAGATCAGTTACGGGTTATGTCGTTAGAACAATTAATGCGGTTCATCATACTCACAAGTATGCAAGAAGAGATTGAATCAAGACATGTCTCTGCATTAACCGTGGAGCATATATTCACCCTTGAATCACTCCTGATTCATTGAAATCAAATCCAGATAAAAGTTGGATCCCCTTACCTTATTCAATCACCATATATATTATCCTGAATCATCATTCCGATATTCAATGAAGTAAATCAAATGAAACCAAGACAACTGAATCACTCGATTCTGAATCTTATGATTCCTGATAATCCTTATGGATCCTGCTTGATTTTTCCTGTGCTAATAGATGTAGCTTCATTCTGACAATTTAGAAAATCATTGGGAAAATCTTAGATGCCTTGAGATAGTGCAAGTTAGAATAGCATATCAGTGGGGTACACGTTGTATATCTTATAATTAATACCTTAATACACAAGAATGTGATACAAAGATGAGTATAGTTTCAAATCTTATAATATTGTCAACTTGACTTACTTGTTTATGTGCTTATTACGTAAGAATAAAGAGTAATCAATGACATGATCCCATATTCTTTGATATTTATTTTGTATCGTTTTTGCTAAAAGATAGCCTGATATGATCCTCTGCTCGTGTCTTTGATAAAAAATAGTTTGTGTGGATACTTGTATATTTCTATGAGAAAAGATCAAAAATATTTTAAGTTTATGCATAGTTCAATTTTATTCAGAAAAGGCAAAAATATTTGTGTTTAACCTTCCTGAATTGTATTTGAAACCTCGTGATTGAATATTTTTATCTTGTTCGTTATTTGACTTGAAATACTTCATAAATTCTGAGTTTAAAATTTGCACACTTAAGGGTTGTGCGTACTTGTCAAGTTCGCACGAAGTAAGCCTTGCGTACTTAACAAGTACGCAAGAGTTAAAGCTTGCGCACTTGTAAGTACGCAAGAGTTAACTCGTGCGCACTTATCAAGTACGCACGACTGATTAGTAAAGGGTATAAAAGTGGGACTTAGAAAATTTTCTCAGTTTCATCACATTCAAACCGATAGTTTCCCTCTACAAATTTTTACTCAAAACCGAGTGTTCCTAAACCATATTTTTGTCCCACTACTAGTTTCATCACCTCATAACATCGACTTGGTGAGATTTTGGGCTTGATCCATCCACAAAACTAGTGACAGTGGACCGATTCTTGACTAAGAAAACCTAAGTTCAATCCGTGATTTTTAGGGAAAATTGGGGGTTGTTTGGGTAACCTATTATCATTAAACATGATTAGATCACATAACCGATCCTTATACGTCCTTTTTAATCTTAGATTTTTTACTTTGGGTTTGAAGTCGAACCGTCAGTGGGTCGGTCGACCATTTTAGGTCAAAATTGGTCATGTTTAGCAGGTATTGGGTGTTGTGGTTGGTCCCATAGGTTAGAATCATTGATTCCGACCTAGTGGTGACCCAATACACACCAATTTTTGCACTTTGATTGAATTTCAAACTTCTGCATTTTCACCAAGTACGTTTCGTGCGCACTTAACAAGTACGCAAGAAGCACTTCCTGCGTACTTGTTAAGTACGCAAGAGGAAACTCCTGCGTACTTGCTAAGTACGCAGGACCAACACTTGGCAAAAATTCCTAAGTCTGAAATTCTGTTCAAAGAGTAACTGCTATACTGAGTCATGACTATCCGTTTCCGATGATACATGTTGTTCTGATTGTGCTTTCTGTGTGATTTTGCAGATTATGGCTCGGGCGTTTACTAACGAATTCAACCTGTTAGCGAACACTCAACCCGAATGGAAAGGTGCAACATTGCAATATAGGGAGATAGTTGACTTCTTGAACCGCTCAAGAGTTAGCTATGCTATCTCAGCTGACCCGACCGTGTCAAGACCTTACTTGGAACAATTCTGGGAGACGGCGGAGAACGACTGCACGGTATCCCCCAATGTCATTAGGGATACCATTGCAGGTCAGGCTATTGCCTTCTCTGAATATACTATAAGAAGGGTCCTGCAGTTCAGAGACCTCGTGACCGACCCGACAGCCTATCCAGACTACTTTGTGGATGGCTGTTGGAGACAAAGAATGGGATACGTCGGAGCGAGGGACTATGCTTCATACAAAAAGATGTGGGTATTAGACCAATGGCGGTATTTCGCCCACATCATGATCGTGTGCATCTCGTCAAAGAAAGCTGGTAAAGATGCCATGGGTAATGACCTTGCAGCAGCCATGGTGGGCTTGTCTCTTAATAGGGGCTACAACTTCTCGCGCTACATCTTCAAAGCAATCAATGACCAGATCAACACAGCGGAGAAGTTTAGATTCTTATTGTACCCTAGGTTTGTGCAACTCTTGATCGATGACGCGTTGCCAAACCTTCCTGCTATAGGGGAGAGACTGCAAGTCAAGCGGGTGGACAAAAGAGTATTTGCTCAATTTCTGAAGCCAGGCAGTGTAGAACCTACCCCTGTGCACACAGAACTCTTTGGCCACCTTCTAAATGAAGCATATGTGGCACCTAAAGACTGGAGATGGTACAGCCACGACTCGGAACCTGAACTGAGTGAACATTCCGAAGAACAGCAGGAATAACACGACAAGGAGAATGATAGTGATGATGGTTCGTCTGAGGATGGAGACGACGAAGGCGGTGATGGTGGTGCTGAGGAATCCGATTCAGAAGCAACAGAATCAGATTCTTCTGATTCCGATGACGCACCATCACAGGCATACCCCAGGAGATCGGCACAGGTAACCCTACCTGAGTCGTCCTCCAAAAGAAAGCGACAGATCTCGAGCAGTGATTATGAGCCAACATCTGACTCTAATGATGCTCTACAAAGACAAAGACGAGAGCGTGTTCATAAGAACATGGGAGATAGGCAAGAGGTTGCTATCCCCATTGTGGTAAAGGCCCCGGCTCAACAGCAAGTACAAGTTCAAGCTGCCAGTACAGATTCAGCCTCTACCCCACCAGCACAGCAATTGTACCGTAGGAGGAGAAGACCACAAGTTCAAGCTGACGTGGTAGTCACGGTAGTCACAGAGGAGGTTCCTGTGATGGTGACCCTCCCTACAACATCAGTCCAGTAGCGGTGGCTACTCCAATTGTCACGGAGTCTGTCACCATCACCCCTACCATAACACCCACTCCCATCATCTCATCCCAAATCCCAACACCCACCATTGATCCTCCAAGTCAACCATTCACTTATGAAGATTTCTCACAAGGGTTTGACTTTGGTACCATCTTTTCCTCCCCTATCCATAATGCCGAAGCGTCATCGTCTAGGCATCCTGATCCGAATGAGGCAAGGATTGATGTGCTAGAAACCCAAGTTGCTGGACTGCTGAAGACTATTCAGAAGTCAAAGGAGGAATCTGATGCTCAACAAGCACAGATTAATTCACTGGCCGATGAAGTTAGGATTCTACATAGCCAGAGAACGGGGACTAATGAGCGACTGAAGAACGTAATGGAACAGAATGATTTGTTAATGAAGACAAATGAAATGATTCTAGGCCACAGAACGTCATTTGAGCTAAGGCTGGATTTACAAAGAAAAGAGCACGAAGCGATGGTCAAATTAGTTGCAGAACTGACCAAGAAGCTTGATGCTCAGGGGAGAAAGAGAAAGAGAAGGAGAAGGAGAAAGAGAAAGAGAAAGAGAATGAGAAAGAGAAAGAGAAAGAAAAGAAATCCACTGGTGCTGAGCCTTGTCATCGAGTCGACTTGACTAAGGATGACGATAAAGACAAGGATCCTGAATCCGGTCCTAGTGGAGGTGAGCACCAAGCTTTAGCAATTGTGCCCATATCTGCTATTCCAATGGCTGAGGGAGAGTCTACTCAGTAAGAGGGTGGTGATACCTCTGGTGGTGGTGGTAATAAAGGGAAGTCAGCAGCCGATGTGCTCAAGGACTTATCTGATGATGAGATCCTTTATCTTGAGCCCGACTATTCCAAGGAAACACAGATCCATGCTCTCCGTAATCTGGAAGAAGGAGAGATCGACTCTGGTGATGACTGGAATGATGATAATGAAGACGTGGTGATAGAGATTCCCAAGGGTGACGGGGAAGGAGAGTACGAGCTAGAATATGGAGAGATCTTTGAATTTCCATCTTTCGACGCTCCGCTTGACACAGGTTCAGTCGAGCAGGCTAGTAATGTAGAAGCCTCGACTAAAGCCTCCCCAGCTGACCCTGAACCTGTGGACCCAGAGGCACCAAAAGATACAGACATGCCTTCTACCTCATCAAAGGGTCCAACTCGGAGCAACAGGAATGATCTTAGCTGTAAGGTTCGAGGAGGACAAGCAGCTGTTCACTATCAAAAGATCTGGGAGGGTTCAATACTTGAAACCCACCAGTGAAGCGTTCAGCTCCTTGCCCAAATACGACCTTGTGAACCTTGCAAACCGAGAGCAGCTGGGTCATTCCAATCATGCAGTAACGATGGTTTGTGGGTGGTTCTGCAGCGTGAAGCAAGATCTGGGAACTTTGAAATGTTCAAGCCTCAGGTGCCCAAGAGAGTCAAGGATAAGCACGTTGTGCATCCTGTGACTAAGAAGCACTTAAAGAAATTGGTATACAAGCCAGTGCGATGTGAAACTAAGATTCCCCTGAGCAAGTTATCTCAGGATATTCTTGGTGACATGTGGTACTGGTACGTAGATCCAAAAACGGGCGAGGCTGTGATCATGGGAAAGGGACGTTCCGAAAGTGGGAACTTAGTGCCAAAAGAACTCATCAGAATATTTGATGAAGTCTGCTTCATCAACTTTTCTGTGAAAGATCTGGAGGTACTAGCTGATAGGTATTGTGTCCACACGGACGAATGGACAAAGGTCATTGCTTCTAAATATGACAAGGTGATCAAGTTCTGCCTTGAATACAAGAAGAAGATGGAAGCTAAGGATGGACGGCTGTGAAGACTGAAGATTGAAGACTGAAGACGATGAAGATCCCGAGCTGTTGTCAAGGGGGAGTTTGTTGAAGCACTTTCCTGTGACAACACTCTGGATAGAGTCTTAGTTTGTGTTTTCATGTCTGTAATTGTCTTTGTATGTAAGCGTCTTTATGTATTAGTTTATCTAGTTGTATTTACTTTTACATATTGAATGTTGCATTTCTTTCTAAGTGTTTTGCGCACTTACATGTGAGGAGAAAGCTCCTGCGTACTTAGCAAGTACGCAAGAATACCTTTGCGTACTTGTTAAGTACGCAAGAACAATTTGCCCTGCGCACTTGTTAAGTGCGCAGGCATCAGGTCAGGTATAAATAGGATAGGTTGACAAAAGTTAAGTACGCAGGCTTTAGTGCAAATACGCAAATTGCAATCTCAGTACTTCTCTCTGTAACCTTCATAGACGAACGTTTATAGTGATTGTATTGTCGGTTTACTTTGTGTTGTTACTTGACTCTCCGCCTAGTCACGGGTATTCCGCACCCGGTCCGACTAGTAGACCCACTTGCATGTGACGATCCGACACACCCGAGGGACCTACAATATCGTTCAATGTTTCCTTTCGGATCTATTTTAGTTTTGAAGACCCATTTACATCCTACGGGTTTAGCACCATTGGGTAATTCAACTAAATCCCAAACATCATTTTTCTTCATGGAGTCAAGCTCGTCAATCATAGCTTTGTTCCATTCAGAAGACTGATCACTGCTAATGGCTTCTGATAAGAAGTAGGATCTGTAAACTTTTCGGCATCCATTTCAGCTTCAGTCAGGTAGTTAACATAATCATCAAAGTTAGTAGGTCTTTTGGACCTAGATGACCTCCTGAGTTGATTATCGGGTTCGGAATTGTCTTCATGTCGGTCGTTTGATGTGCCTTCATTTTCTGGTATAAAAGGAGTAGCATTAGGATCTGAGTGAGGAGGAGGTGGTGCAGTGACGTGCGGTGCAGCGTCGTGTACAAGAGGAGTAATCGGAGGTATGGTAAGCGATGAATCTCTCTCCCCTGCGTCTTGTACTTCCTGTAAATCTGGATAAGGATTTTCATTGCCACTAACCTTAAAATGCTAAAGGAATTTTACATACTTGGTTTCTACAATACGAGTGACGTGAGAAGGACAGTAGAATCTATAACTGTAGTGTTGGATATTTTGTAAGCTAAGTCATCATTGTATGTTTCAAACATTTGTCTTTGTTTTATTTCCATGTACTTCTGTTATTTCAGTAATTTCTGTTTGATTTAGTCTAAGTCTGGGCCATCGAAACTACCTAGTTTTGGTTGAGTCTGTTCAACCGAAACTGATAGATGGGAAGTTTTGATAGGGTGATAAGTTTTGTAAAAGCTCACCCGAAACTAGTAGTTTCGATGAGCATAGTTTCTATACCTATCAGCTTCCTATAAATAGCCTAGTTAGAGAATATTTAGGGTGTGGATAGCGACTGTAACCCTGTATTCTCTCTTTCATAGTTTTTGGGAATCAATACACATTTGAAGCTTTGTCAATTGTTGTTCTTACATTTTCACATCATTATTGTGTTGATTCTAGTGAGTTTAGCTTGTTTATCTTCACTACTTTCTGTTTCTTACCTCTGTTTCACCACCATAAACACAGATTCCGCCTGTGTGTGTGTGTGTAATTGATCATTTGTGTGATTCTGCCTTAGAATCAGGACCTACAATAACCCTTTGAGTGATCGGGATAACCAATGAAGTAACAAGTAACAGTTTTCATGTCAAGTTTCTTTAAGAAAGGATTATAGAGTTTAGCTTCGGCAAGACAGCCCCATATTTTCATATATCTTAGACTCGGTTTCCTTCCTGTCCAGAGTTCATAAGGAGTTTTAGGGACAGATTTTGAAGGAACTCTATTGAGTATATGAACGACTGCTTTTAAGGCCTCGGTCCAGAGGAATGAGGGTAAACCTGAGTTGGCTAACATACTGCGTACCATGTTCATTATGGCCATGTTTCTTCTCTCAGCAACACCATTCTGCTGAGGACTTGAGGAGTACCGGGCATAGTGTATTGGTTTACGATCCCCTGGCCCTTACAAAACTCATAAAATGGACCAGGAGCCTGACCCACATCAGTATGTCTGCCATAATATTCACCTCCTCTATCTGATCTCACAACTTTTATTTGAAGATCAAGCTGTTTTTCAACTTCAGTTTTATAATTTTTAAAAGTTGCAAGTGATTCAGATTTTTCCTTAATAAGATACAAGTACATATAACAAGAATAATCATCGATAAAAGTGATAAATGAAGTATGTCCTGTTATACCAGCAACGAAGTAAGGGCCACTAATATCAGTGTGAATGAGTTCTAATAAATTAGAGCTCATAGTGGCACCTTTCTTATTTGCTGATGTTATTTTACCTTTAAGGTATTTGACACATGTTCCTAAATCATTGAAATCGAGAGATGGTAACACTTCATCCTTCATGAGTCGAGATAAGCGTTCTCGTGAAATGTGGCCTAAGCGTTGATGCCACAACATGGATGAAGTTTCTAAGTCTCGTTTTTGTTTAGTCTTTGTTAAGTTTTCATTGATATTATATGATAACAAAGACTTGGAAAATTCATCATCTATTTCTAATCTATAGAGACCACCATCCAGATAACCACGTCCAAACATTTCAGAATTTAACATAATAGAAAGTTTACCATGACCATGAGAACAAACAAAATCGTCAATGTCTAACTTTGGTCCTGATACTAGATTCCGAGTAATTTCAGGAATATATAAGGTATCATAAAGTTTAATACATAAACCAGTTTTCATTATTAATTCTAAGGTTCCCACAGCTGCGACAACTAGTTCTTCTCCATTTCCCATCTTAAGTGTTCTTTGGTTTCTTTCCAGCTTCTGGATTGTAAGGAATCCCTATAAGGAGTTGGTTACATGAACCATAGAACCAGAATCAAACCACCATGTATTAGTTGGAACATTTAAATTATAGGACTCAAGTATCATATAAAGATTATTACCTCTCTTGCTTAGCCACTCCTTAAAGTCATGGCAGTCTTTTTGCCTATGTCCAGCCTTGCGACAGAACTTGCAGTGAGACTTCCCTTTGAAGTTCTTAGAGCTGGAAGCACCACTCGCATCTTGTCGCTGATCTCCATGTCTAATCCCTTGATCTTACGGGACATGTCGTTCATCATCATGATGTGCTCACGAATACCGCTAATCCCGTCATATTTTGTAGTCACTAGCTTCAGAAATAGTGTGCTACCATGCGCTTTAGAAGTCCCCTTGAACCGATCTTCCACAGAAGCCAGATAAGTCTTAGCATCCTTAGAATCTAGTATAGTTCCTCTGATGATCGGACTGATGAAGTTCTTCATTAGGACAAGATCCATGCGGTTACACCTCGTCCATTTCTCATGCACTAAGATTTCTTGAGCAGTGCTTTTGTCAGTGAGATCAGCAGGTCCAGGCCTGTCGAGTGCATGGTCGAATTCCATCAAGCCGAGAGACAGCATTAGTGAATCTTTCCAAGCAGAGAAGTTCATACCATTCACAGTTTCGATTCCCAAGTTAGGGGCTGTTAAGGATTATATACGAGAAAAATAAGATACTAATTGCTAAAGAAGAACTTAGAGCGTCTATGGGGTAACCTAGACTAAGGCAGCCGAAAATAAGGACCATTATATTAATGAAGCTGTGATAAAAGTCTATTATAATCACCAAAATAATAGATTAATTAGGTTATACTTAAACAACGGGCGTTCACTTTGGTTAATGACCAATTGTTTAAGCATTATGAACAATTTAATAGTGAGTATGTGTAGTAAGAATGTAACACATCACCAGTGGCGGAGCTTGATAAAAAAAGTAGCGGGGGCCGAAAGTCACGAGACCCAAATTTGTTTTTCCTATCGCTATGTTTCGGGTTACATGTTCGGGTCGGCGATTCAATTCGGGTCGGGTCAAACAAATCAACAATAAATAACTCTAAATATCTAATTATCTATGATGATGCGAGAGAAAAATGGTAAGTACCTGGAAGAAAAATTACAACTCAGCCCGACGACCTTCCCGAGAATTTGAGCAACCTAACAAATTTTAATTTAAAAAGATAATCAGTGTGTCAATATGATTAAATTACTAAATTATTCTAATTTGTAGAGTGACCAACACGGTCAAAATTTAAAATTAGTTAGGTTTCCTAAAAACTTACCCACATTGCTTCTGCCTTCTTCTCATCCTTCTCAAAATTAACTCGAACTTGAAACACCTAAAAAATAACACCCAAAAAGAGAAAACATTAAGAAACCTCAATTGGGACAACAATGACCAAGAAAACAAAAAATTCTAAGTGTTTGGGATTTGCTTATTTAAACACAATTTCACACTCCATAAATCATAAATCATACTTGAAATTATCAAATCAATGAATCATAATCATACTTCAAATTATCAAATCAATGAATCCATAAGTAAATCATACTAATTTACTACTTAGTACCTTACCAAGAAGGCAAGAAATCAAGAATTGTCTTGTTAGTAGCCCCCTTTGTGACGTTTGCTTTCTTATCCATTATCATTTCTTTTCTATTGTTCATCATCAATTCTTTTGAAAAAAGAACTAATAGTTAAACTTTTCAACTTTCCCATGATATGCCTAAAAAAAACAACATGATTGTATTAACAAACTTTTCTCTTGTTCATCATCATTAATCAATAATCCTAATCATAATCCATTAAGTTTTTAACCCTAATATTTAACAAGAATACAAGAATTGAGTGGATATTAAGAATGCAAGAAATCAAGAAATTAGGGCTAGTATTCAGTAACAAACTAACAAGAATCAAGAATACAAGAAATCAAGAAATTAGGGCTAGTATTAAGTAACAAACTAACAAGAATCAAGAATGTAAGAAATCAAGAAATTAGGGCTAGTATTCAGTAACAAACTACAGACAACATACTTGCAGCCGATTAGCAGAACACGGGGGAACAGGCCGGACGGCTGGTGGCGTTTGGCAAGCAGGTGGAGGCCGGAGCAACGGCGACAACTCAGGCCGGAGCAGCGGCGGCGACTCAGTTCAGCTTTCAGCGGCGATTTGGGATTTTGGGGGAAAATTGGTCTGGTTATGTTTCAAGGTCTCAGGATGGATGGATCGATTTTTTTTAGGGAAAATGAAGTTGGGGTAAATTAATTTTGAATTTTTCATTCCCCCCCCCCTAAACTTACACATTTATTTGTTAAATGCATAATCTATTTTTTTATTTCGTACCCATAACTTATCGAATCAATCTGAACAGAGCAATTAACTAAATTTTTTAAGGATAAAACATCAGAGGGGGCCAAGAATTTTTTAGGGGAAAAAATCAGCGGGGGCCGGCTCAATAAGTAAAAAACATTTGGCCGAAAACGAGAAAATTTACACTACTAACGGAAAAAACGGAGGGGGGGCACCCATGGCCCCTTCAATCCTTCGCCCCTGCACTTCACCTTTGGGCAGAAGTGAAACATTTGTTTAGTATGCACATAATTAGCTTCGCGAAAACCAAATGTGACACATCACCTTTGGGTAGAAGTAGAAACATTTAGTTATATTAGGCGAAGTAGTGCTTAATTAGACTTAAATAACTTTACATGCGTAACACATCACATTTGGGCAGAAGTGAAACTTTAGGTGTTATTTACGTTAATCATGTTTTCTAATTTAATATCATGACATGCACTCAGTTATATTGCTTAATTAAGCTTGAATAAGTTTACACATGCATCACATCACCTTTGGACAGAAATGAAACTATTAGGTGTTATTCAAGTAAGTTTTTAAAGTTTTGAAAAAGCATTTAAGTTTAAGGTTTAACAAAACTAAAACTAAAGCATTCATTACTGAGCCTCCCGAAATTTTAGGCAAATAAGTAATGCTAGGTTAACGGCTAAGGAAGGTTCATGGGTCAGTAAGGTTCACGGCTCAGGAGGGTTCACAACTCTAGAAGGTTCACGGCTCAGGAAGGTTCACGGCTCGTGAGAGGGTTCACGGCTCTACTAAGGGTCTTGACTCCATTTTTCATAAACCGTGAACTGTAAAACCCGTGAACTTAAACCGGGAACTTAAATACCCGTGAAACATAAGATCGTGAAGTCTAATGTTGTGAAGTCTAAACCCGTGAATAAAAAAATCGTGAATTCTAAACCGAGAAATAAAACCTGATAAGACATGTGCGAATTTTAAGGGATTTGATTGTATTTTTTTTATTTTGAAAATCTTTTAAGTTGTTAAGTATATCCAAGTTTCTTTATTTAAAATGATAAAAGTTAATATTTTAATTCGAAATCTTGGAGATAAAGTTACAAGATTTTAGGAAAAACACAATCAAAACATAATTTATCCCAAATTAAGGGGATTTTCATCGAAACTAATGATGAACACGAAGAACAATTTATGAACTTCAGATAAACTGTTATTCAATATTATCAAATTAAAGCCTGGAATCAAAATATTGAAACATAATTCTTAACAGATTTCGAAAATTTTAATGGATCTCAATTTTAGGAGATCAAAAAACCTGATATATAAACAAAACAGAAAACCGTGAACATAATTAGAACGATTTTCTTATGGTTTTAATAGAACTTTTGTTCTCTGATTTTAATTCTAGTTTAGTGAAAGAAACAAGAACTGGTTTATCAACATTTATCTGATACCACATGTTGATCAGTTCTTGTAACATGATAATGGAAACAATAATCTAAAACATACCTGTTATGTTAACCGATGACAGGGAAGACATCATGATCACTGATCTGGATCGGGATCCCATTTAGGGTGTACGGTTAGGACGGCTAAGGTTAGTTTGTTAGAACTCACGGTTATGAGAGAGAGGGGAACGATTTCTTTAGTGGTGATGGAATTATTGATTAGTCTATTCCCTCTAATTTACTCTCTATTTTTATGTATAACCAATATGAAACCCATTAATGTTCATTAAGAGTAATTAGGCCTATCAACTAATTACTAGCCATAGGTTATTAAATAAATAAATAATTATATTTGATTATTTAATAATTAAATAAATAATTATAAGAGCCACATATTAAAACTGTGTATTACAAGTAAAAAAAAATTTAGTAAGACACTAACTATTAAAATATCATTTACAACATTACATTTTCAAACTTTTTTTATTTCATTGATTACACTTTAATATTAATTTCTTTATGATAAACCATTTGAACTTTTAAATCGAAAGGTTTTGGTTACATCTTGTAGAGAAAACATGGGATTTGAAATTTTAAAAGTTTTCATAAAAGATATTAGAGTAAATTACTATTTTTGTTCGTGTGGTTTACTCAAAATAACACTTTCAGTCTAATAGTTTAAATCTTATTAAAACGGTACCTGATATTTTATTTTCATTGCAATCAAGTCTAGTTCACTAACACCATCCAATTTTTTTATATTTTCTCTAAAAAGACCAAAATACCCCTTAACCAAAAACAAAATATTAAACCTAATATTAAAATCAACGGCTCAAATAATTTCCATCTCTTTGAACAAGACATCAACGGCAACATCAACAACAACAACATCATCATCTCCATTACCGTAAATGAGAGAGCTTTTAATCAAACATATCGGCAAAGAAATCATCGGATCAAATTCAATCCGAAACATCGATCTTCCTGTTTAATAATAAAACCCAAGTCACACTTCCTATTTATGATGGTTCTTTACATGTAGGGCATGTGCCATCAGTTGACAAATCACACTTTTTGTATGTTAATTAGTTGGACTTGATTGTAATGAAAATGAAAAAACAGGTATCGTTTTAACAAGATTTAAACTATTGGACTGAAATTGTTATTTTGAGCAAACCACAAGGACGAAAATAGTAACTTACTCAAGGTATTATTTCAACCAAGTCCGTTACAATGTTATAGAGACATTTACATATTTTCCCTTATTAAGATCATTAATTACATATTTTGAGCTCCCCCACCACCCCACCGCCTATACCTCCACTTTTCCTCCGGATCCTAACCCTATTCTGTCTTTATCGCTCTCTTGTGAGCCCGAATCCTTGGCAGGGTGCCAAAGTTCTCCGCTTCTTTCGATGGGGAAAAGCCGTCTGAGTACCCGGAAGTCTCAAATCCACCGGCCCAAGAGTCATCCGTAAGACAAAAGGCGACAATCAGTACAGTCTGCTACTGTCAGACCTTAAAGTGAATGAGTTTGCCCAGGAAACGGCGGCGTTGTCGGCTAACGTTAAGACTCAAAACAGTGACAAGTCCACGGATGAAGCATCCTTAAGGGGTGTAGAACCATTCGTTTTCGATCGTGTTTTTCCGGCTTTCGTTTTTCCGATCAAAAATCGCACGTCTGGCGACAGTGTAGCGTAGGGGGAATGGTTTGCAGTGGACGGCGGTGGTTACGGTAGCCCGTCGGAGATGACGACCTAAAGTCTAGCAGGAGATGACGACCTAAATTTTATATATATATATATATATAAACATTATATTTTTAAATTTCAATTATTTTAAATAAATTACACAATAGTCCCCCAATTATCAGATTGTTTTAATAATTTACATTACTAGTACTTTAGATGTGAAAGTACTAAAATGCTCTTCCATTTAACAGAAAAAGTTAATATAGTTAATAAAAATAAAACAAATGGTCATGAAAAACAAAAGTCAGGCCATAAACTGTTAAAAAAAACAGAGACTCAGATAGTTATAGTCAGCAAACCTCAAAGACTCAAATATTAATTTACTCCTGGAAATATATTTATAGTTACTATTAGTTATAATATTATTGATGTTGAAAGACATTACTTTAAAAGTAAAAATATAGATATACAATTTGTATAGTTTTCAAATTCACTCACAACCAATGTTTTTAGAACCGGACCGGACAACGAACCGGACGTCTTAGAGGTTCACTGGTCGGACTGGATTCAAGAACCGGATGACGCAATAAATATATAAATATTCAAAAAAATATATAGAAAAATATAAAAAATTCCAAATACTACATATACAACCATTTAAACAATTTTGAGTCAAGAACGAGGGTTGTAGGTGTGTAGGAATTTTAATTCTTTTGAATCTTCAATTTTAATTTTGGTTAGGGTTTTGGAGAACCTGTGTCAGTGTATAAGTTAAAAGGAAAGAGCCAAATTGAGTTAAAATTGTAAATAAAAGTAAGTATGAGGACTATAGGATAAAAAAGATAAAAAAGTAGTAAAAAAAATAAAAAATTAAACAACCCGGTTCGACCACCGGTTCGCGGTTCAACCGTTAAATCGCTTGGACCGCCCGGTTCAACCAGCAAACGGTCTCAGAGCATGAAACCGGACCGGTGGAGGTCACGGTTCCCGATCCGACCGGCCGGTCCGATCCGAGTTTAAAAACATTGCCCACAACCAACTTTCAATAATTAATATTACGGGACCAACATTATAAACTAGTAGAATTTTAGAAAGTTTATTAAATAAAAAAGCAGTATTCATCATCATTAAATTTAAGCAATCATGAAAATTTGTTTCATTTCCGTTTATGACACCAATCATAGTTAGATATGGACCATACTATAATTATATTAAATATGATTTATGGATCACATTACAATATATTAGTTTTTTTTTCATACATTTAATTTAATCCTATTAACTAACACCATCAAACCTGCATATTAAAGAACTCAAACCGTTATCAATTGGTCATTAAAATACATTATTTATCATCAGGATGTCCCATGAAAACAATAACCTATTAGTTACTTCAATTATTTTAAGCCATTCATATCTTTTTTGTATTTGTTTTGTCGATCACAATTAAGCATTTAAGGGTGGAGGTAGTGGAAGCACTTTGAGCTCGGGTTCGAGCGGGTTTCACAGGAACACCGCTGCAAGTTGCGTGGCTTGGACGAGCGGGTAAGATATCGGGTTCACGAATCCATGAATGAAGCAGAGGAAATGTTGAAATCTTGAATCTGTTCTAGTGGCCCAACTGATTTTATATTAAGCCCAGATTTATACAGTATATTGTCAAATATAGTTTATAAATAAATCTAAGTTTTATATATTGAGTTGGTAATTTTAATAAATAAGCTTGAACAAATAAATTCAACTTATATGATGTCTTTTTAATTGTTTTTAAATTTGTAAATATGCAGTTGTTGACGATAATATTATTTTGGAGTTGTGGGATCAAATTACACATTTTATACTTTGATATGATCTTCTGGAACACATTGCAAGTCTAAAACAAACATGAACATCCCGGATTCAAACAACGAGTAGTTAAATTTAATATTTTAGTTATTTTTTTTCTTTATTTATGTTTTTTATTTATTAATGAAAATTATGTTTTTATTTTTATTTTTAATGTTTTTATGTTTTTAAATATATAATTTATTTTTTATTAAAAAAAATGTTATGATAGTTTAGGGTTACACCCCATGTATTTAGGGTAGTTTAGGGTAAAGATGACGTGGCATGACATGACGTGTTTTGATTAGCTAATATTTAGAGTAGTTTAGGGTTCAAGTGGTTTCACCCCCTCCACCTTAAGGGCGGGAGGGGTGGAGGTAGGGTTCACCCTTGGATTCCATCGGGATCACAGCAACGCCGCCAAACCTAGTCGAGTTGTGGCTCGGGTTAGGTTTATGGGTTCGTGAAGTCGTGCGTTTCCATGAAGAATTGGACCGTTGGGCTATTTAAAAAAAATCCTAGAAATACTAACCTTTTATACACAATTTCTATACCAAACAAATACTCTCCCACTACTACTTCTCTACTACTTTTATTTTTTCTACTCTACTCATGGATCCAAGGAAACAACCATCCACGCCCGTAAAACCTATAGACCAAAAGTCTGTTCGGGCCCAAGTGAACCAACTCCACCACAATCGTTTCAATATCCCCAATTCTACCAAAATCCTCCAACCCAATCGTCCATGCTCGTCCAAATTGCACCGGGTCATTTTGTGCTTTCAAAAACCGAATGACCCAACCCGTTTCCATTTTACTAAAATCTACCCTTTCGTAACTCAAACCAAGGTGGCACAAGATGAGGGTAATGAAGATGAGGAAGAACAAGATTATGAGATGGAAGAAGAAGTTGAAGAAGAAGAATAATAAGATTACACCGTTCGAAGGAATTGGAAATTCACAAAACGGGCGGCTCGTAAAGTTTGGGAGGATTATGAGAAAGTTGCCTTGGCCAAGGCTTAGATTCGGGTCTCCGAAGATCCTAAAACCAGAGATCAACAAAAAGCTCTTCGTTTGGGGACGAGTGCTTAAACATTTTAACAAGAATGTTGGTGGAACTGAACGAACAATCCACCAACTAAATTCAAAATGGGGCGCGATGACTACGAAGATGTCTCATTTCAACGGACTATACATCCAATAGGTATACTTTACTTTAATTTTAAGATATTATTTTTATTAGTTTCCTTTTGACTTACTAACTTTTATTTAAAAAATATATAGAGATACATTGATTGGTGCGGTTAAGAAAGCGTTGAGTAAGTATAAAAAAATATGAGAACAGAGGTTTCTCCCATATGACCACAAGGGAGATTGTAAAAAACCATGACAAATGGGAACCCATTCTGGTCATTGGTACGGAGTTTGAATCTCAATCCCAAAAGAGAACAAAAATGTCAGAGTCAAGTAATTATGCAAGTTCAAATGACGGTTTAACAAGCAAGGTTCCCTACCTAAACGAAGACTCAAAACCAACATAGTCGACATGTAAAGAGAAGAAAGTGGCTTAGTCATCAAGCAATAGCAAGGAAAGATTGGTTGAAATTGTTTCCAACTACAAACGATGAAGGAGCAAGAAAAAGAAGGAAAAAAGCAAATTTGAAAGAAATTGGCCGAAATAAAATTATCTATGATGGAAGAATAACGATAGACTACCCAGTAAGAACAATATAAACGTGACATTAAGACGTTTCTCGAACCGCATGACGGTATCCCCGAATCGTTCTTGCAAATCGTCTTACAAAGCAAACGTGACATAGCCGCAAAATATGGATGACCTTGCTATTTTTAGATTTTAGTTATTTTATTTTTATTTTTAACTAGTCGCTTCCAGGCGCTCCGTGATAGTTGTCGGGCCAATCGTCGATAAATTTTAAATGAAAACGCGCTCAGCGGCAGTTGTCGGGCCGATCGTCAATAAATTTTAAATGAAAACGTATGTGCAACGGTAAAAATAATGTTAAAAAAAGAAAAATAAAACTAAATAATAAGAAAGGGAAAAAACCAAAAATAAAATATTACCGGTTCGGGTCGTCGAAAACCATAAAAGTGAATACCGAGACCGTATTCCGATAATACAAATGCCGGCAATGATGTTCGCTCATAATAGGTTCGAATGGCCATGGTAAAACAACGGTAACGGCACTCGTCATAAGCTACGATAACAAAAAAATTTTGATTTTTAATACAAATCCATTTTCAAAAAAATTTCTATCGAAATGTTGACAAAGAAAAATAAAAACATACGCGTACTCCGTTTTTTTTAAGTTAACAAACAAAAGTTATTAAAGAAAAACGAAATTATTAGAAAATGAAACGGGTTAAAAGCGTATATTATATACAGTATGAGGGGTGAAAATGAAAAAAAAACGTTACTGTACCACAACGGTAACGACACTTGCCATAAGCTACGATACAAAAAAAAAAGCTCCATTTTAAATACAACTGTGTTTTACAAAAATTTTATATCGGAACGTTGACAAAAAAACTAAAAACAGTCGCACACTCCATTTAAAAAAAAAGCTAACGAACGAAACTTATTAAAGAAAAACGAAATTATTAGAAATGTAAACTGGTTAAAAGCGTATTTTATATAATAGAAATGGTGAAATTGAAAAAAAAAGGTGATTCTAACCACACACGGAATATTGTTAATTGGACCCGCCGTCGCGCTATACGCCCTCGTATAGATCAATACGAGGGCGTATAGGGTTCACTCTCTGACATAAGAATGACACGTGTCATTCCCTGTCTGAAGTATATGTCTCATACGATTCGTATTGCCCTATACGCAGCGTATGTGGCAGGGCACAATAATTTTCTTCAAAAGTTGGAAGATTTGGTGTTAAAGAATCATATACGTGGTGTATTGACCTATACGCCACGTATAGGTGTTTTTTATTTAATTATAATTTTTTTATTTTATTTATATTTTGTTTATTTTTATTTTAATTTATATAATTTTGTTAATATAAGTTTGTTAACCAAACAAAATATTAAACATTACAAACCAAACAAAATATTAAACATTACAACCAAACAAATAAACTAAAATTATATACATTACATCAAAAAATTAAATATATACATCAAAATGTTTTACATACATAACAACGAAAGAAACAAAATACAAATAAAAGAACTAAACCTAACCGGCTCCGTCGTCACCCTGACCCGCCCCGCCCTCACCCTGAACGGGGTCGTCCGGATAATGACGTGGCGGTGGTAGTGGGGGTGGCTCGATGCCGGCGGCTCGTGACTGATTCACGAGCTGTTCAACCGCCCACATCATCAGGTCCTCAATGCGATCGAGTTGACGACCATGTCGTCGTGAGTCGGCAACAAGGCCATCAAGCAATGTCTAGGTAGCCCTATCCAGCCTAACAGACCGACGTACGTGTCGGGGATGCTGTGGCGGATGCTCGTGAACCTGCTCGACGTGTGGCGGCTCGTCCTCAATCGCTATACCCTGTAGCGGCTGAGGCATAGTCGGGTCCCCCTATCCAAGCATCTGCGGCAACGGCATCGGGACCCAAACCTGGTCCTGGACGGCCCCTTTGAGCCGAAGGCCCTGCGGGAATCGATGCGTGATGCGCATGCCGCTCGCCGTGCGACGGTCTAATCGGACAGGGGGAATGGGCGGTAACATCGCAGGCTCAAGGTGGTCAAATGGTATGACCGACCGGATGATATGCGTGATGAAAGCACCGCCATATAAGAGTCCGCGCTTCTGTCGTATATAGGCAGAAGCAAAATAAAGCGCCATGCTCGTGGACAGGTCGCACCGCCTCCCAGTAAGCAGGCAGAAAAGGAAGAAAAGATCTCTATCAGTGCATCACTCACGGCTTTTCAAACGCGGTGCGATCGACGTCGAAATAAGCCGGTGCAGATATCTATACAAAGGGTCTCTAATACCCGAGACCCTCCCCTTGGTACCCAACCAAGGACTATCTGAAATCAAGCCCCAAAAAACAAGGAGTTCCTCCTTTTCCACCTCCGTCACCGCCTCGGTGAAAAGCGGCGTGACCGTCTCAGGCTCGTAGTATAAGCCCGTCGTGACGGCCCACTGACGGAGGGTCTGACGGTAAACGACCCCAAAAATAGAAAAAAAAAATACGATCCGGATCAATATCCGGCGCCTCCCCGGGTAGAGGCTGCAGCCCAGTCTCTGAGTAGATGAACGTCGAAAGAAACTCGACGACCAGCTCTCAGATGTCTCCTTGTAAGGCCCTAAACTCGGGAGGCCTCACTTGTTGGATTTACTCATTCACAAACATTTAACCACATTGAACGGATCATTTGTTTAAAACATTTAACCTTCGTTTAAGTCATACATTACTATCTAAAATCTGTATCTTCCTTTACGCGTCTCTGTGTCCCCGAAGGAACCCTACATGTCGTGGACAACCGTTACGTATCACCGTCGTTGCCACAACATTCCGTCAGTTCCCTTTTTGGTATTGCCCCCAAGGCTAACTGCACGAGGACCGACAATACCCATTCAGTTGCCCCCCTATGGCTCTCAGCCATGGACCGACAACCTCCATTGAAGGCTATGGCTCTTAGCCGTAGACCAACAACTTCCATCGACGGCTATGGCTCTCAGCCATAACACTGTCGGATCATAATTTAACCTAACGTAGGGTCACGTTAACCCCTGAGTAACCGTCGTTACTCCATACCAGTTGTACAACATCAAACCATTGGCAGGCCACTAAGACACTGCCCATGTTGTTCTTATGGTAACTATGGCTCGCTGTCCATAATCTACCACAAGGCTGGGAATCTCATTCCCAGACTTCATTCGTCAATTCCATTCATTCGACAGATTAGATTTGTAATGACTTCTTTAAAACCTTTGCTCTTTTTCTTTCCTTTACATAAAACCTTTCACTCGTTTTCAAAACCCTTTACCTTTACTTTAAACCATTTCTTATTAAACATTCGTTCGTAAACATTCCATGCATAAAACTTTCTTTCCATAAACTGTTCATTCCAAATCATTTCATTTTATAATCGTAGTTTCATAAAATATCATTTCATAAAACATCATTTCATATGTATGCACACCAGCCCGAAAACATTATATAAAACATTTAAAAGAGGGCTTCTAGAACTCACCTTATAAGCTAGTCTCGGTTGTCCTAAACAAAGGCCCAACAACGTCACTTCCGATCTGAATTGATTAGTTAAATACACATCAGACCAAATCCCGATCTAACGGTTTAACCTTCTAAACATACCGACTCTACCTAATCAGCCTGATGCCTGCGCACTTAGCAAGTGCGCAGACCTTGCTGCCTGCGCACTTAGCAAGTGCGCAGACCCTGCTGCCTGCGCACTTACCAAGTGCGCAGACCCTGCTGCCTGCGCACTTAGCAAGTGCGCAGACCCCTCTTCCTGCGTACTTGATAAGTACGCAGGACCTGCTCCGTGCGCACTTAAAACCCTAACTTTCGCATTCAGGTCTGATCTCGTCAAGATCTCGAACCTGTTTGCATCCAAAACATTCGTTTTCCATTAAGGAACTCAAATCTATGTTTATCTCTCAGTTTCATCCGTAAAAACGTTGCCTTTTTACCCAAAACCCGAAAAACCCTAAAACGAAGTAAAACTCATATTTAGGTCGGATCGTTACCTGAATCGAGCTTCTGATCCGGAGGTTCTTCTCACGAGTTATGGAGTAACACTTTGCGAAATCTCGGGTCGATCCGCCAACTTTCTCTCTCGACGGTTTCTCTCTCTAGAAGGTGCAAATGAGAGAAAGGGTGGTGACCTTGGCTATTTATAGGGGAGGCTCCCCTTCCAGCCCGCCGGCCCATCCGACCCGACCCGACATGCCTCGTTCGTTTATTTCATCATTTTAACTGTCGTTTTATTTTTGGGATGTTACAAGCCTACACCCCTTACAATAGGTTTCGTCCCCGAAACCTATCATAAGTCAAATAGATAAGGGTACGACTCCCTCATTTCCGTCTCCGTTTCCCAAGAGGCTTCCGATGCTTCCATTGGACTTTAACCAATTGGATAACCTTACTACGCAAACGCTTCTCCTTTCTGTCTAAGATGGCCACGGGTTCTTCGATGTAGTTAAGGTTGTTGTCGACCTCGATGTCAGTAAGTGGTACGTGAGCCGATTCATCCGCCAAACACTTTCGCAAGTGTGATACATGGAAGGTAGGATGAATCCCACTTAACTCATCAGGCAACTCTAACCGATAAGCGACTTCACCAACCCGCGCCATTATCCTGAATGGTCCGACAAACCTCGGACTTAACTTTCCTCTCTTCCTGAATCGTATGATCCCTTTCCAGGGTGACACATTCAACATTACTCTGTCCCCAACATCAAACTCAATAGGCCTTCGTCGTTTATCCGCATAGGATTTCTGACGATCTTGAGTGGCCTTCATTCTTGCTTTGATTTGATCAAACCTTTCTGACGTTTCTTTTACGACTTCAAGACTTCCTAATTCCTTCTGTCCAATCTCACCCCAACAAACCGGGGTCCTACATCTTCTCCCATACAACATTTCATAAGGCGGCATGCCTATCGTCGTGTGATGACTATTGTTGTAGGAGAATTCGGCTAACGGCAGATGACTGTCCCAACTGCCACCAAAATCGATAATACAAGCACGAAGCATATCCTCCAATGTCTGAATGGTCCTTTCAGACTGACCGTCCGTTTGTGGGTGGTATGCCGTGCTGATATTAAGCCTCGTGCCCATCGCCTCGTGAAATCTTTTCCAGAACCTCGATGTGAATCGTGTGTCCCGGTCAGATACGATCGTCAGAGGCATCCCGTGCTACTACTTCGTTAATAAACACTTCTGCTAACCTTTCCGACGAGAACGTCTCGCGAATAGGTAGGAAATGAGCACTCTTCGTTAAACGGTCCACAATTACCCAAATAGTATCATGACCTTTAGCTGTGCGAGGTAGCATGGTTATGAAGTCCATGGTAATGTGTTCCCACTTCCATTCCGGTATATCAAGTGGTTGAATCTTTCCATACGGTTACTGGTGTTCGGCCTTTACTTGTGAGCAAGTCAAGCATTTGCTTACATACCTTGTCACCTCAAGTTTCATCCCAGGCCACCAGTATTCTTTCCTCAGATCTTGGTACATCTTATTGGTACCGGGATGGATAGAGTACCGAGACTTATGAGCCTCATCCAAGATTTTGGTTCTAAGCTCGCCACCCATAGGTATCCATACCCGTCCAAAACGTGTCCTAACACCAAGAGTGTTATATTCCAACTTGTCCTGTTGGCCAACCATCATTTCCTTCTTAATGTTTTCTTCCTTAAGTGCTTCATCTTGAGCTCTTTCAATTTCCCTCATTACATCAGATGTTACCACAAACTGGCAAGCTTTCACTCTAATAGGAGTAGGCACATCCTTTCGGCTTAGAGCGTCAGCCACTACGTTTGCCTTTCCAGGATGGTATATTATTTCACAGTCATAGTCTTTCAACAGTTCCAACCATCGTCCCTGCCTCATATTAAGTTCCTTTTGTTCGAAGAAGTATTTCAAACTTTTGTGGTTGGAGTAAATAGTAAACTTCACCCCGTACAGGTAGTGCCTCCAGATTTTCAATGCGAATACGACAGCAGCAAGTTCCAAATCGTGGGTTGGATAATTAGCTTCGTGAATCTTCAACTATCGTGACGCATACGCGATCACTCTTCCGCGTTGCATCAACACGCATCCCAATCCCTGACCCGAAGTGTCAGAGTATACCACTAAGTCTTCATTGCCCTCGGGAAGGGCCAAGACTGGAGCTTGGGTTAGCCTCTTCTTCAATTCCTTAAACGCCTCATCTTGGGTCGAACCCCATTCATACTTAACCTCTTTCCGAGTCAACTTTGTCAACGGCGAAGATATTTTCGAGAAATCCTGGATGAATCTCCGATAGTAGCCTGCCAATCCCAAGAAACTACGGATTTCAGTTGGCGTCTTAGGAATATTCCATTCTCTTACCGTCACTATCTTTGCTGGGTCAACCATAATGTCGTTCAGGTTAATGACGTGACCTAGGAATTGGACTTCCCTAAGCCAGAACGCGCATTTAGAGAACTTAGCATACAACTTTTCCTTCTTCAGAGCTTCCAATACTTCCTTCAAGTGACACGCGTGATCACCCTCATTCTTGGAGTAGATAAGGATATCATCGATGAACACGATTACCGATCGGTCCAGCATCGGTCGACACACCCTATTCATTAAATCCATGAACGCTGCGGGGGCGTTCGTCAATCCAAAAGACATCACGCGGAACTCGAAATGTCCATAACGCGTGCGAAATGCAGTTTTCGGTATGTCTTCTTCCCTCACCTTCAACTGATGGTACCCGGATCGAAGGTCGATTTTTGAGAACCAACTTGCGCCCTGTAATTGATCGAACAGGTCGTCGATCCTTGGTAAAGGGTACTTGTTCTTCACGGTACGTTTGTTCAACTCGCGAAAATCGATACACATTCTCATCGAACCGTCTTTCTTCTTCACAAACAACACCGGAGCACCCCACGGCAAGATGCTCGGTTGGATAAATCCCTTCTCAAGTAACTCGTCTAGTTGTGCCATTAACTCTTTCATCTCCACTGGTGCTAGTCGATATGGAGCCTTAGCCACGGGCTGGGCATCTGGTACTAAGTCGATTCAAAATTCAATCTCTCTGTCGGGTACTCGCGTACCACGGGTACTAATTCAATCTCTCTGTCTAGTTGTGCCATTAACTCTTTCATCCCCCAGGCAAATCCTCTGGAAACACTTTCGGGTACTCGCGTACCACGGGTACATCATTTAGCTCCTTCACTTCCTTACACTCGTCAATTACGTACACCAGATAAGCCTCGCATCCGCGCCTCAAGTAATCTGCTGCCTTAATCATCGAGATGACGTTTGGCATCGGGGCGTCACGATCTCCAAGAACCTCGACTTTGCTACCGTCCGGAGCCTTGAGTCGGATTATCTTTCGTTTACATATAATTTGCGCTTCATTGGTAGTTAGCCAATCCATACCTAACACAATATCAAACCCTCCCAAAACCATAACAAACAATTTGACAGGGAACCTGTGACCTTCTATTTCTATCGTGGAGTTGTCAACTACATCAGTCACTCTTGCAGTCCTACCCTCAGCGGTTTCTACGCTAAAGCACCTTTCTAACTTGTTCACAATGTACTTCACTTGTTTACAAAAAGTCGCAGATATGAAACTCTTACTGGCACCCAAATCAAATAACACAGAAACAAAAGTGTTGTCAAGGATGAACGTACCTGACGCCACGTCGGGGTCTGCCCTGGCTTGTTCTTGCGTCAGTGCGTACGCACGAGTCTTTGCTCGAGATCCCTCTCCCTTCTTTTTCGAGCCCTTTCCCCTCCCAGTTTCCCCCATCCTGGGCTTCGGGCAGTCCCTACTCAGATGACCGACATCCCCACAGTTATAGCACTTGTAGTGTTGTGTGCACTCACGGGCGTAGTGCCCGGTCTTGCCACATTTGAAACACAAGTTAGATCCCAGTTTACATCCACATGTGTGCTCCTTTCCACATTTCTTACAAACGGTCGGCTCATCAACCAGAGCCCTCTTATCACGAGTCCCAAACATCTTTCCCCCAGATCGCTTGTTTGAGAAGCTCGGTTTTTTCATTTGCTCTTCAACGGCAACAACATTCAGTGCCAGATCGTCAATTACCACGCCACTTAGCTCTACTGCCGAATCGTAGGTAGTACGGGCGTTTGCCTTAACATAGGTGCGGACCTGGTCCTGCAACCCCTGAATGTAGCAGACAATCTTTCTCTCCTCAGTGGTGATCAGATGTGGCACCAGGCGTGCCAGTTCATTGAATCGGGTTGTGTATTGCCGGTGCGTCGTGCTCCCGGCCTTCAAACCCAGAAATTCCCTCTCTATCTTCTCAATCTCGTTCCTCGGGCAGAAATTCTTGATCACCAAGGTTTTCAAGTCAGCCCACATCATCGCATCCACAACCTCGCTCCCTTTTGCCTGACGTACACCTTCCCACCAATGGGATGCTTCTTCTCTCAAGGAGTTGGCAGTAAATTTCACCACTTGATCCGTTCGACACTCGCTCAGACGAATGGCAGCTTCCGTACGGATCACCCAATCAAACGTAGCCACCGCGTCTTTCTTTCCAGTGAGGATCGGCGGGTCACATGCCTTGAATGACTTATAGTCGCATCCGCGAGCAGGCGGCGCGCTGTCATTCTCGTTATTCTGGGCACCAGTTGACGCGCTAGACCCACCTTCCCCACTAACCTTCTTCAATGCTTCAGCTAACAGACCTGGCAGAGAAATCTTCATCAACTCGGTGAACTCTCGAGCTATAGCTGCTTTCACTTCTGGTTCAAAAGTGAAAGGTTTTTCTTCAACCAGTGTCTGCTCAGTGTGAACACTTCCTTCTTCACTATTCTCTTGGCGCGCAGGGATCCTGCCACGCCCACCATTTTGATCGCCGGTACGGCCTCCACCACGCGTTCTGTTCCCTCTCCTCGCCATTTCGTTCTATAAGTCAAGGAATCCAATGTCATCACGCTAGTTAACAAATAAAATTCAATAAGTACTGTAAGATGTTAATATACACTGGCCATCTGCAATTAACCATTACACTACCTTTCGATTTCTATTTGACCACCTTTGTGATTCCATCAGAACACAAGTCCTTACTTGACCCTTTCTAAGGCATACTACATACACATACTCTACTTTTCATACCTGGTGTTGTGGCTCGAGTTACCCGTACTGGCATCCGCTTTCGGTCCCATTCACAGTTTAAGTTCAGACACTGGGAGTGTCCGAATCTCTCAAACTATTGCTCTGATACCAACTTGTAAGGCCCCAAACCCGGGAGGCCTCACTTATTGGATTTACTCATTCACAAACAGTTCTTAAACATGAATATCAAATAACGCAGCGGAAAATACTTCATTAAATCATAACTATTACATTGTTCATACATGCGGAAGCGTAAACATTGCTTAGAACATAAAATAAACTAAAACAAAACATAACGGGATTGCCAGTCTTCAAAAGCAGTCGGGTAACTCTTCATCTCTAGCCAAGCATCACCGTCCATCCTCATAACCTGCCTTAACCTGAATGTGCACACTAAAAAGTCAGCTACGCTGGTGAGTTCTAGTTTTCGTTTGATTTAAGAAATGGTTCATCATTCAAAACATTCAATAGGGTTTAACATCACGTATAAGAAAAAAAGGGCCTTTCATTCGTAAACCTTCAAACATTTAAACACATTGAACGGATCATTTGTTTAAAACATTTAACCTTCGTTTAAGTCATACATTACTATCTAAAATCTGTATCTTCCTTTACGCGTCTCTGTGTCCCCGAAGGAACCCTACATGTCGTGGACAACCGTTACGTATCACCGTCGTTGCCACAACATTCCGTCAGTTCCCTTTTTGGTATTGCCCCCAAGGCTAACTGCACGAGGACCGACAATACCCATTCAGTTGCCCCCTATGGCTCTCAGCCATGGACCGACAACCTCCATTGAAGGCTATGGCTCTCAGCCGTAGACCAACAACTTCCATCGACGGCTATGGCTCTCAGCCATAACACTGTCGGATCATAATTTAACCTGACGTAGGGTCACGTTAACCCCTGAGTAACCGTCGTTACTCCATACCAGTTGTACAACATCAAACCATTGGCAGGCCACTAAGACACTGCACCTGTTGTTCTTATGGTAACTATGGCTCGCTGTCCATAATCGACCACAAGGCTGGGAATCTCATTCCCAGACTTCATTCGTCAATTCCATTCATTCGACAGATTAGATTTGTAATGACTTATTTAAAATCTTTGCCCTTTTTCTTTCCTTTACATAAAACCTTTCACTCGTTTTCAAAACCCTTTACCTTTACTTTAAACCATTTCTAATTAATCATTCGTTCGTAAACATTCCATGCATAAAACTTTCTTTCCATAAACCGTTCATTCCAAATCATTTCATTTCATAATCGTAGTTTCATAAAATATCATTTCATAAAACATCATTTCATATGTATGCACACCAGCCCGAAAACATTATATAAAACATTTACAAGAGGGCTTCTAGAACTCACCTTATAAGCTAGTCTCGGTTGTCCTAAACAAAGGCCCAACAACGTCACTTCCGATCTGAATTGATTAGTTAAATACACATCAGACCAAATCCCGATCTAACGGTTTAACCTTCTAAACATACCGACTTTACCTAATCAGCCTGATGCCTGCGCACTTAGCAAGTGCGCAGACCCTGCTGCCTGCGCACTTAGCAAGTGCGCAGACCCCTCTTCCTGCGTACTTGATAAGTACGCAGGACCTGCTCCGTGCGCACTTGGTAAGTGCGCACGACCTGTTTCTTCGCAAAACCCTAACTTTCGCATTCAGGTCTGATCTCGTCAAGATCTCGAACCTGTTTGCATCCAAAACGTTCGTTTTCCATTAAGGAACTCAAATCTATGTTTATCTCTCAGTTTCATCCGTAAAAACGTTGCCTTTTACCCAAAACCCAAAAAACCCAAAAACGAACTAAAACTCAGATTTAGGTCGGATCGTTACCTGAATCGAGCTTCTGATCCGGAGGTTCTTCTCATGAGTTATGGAGTAACACTTTGCTGAAATCTCGGGTCGATCCGTCAACTTTCTCTCTCTACGGTTTCTCTCTCTAGAAGGTGCAAATGAGAGAAAAGGGTGGTGACCTTGGCTATTTATAGGGGAGGCTCCCCTTCCAGCCCGTCGGCCCATCCGACCCAACCCGACATGCCTCGTTCGTTTATTTCGTCATTTTAACTGTCGTTTTATTTTTGGGATGTTACACTCCTCAAAAGAAAGGTCAAAAAGACGCGACCATGGCGTGTCCTGACCGATGATGGCCCTAGCTTGCTCGGCCTCTTGCACCTCCTCGAGGAAGGCCCAATCCACCGCCGTACCTGGACCCATCTGCACCTCCCGGAGCTTCTTGCAACGGGAATAAGCCTCCGTATCTGGCAGAAAATCCAGAAAAGGGTAGTGCGCAAGATCGTCTAACTGATCCATCTCAATATCATCATCATGATCCGCCATATCTGATAATAATTAATTGTTTTTAATTTTTTAATTTAAATAATAAATAATAATAATATATCGTTTAAATTTTAAATAATAAATAATAATATAACATTGTTTAAATTTTAAATAATAAATAATAATATAATATTGTTTAAATTTTAAATAATAAATAATAATATAATATTGTTTAAATTTTAAATAATAAATAATAATAATTATTTATTAGTAGCCATTATTTTCATGAAATATTGTGGAAATCTAGATCTATTAGTAGCCATTATTTTCTTAAATTGTTCAATACGATCATTGTATATATTTTCCCATTTTGCTGCATCATCATTTCGGTGCAAATTCCAAAGTGCATTCGGCGTAGGAATCGAAAATTCTCCGTCTAACTTGACATGGATGAAATGAGCATTTTTGACGTGAACTAACGACACGACTTGATGTTGAGCGTGAACGTTAGGAACAAACCACAATGGAAAAAATGTTTGATTACCGTTGATGCTTAAAATATGAACAATCACCCCAAATCTTTGAGCAATTAGGAGTCCTGTGTATGGCATCGATATCCAACGACTAACTGGTGCGGTTTTCACATCCTGCCAATCTATTGTGTGACGTAGCCTATCATACTCTTGAAAGGCGACTCTGTCAAAAACAGTTCTCCACCATTCCTCTTTATTGTCCATCTTATTTAGAAGTTGTTGTCGGATAAAGAGCCACCGGTTTTCATTTAACCCTAAGCCCAAAGCTACCGATCGAAAACCACAGTTACCGTCGGGATTTACATCCTGTATATGTGAAATGTATGGATAAAATAAAGACGGTATCGAATCCTTAAAACATTTTATATTGTTAACCGCATCTTTCCCCGTAATCAATGGAAACCCAAGATGGGCGTTATCATCTTGCGGTTGCTTTCCTTTACCCTTCGTTGAACGACGGTGTTGAAAGACCGAACTCGCTTGTATAGACTCTTGTGACGCAATATACGAGCTGTGTCTCACATGGTCATATTTGCTTTGTTGGGATCCTGTGAATGAGTTGTTTCTCGCGACATCCTGTTTCCTTTGTTGTTGCTTTTTCAAAGTTGGACGACCGCGAGTATCTTCTTGTACCATAGGCGCTTTCTTGTTACTTTTGCTCGGAAAGACAACCCTTGCGATTCTCGACAGCATACTTCTTTTGACCTGATCGGGTTGTGACATAATTTTGTTTCTCACTTGACCCAGTACCTTATCCACGTCTACATTTTCATCATCGACAAACGACGGTTTTAAATCAAGTTTCCTCCTGAAGACGTCCACCGCATCTAGAGGGATTATGCCACCTGTATTTTAAACGAAATAGTCAGAACATTTTGAAAAGCACACGGCAACCCACAACTACTAAATAGTCAGAACATTTTACCTGTAGCTTCGATATTTGCCAGACGACAAGCACACGGCAACTCACAACTACTGAAAAGTTGGCACCCACACGATGCATTTTGTTTCCGTATATTTGATAACTTGTACCACTCGTTTTCTATCAAATCTAGAGCTTTATGTGAAACTTTACCGTGCAGGTTATCAAACAATTCAATAGCTATGTGGCTGTCCATTTTCCTTATGAGGCTTGTTCCAAACCCAAACTGTAACTGATAATACTGATCTGATACAATTTCATCAACAAACCCAACAAGTCTATCTAGCGAGCTGTTAGCGTTTCTAAGATAGCTCTTTAAGAGCGAATGCTGGCTCTCGACTCGGTTCGTTGTATATTGACCAAAATTGAGGTTTCTGTTGGACCACGCAGATACAAACTTTTCTTTATACGGGTCCAGCCAATTTTTAGTCACATAATCTATAACTCCTAGAAAAATATTTAATATTTAAAACTTACTTCCTAGTTTGGCTGCATACAGACGTTCGTAAAGCCGGTTGAAGTTGTACTGGTGTATATCTGGCGTGGGAGACTCACATAATACCGACCATGAATACTTGAAATTTTTCCAGTCTTCGTCTGTAAATGATGCCCTGCAATGTTTTGCGATATTCTCGTGTATGTGCCACCGACATAGGTTCTTGGAACAGCCTGGAAATATTTTATCACACGCGTTCATAAGAGCTTTGTCCCTGTCTGTTACTATCACACGCGGCTCCATACACTTTTGCAACATTGCTTTTATTTGAAGTAGCACCCAAACAAAGTTTTCCTCCCGTTCTTTTGATAAAAATGCATGAGCGACGCAAAACGACTAGTGTGTGGAGGTCACACCGACCACTTGGACAAATGGAAGTTTATACATGTTTGTTTTGTAGGTCGCGTCGATCATCAACACGTACGGGAATGCACGCCACATCTCGTTCGATTTCGGATGAACAAATAATATCTCCTCCACACTATTTGTGACAGGATCTTCTCGAGTATACTAGACGTATTTTTTAGAAGAAAGCAGGTTTTCCAGAATCTGTATTAGAGTTTCACCAACTCTCGTTTCATTTTTTATCTTTTGTATCGCATTATAAATGTCCTTTTTAATGCAACTACTCTCTAGGTTTTGTTCCCTTATAGTTGCCAGAATGTTTCGTGGCAATATGTTTTGCGAATACAACTTCCCCACCAAAAGTTGTTCCGACTGTGACAATCTCCTTTCAAACGAGTGCGCCACAAGATGTTGACTAGGATCGTGGTTATGACTGTCATCCTTCACCGTTAATTTCCAATCACTAGTATTTTCTTGATACTATCCTTACAATTTAAAGGGACAACCTATTTTCTTGCTACCCGGCACGTCTAACCGTGGCAGTAGACGCACGTTCGCCGTGACGGTCACACACAAGCCACACCTTGATAAACGGTTTCGTCGGATCGTCGCCTTTTCTCCTCGATCATCGGGTGACAAGGACGTAACCATTCTCACGTCCTCTCGGCATAGCCCAATCCACCAACTGTTCACGAGACTGAAAATTCTGGTCAGTTTTATACGACACATTTTAATGGTTTTGTTCTTCGTCTTTGGAGTCGTCGGTTTGTTGTGTCGGGTAAGAGACTTCCCCGCACACGAAGTTGTTAGTTTGTTGTGTCGGGGAGGAGACTTCACCGTATACGTAGTCGTTCGTGGGTTATGTAAGGTAAGACGGTTCACCGTATACGAACTCGGGATTGCTCAGTGGCTCGTTCAAATCTGGAAGCCTTACCCGTTGATTAGAATAAACGTCAGACGAGACCTCCTCCCAGTTCACCTCTTGAACGCCAGAACTTTGCGGGTTGTTTTCAAGCGACTCGTTAGAATATACCTGAAAACCGTAGTTACCATCCCACTACCAAGACATGTTTATAATTTTTGAGAGATTGTTTGAATTTTTTTTGTTCGATACGTTCGAATGAGAATTTTGCATGGTTAAATACACAAAATTTGGGTCATATACTCATCGTATAGGGCAATACGGTGTGTATAGGATTCGGGTCAAACCTCGTATACGCATCGTATAGTTCAATACGATGAATATAGCGTACGAGGTACTTTCTGCAACTAGTCAATCATCACATCGCTATACGCTCCGTATAGATCTATACGTGGCGTATAGCGATGTGATGTTGACTAGTTGCAGAAAGTACCTCGTACGCTATACGCATCGTATTGAACTATATGATGGCGTATAGCGATGTGATGTTGACTAGTTGCAGAAAGTACCTCGTACGCTATACGCATCGTATTGAACTATACGATACGTATAGTGTTGGAATGACCAGGTTGTACGAGGATGTCGGGCATGGGAAATTGTGAAGGGCTATACGCATCGTATTGCCCTATACGATGCGTATATGGCCAAGTCCACATAGCAATTCCTGTGTGCCATTAGTAGTCCCAAAAAAAAACACTACGTGGCATCTTTTCTTTGGTATAGGTACTATTCAAAACTTTTGTACTTTAATCTTAAGTTATAATGTTTTGATGTTTTTAGTTAATTTTAATTCTATTTTTAATTTTTATGTTTGATGTTTTTAGTTAATTTTAATTCTATTTTTAATTTTTATGTTTTATTTTTTTAATTAATTTTGATTTTATATTTAATGTATTTTATTTTTATGTTTTTAAATTTTATTTAAAAAATGCTAGGGTAGTTAGGGGTTCCATCTCTTGTGTTTAGGGTAGTTTATGATAAAAATAACATAACATGATATTGCGTGTTTTGATTGGCTAATCTTTAAAGTAGTTTAGGGTTCATATCGTTCCACCCCCTCCAACCTTAGTTTGCCTTTTCTTCTATTCTCTTTATGCTAAGATTAACATGAGGAATTAATCATTAATATGTACTTCGATTGCATCATAGTGAATTAATGTAGAGAAAATAAATAATTAAACCATGATCTATTGGTTTAGTGGTATGGTGTGTTTGTCACTCATAAAAGTGATATGAGTTCAAATCCTTACAAATGCAATGTTAGGCAGGGGTGTTCAAAAATATCCGAATTTGAACATCCGAACGAAAAACCCAAAATTCTAAACCTGATTATCCGCAAATTCGGATATCCGTATTTTTGGATTCGGATTCCGAAATATACGAAACTTTATATTCATATATTTTTAAATTGTTTTTATAATTTAAAAATAAGAAAATCTGAATCCAAACCCGAAATTTATATATATATATATATATATATATATATATATATATATATATATATATATATATATATATACACTCTTTTATTTTTTTATAACTTAAAAGTTATATATATATATATATATATATTTTATTTTTAAATTGTTTCGGATATCCATTTCACTATCTGAATCCGTACTAAAATTTCGGATATCCGAAAATTCAGATACGTATTCAGATAGTGAAATCAATTATCTGAAAATTTTGGATATCCGAATTTGTACACCCCTAATGTTAGGTTGTATTTAGGTATAAAAAACTATTGTTAAAAAAATAATAAATAATTTTAGTGGGTTAAACACCTATTTTAATGACAAGTAGTAAAAACATACCTGTGTACTGCGGCGGGGCATGCGTTGTGACGACTCGGTTATGAAAAATGTAGATGAAAATAAGCACGTTGCAACAGTATATTTGTAACTTAAAAAACATAATATTTTAAAAGTCACTTTCTGGTGTATCCTCAACATGTTTTTCCCGCCTCTTTATTCTATTAATAATGATATTAAAATAATATATTTTTAAATATTTAATATAAATCTAATTATGGATACTTATTATTTAATATAGATAGTTATTATATCATTAAACAAATAAATTTATGAATGAAAATTTATCAATTACATCAAAAAAATTAATACCAGTTGAAAAAAATGTTTTAAAAATTAATTTAACAGAATTTATAACTGTCATGTCAAAGTAAATTTTTTAAAGACATATTTTGACGAGTGTATGTGTTAACAGATTACATTATATTTTATTCAAACCATGTAATACACGGATTTATTCAACTCGTGTAATATACGGGTTTTTAAAGACATAAATTTTTTATTACTAAGTATAGAGGAAGATTCCACTACAAAGTGGTTTTTGCCTAAAAAGGATAAAAAGCAAGGAGAGTGCGACACGTGTACGATACTGATTCCATGACCGAGTGTATTTACGTCATTTATGCGCGTAGAAAACAACATATTTATATGATAATAACCTGTGTTTGTTTAACATTTATAGTTGTACTGTTATACAATATAACTGTGTTGATAATGGTAACCAACACATATTTCGAACATTATTATCTTTTTTTCTAAAAAAGATTCATTTTTTTATTTAAAAAATATAATAATATTATACTCAAGTTAAAAATAAAAAATTTTGGTATATTTTAAAAAAAACAATAATGTATAAAAAAATTTAAAAATGATGATGAGACTACTATTCAATGCAAAAAGAAAGTTAATACAATGACAGAATTTCTATTTTACCCTCTATCATTAATTAACTTCTAAACAATCTTTTTTCTCTCTTTTCAAAAATCCATCCACCCATCCTTTCTTCTCTCTCTTTTCAAATGTTGTTTTTTTTTTCTCTTTATAGCCCAACGACCCAACCTCAACACCACACAGACACCACAAACTGCCACCGCCACCGGCAGCACAAGAGAACCACCTACCCAGCAACACGACAACACCACCACCTAACCGAAACCACCACCACACCTCCACCTAATAGTCGTCGTCTCTGACCACAAGAGAATCACCACAAATCCGCCACCGCCACCACAACAGAACCACCTAGCCATAGTCGTCTCTCTCTCTCTAACTTTAACATATTATTTCTCTCTAAAAAAACCTCACTCTTACCAGATCCACCATTGCCCACCACCATTTTTGCATATTTCTTTCAGATCTGTTATCGTCGTCACGGCTGTCGTTTAGATCCGTCATCACCCTCTCTGATTCTCTGTGACGTTGGTTTGTACATGTTTATCCGTTTTCCGGCCACAAAACGAAAACCGCCGACGCCCGTTTAATGGGTTTCCGGCCAAAGAAACGTTTTCCCGACCCAAGGAACGATACCGAAAATCGCCTGTACCATCAGCTTTGTTATGTGTACCTATCTTTAAAAAAAACCAAACCCAATAACCTTGAGCCAAATGTCAAAAGCTACCTAACCCACCAATCAAGATTAACAAATGCTGACCTCTTGATGTTGACCCTTATTGAAATGTAGTTAGTTATAAATAATAATAATTTCAATGCATTCATAGTTATGAATATTAGCTAAAAAGTAGGTTGACAACTATTAATATATTTTTATTAAAAAAATGATTGTAGTATAGTTTGATAATTATAATTAGTTTTTAATAAAACTAAACAAACGACTAATTAATGATAACCCAATAGGTCATGCGGATGTTGCCAAATCCGTTCGAACTATAATTTTGCAAGTTTTAACTTTTATATGTAACCAACCCATATAACCCATCTATTAACACTAGTACTAAATGAAAGAGAAAATATGAGTGATTTAGAACCACGAATACGCGTCCTTAGAAATTGGAATGTATGGTAAGATTAATCGGTAATTCGTCGTTTTTCTCCATTTATTTCACCTATTTTGTCTCCCCAATTACAAAAATAAATTTCTCTGGCCACCAAAGGTCCACCTTTCCGATCTCTTACCATTCCTTTCTCCCCAACATCCATCCATACATTTTTGCCATGTCCCCACCACTACCAATGTCTCTTCCTCCTCCCTACATCGTCAACAACCATCATGTCCTTACCAACGGGGTGGCGGTACCACCAATAGCCACGACAACAATATCTGGGATCTTGGACAAGTGGGTGAATTGTGGCAAAGGGTGGAAACCAAGATGGTTTGTGTTACAAGATGGTGTGATTTCATATTACAAGATTCATGGTCCGGACAAAATCATCGTTTCTAAAGAAACCGATAAAGGAAGTCGGATTATTGGCAGCTGTTTTCCCCACCACAACAAGCCACTTGGTGAAATTCACCTCAAGGTTGGTTAAGTTTATATTATATATAATAATAAAAGGGAATATCGGTGGCTCTCACATTAGTTACTGTTCATTTGGAACAATTAGGGAAGTGCAAGGTACAAGCAAGTTATGCAGGGCTTTTTTTTAAAAAATATATATATATATATATATATATATATATATATATATATATATATATCATTTAAATCAGAAGCTTAAACAAAATGGGCGCTAGCCTAGCTGGTTCGCGCCTTCCCTCCTCACTTGCGAGACGCGGGTTCAAATTCCCCCTCTCCCCTCCGGTCACTTCAGCTGCTGACGTCTGCGTCTAAATTTTTAAAATAATTTTTTTTGTTTTTTTTCTTTTTCTTTTTACAACTTTTTTCGAAGACTCTGATTTATTTCACGGTTTAACTTTTTTTTTTTAATTTAAAGTTTCGAAAACGTTAATTTTTTCCGTGGTTTAACGCGCTGCAACACGTGAGTTTTAATACTAGTTCAATCTATGGAATTGATGGTGTTCAATTTAGTTAGATGAGATTCTTTTGTTTGGTCTTAACTTTAGGTATCATCAATTCGGGAAAGTAGATCAGATGACAGAAGGTTTTCAATATTTACAGGCACACAAAGGTTGCATTTACGGGCCAACACTCAGGAAGATCAAATAGAATGGATGGAATCCTTGAAAGCGGTGAAGTGCATGTTCCCTCGAATGTCTAACAAGGAATTGTTGAAACCTATGAGCACTGAAATTACAATTTCTACAGAAAAGTTAAGAGCAAGATTATTGAAAGAAGGCGTTAATGAAGAAATCATTCAAGACTCCGAAAGGATTATGAAGACTGAGTTTGCAGAAATGCAAACTCAGCTTGCGCGTTTCAGAAAGAAACTAAGGCTTCTCATAGATACGTTACGCATGTTATAGCATTTGCGTAAGAAATATGTGGCATGGTATAATCGTTGATGATAAATTGAGTTGTTATAGGGTTATTTTTGCTTGATATAAGACAAGGATTGATGTTAACGTTCGAGTAGGTTATGATTTTCGTGTCGTCCATTAGTTTAATCCATGCATTAGACTTGTAGCAAAATGATGAAAATTTGATAAAGTACGATCAAATGATCCATGACGTTATTATATATTTGTATCAAAATGTTAAAAAAAAGTATTAATAAACCTGAGTGAGAATTAAAGGTGTGCATATTTCAACAAGCAAATGAGATACAATGCGCACAAAATAGGAAGAAATCCTACCGACCTATAAGTCTATCACTCATTATCATAACATGATAAATTTATGCGTGTGGTGTTTATCTATGCATAGAATGAATCATGCATATTTATACAACTCGATATAATATATCCTGTTACACCCTCGCAGTTTGAACGAACGGAAAGCGGATATTCAAACTGGACTGAAAGTCGGTAAAAGGCATTTATGGCAAACCCTTTGTGAAGATGACAGCATATTAAGAGCTCGGCGAAACATGAAGTACCTGAAGTTGACTCATTGCAACTTTTCCTCGAATAAAGTGAAAATCAATCTCAATATGTTTAGTGTGTTGATGTTTTAAGGGGTTAGCGAAAAGGTAAACAACACTAACGTTGTCAATATAGACAATCAAGGCATATAGTTAAAGATAATGAAATTCAACAAGTAGATTTTGAAGCCAACATGATTCGAAAAAAACATTAGCAACACCTTGATATTCAGCTTCACCACTAGAGCGAGAAATAATAGTCTAACGTCTAGAAGACCAAGGTAGTAAGTTTTTTTCCAAGAACACAAAATAACCAGAAGTGGACTGACATGTATCTAGACAACCTCCCCAATATGCATCTCGATATGGTATAAGACGGGAAATGTATGATACATATAGCTGCAACTCGTGATTTGTAGTGCCATAACTACAACGAAGTGTATGCTTGAGAGCAACATGTGATTCTCGAGGATCACACATATGCAAGTAATCATGTTGAACGATTTAGGAGTTGGCTGTATAGTGAAAGCTAAGTGTTGTAGAGTGCTAAAAATTATACATGTTTTACACACATAATTACCCCCACATTTGATTAACTTTTGAGCAATCACACTGAAAAATAGATTAAATTGCTTCCTTTTTTATTTTTGCAGATTATTTGACCTCCCGTACAAAAAAGAATGAAAAGTCAAAAAAAGTCAACAATTTGTGAAAATCAGAGGAAGGCATGCTCATGCATGTCGAGGAACAGTCGTGCCCCCCTTGGGATCAAATGTAATATCCAGTATTTTCCCGACCCCTTTTATAGATATTCAAAATATAACATTTATACTCGAGAAGCTATATAAATATATATATATATATATAAATGAGACTCATTGAAATATGTATATATATATACATATTTAATAAGATACTTTTTTAGTCTAACTTATTTTTATAAAAAAAAATTAATATAACTAGTAAATACATGAAGTCGCGAAACTACGAAAATTATTTTAACAATTTAAAACAATAAAACTTATAAGACTTTAAAGGGATTTTATAATAAAAACATAAATATTTGTTTTATAAAAGCCCAGGGACTAAAACTGTCAACTTCGAAACTTGTCTTAAACTAAACTTAGGTTTTTAACATAAAATGATAAAGTTTCCAAAATACAGGGACCGAAAATGGAATTTAACCAAACTCTCGAAACTGAAAACAGTCCCTAGTTCGACTCCCACCCAAACCGGTTTTTCCCCCCGATTTAGCCAAAACGCGAAATCCGGTCCCAATTCAATGAACCTTGAACTCGTCTCCCGCGTGCGACCCAACCCCGAGGAACTTCAATCCTAGGACACGGCCCGAGACCCGCGCAATTTTGAATTTGAACTCGACAACTCCACCCGTCGCCTCCCCACCTAATCAAGCATTTAATGCACGAATTCGCTATAAAAATCGACCCATACACCTAAACGATATCACACTCCAACTCAGTAAACTCTCAATTTCTCCGATTAGAACCGGCACTACCCGAATCCTCCCTCGCTACCACCGGCGACAAGACCAACCCGTTCTCCTTCATTCCGACATCTTTTCAGGTAATTCGAAATAGCATTAGTTTCGGTTTCATTCTAGAATCGATTGCCCTCTGTCAATTGCTAAAGACAGAGGGATCTACACGTCGAATTTGACGAGGTTCGTTTCTAGGGTTCATGTCAATTTGGGGGTAATCCGGGATGATATTCATGAAATTGATAATCCATGTTTTAACTTAACGAGCCCGTAGGCGGGATGGTCAGAGCGTGTGTGTATGCGGGTGAACCGGGCAGGGACCCGAGTTCGAACCCAGCAAACCGATTTTTGCCTTTTTATTTTTTTTCCAGCCTCTTTATCAGTTTTTAATACTTTTAATAATTTTTATAAATTCTGCTAAACTTTTATAAACTCAAAAATGATTTTTATTTATACTTTTAATTTCTGGAACTATTTTAATTAATTAAAACTTGTACTAAATAATCCTTTAAAAATAGTTCTAAACCCTTAAAATTATAAGCATATTTTTAAACTTTATAAAACTCATGTTCTAAACAGGAGGTACTTTATAAAAATTCGAAACTGGAAATTGTCATTATTTCCTAAATTATTTCGGTTTTGAAAACCTTAAAAATAAATAAATACTTTAAAATAGAAATAACTTTCATAAACTTTATAAAACCTAAAGTTAAAAGAAACTTATAATTTATAAACCCTCATGGATGTAGAATACATATAAGTTTATGATTTTAAACATAAACATTATTTAAATAGTTATAAACTTATAATTTAATACTTATTAAACTTATGGGTTTATTTAGACTTTAAGAATATTTAGACATCCTTTTCTCTTTTTAGATGTGAACTTTATAAGGAATTTTATTTGACATTTTATAAACTTATATATACGTATTATTTTTAAACATTATTAAATTTCAGTACCTAATTCTTAAATACTTTAAATCTTGAATGATTTCTACTTTTAAATAAAGCAATTATTCTTTTGGATACTTATTTATTCTTAGTAATTATTTATTCTTAAATAATTATTATTTATCCTTAATAATTACTTATTTTAAATAAATGTTATTAACCCTTATCTTAAATAATTATTTTAAACTATAATTATTTTAAACTATTAACTTATTAAGACATTGATATCCAAGTCTTACATTCAAAACTTTTATTTTAAACTTAATTTAGAACTTTATAAACACAATCAATCCCATCTCCCATTGGAACCCTAGTCGAATCATGAAATCGTAGATCTTTTGCCTTAGACTTGTAGAAGCAAACTTAAATCTTTAGACTTGCATTCTTAGGCTTATTGTAAGGATATTCTCCCTCAAAGTCTTGCAAACACTTATCCGTGTTGGATACTCTTCATCAATCCATGTGAGTATACTTAGCCCCTTTTTTGTTTTGTTTTATAAACTTGGGGTGGAACATGCCTGCACTTTTTAGACTCATACATTTCAAACTTAACTATGTTTACATGTCATCTATGTGTTGAATGCCTTGAGACTTGTACGTTAAATTAAACTTAATTCTAGCATGTTCATTAGCTTTGGCCGAGCCGATAGTAACAATGATAGATCTATTGCATTTGACCAATCCACCTTGATTGATTGACCCTTAGGGGGGAGCCCTTGGTGTTTGTTACTAAACAAAACTTATACTTGAAACTTATAAGGGTAACCTTCGGGTTATGCCTAAACTTGGTTGGAGGTTTGACGTGCACAATGTTTAACTTACTTATTTTTCTCACATTTATGCTTAGATACATTAATCATGGTGAATTGTAAAACTTTTAAAGACTTTGTTAAACGGTGTCAAAACCATTGTATCTCACCAACTATTTTTAGTTGACAGTTACTTAACATGTTTCAGGTGCACAAGAGTGAGGCTTATCTATGAAAACGTAGGATGCTTGGACTTAGAAAGACCATCAAGAATTAAACTTATGTTATTTTTCATGTTTGAACAATATGTTACTTTTGTCATGTTGAACCGTTAATTTATTAATGAAATATCTCAACTTTATTAGTCAACCTTGTGCTTTTGAACAACCGTATCCGCCCCGACGTATAATCCGCCGTCGGTTGGGGTGTGACATCAAACAAGAACATTCAGGAAGCTTCTAGAAGCATTCAACACCATGCACGAGCGTGCGTAGGTGTGCACAGCCGTGCACTTTTAAGGATTGCCAGAAAAAGTTGATCATCATACAATAGAGATTCGCACGGACCAACTGTTTGCACTCCCGTGCGTACGAAGGCAAGGTCGTGCCTCCCTGCTGATATAACCTATAAATAGAGGCTTTTGCCTCCTCATTTCACAAGCAACAACTTGGGAGAGCTTGATGTAAGGTCAAATACCCAATGCTTAAGTGTCGGTTTTGTATATTTTAATGCGTTTTACTTTGTATATAGAATCGGTTTTACGTTGGTATTTGTGTCTGAGTCTATTACAGGTTAAAGGTGCTAAATGATCGGATAACGAGGCATAATGGAGAAGGCATGAAAGTACAGGGGGTGAAAGTGTAAAATACCAACGTTTCCTCGAAAGTCAAGTCTTCGCGGTACGCGAAGACTGGGAGAGAAAATCTAGCGACACGCGAGGAGAAGAAAAACAGGCCCGACTAAATTGTTCTTCGCGCCACGCGAAGAACTAGCCAACGAAGTTCGCGACACGTGAAGGGCCTGCGATTCAGGAAAAAAGCCCTAAATTCTAATTAAAAGGAAATCCAACCCTAATTCAAAAAGAACTTTCATTCAACCGATTTCAGAGCAACCAAGGGTGATTTTCAGAGGCAAGAGGAGTTCCAGCTCAAGTATTGAAGCTATGCTCGCGTGTCTGACAAGCATGTGTGGCTGATGTAGTGCAAAGCACACATCTTTATTCCATTGTTTTAGTGTGTCTTTAATTAGTTTTGTGTTTGTTTTGAGTCGTTTTGATGTACATTTGAGTCTATGTTGCTCGTAAGGATTACTAGTGAATACGTGAAGAAACCGAGCAAGAAAGAGGAGCTGGAAGCTCAAAAGTGAAAAAATGAAGAAATTCAAGTCTTCGCGGTACGCGAAGACCATAAGAGAAAATCTCGCGGTACGCGAAGAACTTCAGAATTAGCCGCGATTATTTTGGCCCTCGCGGTACGCGAGAGGCTTGCCAGATTCTCTCGCGGTACGCGAGGGAACAGAATTCTGAGAAAAAACCCTAATTTTGATTTAAATAGAATTTGATTGCCATTCTTGGAGGAGTTCGATTTCCAGCCGTCTAGAGAGAGACTAAAGGCGATTTTGGGAGATTGGAGGTCAATTGAAGAGAAAAGATTGAGACTTTTCTTCCGGGTTCGTTAGATTTTATGTTCTAGGTTTGCAATATTTGATCTTTATCTTTGTTTGCTTTGTTTGATACCATGGTTTTGTGTTTCTACTTCTGTTTTGGTTGTTTAAGCATGATTCTAGGCTAGAACATTTATATTGCCTAGGTCACATGATGAATACTTGTTAAAGTTTCAGTTTTTATTCGGTTTTTAGATTCAATTAATGGATTTATGATTTTGTAAAAGATCTCGAGTTGATTATTATGATGTTATTGCATGTTTAGATCTGATCTTGTGTCTGATTTCAATTCCTTGTATTGATTGTGGTTGTCTGCCAATTTGATTAGCGTATCTTGGTCATAGATCTTAGGGTTTGTGATTAGGGTGGTTTGCTAGACGTAGTAGCCATAGGAGTTGTCTTTGATCACTGATTAGAGTTGAGTGTGTATCCTAGTTCAATACTCGAGATATGAGAATTAGTCGTTTAGTCTTCGTCATTAGGAATCCGAGTGTCAGCTGTCTGAGAGGAAGCCTGTCTTAGGTGTCTAGTGATTGTTGCTATTCGTGTCATAGTTGTTATCTTGAGATTATCCCGTGCATTCTTTGAGTGTATTGGTAGACAGTGAGACTGAGAGGTAATCTGTCTATTAGGGTACTTTATCATAGTTGGAAATAACTGAGAAGTGATCCAACATCTGGTGAGTTATTACATATGTAGGTTCCTTAGTTGGCGACACCCTGAGAGTGATTAGGGATCCACTAGGCTTTCTAGAGTTGTTTCATTAGAAACCCATATCCATTATAGTTTCAATAACCGATAGAAGTTGTGCTTTGCAAGTAGTATTCCGACCTAGGTGATATTCTTCCCATCTTCTGATTTCACCTTTAGTTCTTGTTCTTGATAGTTGAGTCGACCTTAGTTTGCTGCATTCCTTAGTTTAATATTTAGTGTAGTAAACCCCCCAAACCAAATCAATCTTTAGTCCGAGTCAGAGTCTAGTATAGTTATCATAGTGTCTCTAGGGTTCGATATTCCGATTTACCATTAAGCTATGCTACACTTGATAGGTATACTTGTCTGTCAGTGTGGTTTAGTTGAAGGTACTCCTCTTATTACTTAGGAGTCTAGGTTAGGTTTTGTTATTATTTTAATAGACCGTTTGGGCACATCAGTGGCTAAGCTGCGTGTGGCTTCCACCGGGCGGATGGTTCATATAGGTTCTGTGTTTTATTCAGTTTGTTTATGATTGGGTCTTGTTAGTTTCTGACAATAACTTGATAGATTGATGTATTAGTTGATTTAAACAATTTATGTTGATGCTTTGAGTTTTCTCGTTTACAATCTTGTTCGGTTGATGATAAAACCTAGTAGCAGCGTTGGGTGACTAAAGGGGGTAACTTGGTATTCATAAATTGGGTGATTGAATTGTACTGGTTTGTGACGAAACTAGTTGTATAGGATGACAACAGCCTGTCTTCAATTACTATTTTAACTGATTTTCCAACACTATGTCTATGTGGTGTCCATTGAACAACTGAATTTTACCTAAACCTAGAACCTGAAGTTGGGAGGGAGTTACATCTTTATTTGATCTGTGTTTCATTCTAATTTACTAATCTAAGCAATTTAACTTTCCAATGATTCCCTGTGGATTCGACAACCCTACTTCCCTGTCTATAGTCCAAGGTAGATACGTAGTAGATTTTATAAGTGTTTTTGTTTGACCTTGACACAATGATCAGAACTCCTACATGTCTTTTCCACGAAGAGTAGCAAAGAGAGAGAGTTATTCATTTCACCCAAGATCAAGAAGCATTTCATAATCATAGCACTTGGCTTTGGTATGATTACTAGTTTTCATTCCATGATATTTATATCAAGTGTTTGTGTATTCATATTTATGGCAATATCACTTGAACAGAGATGAAATTTGGTGTAAAATTTATATTTTAAATTAATAAATAGTGTATTTATGTTTCTTGGCTAATTTTGACTATGATGTTCCTTTATGGACGTGAGTACTTTATTTTCGGTCATTTAAAATTTTAAATCTTGTGAATGTCTTAAGCAAGACCTCTTTTTTGAGCATTCATTCAAAGTTGTATATCTTTATATAAGTCTTTGATACTATACTAGTCCAAGTTGGTAAAAGATTTAAACTTTGGGTTGGTTGGGATAGGGTATTCAAGCAAGGCATTTTGAATCTTAGTTGGACCTTATGTTTTATGTCGATATTTCTTCTATCCTTGCTTTGGCTCATGGAGGACTTTTAGCTGGAGCCACAAAGGCTTGAGGTGGGAGAAATATTTATTTAAAGTATGTTGTAGTCAAAATGCCTTTATTTCAATCTTGTGGTGGTTAGCGTGTCTCGTCATTCTAGCTTTCCAATAGATTGAGGTTTGTGGTGGCCCTAGCTGGGTGCCCTTCCATTTTATTACTAAAGAACATAAATCAGTTAATTTTTTGGTCCTCATGAGTGGTTTGGAGGTAGTTATTTGTGCATGCGACTGTCCAAAGAGCCATACGACTTGGTAGCCCTAGCTGGGAACCAAATCAACCGGATAATCTTAGTCCGAATAATGACCCGATGAAGCGTTAGCATTTGCGGGAGCCTGTTAGCCTTCCAGGTCGTCAGGACAGTAGCCTGACCAAGGAGTTGTTCACCCCCTACATTAACCACATCATTAATCTAGTTCTAAAATACTGATTTACTACCAAGTGGATTCGAAGTCCAAGTGATATGCATTTGATATGATTATCTCTCAACCCTCTACCTTGTTTTGTTGCCTCACTTGTTTTTACTTTTAAAAACTACTATCCTTATTATTATACTAAACAATAACAACGCTTGAGTACCAAAAGCCACCGTGTCCATTGGCTCAATACTTGGTTCTTACCTAGACTATATTGCACTGCGATAGGTGTACTTGCCTATTATGTGTAGTTAGTTAGAGTATACTGCGCTGCGATATGTGTATTTGCCTATTATGTGTAGTTAGTTAGAGTATTAATCATTTTATAAATATTAAAACCTGATAAGCGTGTTAAAAGTCTCATATAAAATATATAACTAACACAGTCACATCAAGGATGCCAAATGTTTGCATTATGATGAAATAGGGCATTGGAAGAGGAACTGCCCTAAGTACCATGCTGAGTTGAAGAAGGGCAAAGGCTTGGAGGCTGGCACTTCAGGTATCTTTGTTATAGAACTATTTTAACGTTCCTGTAAGTCATGGGTGTTTGACACCGGATGTGGTTCTCACATATGAATAATTTACAGGGACTAAGGAACATTAGAGAACTGAAGACCGGCGACATGGAGCTCCATGTTGGTAATGGAGCTAATGTTGCAGTCAAGGAAATTGGAGAGTATGGAATCAGGGGCGGACCTATTAAGGAGGGAAGGGTAGCACCCGTTACCCCTCAACTTCTCCGCCGAAGTGGAATTTTTTTACGTTTTATATATTACGTTACCCCTGAAAATATATTTGACTACCCCTCAATATTTTTTTTAAAATGCCAAAACTAATTATTGATTAAAACTCTAAAGCCCAAGTTTAGAAAACTAAAAAGCCCAAATTAATTTAAACCTAAAGCCCAACCCCAAAATAAACCCATCTAACAATTAACAAAATAAAAAAAATTGTGACTTTCAATTCACTCACCCAGCGCTCCCGCCTCCCAGCCACCCACCCAGCTCATGTCGCCACTCGCCGCCGCCCGCCAGAGTCGCCGGTCGCCAAAAAAAAAATTAGGTACATGTTTTACCGTGTTTATTATCTTTTTTTTTAATGTACGGTAAAAAAAATATTTATGCTACCCCTGAAATTATGTTCTAGATCCGCCACTGTATGGAATACTTCTGCCCAGTGGTCTTTATTTAATTTTAAACAATGTGGCTATGTTCCTAGCTGGACTAAGAACATAGTTTCAGTTTCTCGATTACGTGAACAAGGTTTTAATTACGTTTTCAGTGGTGATACCGTTTTGACTTACATGAATAATGTGTTTTATTTTGAGGTTAGGCCTCTGATGTGTTGCAAAACACATGTAATTATCCTATTGTAATTGTGCGTATTTGTATAGATTTGTAATCGTTTTGTATCAATTTTGGTTCTTTATGAGTTTGGAGAATATTTGCAGGTCGTATTATGCTTAAGGAGTGGAAAACAAGGAAAAATTCTGGAGATATCGAGCACATGGGAAAGTCGGAGATAAAAAGAAAAGAATAATTAATTTTCTGTGAAAGATAGCTCCTCGCGGTACGCGAGGAGGGAAAGCAAATCCCTCGCGGTACGCGAGGAATGGCCATATGTCTCTCGCGGTACGTGAGAGACCCGTAAATTCCGAAAAACCCTAATTTGAAGGTTTTAATTGTTTTAGACGCCTATTCTATAGAGAATTCGATTATTAGCCGTCAGAGAAAGAGAAAGAGGCGATTTTGGCAAAGGAGAGAGCTTTAGGGTCGAGAGTTTGAAGGATTACAGAGTAAACGGTTAGACATGCTTGAGTTGAATGATAATATTGATTAGCATGCGCGTCTTGGTCATGTAAATTTTCGAACTATGAAACGTTTGAGTAATTTAAATCACATTCCGAAATTCAAAATAAATTTAAAGTCAAAATGCACTACGTGTGTAGAAGCCAAATTTAATCGGTTGTAAGAACTACCGAACCGCTTGATATAATCAACACCGATGTGTGCGATTTAAAAGTCATCCCCACAAAAGGTGGAAATAAGTACTTCATCACTTTTATTGATGATAGTACAAGATATTGCTATGTATACTTACTTAAGAGTAAGGATGAAGCAATAAACAAGTTTGTCTTGTATAAAAATGAAGTTGAGCATCAACTCAACAAGAAAATCAAAGTTGTGAGAAGTGATAGGGGAGGTGAATATGTCTCACCTTTCGCGGATATATGTGCACAAAATGGAATTATCCATCAATATACCGCTCCTTATACACCACAACAAAATGGTGCCGCGGAACGAAAAAACCGTACATTGAAAGAGATGATGAACGCCATGTTTATTAGTTCCGGGATGAGTCCGGAAATATGGGGGGAGGCCATTTTGGCGGCTACCTATCTATTAAATAAGATACCCCACAAGAAAAGGGATGAAACCCCTTATGAGTTATGGAAGGGTAGACCAACACCATACAAACACTTGAGAGTATGGGGGTGCCTAGCCAAAGTAACTATACCGCCTCCGAAGGTGCAAAGGATAGGTTCCAAAACTGTAGATTGCATCTTTATTGGTTATGCTCATAACAGTAGTTCTTATCGGTTTCTTGTACATGAGTCAAAGAATCCCGACATACATAAGAACACTATTATGGAAGTTGAACATGTTTCATGGTTTGAACACATGTTTTCTTGTAAACGACAAGAACACGCAAGCTCATCGACATCGGTTGAAGATGAGGTTCATGATAAGAGACATGAACGACCTGAGGTGGAAGAAGTTGAACCAAGAAGAAGCAAATGAAAAAGGGTTAAAAATCCTTTGGACCGGACTTCATGATGTACATGGTTGAGGGCGAGCCCAATACCTATCGTCAAGCGGTTACATCTTCCGAAGGACCTCAATGGAAAGAAGCAATAAAGAATGAAATAGATTCTATTTTGCAAAACTATACATAGGAATTAGTAGATCTTCCTCTCGGTTGTAAACCGCTTGGGTATTGTTGGATATTTAAAAGGAAGATGAAACCCGATGGTAGTATTGAAAAATACAAAGCGAGGCTAGTGATCAAAGGATTTAGACAAAAAGAGGGTCTAGATTACTTTGATACTTACTCGCCGGTGACACGAATAACCTCGATAAGGTTGGTGCTTGCAATAGCGGCTTTGAGAAATTTGGAAGTTCATCAAATGGATGTAAAAACCGCTTTTCTAAATGGAGATTTAGAAGGGGAAATTTACATGGAGCAACCTAAGGGGTTCTCCGCTCCCGGTCAAGAGGGAAAAGTATGTAAATTGGTCAAGTCTTTGTATGGCTTGAAGCAAGCTCTAAAACAATGGCACAAAAAGTTTAACAATGTCATGATTGACAATGGTTTCAAAATAAATGAGTGCGATAAATGTGTCTATGTGAAAGACACAAGTGGAGGTTATGCGATATTATGCCTTTATGTAGATGATATGCTTATCATTGGAAGTGATGATAAGATGATCAATTCTACTAAAAACATGTTGAAAGAAAGGTTTGACATGAAAGACATGGGTCTTGCGGATGTAATTCTTGGTGTAAAGATTACCAGAACCCAAAATGGTCTTGTGTTAAGTCAATCTCACTATGTGGATAAGATTCTTGAAAAGTTCAATTTGGAGGACATGGATATAGCAAAGACTCTGGTTGATACCACTACACATCTAAGTAAAAATATAGGTGTGGCAGTTGCTCAATCATTGGTAGTCTAATGTATCTTATGACATGTACTAGACCTGATTTGGCTTATGTGGTGAGTCAACTAAGCCAATATACTAGTAATCCAAGTTCCATACATTAGAAAAGTATAACTAGGGTGCTAAGGTACTTAAGATACACAAGAGATTATGGACTACATTATAACCGTGATCCGACTGTAATAGAAGGATACAGTGATGCTAACTGGATATAGGACATAAAGGACTCAAGATCAACCAGTGGGTATGTGTTCACCCTTGGTGGTGCGGCTATAGCTTGGAAGTCGTCTAAGCAAACTATTATAGCTAGATCCACGATGGAATCTGAGTTCATCGCCTTAGATAAATCTGGTGAAGAGGCGGAATGGATACGTCAATTTGTGGAGGATATTCCAAGATGGCCAAAGCCTTTGTCGGCTATTTGCATACATTGTGATAGTCAAGCATCGATTGGTAGAGCTCAGAGCTTAATGTACAATGGCAAATCAAGGCATATTAGACGTAGACATAATACGGTAAGAAAACTACTCTCGACCGGGGTTATCACGATTGACTATGTGAAGTCAAAAGATAACATTGCGGACCCGCTCACGAAAGGCTTAAGCAAAGAGTTAGTTCAAAAGTCTTCAATTGGAATGGGACTAAAGCCCGTGAAAGAGGGAGTGTAACGAAAAACCTAACCTGCTTGACTGGAGATCCCAAGATCTAGGTTCAATAGGACAACCAAACTACATGAACTACGGTCACTGTGGGGGGTACCCAAAACACATAAAAGGAAGATACATTCTTCCTAGTCCATTCCTATACGAATAAGTGACATAATTAGAGGATAATCAAAACATATGTTTGATGATTTATAGTAATCACAAGGAACCTAATGCTTTTAATGATTTATTAAGAATCACCTATGTGAAGAGAGAAGTGTGGCCGCTTCAAATGAAATTGTTGGGGCGCAATTCCTAGAGCTCTCACGGAACCAAGCTAGTGATCCAACCAAGCTAGTGATCCACGACCATAACGGACACAACTATGAGGGGTTGACCAGACCAGAGAGATTATTGTGTGAAGTATATGGCTGTCTACATAAATGGTGGTTGGTTCAAGGACATCGTGTCTATCGAACCACTAGGAGACTAAGTATGCACCACAATGGAGGGTTCAAAGCTAACAACTACCTATCCGGCAATATTCAACCGCTGAAATTGTATCTTGATATTAAGAGAGTATGGATTTAGATCCATCCCTTGTGGGGGATTGTTAGGAAAATATGTGAAATGATTTTTCACATGGGGAAAAATGAGGTTTTGTTTATTTTCACATGTGGGGGATTGTTGGAACTCTTCAAGAATATGTAAAAATAAATAAATAATAATAATAAAGTAGTATGATTTGGTTATGTTTTAAGTTTGATTTTATTTTGTATAAAATCTTTCAATTTTGAATTCAATTTAGGTGTTACAACTTTATGTGTTTCATCTTTGAATTCAATTTTTTGAGTAAAGTCTATAGGTGTTTCAACTTTGAATTCACTCTTTGAGTAATGACTTGAAGGGTGTTTCAATTTTGGTTCACTATAAATACAAAGGTATGCCTTTATTACTAGACACACTTGAGCACACCATAAACCTCCTACTTGAGCTCTCTCATCATTCTCTAAAAAATTCTAGCAATCATTCTCTCTACTACAAGGTAAAATTTCGGGTTTAGAGTCCTCCCCGGCTGTACACACAGCTTCGGCCGTTGTACCCTGGGAAACATTCGAGTTCTCTTGGTAGACTTGAAATTTGTTTTAAGGGACCCGTGTTAAACATGAAGCCTTGGTCACGAATTTAGTATTCGTCTTTGTGCTTGTGCTTTTCTTTTATTTCTTTTGTAAAAGTATTGTAATTTATAGCTTTCTTTGATTATTGTATTGTATTTGGATTTATACAAATGTTAGTTTTTATTTTTTGGCGAACGGTTCTTACACAGTTCTCGGCAGGGCACTGTAACTGGTGATGTTGCAACTGGTAAGAATAGGGGTAATGACAGTTACTCTGGTGACAACGGTCACCTAATAGAATAGGTCTTGTGTGGGCATAATAGGTCCTTCGTGGACATAAGAGGTCCTGTGTGGACATAATAGGTCCTTTGTGGACAAAAAAGGTCCTTCGTGGGCAATAAAGAAAGAAACAGATTGTAGACATATAATGTATGACTTAAATTAACAGAGCACATATATGACTAAGCATGTTATTAAATATTTTACTATGTTGTGGATTACGTGGTTTTATATGAAATGTTCTTTTGTATATGTTTTTATACAAAGTGCAAAGCGAAATAATGACTCTGTTTATATATGTTTGAAAACTTGAACTCACCAGCGTCAGTTGACTTTTAGTATGCACATCAGGGAATAAAGGTAAAGAGAAGATTTGAAGCCAAAAAGGGCTTGGATTGCATGGCTGAATGGCTGCTGCTGAGAAAACTGATATCCCCGTGACTTAGTTTATAATTTTAGACAATGATGTCGAAAGTTTTAATTAACTATGAATTTGTAACAGACTTCCGCTGTGTTTGATTTTAATTATTCAAGGTTTACGAACTATGTTTATTTTTATGTATGCCAAATATGAGAGGTACCCGTTTTGAGTCCTTTCAACTAAACCGTCAGTTTATCTAAAAATCACGAGCGAACCGGAACGTGAACACCTCTGGTTAAGGGTGTTGATAGTTCATAATGGGCCAATAAATAAAATAAAATAAAATCTTAAGACAAGGATATTCAAATACTTACAATTCACAAATTATGAAGATGGAATGCAAAAAGTACAAGTTTTCATAGCATGGGTTGTGTAAGCTATTTTGGCTTTTATAAAGTTTTACATTTTAATCCCTGAATTATAGCAAATTTACTTTTACGCCCCTAAACTTCAAAAAAAAAAATTCTTCACAAATTTATACCATAGCCCATTAATTTTAATGAAGTTATCATTTACAAATTGAAATATTTTTTTCTCTTTTTTTACCAACCAAGTTACGAGACATGGCACACGCACAATTATAACGGAGTTGTGCGTGATAGTGTACAAATTATCTAGCCACTTGCGTGCAATATCGTTATGAATTTTTTTAACTCTTTACCCCTTTTAAGTGGTTTTGCTTTCTTTTTTTTAATTTTTTATTGGTTAACTTTTTAACGGTTTTGTTATGGTTTCGTTTTTTTGTATAAAGTTTTTGGAATATTACTAACTATTTCGTTGCAACGCGTAGGTTTGCGTAAATGTTTTGCTTTTTTTATATATAAATTCGATAACTTTTTTAATGGTTTCGTTTTTCTATACTTTATTTTATAGGATTTCAAGGACGTTAATTTCTTTCACGGTTTAACGCGCGTAAATGACACCGCCTAAACCGTTTAAGGTCAATTTCCTGCGCCGCGCAGGGCAAATTGTCTAGTTTATTTGAAATCAAACGCCTCTCCCACTTTTTTAACCTAGAAGAGTGCGAGTGCAGGGAGTCGCAAATAGGGTAAACAGCTGCTGTCTGTTGCTGAAATGGCGGAAGATGATCAGCGGCTACTGTGCGAGGCGGCCAGCAACGGAGACACTCAAAAAGTGCAAACCCTAATCTCATCCGGAGCTGACGTTTCCTACTTCAACGAAGACGGGTTCACACCTCTGATGCTCGCTGCCAAGCACGGGCACGCCGATATCGTGAAAAGCCTGCTCGACGCCGGTTCTCCATGGAATGCCCTCTCTCCTTCCAATCTATCAGCTGGAGACTTCGCCATGGATTCCGGTCACCAAGATGCCTTTGACATACTGCTTAATACCGGTACTTACTCACTTGTTTAGCCTGCAGTTCCCTAGAATCACTGATTGCAAATTGTTATGCTTGTCATGTTTAAAGTTGTTTGTAAGATCTCCTTAGTGAATTATCGTTTGAATGTATAGGGATACAAGCAGAATTGATACTTGGTACAATTGCAAGAAAAGAAAATAAAATTGGTTATTTGGATGGGGATTACTTACAAGATAGGGTTAGTTTTAGTGAGGATAAGATCATGGATGCTGATAGCAAGGCTGTGATGATGGCTTGGGAGAAGCCGTTAATGGAAGCTCATGCAAAGGCCATCTGCTCAAGAGGTGGTCACATTCTAAACATTGGATTTGGAATGGGCCTTGTGGATACTGCCATACAGCAGTACGGGCCTGTTACGTATACCATTGTTGAGGCCCATCCTGAGGTCTATGATCGGATGCGTGCTTCTGGTTGGACTCAGAAGGAAAATGTCAAGATTGTATTTGGTCAATGGCAGGATGTTCTTCCTCAACTTGAATCGTATGACGGTATCTCATCTTTTAGTCCTTTTTTTCTAGTTAAAGCTACTTGTTTCACTCATAGTAGTCAAAGGCGCGCGCCTAAGCGCCCTTCGCAAGGAGCAAAAAATCTGAAAAAAGCAGGCCACAATCTGCAAAAAATCTTTCCGGCCTAAACGAGTCTAAACAAGCCAAAACACAGTCTAAACTAGTTTTAAAAGGCCTAAAACACGTCTAAAACAGCTAAAAACGACCTGGAATGGCACGTGCGCCTTGCTTGTCTCGGGCACACGTTTTTTAAGCACCTTGCGCCTAGGCGGCACTGCGATAAATCACCTTTTGCCCCTTAGTGCGCGTTACGCACTTATGCCTTTGACTACTGTGGTTTCACTTCCTTATGATTTATAAACTTAGAATGTGTTTATCAAAATGGCACATTGGTTTATTTTACTATACTTTATAAGCTTTAACTAGATAGTAACCAAGTTTGGTCCGAGTCTGTTTTGGTTAACCATCTTCGGATTGTTACCAACGTTCTTTGACCTGGTAACGTGTATGGATTGTTACCTTAAACCAAGATTTCTTAAAGGCTTGAGATTTTTTACAAAGTTTTTTAAACTGCAAGGGTTTTTGCGAGTGAAAATAAACATGGGAGTACGAATTAAAATCGTGTGACATACACATGCTTCAATTTTCTTTCAATTACGTGAATTTAAAACTTTGAATTTATGGATTCTATTGCTCAGGTATCTTCTTTGATACTTACGGGGAATACTATGATGATCTAAGAGAATTCCACCAGCATCTTCCCACTCTATTGAAGCCTGGAGGGATTTACTCTTTTTTTAACGGGCTTTGTGGAGGTAATGCTTTCTTTCATGTTGTTTATTGTCAGTTGGTATCTCTAGAACTTGAGAGTTTGGGTTATTCAACACAACTTATACCCTTGCCCGTTAAGGATTGTTTGAGAGAGCAAGTCTGGGAGGGTGTGAAACATAAATATTGGCAGTTAGATACATATTATCTTCCTGTTTGCCAGTCTTTGGAAGACTCTGAATGACATCTACTTATTTTTGTTGGAATTAGTAGCATTTGAGTTATTGTAGTTTTCATGTTTTTGTTACCTTTATTTCTTTGATCAAAGATATATTAAGATGGCAAGTGCTTCATTTTTGCTTTTTTTAGCATTATGATTTCTCTTGTGTCTACAGGCTTGTTGTTTTAATCTGTTTATGTGCTTCTTTCTGAACTTAGTTTAGTTATAAATAGTGTTAATTATACGATTGGTCCGTATGGCATGTCCATGATGTTAGTTTGGCCATTTCTTTAAAAAAAATACGTATATGGTCTCCACTATTCAACGACCCATGACACATTTGATGTTTTTTACTAACTGATGTTAAAAAATCTGTTAAATCATATTTAATGATGCCTCCCCCCAGGGGTAGTGATATATCTCCGGCGACATCTAGAGTTGACTAGTCAACCGGCAAGGCAGAACCCACGTATCTGAAGTTTGTACCAGAACATGAAATCATCCATGACCTGACTTCTAAGCATGTTTCTGATCTTTCGAGGCCCTCTCCAAATCCACGGCCACGGGGATACTATATGTATCGTTCATGTAATCGACTCTTATAAGTATATTAGAATTATAGAAATTACACTGTTATCGCTTCGAAAACCCTTTTTCTAGTTGTGCCGAATATAATTTAACTTAGTATACAACTCAATAATCCATTTGTTAATACCATAAAGCGCTAACCATCACAAGATGTCCTAGTGGTAAGGCGCTTGAAAGTTCACCCAAGAGACCTGGGTTTAGACCTTCCCTACGTAAATATCCCGTTCAATAAAAATACCATAAAGCGCTACATAATTTTCGCCTACATGACATGCCACTTGAGCCGCTAACCATGTATTTGGTAATGTTTTTTTTTTTAATAAATCTCAAATTTAGATTAAGTTTGATTTGATTTAAAAAGATCATTAACTTGTATAAATTTATATATAATTTGTTTGAATATGAATTTTTCTAACATGTATAATAATTTAGAGCCAATCCCACCAACTTGAACTCATCACTTTTTCTTAAAATATAGAACTAATTACACGGATGGTGTCTGTGGTTTGATCAAATTACGGTTTTCGTCCCTAGGATTGAAAAATTATAGATTTAGTCCAAGAAACTTTCATTTTGTTACACTGACGGTCCCTGGAGTTGATGGAGGTTAACTTTTCTATTAATTTTTTAAAAAATAACCAAAATACCCTTTATATGAAAAATACAAAAATAAAAAATGAAACTCTAATTTATATATTAACATGTTGTCGCCCACCATTTTTAAATTAAAAAATATATAAAGTTAATAAACACTTTCTATTAAACCAAATCCCCCACCCCCAATTGCTTCATGTCGTTAGTCAACCAAAGACACCACCATCTTCTCCATCCCTCTCCGGCCGGACTCGTTTTTCCGGCATCAACTACGGCGACCAAATCCAACAATTTTCTTCTATTCATGATATCGAATCTGGGCGTTTTCAACCATAGTTGGGGTGGAGGGTATCAACAAAATCAAGACTAACTAATTTCTTTATCTAAGCAAGAGCTTGTTGATTGTGAATCTGATAACCAAGGATGCCATGGTGGGTTAATGGAAAACCCATACGAGTTCATTAAGGAAATCGGCTTACAACCGAGCAAATATACCCTTATTTTGCACGTGACGGACGTTGTGATATATCAAAGATACCAAAATAAAGTTTTTTAGAGTTGAATTCTTTGGCTCAGTGGTGGAAATTAGTGGGTTGATCCCATTTCATTCAAATGGAAATGGTCGGACTAGTGTGGTCACTGGGGGCGGTTTGAATGGGTCACCATATGCTTCATCCGATTTGACGATCGGCAACGGTGATGGAGAGAGCTGATCGGTGGTGGGGAGGGTGATGATCAGACTGGTATGGTCACTGGTGGCGGTGGTGGAAGGATATGGTGTGGTCATTGGTGGCGGCGGGTGTAATTGGAGGTTTGATGTGGTGGAGATAGATGTGTAAATTTGGGGTTTTAAGGAATGATGCAAGTCATCGATCTAATATGGGGTTTTCAAGCCAACATTTGGTTGAAAGTACCAAAATGCTCATCTTGCTGTCACCATCTTCTTCTTCTCACCCGCTTGATTTTGGGGCTGTGGTGCAATCTTGGGCTGGGAATAGTGATCTTGGAGTGGCTTTCGAGCCTGCAAGAACACGAGAAGCGTGTCAAGAAATGTTGCAGCCACCAATGGTGGGTCAAGGGGTGGTGGGTCAAGGGGTGGTGGCTCAAGAGTTTGTGAACAAGGGGTTGGACTTGAGATGTGGTAGTGTGGTTCAGAGTCAGAACAACTTGGATATGAGTTCATTTGATGGGTGGAACATTGACTTAGAGTTCATGGAAGCTGCACTAACACCTTGTGACTCGAGAGAGATAGATGTGTAAATTTGGCTGTCCCCGGAAATTGCAGGTGTCTCCGGAGAAGATGGGGAAGGTCATCGGAGAAGATGAGGAGTGGGGGTTGAAGGAGTGTTGGTGTGGGGTCCAGTATCTTTTAATTGAAAAGGGATGGGTCTACATGTAATTATTAATTTAATTTTTAATGTTTTAACGACAAGGGTATTTTGATCATTTCACACCAACTTAACTGAAAAAGTTAACCTCCATCCACTCCAGGGACCGTCAGTGTAACAAAATGAAAGTTTCTTAGACTAAATCTGTAATTTTTCAATCATATGCACGAAAACCATAATTTGGTCAAACCACAGGGACCATTCGTGTAATTAGTTCTAAAATATATCCTGAAAAATCTTTAAACACAAGATAATACTGATTCAATCCTCTAACAAGGGTGGTCTAACATATTTTATGGCTTAAACTGACATAATTTTAAGACCCTTCTAATGAAAAAGTTATTATCTCAGTTACAGGTGCACAAACCGGCTTTTTTTGGGGATCCGTCAAACGTGGTCAACAACCGGACACATTGGAACCGGTTCCGGATCGAATCCGGTTATGGGAGTGGAGAGTTGGAACCTATTGGGACTGGACCGGATAATTGGAACCGGACCGGACAAAAAAAACCGGTTCCACCGGATTTAAAAAAAACTTTTTAAAAAATTTTTAACAAAGATACACTATAAAATGCATGTTTTATTTATTTTTTATATATTTTTAAGTGATTTAACAATAGTTCGTACAAAAAAATTATAAAAAACATAATTGAATCACAAAATATATATTATTTATTGTGACTCGTTATTTGTCGTCTACTCGTCTTAGTCTTCGTAACATCGGTTTTCAATCTTCTTCGCTTGAGATACGTTGGGCTTCATCATAAGTTTGTTCTTCGTCCGAAAGTGGACTCGCCGCCCCTTGTTCTACTTCGAATTCGTGTATATCTTGTTCAATGTCAAGCTCGCCTTCTAGTTTTGCAACATGTGTACACGTTCGACGGCATCCAAATGGTCCTTCAAGCAAATACACATCTCCATAGATTCCGGTGTAAGCCTGGTTCTTCGAATAGATAAAACCCTACCACTAAGAGAAAAAACAGATTCCGAAGCTACCGTAGAAGCTTGGACGGTTAGTAGGTCACAGGCCATTGCGGATAGAACGGGATATTGGGATTCCCTTCCTTGCCACCAACTCAAGATATCAAAGTTTTCAAACTATTCGGATCTTAAAGTTGAAATAAAGTCGGTTGCTTGATATCTCCCAAGTTCGCTACTTGGTGTGCTTCCACGAGCTCGTTTAGTATTTTCGTTTCTTAAAGTGCTAAATAAATTTAGCATCGGGTTCCTTGAACTACTAGAACTTGAACCCGAAGCCATTGATTCAAGTATGTTTGATGGATCACCACTTCCACCATATTTGCGTAAATAATAATCAAACATATTATTAAAAGCCGAATTGAATTCCCTTATTGCCTTTAATTCAAAATTTGGGTCTTTCTCGAACATATTTAAATCGTCCGATATTGATCCAATTAATTTTTCAACACCGGTTACATTAATCGTTGGGTTTAAGGCGGCCGAACATGTAACAACGGCCGGCATTTCCGAAAAATATTTTTTTTATTTAGCTTTTATAGGTGTTACCATTTTTTCAAAAATAGTGCCGTGATATTCAAACTCTTTTATATTATTACATATTAAATATAATTTTTGAAGTATTAGCGAAGACGTGAGATAATAAACTCCCGATAAACATGTAGTTGCATTTTTAAAACCTCAAGCAAATTAGTTAGTTTCTCGATCGTATCCCAACTTATATTATCAAATTTTTGTGAACAACGTTTCTTTTGGACAAGTTTATCATGGAAATGTTTTAAAGTAACTCTTTGCCTTAAGGCTGATTCAAACATTTTTTATGTTGAGTTCCATCTAGTAGGCACGTCCCAATTCGGACCTAAAAAGATTGAATCCTTTTGTTGGCACAAGTTTCTATAGTTTATATATCTTTTTTTGCTTGTGTTAAAAACTTCCCGTAACATCACTTTAAAATTTTCTTTCACGTCTCTTATTTCTTGGACGTTTAGACCGTCTTGCACAACCTAGTTAATGATGTGTGCAACACATCGACTATGAAAGAAACCACCGTTATAAGGCGGTTCATATTTTATTTTTAATTTTTCCACCGCGTTTGTGTTATTTGAAGCGTTATCAAAAGATATTGAAAATATTTTTGGTTGAATTTTATAAGTTTGAATTACCGAGTCTAAAATATAAAATAAGTTTTCACCGGTATGTGGATATCCAAAATAATCAAACGCAATCGTACGCTTCATCATTTGCCAAGAATAGGGTTGAACCCAATGTGCGGCAACGCAAAGGTACGATTCGGGTAAACCATGTGGAGCGGACCAAACGTCCGTGGTTAAGTTAATGCCGGTATTTAAATTTTCAAAACCTAAAATTAATTCTTTTTTAGCTCTTTTCCACATTTTTAAACAATCTCTTCTCAAAGTAGAACGACTTACATTTGTGTAACTCGGTTGAAACGTCTCTTGTATCATCCTCGTCAAGCGCGGGTTATCAAAGTGATCAAAAGGCAATCCTTCTTGAATGACGAAATGTGTCATTCTCTCACGAACCCTCTCGACATTGTATTGCCAAACTCCTCCATCCCTACCAATTTGAGTTTGATCATCACCTTGAGTGTGTTTTGCGTGACTACCAATATGTTTCCTCAAAGTGTTATTTCCCGCAGCACCCAAAATTTTACCACAACGTTTGCAACGAGCCTTTTGCGAACCGTTCGACATTTCGCATAAATCGAAATAAGCCCATATCTCTTGGTTTCGGGAGCAAGGAAGTACTCTCACAACCGTGGCATCGCTAGTAGAACCACCAACCGAATTTTGAGTGCTTGCGGAAGCGAAAGCCGTGAGAGCGTTTTTTTTACGTATAAGTGGCCGTTTTTTTTTTGCGTTTTGAGAGCGTTTTTGAGTTTTAAGAGCTAGAATGTTGTTGTGAACTAACTCATACCCCACAATACCTATTTATACTTAGTTTCAAGCCTCAAACACCAAAAAAATACAAAAAAGGCCATATAACGGCTATATAGCCGTTTTTTTTTTGCCTCAACGGCTAGAACCGGTTCTAACCGGTTCCAAAATGTCCGATTTTTATCCGGTTCGTAAAAAAGCCACTATCCAATTCTGGATCCGCCGGTTCTGAAAATGTCCGGACCGGTTCCAAAATGTCCGGTTCTAACTGGATCCGGTTTCGGATAATCCTTCGGATCGGATTTGGATCCAGATCCGGATCCTTTGTGCACCTCTAATCTCAGTCCCTAAATACAATGGTAAATTTTGCAAATTAACTAATTCTTAGGTGCATTTGGAAAAAACCTAATTCTTAGGTGGGGTTGGGTCCAATGACAAAGCCATTGGGAATTAAAGTGGTGAAGCTTCCCTTGAGGTCAAGGGTTCGAGTCTCGTCTATGACAGATTTGTGTAAATTATTAGAAGTAGTTTAGGTGACCCTAAAATAGGATATTGCTATTAAAAAAAGGAAACTAATTCTTTGTAACAAAATCGAATTTGAAAAGTATTTGACGAGCAAAACTAGTTATTTCTTGATCGTGTTTGCAAAAGAAAAAAAGAACTAGTTGTTTTCGCTAACTATTTAGTCTTTTTACGAATATGGTTTAATATAAGCAACCTTTGAGAGACATTGTAACAAAGCTGAATTCTGCCATTGGGGTTGGTGGCTCAGTGGTAGAGAAAAATCCTTTAAAAACACTAAGGTTTGAGGAGATCATAGGTTCAAGTCCCACTCCCACATGAATAAAAAGAAATTTGCCTTTAAAAAAAAAACAAAGCTAAATTCTTAAACTAAATGTAAAATTACTTAACTATCCCTAACTTCATGGGTGTTTATATGTGCGTCAAAACTCTAAACTCTATTTTGCATTGTTAATCGGGTTTAGATTTGGATGCATTGAAAGACAAAAGAGGCAGTTAAGTGTTGCAACAAGAAAGAAAATTTAAAGCGAAATGTAGAATTCAATTAGTAGAAGGACTAGGCTAGATTTGTGAGTTTTTTTTATTCTTGTTTTGTCCTCATCCATGGTCAAAGCTCAAAGAGATCTGAATTAACAAAATTGTCCCGACCTTGAAACTTACCTTAGAAATTGAAAGATTTATGTTAACATAAGACTAATGAACATAGAAATTACTAACCACACACAAGAGGATTATGGTTCTACATCATGATGATATTGCCGGTTAATAACGATTAAATAATCAAGATACTGGTTGAGCAGTTGAGGAACACCAGAAAATGTAGTCCAAAAGTAGCGGTCCAAATATTGTCTGCAAAACAATAACGTGTTCATGGCAGCTTCCAATTCACAAATTAATTAAAGAACGAAATTCTTTCTACAGTTTTCTCTACATATGCAAATCTCAAATCTAATGACGACTAAGTAATCTTTACAAAGCGAGAACCTAATCCCTAAACTTTTTTTAAGAGCCTCTAAATTTGGTGACCTGCTCCTCAATCACACTTAGAAAAAAAATGTGACCGAGGACCTAAATTTAAGAGCCCTCTAATTTGGTGACTTTAATCTAGGCTTAGGTCAGACACGACACGATAAGACACGATGATCTGAAGTGCTAGACACGAACACGACACGATAACCTGCTTAGAAACATGTTACACGATAGACTTGTTAAGAGACGATAAAAATCACATTTTTTGTGAATTTTTTTTTGCCAAAAGTCTATAAAAGTCTTAACTAATACATAATCTTTAACATTTTTTAAATAAAAATCCATAAAAAGTCTTAATTAATACATAACATACTTTAATGAAAAAATCAAATCATAACATCCATTAGGAACAATTCTGAGCTCCAACGAGTCTTTCTACTCATATCTTCAATTTCAAACCTACACATAGAAACACCATATATCTTCAATTTCAAATCATAGCATCCATTAAAAACAAACCCCAAAAGATTCTATTTAACATGGCCAATGGGGTTGATTAACAAGACCCAATTAGTCACATGACTAAATTATTATAATTACTAGAAGCATTTGGAGTCAGTACATTGTTGATTGAGTTTGAAGCATCTGATTCACCACTAATATCAAACAACATTATATTTTCAGTGAGTTCATTGAAACTAACTTCATTAGAACCTACAAACAACCATATGAATATATAATATTAATAAAGTTACTGTAACATCCGGTCTCTCGTACCAACAATATTGTCCGCTTTGCCCCCTAAGTGCTCACGGATTTGTTTTTGGTTGTCCGGGTAAAAACTTCCCAGAGGGTCACCCATCCCTGGATTACTCCCACCCGAGCACGCTTAACTGTGGAGTTCTCCTCTCATCCACTACATTAAGCCCCAAAACGTGTTGTTGATTTAAGAGGCATGACCTTTACTTATGAACCAAGGATCTCTCATGTCCACGGACGATGTGAGATTTGCCTAGGGTGTCAATATCAGTAATTCGGTAATTCAGTGCGTCACAGTTACATAAAAAACTTATAAAAATCAACGGATAGGGACATTACAACAATATGAAAATAAACAATCTTTTGTGCAAATTAGATCCTTAACTGTATCTTTACTAAGTGAATTTCGATGTTGATCAAGTACTCTTCCACTAGCACTAAAGGTAGACTCTGATGCGAGAGTAGATATTGGAATGGTCAAAAATTCTCTAGCCATCATCGCAAGTGTTGGATATCTAAACTCACTGGCTTTCCAAAAAGCCAACACATCTAGTTCCGAGTTCCTGTCAACTCTTGACTCCTCCAAGTACAATTGCAGTTTTGACTTTTTGTTAATTGTAAAATCTTTACTCTGAAACTGATCAAAATCCTAAAAATAAATAATTGAAAATTAGTAAGTCAATCATTAAAAGACAATATATAAACAAGCAAATAAATTACCTTAAGTCTTGCTCTAAAGGCACGTGTTGAATCATCCCTTGTATCGTCAACAACTTTGCTAGCATTTGAACTACTTGCAGTATTTGAAGTTTAGATAAACCATTACCCACATTTAATGCGACATATTCATTAAAAGTAAGATGTAAAAATTGGTCAACATTTTCATACTTAGTGCTTTTACCTTCATAAACTTGTGAATAACTCCAATCAATAAAATGCAACTTGTATCTAGGATCCAACACCACAACTATGGCAAATGTACGACTAAAATCAAACCAATATCTCTGAAACTTCACCATCACCAACTTTGCCATTTTTTTTCTTCATATACTCATCTTCTGAACTCATACTTTCATACAAAGTCAAATAAGCCATAAAAATGTGTGGATAGTACAATTTTGCAGTATGATATTTGCTACTCGAAAAAACATTAGTCACCTCATAAAAAACTCAAAGAAAACCACTAATCTTTTCAACCGTACCCCACTCTAATGCATTTGGACAACTCTTATAATAAGAATCTCTTAATTCTAAATGACAAAAGGCACGTCGGTAATAGATGACATTATCAAGCAAAGAAAATCGACCGACAAATTCATTCTATAAAGAGATGATTTATAATCAAATTAAATCCATTTTATAAAAATATCTATAAAATATGTGAAAACATATAAACAATCATGTCAGTCGATTTCCTTTGCCTTGCTTCTGTCGATTCATTTGCTAGAGTAAATAGTTGTTGAATGATTTTTGTGAGAAAAACCAGAAAGCTTGTTGGTTTTTTATGTGTAAAAATTTGTTTAGTGACTTTTGTAAGAAAAAAAAGATAGAGTATGTTAGTTTTTTACATACAAAAACTGTTGAGTGACTTTTGTGAAAAAAAAAAGACAGAAAGTATTTTAGTTTTTTATGGTATTTACCTTAAATTTAACCAAATTGCATACATTATATTAATACATAAAATTAAATAATTAATAAAAAAACACGAGCAAAACTCAACTTTAGGGTACCAGGGTACAACCATAAGTATCCAAAGTACCCTAATGGAACCAACTAATGAGTGATAGTCACATTATTTTTACTCAAATCTAACCCAAAGTACCCTAACCAGTAGGGGCACAACCCTAACTACCCAATTTATTTTATTTTATTTTTTAAATAACCTCAATACAACGGTTAGTACCCACTTTCCACACGGGTACTTATACCTGATAGCTACATCCGCCACAGATACCTGCAAAGCTTGGGACGGTGTAGGTGTGATACCGAACATGTCCCTAGTACCCTTTAGGGGCGGACTTAGTAAGAGCCGAGGGGGTTCACAGGAACCCCCGAGTTTTGAAATTTATATAGAACGGTATGTAAAAACACTGAGGTGAACCCCTTAAAAAACATAGAGTAAACCCCCTGAAAAAAATTCCTGGATCCGCCACTGGTACCCTTGTAAAATCATTTACACCGAATGATAAAATTGACTTATCACTATAACTAAAATATAAAATTATTGCAACCCAAGTAAGAAATAACTGTCCTGTTCACCGACCTCGACTGACAACCCCCAATCACTTGCAACAAAACCTCCAAAACTAAAATACCAAATCTCCTTCATCTTCATCCTCATCCTCATCCTCATCCGGACTCCATGAATGCGATCTCAGGTGATCATCATCGTTGATCTTGACTAGCAATTAATCTCAAATTGTTTTCACCGACCCAGTAAACCCAAAGTTACAGGCCAAGAATATGCCATTGTTCGCCGCAGACATTCTTCAATAATTCTATTTCTCCCCATACAATCTAACAAACAGATATCACTTTCTTTCTTACTCATTAAGGTACTAACTATTTCTATTTCTTCTTATAATTGCTTGATTCAAACTTATATGTAATTGTACGTTTTCATTCTGATTGATTTTTGCTTGAATTTTGGGCTTGGTGAGTTCAGGAACCCTAATTTGTAATTTCTAGTCTAATCATCATCATCATCATCATCTTATTCATTGTTAGAATCAAGTAATAATTGATCATTTAGATTCAAAATTATCAGAAAATCAAACCCTAACCGGTTGACTGCTGGACTGTATTTAGGATCTTTGTTGCTGCTCACTACATTGGAATAGATTCTCATCAAGTATATGAAAGTACTGTAAATCAAGGGCCTTAGTTTAAAGATCAAAGATGGGGTCAGATAAGGAGCATGGTGGTCTGCTAGACACCATAAACATGGCGAAAATGCGGACGATTCTAATCCATACGTACCCGTATCCCCATGAGCATTCTCGACATGCCATCATTGCAGTCGTTATTGGTTGCCTGTTTTTTATTTCATCAGACAACATGTATACACTCGTCCAGAAGCTAGACAACAATATCAAATGGTGGTCGATGTGCGCATGCTTACTAGGGGTTTTCTATTTCTTTTCGTCTCCTTTTTTAGGGAAGACGATTAAGCCGAGCTATTCAAACTTCAGTCGATGGTAAGTTACTTTTACAGATTTATCGGTCTTTTTATTATTGTAGCATGAAAATCTTTATTTTTTTGAGTATTTTTTTTTCTTTTTTTGCAGGTATATAGCTTGGATATTAGTGGCGTCTGTATACCATCTTCCCAGTTTTCAGTCCATGGGAGTGGATTTGAGGATGAATCTCTCGTTATTTTTGACAATATATGTTTCATCTATTTTTGTACTCCTTGTTTTCCACTTAATTTTTCTGGGACTTTGGTATGTGGGTCTTGTTTCTCGTGTAGCAGGGAGGAGGCCTGCGATCTTGACCATTGTTCAAAATTGTGCGGTAAGTGTCTCAATGGTAAGTTTGTATGGGTGGCAAAATGGGCGGGTTGGGTAACCTGCTTAGGTCAAACATGTAATTTTGGTATGGGTGAGAAGGGTCCTAAGCTATTATGTAAAATAACACAAAATATATTATGTCGATGTTTATCTACTTTTTTTTTGAACAAAATGATTTATGAGTTAAAAATATACTTTGGGCTACTTTTGACCTGCTTGAACTATTCGACCCATTTGACTTGTTTCCTAAGTTAAGTTTTCTATCATCTACCCATTTGACCCGTTAGAATCCAAATTAATGAATTTAAAATAGAATGTGTTGACATTGCCACCTTGAGGTTCTCTAGAATTGTGATAAGTTGTCTATATCGCTGACCTGCTTGAACTATTCGACCCATTTGACTCATTTGTGTAGGTGTTAAGTGTGGCGTGTTGTGTATTTTATAGCCACTGTGGCAATCAGGCTTTGAATGAAAAACGATTGGGCCGGAGAGATTCGGGCCTGTTTTCACTTTGGAAGAAGGGTGAGCCGAGCATATGGCTGTCAAAATTTCTTAGAATGTATGAATTAAAAGATGAAATCTGCAAATCTTGGTTTGCTCCAGTTGGGTCAGCGGGCGATTATCCACATCTCTCTAAGTGGGTTATATATGGAGAAGTATGACTAGTGCCTCTCACTTTGTTCAGTATGTCATTTTGGATTAATTATGTAGCAACTTACATTTTCTTCTTTTCAGTTCTCATGTAGTGGCCCGTGTGAATCATCCGATGAAATTTCTCCAATATATTCATTATGGGCAATGTTTATAGGTCTTTATATGGCTAATTATGTGGTGGAAAGATCAACAGGGTAAGTGTGTTGCATCTTATTTACACCAAAAAGTTAGAAAACTAGAGGGTTTTTAATTAATGGTTTTAATCATCAGATGGGCTCTTACTCATCCTCTATCAGTTGAAAAAACAGAGAAGTTGAAGAACAAGCAAATGAAGCCCAATTTTTTGGATATGGTTCCTTGGTATTCAGGGTATATGTTCTTCGTCTCTTATAGTTTTCGGAACTGATAGTATGTTGAATACTGCAAGAACCGCATTAACCCTTGCACTATTTGCTATATAAATTGACTAGAATGCATGTAGATTTCAATATGTTTATGATCTATTTAAAAAGAGATATGGTATTGATAGTTTTTTTTTTATCTAAATGCACATATGCATATACACTATATGCACAAGTATATGCATATGTGCACATTTTTATACTTTTTAAAAGAAATTCAGGAGAAGGGAGATAAAATCAAAGAAAGAGCGCGGATAGATAAATAGACCATTGTTTTTCAATTTTATCCTTTTCCTTGAAGTGATATGTACATGTCTTATGTGGTTCTCAACATACTACTAGTTATGAAAAGAACGCGCCCCGTCTCTTATAATGTATATTATCATGGAACATATCGTATGTGTATATCTTTATCTGTGTTTATGTATGAATGTTACAGGACATCGGCTGATTTATTCAAGACTGTGTTTGACCTCCTTGTATCTGTGACTGTATTTGTGGGAAGATTTGACATGCGAATGATGCAGGTTCAAAATCTTTCTGTCTACTAATTTACCTTTTACTTGAAAGAATTTACATATCTGACCATCAATCAAATATTTTTATAAAATTATGTGTCAAGTCAAACGTTGAATTTCTTAGGATGGAAGGACTACCAATGTCTTAGAATATCCAACATGTCTAATGGTTATCTTGATTTAATATATGAAAAATAATGGTTTATATCGGTGGGCTTTAGGCGGCAATGAGTAGGGTTCACGAAGGGGCAAAAGAGGATTTTCTATATGATCATCTTAGTGATAAAGATGAGTTGTGGTTTGATTTTATGGCTGATACGGGTGATGGCGGGAACTCATCATACTCTGAGAGGAATACACAAATAGGGATGGATCAGTTTTGGATCCGGTAAAACCAAGTGCCAAAAGAGCCGTGGACAGTCGTTGGAACCAGGCCCGGGGAGCCTGTTTAAGGCCATAGAGAGCCTTATGTAGAAGGCATACATGATTCGGGTATCGTGAATCAATGAATCCATGTGGTTGTTGCAGATACACTGTCTCGTGAAGATCACCATGAAGGAAGGCGTTTTGAACATCAAGCTGCCGTAAAGGCTATTTCTGTGTGACTGCGAGAGATAAGACAACCCGTATGGTGGTAGACTTAACAACCGGGCTGAATGTTTCTTGATAGTCAATGCCTGGTTGTTGATTAAATCCCTTAGCAACTAACCTCGCTTTGTAGCGTTGGACTGCTCCTGTTTGGTCTGTTTTGAGTTTGTATACCCATTTGCAATTCACCACATTAGTATTAGGCACCCGTGGGACCAAAGACCATGTACCATTTCTCATCAGGGCTGAAAATTCTTCAGTCATGGCAGCCCGCCAATGAGGATCTTTGTTAGCAATGGCAAAGGAAGTGGGTTCAGTGATGGATGGAGATGTGTGGTAGGATGTAGGAGTAAAGGGTTGGTTTGTTTAGGGTGGGGCTTGAGATTGGCAGGCCAGGTACGGATGGGAGGTTGAGCAGGGGCTGGACCAGGGGCTGATTCAGTGGCTGGACCAGGGGATGAGGAAGGGGCTGGACCAGGGTCTGATTCAGGGGCTGGAGCAGGTGAAGAGGAAGGGGCGGCAACAGAAGTTGGTGGGCGACGGCGCTGGTATGTTTTGAAGGCAGGAGGAGGTGGTGGTGGTGGTGGTGGTGGGGTAGGTATTTGGATTGACTGGATGTGCGAGGGTGGAGGTGATGTGGGAGTTGGTGGTGGGGTGGGTATTTGGGTTGACTGAGCATTTGATGGGGGAGGAGATATGGGAGGTGATGGTGGGGTGGGGTAAGAGGAGATGTATGTATTTGTGTTGGGTGGGGGAGTGGGTACACTCGTGGATGTGGCAAAGGGGAATGTCAGTTCATCGAACCGAACATGACGAGCGATGTATACGCGCTTATTTTCAAGGTCAAGGCATCGATGTCCGTGATGGGTGGGGCTGTAACCGAGGATAACACAAGGAACGGAACGAAAATCCATTTTATGATTGTTATACGAACGAAGGTGAGGATAGCATCGGCATCCAAAGACCCGAAGGAACGAGAAATTTGGAGGATGTTTAAACACTTGTTCAAAGGGAGAGATGTTGGAGTTTGTACGGGTGGGCATCTGGTTAATAAGATAAACAGCCGTATCAAAGGCAAACTGCCAAAAGCGATGTGGAACATGTGAGTGTGCTAGTAAGGTAAGGCCGGTTACAACCACATGTCGGTGGCGTCGTTCCACAAAGCCGTTTTGTTCACTCGTATGTGGGCACGAGACACGATGTGTAATGCCTAAGGTGGAGAAAATTTTTGAGAGATTCCGAAATTCTCCCCCCCAATCAGTTTTGGACAGTTTTAACTTGAGTTTGGAATTGTTGTTCGACTGTAGTTATAAACTGTTTGAAGGTGGCAAATACATCGGATTTTAATTTTAATGTAAAAATCCACATAAACCGAGAGAAGTGATCAACACACAGTAAGAAATAAGTGTAACCATCAAATGAGGTAACGGGGGCAGGACCCCAAACATCACAAAAGATTAAGTCCAAAATACGAGTGCTTTTATAAGGTGATAGAGACAAGTGAAGTTTTGACGACTTGCCAATGGCACAAGAGCCACAAAAGTTATTAGCACACTTATTTAGTTAGATAACATAGAGGACAAAAGCTGCGGATGTGGATGCCCTAGCCTTTGGTGCCATGTGATGGAGGAAGCAAGAGTGGTGGAGTATGCTATTTTCTGAAGCGGTTGAATCTTAGGAGGCTGAAATGAGTAGAGTCCACCATTACTTGGACCCGTGAGGAGGGTACGACGTGTGAGCTTGTCCTTCACAGCAAAGAAAGTAGAGTGAAACTCAAAAAACACATGATTATCATGGCAAAAACGTTGAACTGAAAGTAAATTTTGTTTGATTTCAGGGACATGCAGGATATTTTGCAAGGAAAAAGTTTTGTTAGGTGAATATAATAGGGTGGAACCGATGTGAAGGATGGGTAACCCCTTACCATTGCCAACGTGAAGGTTCTCTTCACCATAGTAGACTTCAGAATTGTCAATGCTTGAGAGATCCGGAGCAACATGGTGACTGGAACCGGTGTCGGGCAGCCAAGAGGTGGCAGTCTGGGAGCGATAATCAGTGAAGTTTACGGAGGGCTGTTGTCTCATCCAAAAAGTAGAGGGGTCACGATTCGGACATTGGGATGGAACATGCCCAATACCACACCGAGAGCACGAGCCATAAACAGTATTTTGATTGGAAGCCCAACTAAACTGGCTTCGGTTTCCATGGCTTTGATTGCGGGTATTGTAATTGCGTCCACGACGATTGCCACGGCCACGGTTATTTTGAAACCAGGAGGGCTGAGAGTTGGTGTAAAACGCCTGTGGAGGCTGCTGTGAGCCTGTTGGCTGAAGCTGGAAACCGACTTGGGCAACAAGTTGCTGGAGGGCTTGAATGGTTTCTGGTTGTGTGGAAGCAGAACCAACAGACCCAGTAAGGCGGTTGTTTGACAGGGTGTGAAGGCCTGAGCCGGTGATGTTTCAATAGCCGACTTCCTGATCATGAAGTCATGATCTGATAACATCCCGTGAAGTTCAGAGAATGCTGTTGGAAACTGTCGTGTAAGCAGAGTAGACTTTAGCCCATTGTATTCTTCTCTAAGTCCTTAAATAACAAGCATAACAAGATCCTTTTCTTTAACCGGCTCGCCAATATTGGCTAGAGCATCGGAGTACTCAGTTGCTCGGGTAAAGTAGGCAGATGAAGATTCATCTCCCAACATTTGTATTTTTAGCAACTGAGTTTTCAGGGTGTATTCCCTGGAAGATGTGTGAGGGGCATAAGCACGTTTGAGAGAGAGCCAAATATCACGAGAGGTGTTACCTTGGACATGTTGGAATGAAGACTCAGAGACGGTTGACAGTATCAGCATTCGGATGTGGGCGTCATTAGAAACCCAGGCTGAGAAGGATGGGTTTGGTGTCATTAGAAAAACAGTAGAGGTCTCCTCCTTCCCTGAAACCTCCGACTGAATTGTCTCAGGAGGGCAGATAATGGTTCCATCGATATAACCAAACAGATTATTCGTAACAAGGAATGGAGTAATCATCGTCATCCAGTGTCCATAATTGGTGGATGAGAGGGTAAATCCGAATTTGTGGGAGTTGTGAGTTGTCTTCTCAGTTTGAGAGAAAGCAGTAACTGCTGGAGTGGCCATTGTTGGGCTGAGAAGGGCTGCCGGTCACTGCTGGACAGGAGAACCAGAACAGGAGCCGGATGGTTTAGAGGGGAAGGTAATCAGGCGCTGGCAGGGGAAGAGGTACCAGCTCTGATACCACAATAAACTCTGAGATGGTTTGTATTTCTTGTGTGTTACAAATGAGAATGATGAGGGGATTAAATACATAACATAAATATATTCTAACCCCTCTAGAATAGATAAAAGCATATAGACTAATATATAACATAATATATATATATATTATTTAATTGTTTATATCATAATTATATATATAATAATTATTATTATGTAAATATATATTTAATATATTAAATAAAAATTATAAAAAATAAAACGCTCGTTTAGGCTCGCGAGCCTAGTCATACTCGATATATGAATCTCGGGCTCAAGCTCGTTTGTTAAGCGAGCCCCAATATAAGCTCAAGCTCGTTTGTTAAGCGAGCCCCAATATAAGCTCAAGCTCAGGCTTGTGCAGTTGTGCTTGTTTAAGCTTGGCTGAATTCGAGCTTTTAGCGAGCCGATCTCGAGTGGCTCAGGAGCAGCTCGGCTCGTTTTCACCCCCAGTTGCCATAGTCTAAGATGTTTGAGTATTTGATAATTTCTAATTATTTAAGGACTTAATCAATAAAATGAACAAAAAAGGACAGATGTCTTGTAAAGAGTTAAAGACACCCAAATTAAGTTAAAAATAATTAAAATTTTGTGGTTTTACAGATTGGTTTGATGGACTTCAAACTTTTATGAGGTACATTTGTCACAAGAGCTGGTTAGGTGGATGGTTAATGCCTCAAAAGAAAAGCTACTTTGCTTTGCAGCTACCAAAGGGATGGTGGGTTTTTGGCCTTGATCTAGCTCTTCATTGTGACATTGATATTTATCAGTTCAAGTTCTTTACAGAGTTGATTAAGGAAAAGGTAAATAAATCTATTTGTATTTTGAATTTTGATCATATATATTCCAGATAAACACATGTTATATGTTCCAGGTTAAAGAAAACGATTCCGTGATCATCATGACACATGAACCAAATTGGATTTTGGATTGGTACTGGGATTCTATTACTGGAAAGAATGTTTCACATCTTGTAAAAGATCATTTAAAAGGAAGGTGTAAACTTAGAATGGCGGGCGACTTACATCATTACATGCGTCATTCCTGTATCCCATCCGAGAATCCCGACTCTATACAACATTTACTTGTCAATGGCGGTGGTGGGGCCTTTCTGCATCCTACACACGTGTTCAGTAACTTTGATAAAGCATACGGTACAAGTTATGAAATGAAAGCCGCGTATCCCGAGGTTGAAGATTCAAGCAGGGTAAGATGGGGTCAGTTTTTCTTTGATAGAACAATATGATTTAGTACTGAAGTTGCGTTTTTCAGATTGCTCTCGGTAATATCTTGAAGTTCCGGAAGAAAAATTGGCAGTTTGATTTCATTGGCGGGTTCATTTACTTCGTATTGACCTTTTCAATGTTCCCATAGGTACATACTCCATTAAAATTTACCATAAATCTTTACCCGTGTTAGAAATCAAGAACATTTTATTTGAATTGCTTTCTTTTCTTCAGTGCAACCTTGGGCATATTTTACAAAAGGATGACACGTTTTCGGGCCATGTAAGGAGCTTTTTTAGCACCGTATGGGATGCTTTTATGTACATGATCGGGCAATCGTATGTATCTTCTATGGGTGCTTTGTTATTGTTAGTGGCTGCAATATCGTTCGTTCCTTCTAAAGTGTCACGGAAAAGAAAAGTAGTGATCGGAGTTGTGCATGTTTTAGCCCATCTTTCTGCTGCTTTGATTCTTATGTTACTAATTTTATTTATATTTTTATCTTTTTCTTTCCTATGGAGCCGGGGGTCTAAACGGGAGCAGCCTCTCTATCCCTTGGGATAGGGGTAAGGTTTGCCCTCATCACACCCTCCCCAGACCCTACAAATAGCGTTAGCTATGTGTGGGATTATACTGGGTACGTTTGGTTTGGTTTGGTATTCTTATGTTACTAATGGAATTAGGCGTTGAAATATGCGTACAACACAACCTTTTGGCAACTTCAGGTTATCACACATTATATGAATGGTACAGAACAGTGGAAAGTGAGCATTTTCCTGACCCAAAGGGTCTTCGGACACGTATAGAGCAATGGACTTTTGGCCTTTATCCGGCGTGTATTAAATATCTCATGTCGGCTTTTGATGTTCCAGAGGTTTGTTTCTCATAACATTGATTGATACTATTCTTTATTGTGTTAAATGAACCTTCAAGGGAGTGGCATAGTGGTAAGCGCGTGATTCAACTCCAGCTTCCGCTGGTTTTGCCTTTAACCCCTTGGGCTTGTCAGTTTTTTGGTGACGAGTCCTCATGGTTATAAAAAGAATGTTAATTCTCATTCAATCATCAGGTGATGGCTGTGACACTGTCCAACATATGCAAGAACGAGATGATTTCACTCTCACGAGGGGGTGCAACCATATACTATGTATTAGGGTTTCTTTATTTCTGGGTGTTGTCGACGCCTGTTGTTTCACTTGTATTTGGGAGCTACTTGTATATTTGTATCAATTGGCTTCACTTACACTTTGATGAAGCCTTTTCCTCCTTACGAATCGCCAATTACAAGTCCTTCACACGCTTCCATATCAAAGAGGATGGCGATATTGAAATCTTCACTCTCGCAGTCGACAAGGCATGTCTTTTAGTTAACTTGACCGTTTGTTTATTTGTTGACTTATTTGTTGACATGGGAAAATTATGCAGGTGCCGAAAGAATGGAAGGTAGATCCTGAGTGGGATAATGAGGCGAAACAGCCTCAGCAGGCGAGTCATCATAGAGAGTTTCCAAGCAAATGGAGGGTAAATGCCTTCCATCAGGAGGAGTTGAAATGATATTCTCTTTCCAGAAGGAGCTAAACTGATATTCTCCTTCTAGAAGAAGCTGAACTGATATTCTCCTTCCAGGAGGAGTTGAACTAATATTCTCTTGCCGGAAGGAGCTGAGATGATATTCTCTTTCCAGAAAGAGCTAAACTGATATTCTCCTTCCAGAAGGAGCTGAAATGATATTCTCTTTCCAGTAGGAGCTGAGCTTATGTTCTCCTCCCATAATATATTTACCAAGCACATGAAAATACCCCTATTCAGAAGAACTCTGAGGAGAACAAGGTGTCACCTACCGTGTCAGAGATCCATAAACATGGGACCTTTTAATAAAAAGATAGCGGGTTATCAATCACCTCACGGACTTAGAAGAAGAGGTGACCGAATTCATACATTCAGAGGAGGTAAACTCATCCCCTCCCTCTATGGATTTATATACATAATTGCTTCCACTCAAAGAAGATTGTTTGGTGCGCATATGGGTGGTCCTCAAGCATTACCTCGGTCAGATCCACCTTATACACCTTCCAGTTAAATGTGATACAGGGACTCGTAGGTTGTGTAAAAGGCCCCATGTATCCCATCATTACAATCAGGTTTCGTTAAGCATCGTCTCGGTCAGATCCACCTTATCCACCTTTTGATTAAAGGTGATACAGGGACTCATATGTTTTGTGAAAGGCCCCATATACACTCTCACGATGAAGATAAAAGAAAAAGATGGCTCGGACGCTTCATGGAAAAAGTAAGAAACCCAAAAATGTCTGAATCAAGAGACATCAAAACAATGGTCCATCCGGGACAAAAACATAGATTAAGGTCGCATAGACCAAGCGTTACTCAACCTATACAAGTCACCACGTTGCGGAAAAAGATTGTTAATGGTTGCGAGGCAGCTCGACAACAGTGATAGATTTGGGGGACCTAGCATTGCATCCCCACACGGCACCCGACGACGACAGACTGAGGAGTCTGAGATAATACAACTTGCATTGCATAATGCTAAACTGGGGATACTCTTGGAGCAACCCCCATCAACGGCCCAACGGCGAGGCCCAAAAAACGAGAGTAAAAACATAACTAGAATTTGACATAGCATGGACAAGTTGAATCCTTTATCCTTATCATAAATAAAAAGCACAAAGGACTGGGGGGGACTTGTAGGAGCTACCCCCTTCAATGACCTAGTTGTCAACCCAAAGAAGGTAGGCCCAGTCTGGAAAGGCCCATTATGGTAAAAGCCCAACACCTTATCCATAAATAAAGGCACAACCCTCTCATTTCCAAATGTTCTTCTCCTTTCATTCACTAGACTCCCCTCCCCCTTATTATATCTCTCTCCCTCTGATATATAGAAATACACATATGCATATATACACATCTTGATGATGATACTGATTTGAGCATCGGAGTGCCCTCGGGGGCAACCCCTCCGGGCCCTCTAACGAGTGTTTTATGTGGATGCAGCCCTGATCAAGACCAAAGAAGACCTGGAGTTGATCATGATCAATCACGGAGGAGCCCCTCGAGGCTCCCCACGACGAGACTGATGGTAAGACGTGTTGTAGAAACTCTTCCGGGGATACTAGAAAAGAGCAACTTCTATCCATCACCCCTCGGTGGGGATACCGGCTGCTACAGAAATGGTTGGAGAATCATTTTGAATCGTGTACTAATTACTTTCATATTAAAGTATTTTGTGGTACTCCCAAATCTTTAATTGGATTATTCAAAGAGAAATAAAGAAATAGTATATTTTCAGTTATAAGAAAACGTACAAGAAAAACATGTATGAAATCAAACCGATGACTTCCCTTATATAGATAAGGCTCATTACAAGTTTAAGTTGAAATAACATAACTCTTCGTGATATTGTATGTCAGTTGGTGGTAAAAATCATTCACATTTATTCGGTTACATCAGCGGTAACTTTTGTCAACATGAAAACCATGAGAAGGAACTTCTTCAATAGTAACTTAGTTAATACTGATGATTGGCCTGTTAACTCGGTTACTACTGATCGCCTGTGTTGCTGCTGATTTAGTTACTATTAACAACTAGTTACCACTTATACTAGTTACTACTAATGACAAGATACTACTGACGAGCAGTTTCATACTGATAACTAGTTATTGTTGACCACAATTACTAGTGCTCGTAATTGTTACTAATACGCTTGCCAATGATTGACCAACTTGATGTTGATCTCAGTTACCACTGATGACTAGTAACAACTTACTATTAATAATCAGTTCTTACTAATGATCATTTTCATCAACCATGCCAAAATAAAGCAACTTCCGGTTACTTTTCAATAAGGCAAAAAAGTGTAAATATACAGGCTAGTGCATACAAAACAATCAAGACTGGAGACCTGAAGACAAATATCAGGAAAATTCAAGTTTTGGCCCGGACGTCTGAAACTTTCGGACGAAAGTTTTGAGGCAGTTGGGACGGATTATTTCTTCCTGTTCAAGGTTCTAGGCTCTGATGCTTTGTAATAGCTACTTTCACTTGTAATTTCTTGTTGATTTGGGTCTGCAATAGTTTCTAAGGTTTGATTGTACATTGTATTTGAGCGATTATCAATAGAAATCAGTGTGTTTTCAGTGTTTGACAGCTTTCGGTGTTTCTATGGTGTTCATAGTGTGTGTGTGTGTGTGTTGATTTGAGTATATTTTAGCTACAATTGATCATTTTAATTGATCCGTTGTGGTTATTAGATTGCTCTTGACAAGAATCCACGGAGATCAGGTGATTTTGGACCTAAAATTTGGTATAAGAGCCTTCGTGCTCTTGTTTTTGAGAATTCTGTGTTTTTCACATTTTGAGGCTTGATTTCACACTTGTTGGAGCTTGGATTGCGAAGGATTGACCACAAGGATGCTAGGATTCTTTTAACATAGTTTGTGTGGCATTTGGTGTGTTTTTCTGGACTGGTATTTGATTTTGCGTTGAAGATTTACTTTGGACGAAAGTTTGGTTGAAGGAGGCGAAACTTTTCTTCGGGCGAGAGTTTTCAAATTTTTCTTTAGTGCTTAAAACTTTCGGACGAAATTTTCAACTTTCGTCCAGACGAAAGTATTTCCAGACAAAACTTCCAAGTTTCAGATGAAACTTTGGAAGAAAGTTTTCTTGGAACGAAAGTTCTTTATGGCGAAAGTTCCTAAGCCAGACGAAACTTTGGGCGAAAGTTTTAGGCGAAACATCATACGAATTTTTTTGAGAAATCTTAATTTCTTCAGTTTTTTCGTTATGTTTGATCTCGTGATCGTTATTCCTTCAAGATGGCTGGATGGCTCTCAACTTTAGCTGTGAGATCTATATTAAGAAATGTCCTCCGAAGCTTCAGTTAGTTGCAGATTTTCAAAACTGGAAGAACAGGATGAAGTCTTTCTTCTACTTTACTGATTTTAACCTCTAGAATTCTATTACCAAAGGACCGCACATGCCAATGACAACTGGTCTTGGTGGGATTGTTCCTAATACCGCTCCAGATACCTTTTCTGAAGATGACAAAAAGTTATTTGGCAGATATTTCAAAGCTTATGGTGCTATTACAATGGCTCTTCGTACAGATATAAACATGTTTGAGGATTATAAGACTGCTCTGTCATTGTGGGATGTGTGAACGGTATGAGGGTAATGCAGATGTGAAAGAGAGTCGTCGAGACATGATTCAGAAACAGTACGCCATGTTTGGGAGTGTTAAAGGAGAAAGTTTATCTGATCATATCGCCAGATTCTCTACCTTGGTCAGTCAGTTGAAAAATATGGGTGTAGCCTTGAACGAGTATGCTTTACTCAAGAAACTGCTAGATTCCTTACCTACAACATGGAGTGTTCAATGCATGATCATCAAGCGAACCTTCAACATCAAGGAAATGACTTTGGCGGAGTTAATTGGAAATTTGGAATCATTCGACCTTGATGCCAAGAAGCGTGAAATGAACCAGACGTCTTACTCTGTTATTAGTTCTAACTCATTCAATTCATCAAATGCCGCTTTGATCACATCAGTTGGTTCTACCCCAACTCCTGTTGCCACCAATGCTACTATTATTCAAGCTAGCTCACCAAAGGTGTCTGGTGGTTCTGTCAACACCACACCAATCTCTGCACCAACTTCTGCTAACTCAAATCTTCCTTAGATTTCTCCTGAGTATATGGCATTGTTCACTTCTTTCTTATCTAGCTATGAAGAACTTGTTGCTGGATCTCGAACAGATCGATCCTGATGATCTGGAAAAGATGAACATTCAATGGCAGATGGCAATGTTGACTCTCAGAGCCAAGAAGTATCTACAGAGAATTGGAAGGAACAAGCTGAACCGGGCTGGCAGGATTGGTTTTGATTTAGTCCAAGCTATGGTGTTTGAACTGCAAACAGCTGGGACACTTCACTAGAGAATGCACTGCACCAAAGAACAACAATGGAGAAAACTCTACCTCTCGCATAGTTCAGATTGCTGATGCTCCAGAATCTTCAAAGAATGCACCAACTGCACTGGTCATTCAAGTTGATAGTGACTTTGATTGGAGTTTGAAATAGAAGAGGTTAAAGGAGAGATTAATCAAGCGTTAATGGCTCACATTGTTGGATGTCCGGTTCAGGGAAAAGAAGAAAAGATGGAGAATGATAAAAGGGAAGCAGAGATTGTGGTTAAAAAGGTGGTGGCTGAGGAAAAGATGATGTGAAAGTTGAGGAAGTGAAGAATGTGAAGGTGATGACTTAAGACAAAGTTGAGTAGGAAGAGATGAAGCAGATGAATGCTGAAGAAAAGAGAGAAGAGATGATCCAAAGCTTCATGGCTCAGAATGCACATGTTCCCGCACAGGTATTTGATCATTAGTGTTCTGCTGATTATATTGCTAAAGTCTTAAAGTATTGTAAGACCAATGAGTTAATTATTAATGAGAATGATAAGATTAAAAGGATAAATAATGAGTTTAAGAAGAATGAGGTGGTCAAAATTGAAGCTACAATGGCTGAGGTACAAACATTAAAAGTTTTTGTTTATCAAAATGACTTTATAATAGAGGATTTGTCTTAGAAACTAAGGCAGTCATGGTGTGATTTGAAAATTAAAGTTGATAAATGAAATCTTTCAAAAGAAAAAAAATTGAAGATTGTTTGAGCAAACAAAGATCTACTTTTTGCAAAGATGGCATTAAGTACCCCACAACACCTAGAAATTAATACGTGAACCTCATCCTCTGAATTATTTAATTAATTAATCCTTTCAAATATGTGTATGGTACTAATGATGTGAATGCATGTGTAAGTGCTTCATCAGTTGTGGAGGATGTTCGTGATGATTTTGATGCTACTCATAGTCTAGGTTTTAAAAGTTTTCTGTTGACAAGAAGTTGGATGTCTGTTCCAACAAAATAGATGTTAATTCAGTTTATGTTTCTTCAAGTTGTACTGAACAATTTTCTAATTCATGTAATTCGATTCCGTCTGTTTCTTCTAATTGTTTTGTAAAATATTTGAATGAGGAGATTCCAACATATTCACCAGTCAAATATGAACCAAAGAAAGTTCAGAAGAGGATGAAGTGTCAATCATTGAGGTTAAAGATGTTGACAAATCTGATCAATATCCATTTAAAGTTCAGAAATCAACTTTTAAATGCTGAATTCCTCATCACACCTTGTGAAAGAAACGGATTAGCACTAAAGCTATTTCGTGTGCTGAAACCACAAACAAAGAAACATGATAAAGAAACAGAAAAGAAAGATCAAAAGATTGAAAAGACAGTACAACTAGGGGTGAGAAAAAACGGTTCCGACCCTCAAGAACCACGAACCCGACCTTTAGAACAGTGGGTTAGAACCTTTCTAGCAAAAAAGGTCGGTTCAAGGTTATGAGATTTCAGGTTTTAAAGGGTCCGGGTCGGTTCTGGGTAGAACCGTGGGTCAGAACCTTAGGAACCTTGAGATTTTAAATGAATAAAAAAAACTAGATTTTGTTGGGATTAGGGAACCAATTAACCAAACGACGTTTATTCATATAATCGTGAAAAAAGAGTCACACTACATCTTCTTTCTTCAACATATAACCGACACTTCATCTTCTCTTCAAGTAAGAACTGATCTTCATCTTCGCTTCATCTTTATTAAATTTGTGTGTATGTATGCGATTAGTTTCAATATCTCCAATTGCAAATAGAATGGATAACATGGGTGAAAACTGAAAACCTACTTTGTATGTATGCGATTACAGTGTAAATAGAAATATATAATGGATAACATGGGTATGGCACCTACATGACATGCGCTTACTCATTTAAATTTTATACTTGTATGCAAGACATGTTATCATTATTCACCACCTAGCTATAAGACCTATTGTATGTATACATTACAAATATAAAACCTTACTATATGTATACATTGCAAATATAAAACCTACTGTATGTATACAACATTGTGATATATACTTTTTTTTAAACAAAATGGACGCAAAAAATATTTTGAGTAACGATAATGATGGAACCGTTGATAAAACACAAGCCAAAAAAAGAAAAGTGACACATTGAAGAGTCGGACCCTTAGACCCACCCTCCTTATAGGGGTCGATTCCCGGTTCCAGACTTTTCGATTTCAAGGTTTTGGGTCGGGTCGGTTCCTGAAGGGTTGGACCCTTTGATCACTCCTAAGTACAACAAACAGAAAGGAAGGTTGAAAAGCCAAATAAAAAGAAAGATCAAAAGACAAACAAGAATAATGATAAGAAAGTTTATCATAAAGTTGCTCAAAAGTCAAAACATCTGGAATCATCATCATCACGATCATCAACCACATCAGATGTTCATTCCAATCAATAGACTTGTGTTAGATGGAAAAGGTGTTTTGTGTGTGGACAAGGGGATTATATTGCAAAGCATTACAAACAGTCTACAAACAACACCAACAGGGTTAAGTTTGGTACACAAAAACCAGAGTTATAAACGTTGTTTTGAGAAAGGAAAAACAAGCTGAATCAACAAAACCTTTTATTGTTCTTATTGTTTGAGTTAATAAGTTACAAAAAACAACACCTCTAAAATCAAATAGAGTTGATTAATTAAATGGTCCATGCAAGGGTAAAATAGTCATTGTACCTAAACTTAACAGAAAAGTTAAGGAAAGTTAACGTTAATACACAAACTCGTTATAAAATTGAAAGTATAAAACTCAAACCTATTACTTTAAACCCCTAGTTCCCAAACATGTTACTTACCGTAAACCGTAATTACTATATGTGTAATTAACTCTAAATATAAAAGAGTTTTTGTTATAACTTACATCTAATTCTATGTATACATTTTGCAACACATTATGAACAATAACTATGTACAAGCTTTTAAAGCATAAGATACAACTCCTCAAAGCTTTTCTCTTATAACTTTTAAAATATAATCTATACTATATAATAAATAAAAGTTTTTGTATGTCACGTATCGCCACCATATTCAATCTTATCTTTTTTTTTCCCGCCTCTCTATCTTATTAAATACACCCATATCTATTAATAAATTATTAATTATACTAATAAAACACATTTATTTTAAATTATCATTTGTTTTAAAAACTTTAAAATCTAATTATATAACCTTTTATTTTCAATCAAATAGTAATTGACGTATCTTCGAAACCCAATTATATATTTTTTTACATATTTTGAATTTTGTTTTCTATCCTTTGTACATGTATAGTAATACATTTTTACACTTGTAAAATATATAAATAAAATTTGAGAAATTTATATATTGATATTTTTCACCCGTGTGTATTACACGGGGTCTAAGCTAGTGTTTAATAAAATTGTGAAGATACCGTTATGACATTATTATTTTTATTTACGTTTCGATATAAATTTCATTTAAAAATGATGAGCTTACAAGCTCTCCAAGCATAAGGGTACAACTCCTCAAGCTACTATTATTTTAATATTATAATTACCTTTAAACATATTTCGTTTTTCTTTTATAACTTTTAAAATGTAATGTTTTATAACGTTCCGAATACACTGTTATAATGTGTTTATTTTATTTACCCGGGTCAAATATAAATATTTTTTTCCACCGCAACGTAATGTTTTTCCTAAATTCCGAAAATGCCGTTTGCGATGTGTTTACTTTTACCTACATTCGATATAAGTTTTATCCAAAACCGAGCCGCCACAACGCAAGGGAAGTAAGTGTTTCTTAACGCTCATTTTTACAAGGACGTAACTTTTTCTTGATTTCTGAATATACAATTGCGACGTGCTTCTTTTATAAACGTAATATTCAAAACCGAGCCACTGCAACTTTATACGCTTTTCTTTATATACTTAACAACGTCAACATCACCGTCGTAACACGCGACAATGACCACTAGTTTGATGTCTTTAGAAACGATCTTGCTTTTATATCATTTATTTTGTCCTTCCTAAATTGAAAATTAAAAAAAGGCAAACTAACAATTATATGAGAAATTGAAAGAGAAAAACAAAAACCAAGGAATACAGAGGAGAGAGAGCGTCTGAGGATGGCGATGGACACGTGGTTGTTGATGAATTTGATTTTGTGGTACCTTTGGTAGGTTTTAGTATTAAAAATGATTTTTATTTAAATATTTGAAACATTGTTTTGACAAGTCATTTTGAATAAACCACACAAATTAACGTGAAAGTGGCAAGTCAACTGTTCTAGGGTATAATCACTGGCTTAGGCTAGTGGCAAATGTGTAAATAGAGAGATCATGGGTTCAAGTCTCACTTGTGATAAAAAAATTGTTCAGGTTGAGCCAGATAGTTTTCTCACCTATGGTGGGTTTCCTTCTGAGGGAGGTGGAAATAATCGGGTGGATCACTGGCCCGTCAGTGATCCAAATTGTCGTTAAAAAAAACTATTATGGGATGTAGACGAAATAAAAACTCGGGATCCTTCAAATGTCTTTTTTTTATAAATTTTTTCTTATTTATATTTTCGACTTCGCTTTGACATTGAACAACTATTCAAGAAATCCAAAATACAATAGATCTTCTATCATATGATAACTCTTTGTTCTTGTTCATCCAAGAAATCCAAAATGTTCCAAAAAATGGGCCCTCTTTCGACTTCCGAGTCCTTAGAACCTGTAAAGAACACAAACATAATCAATCGGAGATCAAAATGGAACTATTAACAAGTTGATTCAATGGGCGTCTAAGTCACTAGCTTTTTTTTTTAAATTAAGGTGGGCTATCCCTAGACCTCACACACTAATAAAACTAATAAAACTTCTGTTAATATATCGACTTTGGAAATAAAGAATAAGAGAGGCGAAAAAAAAATCGTCTTTTCGAGTTATAGCTACCAATATCAAGAGTCCCATTCTCCGCTTTCGATTCACCATCAAAGAAAACAACGAAAATAACATCAATGATCTGAATGTGTAAAAAAGAATATCAAAATTAGAGATCATCTAATATGGAGTATATACGCATATATAAAAGCAACCATAAAAGCTAGATGTTATCTAACATAGGCATTTACAACCTAGACGTGAACGCCTATCTATAGAGGCAATCTGACCCGTTACCCCAAAAGTGCAACATCCGACGGAAGTCGAAGAACCAATAATCGGAAGCGATTTGGGTAACTGAAAGGCATAAGCACCGCCTCAACCGTGTAAAAGAAGAACTACGAAATGTTGGGAAATAATTATCCGGCTCAAATATATAAACAAAGGGGATAAACCCGCCATGGCTGCATACCTAGCAGTTGCCTCGCCAATAAATAGGTATTAACAACTTTATTCAATTTCCGGACGCGTTAAAAGTCATCGTAACTGCCTCTACTGTTTAAAATCACTGCAAATTTTGTTTAAAAAGAGCGATTTTCTTCAAGACCTCAAATTGAAGACCACAAAGATCAAAACGCGTATACTAAAAACTTAAGGCACCAATGAACCCAAAGAAAAAGAAAAAATAAAACTCAATCTCAGCTAAAATTAATTAAATGGAAAACACCTTAAATTTTTAAAATCAGGCAAAAATTAAGGCACCAATGAACCCAAAGAAAAAGAAAAAAATAAAACTCAACCTCGGCTAAAATTAATTAAATGAAAAACACCTTAAATTTTTAAAATCTGACAAAATTCCAGAAAAAAAAGGACAGATTTTGTTTTAACTAATTAAAGCAGACTTTGAACTCGTAAAGTCAAAATCAAAACCAGGATCATCATCCCTTAAAACCTGCACACCATCAATTTCAATCGCCAACATCACCATCAGTTATGCCTACCATCACCGAGCGTCCGAACCTTCATTTTCGCCCCTTGATCATAGAAAAAACAACTGTTAGACGATAATAACATCAGTGAACTGCCCTTTTAAAAAAACTATCAAAATTAGAGAGCATTTAACATGAACTACGGCCACATATATAAAAGCTAGCGGCAAAGTTAGATATTATCTAACATAAGTATGTACAACTTGACACGTTTTATGAGGTTCAGATTTATAAATAATCGAACAAAGGGGATAAACCCGCCATGGCTGCATACCTAACAGTTGCCACGCCAATAAACAACTTTGATCGATTTCTGGACACATTGAAAGTCATCATCATTGCTTCTAGTGTTTAAAATCATTACGGAATTTGTTAATTACCAAATGCTGGGATAAACAATTATGAGGCTCAAATTAAAAAAAAAATCGCCATGGATGCATACTAAGCATATGCCCCGCCAAGATGCAGACAGTCACTGCTTTGCTCGACTTCAGTTAGACGCTTTGAAATTCACCATCACCGCGTCATAAAATTCACCTTCACCTCCTCGATCTAGAGAGAACGTGAGAGGAAGAAGGCAGAATAAACTAAACCCAACACCGAGACCTAAGAGCAAGACATGGCCACACGTGGCACAACCAAAATAGAAGAAGAGACGTGCGGGATTGAAACTGCATCAAATGATAGTACCATATGCAATACACACTGTATCTTACTATTCATGAGGCTCTCTCTTTAATATGGTGTGATCTGTAAGACTCTTGAAAACATTAAATGTCAGCAACGTAGATATCCAAACTTAGTTATTTTGCATACCAGAACACTGTAGAAGTTTTTCTATTGAACGGCGTAGATCTGCATCTTCCCTTGATTGCCTATATAATTTGTCACATTCGAGCATACAAAGTAAACTGGATTTCAAACACATAAAACAACTACCTGGACCCCTACTACTCTTAACAATATGAGAGCTTGCAGGCAAATAACAACCAGCGGCGGATCCAGGAATTTTTTTAGGGGGTTCACTGTTTTTAGATGCTTAAATTTTATAAGGCCATACATAAAAAATTTCGGTTCGGTTCGATTGTTCGGGTCGGGTAAGGTTGATCACATAATAAAAATACGATACACTAATAAAAAAAACATCGTTATTAGAAACTAAAAAACACATAATATAGATAAAATGGTCTTTACGAATTTAAAAAACTACCTATAGTTGTTCCCCACCACACGTATTATTCTACCCAATGTTTTCAGAACCGGACCAGTCGAACCAGATTTAATAACCGGATAATATTATAACCAATTTAAAATATAATAAATGTAAACATTAAAAAAAAAATTTCTTGTAAGAATGTTATATACAATATATACATTTAACATATATAATTTAATAATATATTAAATTTTTGATAGATTTTTTTGAACGAAAAAATCTTTAAAGCCTAAATTTAATAATATACTCAATTGATTTTGTTAGTTTCAACTTTTAATAAAAGTTGCAGCTTTAAAGCTTTCAAAAGTAATAAATTGTGTTTGATGCCTTTCAAAAACAATTAATTGAGTTAGAATCTCGAAACCCTCACCCTTCTTCTTCTTCATCAAGCCTGAACCTCCGTTGCCATCTTCCGGACCTTCGTTGCCATCTTCCGCGGTTCGCCACCAGCCGCTCCTCCATCAGTAGGTCGTCGGATTTTTAAGGGGTTCACCCAAATTTTTTTATATAACTTTCTACTACAACTTCGAAACTCGGGGGGTTCCGGTGAACCCCCTTGGCACTATGTAAATCCGCCCCCGGTAACAACCCACATCATTCCCTTTTTGTAATCATATGTAACACATAAATCATTTATATATAAAGAACAAAAGTAGGCGTATCAATTTGTAGGGCCCCTCGGGGTCAATACGGATCTATCTCGAGACGTGACGTGTCAAACACACGGAGTGCGGAATCCAACCATATGCATGATCGTGTATATGAGACAATAACAATAGCAATGAACACACAAGATGTAAATAATCTCTCTTTGATTGCTCCAAACACTGAGTTTACAAAACTTCAATACAAATGACAAAACTATTCAAACTAACATGTAAACTACTATTTATAGGCAACTAATCTGCCACAGGCGAACTTAACAAGTTCTCCTAATACAAGGCATAAGCGAACTTGTCAAGTTCGCCTTTTACATAACATAAAGACTAAACATGAAAACATAAAGACACACAAGATCTAACTATTACAAAGCTCATTGTCACACATCTATGTCCTAACAGACTCCCCTTTGACAATAGCTTGATTTTCAGTCTTCATGTTGAGCTCTTCCACTTCTCAAGTAGTTTGCTTCCTGCATGCACACCATAGTTGATACATATCTGTAACACACGCTTGTATTGTAACGCCTGCTCACGCCATTCACTTGTAAACATCAATTCTTTTCCTTTCAACATCAGTTGATCTTTCTTCGAGAAATTAATAAGATTCATAGCGTCATAGAAACGAGCTAGAACCTTATTATCTTGATCTTCTATTACTGCCTCACCGGTATTCACATCGACATACCACCACTTCATATTACCAAGAAAATCTTGTGGCATTTTCTTCAGAGGTATTTTTTGAACAACTTTGACTGGCTTGAACTTATACTTCCAGACATTCTTTTCAGTAATAGGATCAACTTCTTTAATTCTCTTGCCCTTCTGTGGCTTAAGTTTCTCATACTTTCCAGAGCCTCCTTCAGTACTTATTAGTTTGGCAATAGAGTTTGCAATTCCATTCCTTGATCTGTTAATTAATCACTTAGTTGCAAGACCATTAACTTCACATCTTGGCAATGAATAGAAGTACCTCAGTCTAGGCTTCAAATACTGAACACCATCAGTTCTTTTGATCACAAACAATTTGAACTCATCATCATAGAACCAACTTAGTATTCTACCAACACATCTTTCTTTATTGACATACTTCTCTTTCACAACAAGTGGTGATGGTGAAACAGGCAAAATTTTCTTACAACTTTTCACCAACTCAAACCACTTTTCTTTTGTCATCCCTGTATCCCTATACATCACATGTTCTTCTGGCGTCTTTTGAGTAGTGTCAGACTCAGGCTTAGTGACTTCTTCATCAGAGTCCATTGATTCTGCTATCCCTTCTGAAGTTTTTTCAGGAATAACATCATCATAGATGAAATCAAATGACACATTTAGACCATCACAACCTTCATATGTAAGCGTTTTTGTATATTTCTCAATTTCCAACTCCACTATCTCCCCTTCTTCTAGCTCATCATCATCATCATCTAACATATCATCAATCATATTATCTAATCCAGATAAGCATTCTAATTTGTCAGCTTCATCTAAATCAGAATCATCTTGAAAGAATTCTATCATCAACAAATCTTCAGCTTCTCCAGTTGTTGTGTTCTTGTCACCAGACATATCATCTTGACCAGATGTTAACTCCCCCTAGAATTGAGATATTGAGGTAACTTCAGCGTATTGACGCTCACCCTTGTCTCCATTTTCAGGATCATCGTCTTCATCATCATTTCTATTAAATGCACTGGTGTGGCAAGCTTCATCTACAACCACCGGTTTCTCCCCATGAGCGTCAATGCGCTCTATCAACTGAGATAATAAAATCTGCATCTCAGCAATTTGCCTGTTTTTGGATTGTATAACTTGTTCTCTTTGAAAGTCATTTGCTAGTAGAACATCCACTTGTCCTTGAAGACCCACAACTTGAGCTTCTAAGCAAGATACTTTTCCTTCTAAGGCTATAATCTTGGCACTCTTCGATGTTGTTGAAGGGCCAGCATGTGCTTGAGTAGGAGTAGGAGCAGACGGAGTAGCATGGGGTGTAGTATTCTGAGACGGGAGTGGTGATATAATCAATGAATCTACAAAATCTTCGTCATCAGCTACTTGCGTACTTGCAACAGCCATAGAAGCAGCCATCAATTTCTGTGACTTAGGAGATGGAACGAACTCTAAATCAGAAGATTCATCACGTAGAGTTCTTTTTCCAAGTCCTGCATTAGGAGGAGGACCCCTAGCAGACTTTCTTCTCGGTAATCGAATTTTATTCTTGCTTACCGATTTCTTTCTTCCAGCATGAACGTCGGGAAGCTTTGCCAGCCGTTCATAATGATCAGAATCAAAATTTATTGTGGCTTCAGAATCAGAAGATTCATTAGAAGTAGAACTGGTGCTTGTATTTTCAACTTGAACATTATTACCCTGTGGAGGGGATTGAACATTTTGCACTTGTTCCTCTTCTTCATGATTATCTACCTCAACATTTTCTTCACCTTGTACATTATCAGCCACATTATCAACTTCAACTTCAATTATAGCCTCGACATTAGGCTCAATCACATTCTTTTGAACTTGATTTTGAACAGGTTGTTGTTGAGCTAGAACTTGTTGTGCAAGTTGGTGTTGCTGTTGTTGATCTTGTTCTTATGCTAATACTTCGTCAGGATGAATCCAGTTATCACTTGGAGGAGCAACATGTTGAAGCACTTTCCTGTGACAAACACTCTGGATAGATTCTGGATAGATAGAGTCTTACTTTGTACTTTCATGTATGTATTTGTCTTTGTTTTGTAAGTGTCTGTATGTATTAGTTATCGAGTTGTATTTACTTTTACATATTGACTGTTGCAGTTTTCTCTAAATGTTTTGCGCACTTGTATGTGCGCAGGAGATAGTTCCTGCATACTTAGAAACTACGCAAGAATACCTATGCGTACTTGCTAGGTACGCATTAGCAAATTGCCCTGCGCACTTGCGCAGACATCAGGTCGTGTATAAATAGGAAAGGTTGACAGTAGATAAGTACGCAATCATAGACAGTCACAGTAGCAAATACGCAGAACTTTGTAATCTCATAACTCCTCTCTGTAACCTTCAAGTGTTTATAATAGATGAACGTTTATAGTGATTATCTTGTCGGTTTACTTTGTTTCGTAAGACTCTCCACCTAGTCACGGGTATTCCGCACCCGGTCTGACTAGTAGACCCACTTGCATGTGACGATCCGCCATACCCGAGGGACCTATAAGTGGTATCAGAGCTTTGCTCTTGATTTCGAGTGTTGTGAGTGAGTTTGGAGAGGTTTCTACAGAGTTTTTACAAGCAAAAGGAGGTGCTTTTGGTGATAAAATAGGGGTAGCTCTTGAGCACTATTTTAGAAGCAAAAATCACTCAAAAACGACTTTTGTTGTGTATTTTGAGTGTTTTGAGCATCAAAGGTTGGTTAGAAACAAGTTTCTGACCCTTTGGCTCATTTTGATTGTTCATCCGTCCGATTTTTGCCAACTCCGGTGTGTTTCCAGTGACCGGAATAGTTTGGTGAGAGTTGGTGAAAAGGTGTTATGCGTACTTACCATATCTGGCAAAAAGTACAGTCTTGCTGCGTACTTACTAAATACGCAAGACTAATCTTGTGCGTACTTAAGTTATATCATGCGTACTTATCATTTACTCCTGTGTACTTATCAAGTACGCAAGAGCAAATCTTAAATACGCAAGACCATTCCTCTAAGTGCGCAAGGCCAATATCAAGTGCGCAAGTGTTTCTGATTTTTCTGAAATTTGACTAAGTGTTCACCATGTCAAATCTTCAGAACCTTGGAAACCTTTTAAACTATGACAATGAGATAGGTACTCCTCGGAAACCACCAAAGATGCTAAATGTAAATGATTATTCTAACTGGAAGGCACGTTTTGAGCATTACATTTCTTACACTGATTCTTCGTTATGGATTCCAATTCTAGAAGGCTATAAGCATCCCACACACATTTATCTTAATGATGAACTGCCTAAGCCTATTTCTAAACTCGATGAAGAAGAAAAGAAAGCTTATGATCGAGAGAAGAAGGCTCTTGGTTCAATCACTATGGCATTAACTCGGGAGTTGTTTCACAGCTTCAGAGATTATGACAACTCTAAGGATCTTTGGAGGGCGTTACAGAAAAGATTCGAGGGGAATAGTGATATCAAGAAAAGTAAACGAGATCTACTCAGGAAGCAGTATGAATGCTTCAGATTTTTGGAGAATGAGTCTTTAGATGACCTCATCTCTAGATTCTATCATCTGCAGACAGAATTGAAAGCTTTTGAGCTCAAGTATCCCGATGAAGAGTTGGTGGAAAAGTTTCTGGATGCTTTACCACCCAAGTTTGAAATGTACACAACCCTGATGAGAGAGAATCCAAAATTCTATGAAATGACAGTAGATGAGGCAATTGGAAAGGTTCAAGCTCATAACATGAACCTTAGAAAGAAGGAGAGCTCAGGAAGACCTCAGATACAAGACCCTTCTATGTATCATGGGACGTCTTCTACAACCAAATCTTCGGGCTCTGGAATTGCCCTTTTCTCTGGAAACTCTACTGAAGAAGACCACTCAAATGGTTGTGGTGGTCATGCATGCTATGCATCTGGATCAGGTTGTAGATCTCATCAACAACACACCTCTAGAAATCCTCCTGCTACAACTTCAGCTAACCAATCAGCTATATCCAAAATAGCCGAAGATCATGTAGCACTATTTTCATTTTGTATACTGGCCTACGAGAACTTCATAGGTGGCAAGCTTACAGATCCTGGGATAATAGAAGAAGACTTCAATCAAGTGAATCTTGATGACATGGAGGACATGGATATTCAATGGAATATGGCCATGATATTGAGGAGAGCCAAGGGTTTCCTGAGCAGAACAGGAAGAAAGTTCATTGGTGGGCACTCTAATGCCAAGGTTGGTTTTGACAAATCCAAGGCCAAATGCTACAAGTGTCTGAACTATGGATACTTTGCTCGTGAATGTAAAAAAGACAGAGTACCGGCCTCGGGTTTTACCAGACCTAGCCAAGGAAACAGCCATGGCTACAACAACTCAAACAACCATAATTAAAGCCACGGTGGTTCGTCCAATGCACTGGTAGCTCAACAGGACGACAGCTTTGATTGGGGTGTTCATCTGGAAGATGCCATCATTGCACAAACTCAAGTTGGTCTCATGGCTGAGATCATGGAGTTGATGGAAGCTGAGAAAAAGGAAGCTGAGGAGAAAGAAGCTGAAGAAAAGGAAGCTCCTGTAGCTGATCAAGAAGAATCTACTACTATTGTTGCTTTCATGGCCATTGGAGAAGCAACAAGTTCATCGTCTGAGGTAGATTCTAATCCTTTTTCTATTATTTCTTGTTCTAAATGTCTAGGCTTAAAAATTGAAAACTCTAAGCTCCAAGACAAGGTCGAACCCCTTCGCATCGCAGCTCTAAGTTATAAAGAAAACGGAAAACGTTTTAAAGAGTCAATTGAAACGTTGAGAAAGGAAAAACGTGATTATTCACTAAAAATGAGCGATCAACAGCTTCACTTGGATATTGCATATAAGGGGTTGGAGAAAAGGAACAATGAAATTAACAAGCTGCAAAATGAAATCTTGCAGTTGAAATGTTCTAATGAGAAGTTGAAAAACTCTCATTTTGTGGTGGAACACTACTAATCTGTAGTGAGACAAATGAATGGCTTAGGGCTGGGTACTAATGCCATTCCTCCACCAGTTAGCGGGAAGTTTGTCAACAACTTAGTAGACATTGATCTAACTTGTCTTGATGAGTCCTCATGAAAGGATGACTCCTCTAAAAGGGATGATTCCTCAAGTAAGGCTAACTCCACATCTAATGAGGAGTTCTTTACTGCTTCTGATGATGGGTCGGTTAACACTTGCCCTGAAGGAGTAGTATTTGAGGAGTTGTTACCTGAACAGAAAGTCAAGAAAAACATTATCACTAATCATGATAACTGTATTTTAACTGAATCCGATATCATTGAATCTAATGATAAGTTAAAGGTAATGATTTATGGGGGGGGGGTATTAAAATCTTAATCAAGTAAAGAAAGAGGCTTTTTCAGCTCACTATGGGCTTGGTTACAAAGAAAATTTGCAAAAATACTATACTCCCAAGAACCAATCTGTATCGGGTCAAACTTCTGTTCACAAACCAACTCCTCCTGCTCATAATGCTGAGTCATCTAATGCCAGATCTAATGAGCCTTACAGGAGAACTTACACAGACAAGAGGACTTGCTTTCACTGTGGCTTGGTTGGTCACATTTTTATGAACTGTCCTTCAAAGAACCAAGGTAAACGGCCTATTGTTTCACAACCGGCTGTCATCCCTAAGTCGCCATTAGTGAAATCTCCCAAATGTACAAAACAAAATGTGGTGAAACCACCAGTTAAACCGATGGCAAATCCAAAGATCAAATCTGAGGCCAAACCATCTGTTTCAAGAAAGGTAAAGCAACCTGCTGTACCGTGTGTATCTACCTCTGGTAGTACACGTACTGGTGAGAAACCTGTGGTGAAACTCTCTAAGCCACAGAGGAGGGGAAGGAATAAGAGGTTGAGAAATCTAGAGCAGCTGACTTCAGTTCAATCAGGTGAAGCTTCCACAAGTTCACCTGCTGTTGTTGAACCAAAGTCTACTACTCCAGTTAAGAAACAGAAGAGGTCCTAGACTGCCAAATCTATAAATTCTCAATCTCCTAGTCCTAATTCTTTTAAAGATTCATCCATTTTGAACAGTCATCACGACTGTGAGTTAAAAGAAGTAGTTTATTTTGAAAAGAATGGACGACCCAAGACCACTATGGCTTGGGTCTCCAAATCTAACTAATTCTTTTTATGACTCATGCAGGGACGTCTGAAGGGTACTATCTCTAACCGCTGGTATGTAGATAGTGGATGCTCCCGACACATGACAGGAAACATGGCCTTGCTTCAAGGTGTGAAACCATTCAGAGGCGGCTATGTGGCCTTTGCTGGAGAAAAAGGGGGTAGTATCACGTGTCAAGGCGTGGTATCAAATGGTTGTGTCAGTTTTGACAATGTCAACTTTTGCGAGCAGCTGAAGCATAACCTGCTGAGTGTCTCCCAAATGTGTGACAAGGAGTACTCGGTGATGTTTGATAAGAATGAATGCTTGATTCTCAAGCCTGGTTTTGAAGTTCCTGAAGATTGGATCCTGATGAGAGCGCCAAGGACAAACGACACCTATCAGATTGATATGAGTGTGGCAACAACCACCTCATCAGTTGCTACTTGTTTGCTTACCAAAGCGACAGAGCTTGACTCTATCTTGTGGCATAGGAAACTCGGACATATTTCTTATTGTAAAATGAACCATCTTGTCCGAAACGGTTTGGTAACCGGGGTTCCTAAGCTAAGATTTACCTTTGCAGATGACTGTATGCCTTGTAAAAAGGGCAAACAGCAGCGGAAGTCTCACAAGCCCAAGATTCAAAACTCCATTGATACCCCTTTAGAGCTATTACACATGGATCTGTTTGGCCCCATAAGTATCAGGAGTATTGGAGGTAAGTCGTTCTGTCTGGTTGTAACTGATGATTTCTCACGATTTTCTTGGGTGCATTTTTTAGGTACTAAGGACGAGACTGCTGATATTCTTCAATACCTGATCCTAAGCTTGGAATCTCTTTGCAAGCTGAAGGTTAGAAGAATAAGGAGTGACAACGGAACTGAGTTCAAGAATAATTTGATGAAACTTTTCTGTCTCAAGAAAGGGATCCGTCACGAATTCAGCGCCCCGTACACACCTCAGCAGAATGGAGTTACAGAACGGAAGAACAGAACATTGATTGAGACTGCAAGGACTATGCTGTTGGATGCAAAGCTTCCTGTCACGTTCTGGGCAGAAGCAGTTAATACAACTTGTCACGTCTTAAACAGAGTTCTGGTTGTGAAGAGGCACAACAAGACTTGTTACGAGTTGATCAACAATCGACTTCCTAATCTTGATTACCTAGTTCCTTTTGGTAGTCCCTGTTCCTTGTTGCTACAGTACAAAGACCGCCAGTCTAAGTTTCATGCAAAGGCGGTGGAGGGCATCTTCTTAGGATACGTTGCCAACTCGCCTTGTAAGAGAGTGTACAATATAGAAACTCGTACTGTCGAGGAATGGTTTGAAGTGGATTGCAGTAAACACAACATTCCACTAGAACCAACATGTACATATTGGGGTTTTGATTATGATGCGCTATTCAGGTCATTCAATCTTCATGATCTATCTGCAGTTGATGTCGCAGAAGTTTATGAATTATTGGGTGGCAGTGATGACTCCAGTTTCCCTACTCGTGCTACTGTACCGATTGTAACTCCTGATTCCAATGCTGCATCTACATCTGGAACTCATGACAGTGATAACAGTGAAGATGTTCATGTTGATGGAGATGACGCTCAAGCTAATCCTAACACAACTGTAGGAAATGAAGCTCCATCTGATCCAATTAACATTGAATCTTCTTCTTCTGGAACACAGGAAATGGGGGAGTTAAGCACGAATCTCGATTCAGAAATTCAGGAACCGAATGTACCAGAGACGAGAGTGCATAAGAATCATCCAATCGACAACATTATTGGTGATCCTCATGCCGGCGTTCAAACTTGTCATCGAACCATTGCAGAGAACACTAGTCTTTACTCGGAGATACTTGACACTGGTGTCATGGAAACATGTCTGCATGCTGCATTCGTTTCCCAATTAGAGCCTAAGAATGTGAAGGTGGCTCTCACGGACAACTGCTGGATTGAGGCGATGCAAGATGAATTGTCTCAATTCCAAAAGTTGCACGTGTGGGATTTGGTTGACTTGCCAAAAGGCTTTCAGCCAATTGGAACCAGATGGGTGTTCAAATGCAAGACGGATGATCGTCATGTGGTTGTGAAGAACAAAGCAAGATTAGTTGTTCAGGGTTTTTATCAACAAGAGGGCTTGGATTACACGGAAGTATATGCCCCAGTTGCTAGAATTGAGGCCATTCGACTGTTCTTTGCTTATGCCACATATGTCGGCTTCAAGGTCTATCAACTTGATGTGAAGAGTGCTTTACTATATGGAAAAGTTCATGAAGAGGTCTATGTCACTCAACCTCCCAGCTTTGAAGATCCGCATAATATCAATAAAGTGTATAAGCTCGACAAAGCACTTTATGGTCTTCATCAAGCACCGCGGGCATGGTATGAGACATTATCTAAGCATCTACTGTCTAATGGTTTCGACCATGGACAGATTGACTCGACTCACTTCATTAGGAAAGCAGGAGGTGACGTTCTTCTTGTACAAGTCTACGTCAACGCCATTATTTTTGGATCTACCAATGAAGGGATGTGTAGGGAATTCGAGCAGGTGATGAAGTCCAAGTTTGAAATGAGTAACATGGGTGAATTGTCATTCTTCCTGGGTCTGCAAGTCAGTCAAAGAGAGGATGGCATTTATCTACATCAAACTAAGTATGTGCAGGACATCTTATCAAAATACAAGATGAATGATAACAGTACTTATGGCACACCTATCTCAGTCAATCATTGTCTGCACCCTGACAAAGATGGAAAGGATGTGGATTGCAGATTGTATCGTGGGATGATCGGATCACTTATGTATCTCACAGCTTCAAGACCTGATATAATGTTTGCTGTGTGCTTGTGCTCAAGGTCTCAGTCTCAACCAAAGGAGTCACATATGATAGCCGTGAAGAGAATTTTCGGATACTTGAAAGGGAAACCTCAATTGGGTATTTGGTACTCTAAGCAGCAGTCATTCGACTTCAAAGCCTACACTGATTCAGACTATGGCGGTTGTAACCTTGACAGAAAGTCAACTTCTGGTGGATATTGTCACACCCCCAAATCCCACTAACGGAGTTTTACTGTTTTGGAAGGTGACACATCAGGATCTCAGTCATTAGTTACACGGAACGACTCTATATGAATTTAAATAAACCACTAATGCTGCTCATAGTCACGAGACAACAAAAGTTCAAGTTTGAAAACGTTGCGGAAGCGTAAACATAAACCAATGCAAGTAAAAGTAAGTTGCGCAAAACAAAGCGCCCAAAACCATGCAGTTTAAGTAAATAACGTAAATTCAATGTTCGATAGTGATAAGACTCCATGCATGCCCTATGCTCGTGCTTGGATACCTTAGTGACCTGAGAAAGACATGCTAAAAAGTGTCAACACAATGGTTGGTGAGTTCATAAAGTAAAGTAAGTAAATCCAATTGTTTAACGCAAGCATCCCATGCTCAATGTTTGTCAGATAAAGTAATTATTGTTTACCGATAGATAGATAGTCTAATGCATTGCTACTTTAAGTGTTCGCAACCGAAGCTGACTGTTTGTATGTTTGAATGCCTCCAGCCATGTCTACCGAACACTGGCTAATGTTTAGGCAAATTTTACACCCGTTGACCTCCAATCATAGTTAGAGCGACTAACTCGGGTGGGGCTTTGTCAAAACCCAGTAGTACTACTCAAAATCCCCTCGCTATTCCCCAATACTAACGGTTCGAAATGTAAGGACTTGTTTGGTATGTTTGTGCACTTTCAGTACGCAAGCGGTAAAACAGTAATACAGAATCCCATAATGTTTGAAATGTTTGAAAGCATGTTTTCTCCCCCAAAAAGGAAAACAAGTAAAATAGGGGTTATGAAACTCACCTGAGTGCGTATGCAAGTATGAAAGCTAAGAAGCAACTGCTGGACTTCTAACTGCCACCTATAACCGTAGTCTATAAGTGCGTGTTCGTGATGTTCGATATAGACCCATATATCCAAACAATGTTGTTGTTAAAGGTTGTAGAAAATAGTTTGCAAGTGCGACTCAAGTTTGACACGACGACCCGTTGGTGACACGTTTGTGTTTTAATGTTTGAGTTGCATACTAACACATAACACACAATTGATCATACGATAGCACGTAGCAACAAATCCTATTTGTTCTAGAAAGGTAGCATGTTTCCATTAATGGCAGGTTTCCATAATTAGTAAGTTTCTATAAATAGTAACCATGTTCGGGTTTCACATCATTGTTATCATATGCTTGCAGGTTTCAATTCAAGTAGCACATAGCAATCATCATATCCTACAACAATTCTATTCTACATAGCATGTTTGACTTGGTTCCGATAAAGTTTCTATTTTTAGCAACCTATGATGAGCATGCGCGTTATATAATCATCAATCAAGTTTACACACATTATCATGTCATGTCAAGTACAAAACCATCATCAAGAAGCTATAGAATTCAAAACGAGTGAGCGGGTGAAAAAGTGAAAATTGAAATTAACTTTCTGTTAAGAGAGGTCCCTCGCGGTACGCGGGAGAGGAGAGGGGTCTCCCTCGCGGTACGCGAGAGGTTTCAGGACTCGCCCGGTTGACTTGTCTCTCGCGGTACGCGAATAGCCTGTTCGACAGCAAGGTAAATTAAACATTAGGGTTTAGCCGTTTCTCATGCAATCCAACGATTTCAGTAGCAAAGTTATCGACTTTAATCATGTTCTACACTATTCGAACATTACTAGTTTCAATAATCAACAACTAATCAGTCATACATCGCTAGAGTTTAGCAAAACATCATAAATCAACAATATTTAACAAAAACACATCAAGCTTGCAACTACATTAAGAAAATCATCATGTTTGGATGGATTTAGGGTCTGATCTAACTGCAATAATCAAAAGGAAATCAAATCGGATGAAACGACTTACGTGTGGATGTTAGAAACGTAACGAGGATTCCGAATACGCGTCTAATTCCAAGTTTGAAGCTTGAATGAGCGATCCTTGCTTGGTTGCAGGTTCAATTTCGTGAGAGAGGGTGAGAGAGAGAGAGAGACGGCGAGATTGAGAGAGAGAGTGATTTAGGTTAGAAACTTTTATAAAAATCTTTTTATAAATCTTGTACGGGCTTTTACTAACGGGTTTGGGTAATTACGGGCTTTTAATTTAACTTTAACTAATTAATAATTAAAACCCTTTAACTAATTTATTTTATAAAAATACAATCTTTATAAAATAGCAGATAAATAAGCAGTCCGGTAAATCTACGCGATTTAACAAAAGTTCACGTAATTCACAGATAATTCACGTAGCACGTAAAAACACATAATTTATATTCATTATAAATTATTTATTGCTTGAATTATTATTTATTGCTTATCACCAACGTTCCGGGTTCGACTCGTGTGTGATCCGGTAATTCTACGATTTACCGATACGTGAGTGTTAGTGCAAAACCGACACATCTAATTAATCTTAATTAAATGTGATGCATGCATGACTGTTTGAGGTAACTGAGTTTGAATCAATAACTGTTCGTGGTATCGTGTTTGAATGAAATAACTGTTTGAGATAACGTGTTTGAGTTAACGGAGTTAACCTGAAATTGCCGGATGTCACATCATCCCCTTGTTGAAAGAATTTTTGTCCCGAAAATTAATCCAAGTCGCTAGCTGTTTGAAACAAAAATTTGGGTTGTCACATCATCCCCTTGTTGAAAGAAATTTCGTCTCGAAATTTAGTTTGTACCTTTCGTGTTTGCCGTTGAATGTTTGAACAGGTGAGGATACTTTTTCATTATCTGATCCTCGCGTTCCCACGTGAACTCCAGTCCACGCTTCGAGTTCCAGCGAACTCTGACAATAGGTATCTTACTGCGCTTGAGGGTTTTGACCTCTCGGTCCATGATCTCAACTGGTTCCTCAACAAAACGTAGCTGTTCATCAATTTCCAACTCCTCGAGTGGAACTACAAGAGTCTCATCTGATAGGCACTTCTTTAGGTTTGAGACATGAAAGACATTATGCACTCCATTGAGTGTATCTGGCAGGTTCAACTGATATGCTACTGGACCAATCCTTTTCACTATCTCGAATGGTCCAACATAACGGGGGTTTAACTTTCCTCGTTTCCCAAAACGAATCACACCTTTCCAAGGTGAAACTTTTAATAAAACTTTGTCGCCCACTTGGAATTCTAGCGGTTTTCTGCGCTTGTCTGCATAACTCTTTTGACGGTCACGCGCTGCCGCCATACGGTTTCGGATTTGTACTATTTTCTCTGAGGTTTCGTGCACAAGTTCAGGACCAGTAAGTTGGCTATCTCCAACTTCAGCCCAACAAAGTGGTGATCTACACTTTCGTCCATACAAAGCCTCAAACGGTGCGGCTTTGATGCTAGTATGATAGCTGTTATTGTAAGAGAACTCCACTAAAGGCAAGTGAGTCTCCCAACTGTTACTAAAATCGATCACACAAGCTCGTAGCATATCTTCTAGGGTTTGAATGGTACGCTCACTCTGGCCATCTGTTTGAGGATGGTACGCTGTGCTCATATCCAGGCGCGTGCCTAGAGCTTTCTGTAATGATTGCCAGAAACGTGAGGTGAATCGGGCGTCTCTGTCGGAGATGATGGAGATTGGCACTCCATGTCGGGATACTACTTCTTTAAGATAGAGGCGAGTTAACTTTTCCATTTTGTCGGTCTCTTTGATAGCAAGGAAATGAGCGGATTTGGTTAAACGATCCACTATCACCCAGATTGTGTCACATCCAGATGGGGTTCGGGGTAATTTGGTTATGAAGTCCATGGAAATCTGCTCCCATTTCCACATTGGGATTTCCGGTTGTTGAAGCAATCCGGATGGTTTTTGGTACTCCACCTTGACCTTGGAACAAGTCAGACACTTGCTCACATACGTGGCTATGTCAGCTTTCATGTTCGGCCACCAATACATAACTTTGAGATCGTGATACATCTTGTCGGATCCCGGATGGATAGAGTATCGGGATTTGTGAGCTTCATCCATGACTAGATCTCTTAAGTTTCCATACACTGGTATCCATATTCTTTCCGCGAAATAACGAATACCATCTGATTTAACCTCAAGTTGTTTCTCCATACCACGAGTGGATTCCAACGATAAGTTTTCTGCTTTTAAGGCTTCAAGTTGGGCATTACGGATCTGTTCGGGTAATCCTGTATGAATAGTGAGTTGCAACGCTCGAACTCGTCGGGGTTTAGTTTCCTTTCGGCTTAGGGCATCGGCTACCACGTTAGCTTTGCCCGGATGGTATTTGATTGCACAATCATAATCATTTAGAAGTTCGATCCAGCGACGCTGTCGCATGTTCAACTCTTTCTGCTCGAATATGTGCTGAAGACTCTTGTGATCGGTGTAAATGGTGCACTTGGTACCGTACAAGTAGTGTCTCCAGATTTTCAGTGCGAACACCACGGCTCCCAACTCCAAGTCGTGAGTCGTGTAGTTCTTCTCGTGGATTTTCAATTGTCGGGAAGCGTATGCGATAACTTTCTCACGTTGCATAAGCACACAACCGAGACCTTGGATCGATGCATCGCAATACACTATGAAATCATCGGTTCCTTCAGGTAGGGATAGGATGGGTGCGCTGCAAAGTTTCTGTTTCAAAAGTTGGAATGCTGATTCTTGGGTTTCGCTCCAGGTATAAGGTTTACCTTTTTGAGTTAAGGCGGTGAGGGGTTGAGCGAGCTTAGAAAATCCCTCGATAAACCGGCGGTAGTAGCCAGCCAATCCCAAAAATTGTCGCACCTCAGTCGGAGTCGTTGGTGCTGCCCAATTCTTAATGGCCTCTACTTTGGATGGGTCGACATGTATCCCCTTCTCGTTGACTACATGTCCAAGGAATTGAACCTCGTGAATCCAAAAATCGCATTTGGAAAACTTCGCGTATAGCTGCTCCTGCCTAAGCAGTTCAAGGATTAAGCGCGAATGTTCTTCGTGTTCTTCCTTACTCTTAGAATAGATAAGGATATCGTCAATGAATACAATGACGAATTGATCGAGGTAGGGCTTACACACACGGTTCATGAGGTCCATGAACACCGCGGGTGCGTTGGTTAATCCAAATGGCATGACCAAAAACTCGTAATGGCCGTACCGGGTTCTGAAAGCGGTTTTGGATATATCCTCATCACGAACTCGTAGCTGATGATATCCAGATCTTAGATCGATTTTTGAGTAAACACTCGACCCTTGAAGTTGGTCGAATAGATCGTCAATGCGGGGAAGTGGGTAGCGGTTCTTGATGGTTACCTTGTTCAACTCTCGGTAGTCAATACACATACGGAAAGTCCCATCTTTCTTTTTGACAAATAGGACTGGGGCTCCCCATGGTGATGAACTGGGTCGGATGAAACCCTTATCCAACAGTTCTTGCAACTGTGTGGACAACTCCTGCAGCTCACTTGGTGCAAGTCTATAAGGTGCTCTGGCAATAGGTGCTGCTCCGGGGGTTAGGTCAATCTGAAATTCGACCTGTCGATGGGGTGGAAGACCGGGTAAGTCATCAGGAAAGACTTCTGGGAAGTCGCGAACAATAGGGATATCTGCAATTTTCTTCTCCTCGGAAGGTTTGTCAACGACAAGGGCTAGTATCGCAGTATGACCCTTGCGTAGGCATTTCTGCGCTTTCATGTAAGATATGATGCCCACGACGGCACCACTCTTCTCGCCTTTCACAGAAAGAATCTCTCCACTAGGTAGAGGGATACGAACGATTTTGTCCCTACAGATGATTTCGGCTTGGTTTTTGGACAACCAATCCATGCCAACTATTATGTCGAAGCTGCCAAGTGTAACTGGCATGAGATCGATGTCGAGTTTGTGACCAGATAGTCCCAACTTACACCCCTCGAGGATATGAGTTGCCTCGATTAGTTTACCGTCAGCTATTTCTATGGAATATTTGTGCTCTAACGGGGTTTTGGTCAGCTCTAAGTGTTTACTAAAGTTTTCGGAAATAAAGCTCCTATCGGCACCAGTATCAAAGAGAACAGAAGCAAAATGATCGTTTAAAGGAAACATACCAGTGACAACATTTTGATCTTTACGAGCTTCACTTGAACCAATTACGAAGGCCCGACCCTTCGCACCATTACCGTTGCCATTACCATTACCACCCTGATGGTTGCCGTTTCCGTTCCCATTACCAGCTTTCTTCAGTTGAGGGCAATCCCGCTTGTAGTGCCCTTCCTTGCCACACTCAAAACACCCTTTAGGCGCCTCACCAGTCGGTGCCTGTTTAGCTTGTAGATCCCCTCTACAATCCTTGGCCGAATGGCCCATCTTCCCGCACCTCTGGCAACGGTACCTGTCGCACGCCCCAGTATGATGAAAGTTGCATTTATTACACTTAGGGTACTTACCAGCATAAGATCCCTGATTCTGCTGAGCCGAGTTAGACTGTGAATGGCTCTTAGCAGGCTCGAACTTTCGTTGCTGATGATGCTGCTGTTGAGGCGGATTGGACTGAGAAGACTTGAAATGTGGACTTTCAAACTTACGCTTATTATCTGCCAGCTTAGAAAGTGCTCTCCTGGGAGGAAGTGTACCCTGTGCGACCGCCTGATCGGTCAACCTGTGAGCCAAACGGATGGTTTGCTGGATAGTGGTGGGGTTGGATGATGTCACCATACTCTGAATTTGAGGGACTAGACCCTCGATAAACCTCTCAATGCGCTTGTACACTGGAGTCACCATCTGTGGGCACAAAGTAGCTAGTTCATGAGAGCGGGTAGTGTAGGCTTTCGATCTCTGACCCTTCCATCTTGAGGTTCCAGAACTCGACCTCAAGCTTCTGCACCTCATCGCGAGGGCAGTACTCCTCTGTTAACATAGTCTTGAACTCATTCCATGGCAAAGCATTTGCCATTTCTAGAGTCAGCATTTGTACCTGGGCGTTCCACCAGGTGAGGGCTGGACCCTCCAGTGTGCCAGATGCAAACTTCACCTGGTTGGCTTGTGGGCAGTTGCACATAGCAAAGACAGACTCTGTCTTCTCCATCCAGCGGAGTAGACCTACAGCTCCTTCGGCTCCACTAAAAGTGTGGGGCTTACAGTCCATAAATGTCTTATAAGTGCAGGCCTGTTGGTGGTTGTTCTGACCTGGATTAAATATAAAGAATGCGTTCAGGGACAAATAAGATTCGGAAGTGAGTTCAGAATGAATGTTGACTCGTTAAAGTCGACAGATGATAGATTTACCTCCATTCGGGTTGACTGCCAAAGCCTCAGCCACACGCTCGTTAATCATAGCAGTAAGCTCTGCTGGGGTCAGATTGATGCTACCACGCCCGGCGTTACGTCCACCTCTTCGTCCAGACATGTTCTTCACATTCACAAATACAAAATCATGAGCAAAAATACATCGCATATCATTGTCATACAAGTATAAGTAAATAACAGAAAATTAAACCACAACATCTAACATTTCAATAATAATACTTGATAAAATAAATTGTAAAGGCTACAAAGTACTTTCAATCAAACATCAAAATCCAGGAATATCTGTTGGATGGGAACAACCCTGCCCATCTAGGTTTAAATAAAAGCAAAATAACTCAAAAGATAGTCTATCAGTCATCATCACTGTCAACTGAAGTCACATCAGAAACAGTATCCTCATCCTCATCCTGTTCCTCATCATCACCCTGCTCTTCATCCTCACCCTGCTCCTCCTCCTGCTCAACCTCTGCAGCATTGGCAGCCTCAAGCTGCTCCTCCAGCTGCTCAATCCTAGCCTCTGCTGCCTCGAGGTTAAGGCGCTGGACGTTCACTTGATCTCGTAACTCATAGTATGCTGCTGCTAGTTGGTCTTGCACAGTGTTCAACCTTCCCTGGTTGTTAAGCAGCTTCTCCACCCTCTGGTCAGTCTTGTATCCACGCTGTAGTAGCCCGGTGATCTCACCAGCAGCCTCGCGCATGTTTCTGATCTCTCGGTCCATCTTAGCTACAAATGCAGCTAGAACCTGCTCAGGTGGATATCTCAACGGTGGCAAAGTTCGCGAAGCAGAAGAGGAAGAAGTAGGAATGTCAGCAGCAAGTGGAGGTGGAACCTGCTCCTCGCGGATCCAACTCCTAATCATGTCGGGATACCAATCCCAATGCTCCGTGTCGTCTCTAATACGCACATGGAATGGCTCGCCATACACTCTAGTATCATCAATGGGCGTCATCCTTCGCCTCTTTGGCTCGGGTGAAGGTACTGTTGGAACCTCGGGTTCCTGCTCGATCGGGGAATCTGGTGACTTGGGTGAATGAGACATTTCCTGTAGTGTGATGAGTCAGTGTACTGTATGAGTGTAAGTGTTGTGTAACTAATGCAAGTGTGTGGTTAAAGTCTAGAATGCAATTCCTAGTTCACTAGAACCAATGGCTCTGATACCAATCTGTCACACCCCCAAATCCCACTAACGGAGTTTTACTGTTTTGGAAGGTGACACATCAGGATCTCAGTCATTAGTTACACGGAACGACTCTATATGAATTTAAATAAACCACTAATGCTGCTCATAGTCACGAGACAACAAAAGTTCAAGTTTGAAAACGTTGCGGAAGCGTAAACATAAACCAATGCAAGTAAAAGTAAGTTGCGCAAAACAAAGCGCCCAAAACCATGCAGTTTAAGTAAATAACGTAAATTCAATGTTCGATAGTGATAAGACTCCATGCATGCCCTATGCTCGTGCTTGGATACCTTAGTGACCTGAGAAAGACATGCTAAAAAGTGTCAACACAATGGTTGGTGAGTTCATAAAGTAAAGTAAGTAAATCCAATTGTTTAACGCAAGCATCCCATGCTCAATGTTTGTCAGATAAAGTAATTATTGTTTACCGATAGATAGCTAGTCTAATGCATTGCTACTTTAAGTGTTCGCAACCGAAGCTGACTGTTTGTATGTTTGAATGCCTCCAGCCATGTCTACCGAACACTGGCTAATGTTTAGGCAAATTTTACACCCGTTGACCTCCAATCATAGTTAGAGCGACTAACTCGGGTGGGGCTTTGTCAAAACCCAGTAGTACTACTCAAAATCCCCTCGCTATTCCCCAATACTAACGGTTCGAAATGTAAGGACTTGTTTGGTATGTTTGTGCACTTTCAGTACGCAAGCGGTAAAACAGTAATACAGAATCCCATAATGTTTGAAATGTTTGAAAGCATGTTTTCTCCCCCAAAAAGGAAAACAAGTAAAATAGGGGTTATGAAACTCACCTGAGTGCGTATGCAAGTATGAAAGCTAAGAAGCAACTGCTGGACTTCTAACTGCCACCTATAACCGTAGTCTATAAGTGCGTGTTCGTGATGTTCGATATAGACCCATATATCCAAACAATGTTGTTGTTAAAGGTTGTAGAAAATAGTTTGCAAGTGCGACTCAAGTTTGACACGACGACCCGTTGGTGACACGTTTGTGTTTTAATGTTTGAGTTGCATACTAACACATAACACACAATTGATCATACGATAGCACGTAGCAACAAATCCTATTTGTTCTAGAAAGGTAGCATGTTTCCATTAATGGCAGGTTTCCATAATTAGTAAGTTTCTATAAATAGTAACCATGTTCGGGTTTCACATCATTGTTATCATATGCTTGCAGGTTTCAATTCAAGTAGCACATAGCAATCATCATATCCTACAACAATTCTATTCTACATAGCATGTTTGACTTGGTTCCGATAAAGTTTCTATTTTTAGCAACCTATGATGAGCATGCGCGTTATATAATCATCAATCAAGTTTACACACATTATCATGTCATGTCAAGTACAAAACCATCATCAAGAAGCTATAGAATTCAAAACGAGTGAGCGGGTGAAAAAGTGAAAATTGAAATTAACTTTCTGTTAAGAGAGGTCCCTCGCGGTACGCGGGAGAGGAGAGGGGTCTCCCTCGCGGTACGCGAGAGGTTTCAGGACTCGCCCGGTTGACTTGTCTCTCGCGGTACGCGAATAGCCTGTTCGACAGCAAGGTAAATTAAACATTAGGGTTTAGCCGTTTCTCATGCAATCCAACGATTTCAGTAGCAAAGTTATCGACTTTAATCATGTTCTACACTATTCTAACATTACTAGTTTCAATAATCAACAACTAATCAGTCATACATCGCTAGAGTTTAGCAAAACATCATAAATCAACAATATTTAACAAAAACACATCAAGCTTGCAACTACATTAAGAAAATCATCATGTTTGGATGGATTTAGGTTCTGATCTAACTGCAATAATCAAAAGGAAATCAAATCGGATGAAACGACTTACGTGTGGATGTTAGAAACGTAACGAGGATTCCGAATACGCGTCTAATTCCAAGTTTGAAGCTTGAATGAGCGATCCTTGCTTGGTTGCAGGTTCAATTTCGTGAGAGAGGGTGAGAGAGAGAGAGAGACGGCGAGATTGAGAGAGAGAGTGATTTAGGTTAGAAACTTTTATAAAAATCTTTTTATAAATCTTGTACGGGCTTTTACTAACGGGTTTGGGTAATTACGGGCTTTTAATTTAACTTTAACTAATTAATAATTAAAACCCTTTAACTAATTTATTTTATAAAAATACAATCTTTATAAAATAGCAGATAAATAAGCAGTCCGGTAAATCTACGCGATTTAACGAAAGTTCACGTAATTCACAGATAATTCACGTAGCACGTAAAAACACATAATTTATATTCATTATAAATTATTTATTGCTTGAATTATTATTTATTGCTTATCACCAACGTTCCGGGTTCGACTCGTGTGTGATCCGGTAATTCTACGATTTACCGATACGTGAGTGTTAGTGCAAAACCGACACATCTAATTAATCTTAATTAAATGTGATGCATGCATGACTGTTTGAGGTAACTGAGTTTGAATCAATAACTGTTCGTGGTATCGTGTTTGAATGAAATAACTGTTTGAGATAACGTGTTTGAGTTAACGGAGTTAACCTGAAATTGCCGGATGTCACAGATATCAATTCTTAGGAGGCAGACTGGTTTCCTGGCAGTGTAAGAAGCAGTCAACGGTTTCTGTCTCAACTTGTGAAGCAGAATACATTGCTGCGGTGAGCGGTTGTTCTCAGATATTGTGGATTCAGCAGCAATTGATAGACTACGGCTTAAACTTCACTGGAACTCCTTTTTTCATTGACAACAATACCACAATGTCCATCAGAAATAACCCGGTTAAACATTCCAAAACTAAACATATAGAAATTCGCCATCATTTCATCCGTGATTGTGCTGAAAAGCATTTAATTGAACTTGTAAAAGTTCACACGGATGACAATCTTGCTGACCTTTTCACAAAGGCTTTTGATCGATCCCGTTTTGAGCATCTTGTCAACTTGATAGGAATGTTCAATCCTGAGTGAAAACTTGTTTTCTTAAATCAATTCAATTCATGGAAGTTAAATTTTAATTTCTTTTACATTTTCTATGTAGTTCTTTTAATTTTCAAAAACATTCTACAAAATCAAAAAAAAAAAAGAAAATGGAGAAAATTTCAAAGTTAACTTGAGAAAAGAGGAAATGATAGTACATCAGAAATGATCTAAACGTCACAGACTGCTCACATGGGAAATGATTGTGTCATGCTTACTTAATTGTTTAAATTATTATGTTTTTAATATGCTTATTTACAAGTAATTTAAATTTTCAGTAGGCTGTATGCGTCTTTGAATCACTAGCAGTGTGGAAACTTAATCTAAAATTACAACTGTGATTTGAACCTATGTTTGCTAGTGTGTGTGCGTAAAAAAATAGAAAAGATCATTATCAGATAAAGGATGTTAGATTTTGGAAATAATTTTCTTTTGAGGTCAGTTTCGGGTTATGTCGTTAGCACAATTAATGCGGTTCATCTCACTGCCCACACTCACAAGTATGCTAGGAGAGATTGATCAAGACATGTCTCTACATCAACCGTTGAGCATGTATTCACCCTTGAATCACTCCTGATTCATTGAAATCAAATCCAGATAAAAGTTGGATTCCCTTACCTTATTCAAACACCATACTCATTATCCTTAATCATCATACCGATATTCAATGAAGAAAATCAAATGAAACCAAGACATATGAATCACTCGATTCTGAATCTTATGATTCCTGATAATCTTTATGGATTCTGCTTGATTTTTCCTGTGCTAATAGATGTAACTTCATTCTGAAAATTTAGAAAATCTTTGGGAAAATCTTAGATGCCTTGAGATAATGCAATTTACATTATTGTAGCATATCAGTGGGGTACACGTTGTATATCTTATAATTAATACTTTAATACACAAGAACGTGATACAAAGATGCTTATAGTTTCAAATCTTATAATATTGTCAACTTGAATTACTTGTTTATGTGCTTATTATGTATGAATAAATAGTAATCCATGACATGATCCCATATTCTTTGATGTTTATACTGTATCGTTTTTGCTATAAGTTAGCTTGATATGATTCTCTGCTCGTGTCTTTGAACAAAAATAGTTTGTGTAAATACGTGTATATTTCTATCTAGAAACAATCAAAAAGATTTTAAGTTTATGAACAGTTCAATCTTAATCAGAAAAACCAAAAATATTTGTGTTTAACTTTCCTGAATTGATTGTGAATCCTCCTGATTGAATATTTTTATCTTATTCGTTATTTGACTTGAAAATCTTCATAATTTGAGTTGAAAGTTTGCGCACTTAAGGGTTACTGCGTACTTGACAAGTGTGCATGAAGTAAGCCCTGCGTACTTAACAAGTACGCAAGAGTTAAGTCTTGCGCACTTGTAAGTACGCATGAGTTAAAGCATGCGCACTTAGCAAGTACGCACGACCTTTTTGTGTTGGGTATAAATACAAGACTTAGAAAAATTTATCAGTTTTTGTCACATTCAAATTCTCAGTCGCCTGTTCAATTCCCTCCGACGTTTTTACTCAAAAATCCGAGTGTTCCTAACCGATTTCTTGTCCCATCTCTAGTATCATCATCGTGTAACAATCATTTGGTGAGAATCTAGAGGCAATCCATCCGTGTATTATCGATTATAGACCGATTTGAATTTAAAAAAAAAACTTAGGGTTTAATTCGAGCTTTTTAGTCAAATTTTGGGTTGTTTGGGTAAAACCTTAAAGTTAAAACTTGATTAGAATCTGTAATCGACCCTTAATCAGTCCATTTTGCCCGTAATTTTGCCATTAGACCCTCGATTGACCATAGGCTCATTTGGGTGGTATTTTAGGTCAAAATTGGCCGAATGTAGCAAGTGTTTGGTGTTGATGTTGGTCCCATAGGCTAGAATCATAGATTCCGACCTTGTGGTGACCTAATCTACCTGTTATTTGAACTTCAGTTGAATCTTTAAACTTTTGGAATTTTGAACAAGTATGGCTCTTGCGCACTTAGCAAGTATGCAAGAAGTAATTCTTGCGTACTTGTTAAGTACGCAAGAGGAAATTCCTGCGTACTTGCTAAGTACGCAGGACCAACATTTGGGAAAAATTTCTAAGTCTAGAAATTCAGTTCAAAGAGGAACTGCTATACTAAGTCATGTTTATTCAATTCCAATGAAACTTGTTGTTCTAATTATGTTTTCTGTGTGTTTTTGCAGATTATGGCTCGGGCGTTTACAAACGAATTCAATCTGTTAGCTAATACTCAACCGGAATGGAAGGGTGCTGCTCTTCAGTACCACGAGATAGTTGATTTCTTGAACCGTTCAAGAATCAGCTACGCTATTTCTGCAGACCCTATCATTTCAAGACCCTATCTGGAGCAATTTTGGGAGACTGCGGAGCATGATTACACGGTAACCCCCAATGTTATAAGGGCTACCATGGCTGGTCATGACATCGCCTTCTCTGAAGATACTATTAGAAGGGTCCTACAATTCCGAGATCTCTCGACCGACCCGACAACCTATCCAGACTACTTTGTGGATGACTGTTGGAGACAACGAATGGGATATATCGGTGCGAGAGACTATGCTTCGTATAAGAATATGTGGGTGCTTGACCAATGGAGATATTTTGCCCACATCATGATCATGTGCATCTTTTCAAGAAAAGCTGGAAATGATGCAATGGGTCATGACCTTGCTGCAGCCATGGTTGGCTTATCTCTCAACAAGGGCTACAACTTCTCACGATACATATTCAAAGCCATCAATGACCAGATCAACACGGCTGAGAGGTTCAGGTTCTTGTTATACCCTAGGTTTGTGCAACTTCTGATAAACGACGCGTTGCCAAACCTACCTGCTACAAGGGAGAGATTGCAAGTGAAAAGGGTGGACAAAAGGGTGTTTGCACAATTTTTAAAGCCAGGCAGTGTAGATCCTACCCCTGAGCACACAACACTCTTTGGCCACCTTATAAATGAAGCATACGTGGCACCAGGTGACTGGAGATGGTATAGTCACGATTTGGAGCCAGAATTGAGTGAACATTCAGATGAACAACAACAACAAGAGGAGGAAATTGAAAGTGAAGATGGATCATCTGATAGTGGAGACGAAGGAGCGGGACATGATGGTGTTGAGGGATCCGACTCGAAAGAGACTGAGTCTGATTCTTCTGATTCCGATGATGCACCATCTCAGGTACACCCAAGGAGAACGACAAAGGTAACCCTACCTGAGTCATCCTCAAAGAGAAAGCGACAAGCTTCAAGCAGCGAATATGAGCCATATTCTGACTCTGACGCTGCTATACATAGACAAAGACGTGAAAGTGTTCATAAGAACATGGGGGATAGGCAGCAACAGCCTATTCCTAGTGAGGTGGTGGTGAGTCCTCAGCAACAAGTACAAGTTTCAGCTGCGAGTTTTGATTCAGCTTCCACCCCACCTTCACAGCAGCTATAAAGAAGACAGAGGAGGAGGCCACAGGTACAACCTGACGTCGCAGTCACTTCAATCACAGAGGAGGTTCCTGTGATAGTGACCCTCCCTATAACATCTAACGGAGTCAGTCACCATCACCCCTTCCATAACACCTACAACCGTCATCACATCCACAATCCCAACAACCACCATTGATCCTTTAAGTCAACCCTTCAACTATGGGGAATCTACTCAAGGGTTTGACTTCGACACCATCTTCTCCTCCCTAATTCACAATGTCGAAGCGTCATCATCCAGACATCATGATCCTAATGATGCAAGGATAGCTGTTCTAGAAACCCAAGTTGCTGGATTATTGGAAACTATTCGGAAATCAAAGGAGGAATCTGACGCTCAACAAGCTCAGATTAATTTGCTGGTGGATGAAATTAGGATACTAGGAAGCCAGAGAACGGGGACTGACGAGAGACTGAAGAATGTCATGGACCAGAACGAGCTTCTAATCAGGACAAATGAAATGATTCTGGGTCACAGGTCATCTCTAGAGCTGTGGTTTGATACTCAACGGAATAAGCATGAGCTGTTGGTCAAACTAATTGCTGAACTGACCAAGAAGCTTTATGCTCAGGAGGAGAAAGAGAAGGAGAAAGATAAGGAGAAAGAGAATGAGAAAACTACTGGTGATGAGGCCTGTCATCCTGTTGACTTGACTAAGGATGACGACAAAGACAAGGATCCCGAAGCTGGTCCTAGTGGAGGTGAGCACCAAGCTTTAGCAATTGTGCCCATCTCTGCTATTCCAATGGCTCAGGGGGATTTTACTCATCAAGAGAGTGGTGATACCTCTGGTGGTGGTAGTGACAAAGGAAAGTCAGCAGCTGAGGTGCTTAAGGATCTATCTGATGATGAGATCTTATACTTAGAGCCTGACTATTCCAAGGAAGCACAGATCGATGATCTCTTTAATCTAGAAGAAGGAGAGATCGACTCTAGTGATGATTGGGATGATGATGATGAAGATGTAGTGATTGAAATTCCCAAGGGCGACGGGGAAGGAGAGTACGAGTTAGAAGATGAAGAGATCTTTGAATTTCCATCCTTCGAAGATCAGCTCGACACAGTCGAGCATGCTAGTAATGTGGAAGCCTCGACTGAAGCCTCCCCAGTTGACCCTACACCTGTGGATCCGGAGGCACCAAAAGAAAAAGATATGCCTTCTACTTCATCTAAGGGTCCAGCTCTTGTTTGGAAAAAGACGTCTATCATAGACAAACAAGGAGCAACAGGGATGATCTTGGCTGTAAGGTTCGAGGAGGATAAGTAGTTGTTCGCAATCAAAAGATCGGGGGGGGGGGGGGGTTCAATACATGAAGCCAACCAGTGAAGCGTTCAACTCCTTACCCAAATACGACCTTGTAAACCTAGCAAACCGAGAGCTGCTGGGACATTCTAATCATGCAGTGGCGATGGCTTTGTGGGTGGTTCTACAGCGGGAAGCAAGATCTGGGAAGTTCGAAGTGTTCAAGCCTCAAGTGCCTAAGAGAGTCAAGGAGAAGACTGCAAGACATCCTGTGACTAAGAAATTCTTAAAGAAATTGGTATACAAGCCAGTGCTATGTGAAACTAAGAATCCCCTGAGCAAGTTATCTCAGGATATTCTTGGTGACATGTGGTACTGGTACATAGAACCAAAGACGGGCGAGGCTGTGGTGATAGGAAAGGTACAGTCAGAAAGTGGATGCTTAGTGCCGAGGGAACTAATCAGAGTATTTGATGAAGTCTGCTTCATTAACTTCTCTGTGAAAGATTTGGAGGCACTAGCAGACAGGTACTGCATGCATACGAAGGAATGGACGAAATTCCTTGCTTCTAAATATGACAAGGTGATTAAGTTCTGCCTTGAGTATAAGAAGAAGATGGAAGCTAAAGATGCATAATTGTGAAGATTGAATACCGAAGACCAAAGACTGAAGATTAAAGATCAAAGATGATCTAGAGCTGTTGTCAAGGGGGAGTTTGTTGAAGCACTTTCCTATGACAAACACTCTGGATAGATTCTGGATAGATAGAGTCTTAGTTTGTACTTTCATGTATGTATTTGTCTTTGTTTTGTAAGTGTCTGTATGTATTAATTATCGAGTTGTATTTACTTTTACATATCGACTGTTGCAGTTTTCTCTAAGTGTTTTGCGCACTTGTATGTGCGCAGGAGAAAGTTCCTGCGTACTTAGCAAGTACGCAAGAATACCTATGCGTACTTGCTAAGTACGCATGAGCAAATTGCCCTGCGCACTTGCTAAGTGCACAGGCATCAGGTTGTGTATAAATAGGAAAGGTTGACAGTAGATAAGTACGCAATCATAGACAGTCACAGTAGCAAATACGCAGAACTTTGTAATCTCATAAGTTCTCTCTGTAACCTTCATGTGTTTATAATAGACGAACGTTTATAGTGATTATCTTGTCGGTTTACTTTGTTTCGTAAGACTCTCCACCTAGTCACGGGTATTCCACACCCGGTCCGACTAGTAGACCCACTTGCATGTGACGATCCGCCACACCCGAGGGACCTACACAACATAATCAGTATTGATTATATACTCGAATAACGGTGTAGAAACTGGAACCAGTGCTGGATTCTGTTGCTTAACATTGTTGCAATATGTAAAGATTCTTTTGGTAATCGGTGTTAGAGTAAGACGATGTGCCAACGGTGGTAGATCATGAATGAGATGGTTTAGAATAAGCTGAATGAAGCGAGGGTACATAAGAAACCCTTGTCCTTCTGGAGGAGTTATCTGGGCAACTATCTCCTTGTAGATGTAATGAGCAAAATTGAATCCCCGATTCAAAGTAAGAGCTACCATTGCAGATTGTAATGAAGACTTCAACCCATCTGCTCCAACTTTCCTTGGAGATAAGCATTGAATAATAACCTGCATGAATTACCTCCACTGACCAACAAGACATCCCTTCCTTGTTTGTGTATCATTTGGTTTCCCTCTATATCCCATCCTTTGAAAACATCCCATGATCAAAGTACTTGGAAGCATCAATGGTTCAGTATTATCACCTCCCAGATTCAAAGCTTCCCTTATTGTATCCACAGAAATTGCAATTGGAATATTATTGACTGTAGCTCGAATCACATTTGGAGTAACTGTACAGTCATGAGCTGCTGTCTCCCAGAACTGTTGAATATAATTCAAGCTAATGACAGGATTGGCGGACAATGCAACACGAAGCCTTGACCTATTCAAGAAATTTATGATATCACGGTAATTGACAACTTCAGAAAGATTCGGGTCAAGCAGTGCCACCTGGTTATGTTTATATTCCACACGACGATCCATCTATTCATAGCAAAGTTAGACAAGCAATAAACAAGAACAAAACACAAAACAAAAAAAAATTCAAAGGAAACAAAAAATCTATTTAAAAAAAATCACAACACTTGAAAAATGCTAAGTCCAGTTCACTACTGCTCCCTTAGGTGAACTTAATAAGTTCACTTAGAGTTGGAAGAGGCGAACTTATTAAGTTTGCCTGAACAAGTTCGCTCAAAACTGTAGGGCATAGTATTTTGTAAGCTGATGTCATCAATGTATTTAGAACAATTGCACTTTACTTTATTTCCTTGTAATTTTAGTTATTTCATTTTATGTAATTTCCTATTTTAGTCTAAGTCTGGGCCATCGAAACTACTTAGTTTCGATTGATGTTTGTTCAATCGAAACTAGTAGTTTCGATAGATAGGGAGTTTTGACAGGTTGTTCTTTCACTTGTAAATGCTCAACCGAAACTAGTAGTTTCGGTGAGCATAGTTTCGATGCATGTCTACTCACTATAAATAGCCAAGTTTGAGAATGTTTAGGGTGTGGATAGTGGCTGTAACCCTGAAATTCTCTCTTTCAGAGTTTTATGAATCAATACACATTTGGAGTTCTTTCATCTGTTGTTCTTACAATATCATATCATATTTGTGTTGATTCCAATGTGGTTTGCCTGTTTATCTTCACCACGTCTGTTTCTACCCTCTGTTTCACCACCATACACACAGATTCCGCCTGTGTGTGTTTAATTGATCTGTTTGTGTGATTTTCTATAAAATCAGGACCTACAATTGGTATCATAGTTTTATGCTCTTGATTTCTGAGTATTATCAGGTTGTTTTGATCGATTTTAGGTGATTTTTAGTTGCAATTTGAAGGTTTTCTGGTTCTGCACTGTTTTGGCACTGTTTCATCGGTTTTAGCACTGTTTCTTCATTTTCTGGAGTTTTTCTTTGAGTTTCTCGGATTTGAAGATTGATTCGTGTTCAGAAACATATTTGGAAGCATCTCGCTGGATCAGATTGGCGTTTTATTACCTTTGAAATTTGAAGCTTTTCTTCAGTGAAGTCTGCTGAAGCTTGAAGATGAGGGTATATAAACTACTGGGCAGTTGGTCATTGAGACTTCTTGTCTGTACTTGATGTCTGGAGAAGGTTTCACCGAAACTAGATTTTTGTCTTGTTCTATCGAAACTAACTTGTGAAGCTTGGTAACCCGAAACTAGTTGTTTCGGGGTCTTTTTGTCTATCGAAACTAGGAGTTTCAGGGAACATCTTCTCAATCAAAACTAGTAGTTTCGATCAGCTTTTCTCACCCTAAACTAGCTACTGTTTGGGTTTATTTTCTGAATTCATGGCATCTTCAAGCACCAATGAGTACTCTAGAGGAAACAAACCACCTGTTCTGGTATCTACAAGAGATTTTGATGATTGGACCAAGAAGATGAAGACTACTTTTAGTTCCATGATCACACCCTAATGAATTCAATTACTGATGGTCCTCACAAGCCCGTTACCACTACTGCAGATGTTCATCATCCCAAGCTTGTGTCTGAATATGATGAAAAGGATATTGCCTTAATTGCCAGAGATAACAAGGCTTATGGGACTATTACCATGGCTCTCCCTATGGATATCTTCACCTTTGCTAAGTACTGTAACACCTAAAATTTTCAACCGATTTTAACTTTCAAAATCATGCGGAAATAGGTCCCATAAGCATACTCTTGACAAAACAACACGTTTAATTAACAACAAAACGACCATGACATAAGTTGTTTTAAAACCACGACTAACATATTAAGGATAACGACCAGTTTTAACATCAACAAGATAGTTCAAACAAGTTTAAAGACTCCTCAACCAGGAGTTCTAACTCCAACCATAAACATCCACCAAAAGTATTGAGAATCCAATCCGACACGAAGCGTGACCCGAGACTTCAACCGGAGCTTGCCTACAAGAAAACACCATAAATAAACCATTAGTAATGATATACGACCCTAATGTGAGCCCCCCAGGCCCTTACAACAATAATCGACCAAAAACGACATTTCAACATTTTGGGCGTAAATAGGACCGTAAATAGACTATTTTGGGCGTAAAATACTCAGGCCCGCCGTAAAATACTCCTACCTGTCGTAAATTACTCCAGTCCAAAATCAGCCAAATTGTTTTGCAAAGTTTTAGCCTTTTCGACCCTCCCGACTCGACACCCATTCGTTTTAAGCAACCAACAACATTTCATGAATGTTGTAAACACCTAAAAACCCTACCATACTTCCTTGTGAGGTTCCGAAGACCTCAAAACACCACAAACGACTATGTGAAGTTCACGACCTCAATTCACTTCCGTGTGAGGTTCTTAGACTTCAAATACAACAAAACGACTTGTGAAGTTCATGACCTCAAATAATTACCATGTGAGGTTCTTAGACTTCAAACTCCTCTATATGAGGTTCTAAAGACCTCAAACGCCACAACACAACCTTGTGAAGTTCATGACCTCAAATTACTTTTGTGTGAGGTTCTTAGACTTCAAGCAACAACTACGTTAGTGAAGTTCAAAGACTTCAAGCTACATTGACATATGTGAGGTTCATGACCTCAATTCGTCCAAGTGCATTTTACTTTGACTCTTACCATATATTAGTCAAATTACACCAAATCACCACATATTACATATTAGTTTGACTTATACCACACTAAGTCAAATTACACTAATATATCACATTCCAAAATTTAGTTTGACGCTTTACCACATAAGTCAAATTACACCAATACTCCACATTCCACAATTTAGTTTGACTATTTTCTACATAAGTCATATTACACCAAATCGACATACTTCATACACTAGTTTGACTCATTACCACTTAAGTCAAATTACACCAAATCGACATATTTCACACACTAGTTTGACTCATTACCACTTAAGTCAAATTACACCAAATCGACATATTTCATACACTAGCTTGACTCATTACCACTTAAGTCAAATTACACCAAATCAACATACTTCATACACTAGTTTGACTCATTACCATTTAAGTCAAATTACACCAAATTGACATATTTCATACACTAGTTTAACTCATTACCACTTAAGTCAAATTACACCAAATCAACATATTTCACACATTAGTTCACTATTTACCACACTAAGTCAACTTACACCAAATCTCCACACATAAATAGAATTAAACTACACAAATTGTTGAAGCACTTTCCTGTGACAACACTCTGGATAGAGTCTTAGTTTGTATTTTCATGTCTGTAATTGTCTTTGTATGTAAGAGTCTTTATGTATTAGTTTATCGAGTTGTATTTACTTTTACATATTGAATGTTGCATTTCTTTCTAAGTGTTTTGCGCACTTACATGTGCGCAGGAGAAAGCTCCTGCGTACTTAGCAAGTACGCAAGAATACCTTTGCGTACTTGTTAAGTACGCAAGAGCATTTTGCCCTGCGCACTTGCTAAGTGCGCATGCATCAGGTCAGGTATAAGTAGGATAGGTTGACAGAAGTTAAGTACGCAGGCTTTAGTGCAAATACGCAGATTGTAAACCGAGTGCTTTTCTCTGTAACCTTCAAATGTTTATAATACAAAGAACGTTTAAAGTGTTTTCTCTTGTCGGTTTACTTTGTTTAGCTAGACTTTCCACCTAGTCACGGGCATTCCGCACCCGGTCCGACTAGTAGACCCACTTGCATGTGACGATCCGCCACACCCGAGGGACCTACAAGTGGTATTAGAGCGCTTGCTCCTGATTTCGAGTGTTGTGAGTGAGTTTGGAGAGTTTTTACAAGCAAAAAGAGGTATTTTTGTTGATTTTTGTGATAAAATAGGGGTAGCTCTCGAGCACTACTTTAGAAACAAAAATCACTCAAAAACTGATTTTTATTGTGTATTTGAGTGTTTTGATCATCAAAGGTTGGTTAGAAACAAGTTTCTGACCTTTTGGCTCATTTGCATTGATCATCTGATGAATTTTTACCATCTACGGCGACTTTCAGGTGACCGGAATAGTTAGGTGAAAGTTGCTGAAAAGGTGTTCTGCGTACTTACCATTTCTGGCAAAAAGTACAGTTTTGTGCGTACTTACTAAATACGCAAGACTTATCTCCTGCGTACTTATAATTGCGCAAGACTGAATTTTTGCGAACTTAAGTTATATCCTGCGTACTTACATTTACTCCTGCGTACTTACAAGTACGCAAGAGGAAATCTAAATACGCAAGACCATTTCTCAAGTGCGCAAGGCCAAAACCAAGTGCGCAACTGTGTCTGACTTTTCTGAAATTTGACTAAGTGTTCACTATGTCGAATCTTCAGAATCTTGGAAACCTGCTGAATTATGATAATGAGATCGGTACACCACAGAAACCACCAAAGTTGCTGAATGTGAACGATTATTCCAATTGGAAAGCACGTTTTGAGCACTACATTTCGTATACCGACTCGTCACTATGGATACCAATCCTTGAGGGATATAAGCATCCCACACACATCTATCTTGATGAAACCATGCCCAAACCTATCTCTAATCTTTCTGACGAATAAAAGAAAGCATATGATCGTGAAAAGAAGGCACTTGGTTCGATCACTATGGCATTAACTCGGGAATTGTTCCACAGTTTCCAAGGGTATGACAATTCTAAGGATCTCTGGAAAGCTTTACAAAAGAGATTCAAAGGAAATAGTGACATCAAGAAGAGTAAGCGGGATCTTCTCAGGAAGCAGTATGAGTGCTTCAGATTTTTAGAGAACGAATCTTTAGATGACCTCATCTCTAGATTCTATCATTTACAGACTGAGTTGAAGGCTTTTGAACTCAGGTATCCAGATGAAGAGATGGTGGAAAAGTTTTTGGATGCTTTACCACCCAAATTTGAGATGTACACAACCCTGATGAGGGAAAATCCTAAATTCTATGAATTGACAGTTGTGGAGGCAATAGGAAAGGTTCAAGTTCATGACATGAACCTAAGAAGAAAGGAGAGCTCTTGAAGACCCCAGATACAAGACCTTTCTATGTATCATGGGACGACTTCTACATCCAAGTCACCGGGCTCTGGAATTGCCCTATTCACTGGAACTCCTACTGAAGAAGACCACTCAACTGGGTGTGGTGGTCATGCTTGCTATGCTTCAGGATCAGGGTTGGAGTCTCATCATCAAAATACCTCAAGAAATCCTCTTGCTACGTCTTCAGCTAACAACTCAGCTATAGCCAGAATAGCTGAAGATCATGTAGCACTATTCTCATCTTGCATGCTTGCATATGAAAATTTCATAGGTGGCAAGCTTACTGATCCAGAGACGATTGAAGAAGATTTTAATCAAGTGGATCCTGATGACATGGATATTCAATGGAATATGGCCATGCTATTGAGCGATGCCAAGCGTTTCCTGAACAGAACAGGAAGAAAGTTTATTGGCGGGCATCCTAATGCCAAGGTCGGGTTTGACAAATCTAAGGCCAAGTGCTACAAGTGTCTGAACTATGGACACTTTGCTCGTGAGTGTCAGAAAGACAGAGCACCTGCCTCAGGTTTTACCCGACCCAGCCAAGGAAACAGCCATGGCCACAACAATCCAAACCACACAATCAAAGCCAAGGTGGAACGTCCAATGCACTGGTAGCCCAACAGGACGACAACTTTGATTGGGGCGTTCATCTTGAGGATGCCATCATCGCACAAACCCAGGTTGGTCTCATGGCTGAGATCATGGAGATGATGGAAGCAGAGAAAAGGGAAGCTTCTATGGCTGACCTAGAAGAATCTACAACTGCTGCTACAGAGAAGGTAAAGGAAGCTGAAGAAAAGGAAGCTTCTATAGCTGATGAAGAGGAATCAACCACTGCTGTTGCTCTCATGCCCATTGGAGAAGCAACAAGTTCATCGTCTGAGGTAGATTCTAACACTTTCTCTGTTATTTCATGTTCTAAATGTCTAGGGCTAAAACTTGAAAACTCTAGGCTCCAAGACAAAATCGAACCCCTAAGTATGGCAGCTCTAAACTATAAAGAAAATGAAAAACATTTTAAAGATTCTATTAAAACATTGAAAAAAGAAAAATGTGAATATTCCTTAAAAGTTAGTGATCAACAGCTTCACTTAGATGTTGCATACAGGGGGTTAGAAAAACGGAACAATGAAATCAACAAACTGCAAAATGAGATCTTGTAGTTAAAATGCACTAATGAGAAGTTGAAAAACTCTCGCTTTGTGGTGGAACACTACGAGTCTGTGGTGAGACAACTGAATGGGTTAGGTTTGGGTACTAATTCCATTCCTCCACCAGTGAGCGGGAAGTTTTTCAATAGCTTGATAGACATTGATCTCACTTGTCTAGATGAGTCCTCTGATAAGGATGATTCCCCTAAAAAGGATGAATCCTCAAGTAAGGCTAACTCCACATCTAGTGAGGAGTTTGTTACTGCTTCTGAAGATGGGTCAGTTAACTCTTGCCCTGAAGGAGTAGTATCTGAGGAGTTGTTGACTGAACTAAAGGTAAAGAAAAACGTTATCACTAATGGTGATAATTGCATTTTAACTGAACCCGATATCATTGAAACAAATGATAATCTAAAGGTAATGCTTTATGGGGGTTATAAAAGTCTTAACCAAGCAAAGAAAGAGGCTTTTTCAACTCATTATGGGCTTGGGTATAAAGAAAATTTGGAAAAATATTATACTCCCAAAAACCAAACTGGTAAGGTTCAGACTAATCTTCATAAACCAACTCCTCCTTCTCATAATGCTGAGTTATCTAAGGCCAGATCTAATGAGCCTTACAAGAGAACTTATGTAGACAAGAGGAACTGTTCTCACTGTGGCTTGGTTGGTCACATTTCTGTGAACTGTCCTTCTAAGAACCAAGGGAAACGGCATGTTGTTCCACAACCAGCTGTTATCCCCAGTTCGCCACCAGTGAAACCATCTCCTAAACATCCAAAGCAAAATATGGTGATACCTCCGGTCAAACCGATGGTAAAGCCTAAGATCATATCTGAAGCTAAACCATCTGTTCCAAGAAAGGTAACGCAACCTGCTGTACCTCGTGTATCTACCTCTGGTAGTACACGTACTGGTGAGAAATCTGTGGCAAGACTCTCTAAGTCACAGAGGAGGAGACGGAACAAGAGGTTGAGAAAGCTTGAATAGCTGACTTCAGTTCAATCAGGTGAAGCTTCCATAAGTTCACCTGCTGTAGTTGAACCAAAGTCTCCTGTTCCGGTTAAGAAACAGAAGAGATCCTAGACTGCAAAATCCAAAACTTCTCAATCTCCTATTTCTTCTAAAGATTCATCAATTTTGAACAGTCATCATGACTGTGTGTTAAAGGAAGTAGTTTAATTCGAAAAGGATGGACGACCCAAGACCACAATGGCTTGGGACTCCAAATCTAACTAATTCTTTTGTGACTCGTGCAGGGACGTCCAAAGGGTACTATCTCTAACCGCTGGTATGTAGATAGTGGATGTTCCAGGCACATGAAAGGAAACATGGCCCTGCTTCAAGATGTTAAACCATTCAGAGGCGGCTATGTGGCCTTTGCCGGAGAAAAAGGAGGCAGCATCACGTGTCAAGGCGTGGTTTCAAACGGTTGTGTCAGCTTTGACAATGTCAACTTCTGCGAGCAGCTGAAGCATAACCTGTTGAGTGTCTCCCAAATGTGTGATAAGGAGTACTCAGTGATGTTTGACAAGTCAGAATGCCTGATTCTCAAACCCGGTTTTGAAGTTCTGGAAGATTGGATCCTGATGAGAGCGCCAAGAACAAACGACACCTATCAGATCGATATGAGCGTGGCAACAACCACCTCATCAGTTCCTACCTGTATGCTTTCTAAAGCGACAGAGCTTGAATCCATCTTGTGGCATAGGAAACTTAGACATATTTCGTATCGTAAAATGAATCATCTTGTCCGAAACGGTTTGGTAACCGGGGTTCCTAAACTGAGGTTTACCGTTGCAGGTTACTGTATGCCTTGTAAAAAGGGTAAACGGCAACGGAAGTCTCACAAGCCCAAGCTCCAAAACTCTATTGTTACCCCTTTGGAGCTATTACACATGGATATGTTTGGCCCCATAAGTATCAGGAGTATTGGAGGTAAGTCGTTTTGTCTAGTAGTAACTGATGATTTCTCACATTTTTCTTAGGTGCATTTTTTAGGTACTAAAGACGAGACTGTTGATATTCTTCAATATTTGATCCTGAGCTTGGAATCTCTTTGCAAGTTGAAAGTTAGAAGGATAAGGAGTGACAACGGAACTGAGTTCAAGAATAATTTGATGGAGCTTTTCTGTCTCAAGGAAGGGATCCGTCACGAATTCAGCGCGCCGTACACGCCTCAGCAGAATGGAGTTGCTGAATGGAAGAACAGAACACTGATTGAGACTGCAAGGACTATGCTGTCGGATGCAAAGCTTCCTGTCACTTTCTGGGCAGAAGCCATTAATACAGCTTGTCACGTCTTAAACAGAGTTCTGGTTGTGAAGAGGCACAACAAGACTTATTACGAGTTGATCAACAATCGACTTCCCAATCTTGATTACCTAGTTCCTTTTGGTAGTCCTTGTTCCTTGTTGCTACAGTACAAAGACCGCCAGTCTAAGTTTCATGCAAAAGCGGTGGAAGGCATCTTCTTAGGATACGTTGCCAACTCGCCTTGCAAGAGAGTGTACAACATAGGAACTCGTACTGTCGAGGAATGGTTTGAAGTGGATTGTAGTAAACACATCATTCCACCCGAACCAACAGGTCCAGCTTGGGTTTTTGATTATGATGCGCTATTCAAGTCATTCAATCTTCCTGATCTATCTGCAGTTGACGCCGTAAATGTTTATGAATTATTGGGTGGCGGTGATGACTCCAGCTTCTCTACTCGTGCTACTGTACCAATTATAACTCCTGATTCCAATGTTGCATCTGCATCTGGAACTCATGACAGTGATGACAGTGAATATGTTCATGTTGTTGGAGATGACTCTGAAGCCAATCCTAACAAAACTGTAGGAAATGAAGCTCCAGCTGATCCAATTAACATTGAATCTTCTTCCTCTGGAACACAGGAAATGGGGGAGTTAAGCATGAATCTTGATCCAGAAATTCAGGAACCTATTGTACAGGAGACGAGAGTGCATAGGAATCATCCAATCGACAACATTATTGGTGATCCTTATGCCGGTGTTCAGACTCGTCATCGAACCATCACTGAGCACACCAGTCTTTACACAGAGATACTTGACACTGGTGTCATGGAAACATGTCTGTATGCTGCATTCGTGTCCCAGTTATAGCCGAAGAATGTGAAGGAGGCTCTCACTGACAACTGCTGGATTGAGGCGATGCAAGATGAACTGTCTCAATTCCAAAAGTTGCACGTGTGGGATTTGGTTGACTTGCCAAAGGGCTTTCAACCAATTGGAACCAGATGGGTGTTTAAATGCAAGACGGATGATCGTCATGTTGTTGTGAAGAACAAAGCAAGATTGGTTGTTCAGGGTTTTTATCAGCAAGAGGGCTTGGATTACACGGAAGTATATGCCACAGTTGCTAGAATTGAGGCCATTCGACTGTTCTTGGCTTATGCCACATATGTCGGCTTCAAGGTTTATCAACTTGATGTGAAGAGTGCTTTCCTTTATGGTAAAGTTCATGAAGAGGTCTATGTCACTCAACCTCCCGGTTTTGAAGATTCGCATAATATTAATAAAGTGTATAAGCTCGACAAAGCACTTTAAGGTCTTCATCAAGCACCGCGGGCATGGTATGAGACATTATCTAAGCATTTACTGTCTAACGGTTTCGACCGTGGACAGATTGACTCGACCCTCTTCATTAGGAAAGCAGGAGGTGACATTCTTCTTGTACAAGTATACGTCGATGACATTATCTTTGGATCTACCAATGAAGGGATGTGTAGGGAATTCGAGCAGGTGATGAAGTCCAAATTTCAAATGAGTAATATGGGTGAATTGTCGTTCTTTCTGGGTCTGCAAGTCAGTCAAAGAGAGGATGGCATTTATCTAAATCAAACTAAGTATGTGCAGGACATCTTATCAAAATACAAGATGAATGATAGCAGTACTTATGGAACACCTATCCCAGTCAATCATAGTCTGTATCCTGACAAAGATTGAAAGGATGTAGATAGCAGATTGTACCGTGGGATGATCGGATCACTTATGTATCTCACAGCTTCAAGACCCGATATAATGTTTGCTGTGTGCTTGTGCTCAAGGTTTTAGTCTCAACCGAAGGAGTCACATATGATAGCCGTGAAGAGAACTTTCAGATACCTGAAAGGGAAACCCCGATTAGGTCTCTGGTACTCTAAGTAGCAGTCATTCGACTTCAAAGCCTACACTGATTCAGATTATGGCGGTTGTAACCTTGACAGAAAGTCAACTTCTGGTGGATGTCAATTCTTAGGAGACAGACTGGTCTCCTGGCAGTGTAAGAAGCAATCAACTGTTTCTGTCTCAACTTGTGAAGCATAATACATTGCTGCAGTGAGCGGTTATTCTCAGATACTGTGGATTCAGCAGCAGTTGAGAGACTACGGCTTAAACTTCACTGGAACTCCTCTATTCATTGACAACAATGCCACAATGTCCATCACAAATAACCCGGTGAAACATTCCAAAACTAAACTTATAGAGATTCGCCATCATTTCATCCGTGATTGTGCTGAAAAGCATTTAACTGAACTTGTAAAAGTTCACACGGATGATAATCTTGCTGACCTTTTCACAAAGGCATTTCATCGATCCCGTTTTGAGCATCTTGTCAACTTGAAAAGTTAATTTTTTTTAAATCAATTCAATTCATGGAAGTTAAACTTTGTTTCTTTTAAATTTTCTGTTTAGTTCTTTTAAGTTTCAAAATATTTTACAAAAACAAAAACAAAAATAGAAAATGGAGAAAATTTCAAAGTTAACTTGAGAAAGGAGGAAATGATAGTACATCAGAAATGATCTAAACGTCACAGACTGCTCATATGGGAAATGATTGCGTCATGCTTACTTTATTGTTTAAATTATTGTGTTTTTAATCTACTTATTTACAAGTAATTTAAATTGCCAGTAGGCTGTATGCGTCTTTGAATCACTAGTAGTGTGGAAACTAAATCTAAATTACAACTGCGATTTGAACCCATGTTTGCAAGTGTGTGTGCGTAAAAGAATAGAAAAGATCATTATCAGATATAGGATGTTAGATTTTGGCAATAATTTTCTTTGGAGGTTAGTTTCGGGTTATGTCGTTAGCACAATTAATGCGGTTCATCTCACTTCCCATACTCACAAGTATGCAAGGAGAGATTGAATCAAGACATGTCTCTACATTAACCGTTGAGCATGTATTCACCCTTGAATCACTCCTGATTCATTGAAATCAAATCTAGATAAAAGTTGGATCCCCTTACCTTAAAACTCAAACACCATATATATTATCCTGAATCATCATACCGATATTCAATGATGAAAATCAAATAAAACCAAGACGATGAATCACTCGATTCTGAATCTTATGATTCCTGATAATCCTTATGGATTCTGCTTGATTTTTCCTGTGCTAACAGATATAACTTCATTCTAAAAATTTAGAAAATCACTGGGAAAATCTTAGATGCCTTGAGATAATGCAATTTACATTAGTATAGCATATCAGTGGGGTACACGTTGTATATCTTATAAATAATACCTTAATACACAAGAATGTAATACAAAGATGCTTAGAGTTTCAAATCTTATAATATTGTCAACTTGAATTACTTGTTTATGTGCTTATTACGTATGAATAAATAGTAATCCATGACATGATCCCGTATTCTTTGATGTTTATATTGTATCGTTTTTGCTAAAAGATAGCCTGATATGATCCTCTGCTCGTGTCTTTGATAAAAAATAGTTTGTGTGAATTCTTGTATATTTTATTAGAAAAGATCAAAAAGATTTTAATTTTATGCATAGTTCAATTTTATTCAGAAAAGCCAAAAAATATTTGTGTTTAACCTTCCTGAATTGTATTTGAATCCTCCTGATTGAATATTTTTATCTTGTTCGTTATTTGACTTGAAATACTTCATAAATTCTGAGTTTAAAATTTGCGCACTTAAGGGTTGTGCGTACTTGTCAAGTTCGCACGAAGTAAGCCTTGCGTACTTAACAAGTACGCAAGAGTTAAAGCTTGCGCACTTGTAAGTACGCAAGAGTTAACTCGTGCAAACTTAACAAGTGCAAACTTAACAAGTACGCACGACTGATTGAGGCTGGGTATAAAAGTGACACTTAGAAAATTTTCTCAGTTTCATGCGTTCAAACGAAAACTCTTCCCTCTGCAAATTTCTACTCAAAACCGAGTGTTCCGAAACCATTTTTTCGTCCCGTCTATAGTTTCATCATCTCATTTCATCGATTTGGTGAGAATCTAGGCTAAATCCATCCGTGAAATCGTAACATTTGGACCGATTCTCGACTAAAAAAAATTTAGGTTTATTCTTGAATTTTTGGGTAAAATTGGGGTTGTTTGGGTAATTTCTTATCACTAATACTGGATTAGAAAACTTAATCGACTCCCATTCATCCATTTTGGTCCTCGATTTTGATCCGTCGGTTGAATATGAATCGACAGTGGGTCGGGCGACTTTTTTCGGTCAAAATTGGTCATGTGTAGGTAGTTTGTGGTATTGATACTGGTCCCATAGGTTAGAATCATTGATTCCGACCTAGTGGCGACCTATTCGACCCGCTTTTTGAACGATCAGTCAATTTGTCAATATTCTGGAATTTTTGTCAACTGGTGTTCTTGAGCACTTAGCAAGTACGCAAGAAGTACTTCTTGCGTACTTGTTAAGTACGCAAGAGGAAAAGACTGCGCACTTGGCAAGTGCGCAGGACCAATACTTGGGAAAAATTCTAAGTCTGAAAAATTTTGTTCAAAGAGTAACTACTGTACCGTGTCATGTTTGTTCATTTCCAATAATACGTGTTGTTCTAATTGTGTTTTCTGTGTGTTTTTGCAGATTATGGCTTGGGCGTTTACTAACGAATTCAACTTGTTAGGAAACACTCAACCCGAATGGAAAGGTGCAGCTTTGCAATATAGGGAGATAGTTGATTTCTTGAACCGCTCCAAAATCAGCTATGCTATCTCGGCTGACCCGACCGTGTTAAGACCTTATTTGGAGCAATTCTGGGAGACAGCGGAACACGACTGCACGGTATCCCCCAATGTCATAAGGGCTACCGTTGCTGGTCAGGCTATTGCTTTTCCCGAAGACACCATAAGAAGGGTCCTGCAGTTCAGAGACCTTGCTACTGACCCGACAGCCTTTCCAAACTACTATGTGGATGGTGTTGGAGGCAAAGAATGGGATACGTCGGAGCAAGGGACTATGCCTCATACAAAAAGATGTGGGTATTAGACCAATGGCGGTATTTCGCCCACGTCATGATCGTGTGCATCTCGTCAAGGAAAGCTGGTAAAGATGCCATGGGTCATGACCTTGCAGCAGCCACGGTGGGCTTGTCTCTTAATAGGGGCTACAACTTCTCGCGCTACATCTTCAAAGTAATCAATAACCAGATCAACACAGCGGAGAAGTTTAGATTCTTATTGTACCCTAGGTTTTTACAACTCTTGATTGATGACGCGTTGCCAAACCTTCCTACTATAGGGGAGAGACTGCAAGTCAAGCGGGTGGACAAGAGAGTATTCGCTCAATTCTTAAAGCCAGGCAGTGTAGAACCTACCCCTGTGCATACTGAACTCTTTGGCCACCTAATCAATGAAGCATATGTGGCACCTGATGACTGGAACTGGTATAGCCACAACTCTGAGCCTGAACATAGTGAACACTCTGATGAGCAACAACAGGAGGAAATGGAGAGTGATGATGGTTCGTCTGAGGATGGAGACGACAAAGGCGGTGATGGTGGTGCTGAGGAATCCGATTCAAAAGCAACAGAATCAGATTCTTCTGATTCCGATGATGCACCATCGCATGCACACCCCAAGAGATCGGCATAGGTAACCTTACTTGAGTCGTCCTCCAAAAGAAAGCGACCGAGCTCAAGTAGCGAATATGAGCCATCCCCTGACTCTGACGCTGCTCTACAAAGACAAAGACGAGAGAGTGTTCATAAGAACATGGGTGATAGGCAACAGGTTGCTATCCCCAGTGTGGTAGAGGTCCCGATTGTGCAGCAAGTACGTGTTTCAGCTGCCAGTCCAGATTCAGCCTCTACCCCACCAGAACAGCAATTGTACCGTAGGAGGAAAAGACCACAAGTTCAAGCTGACGTGGCAGTCACGGCAGTCATAGAGGAGGTTCCTGTGACAGTGACCCTCCCTATTACATCCGTCCAGGTGGCGGTGACTACTCCAATTGTCATGGAGTCTGTCACCATCACCCTTACCATTACCCCAACAACTCTCATCTCATCCACAATCCCAACACCCACCATTGAGCCGTCAAGCCAACCCTTTAATTATGGTGACTTCACACAAGGGTTTGACATCGACACGATCTTCACCTCCCCTATCCATAATGCGAATGATGCAAGGATCGATGTGCTAGAGACCCAAGTTGCTGGCTGCTGAAGACTATTCAGAAGTCAAAGGAGGAATCTGATGCTCAACAAGCATAGATAAATTCACTGGCCGATGAAGTTAGGATTCTACATAGCCAGAGAACGGGGACTAATGAGTGACTGAAGAATGTAATGGCACAGAACGAGCTATTAATGAAGACAAATGAAATGATTCTAGGCCACAGAACTTCACTTGAGCTAAGGCTGGATTTACAAAGAAAAGAGCACGAAGCGATGGTCAAATTAGTTGCAGAACTGACCAAGAAGCTTGATGCTCAGGGGGAGAAGGAGAAGGAGAATGAGAAGGAGAAGGAGAAGGAGAAGGAGAAAGAGAAAGAGAAAGAAAAGAAATCCACTGGTGCTGAGCCTTGTCATCCAGTCGACTTGACTAAGGATGACGATAAAGACAAGGATCCAGAAGCCGATCCTAATGGAGGTGAGCACCAAGCTTTGGCAATTGTGCCCATCTCTGCTATTCCAATGGCTGAGGGGGAGTTTACTCAGCAAGAGGGTGGTGATACCTCTGGTGGTGGTGGTGATAAAGGAAAGTCAGTGGCTGAAGTACTTAAGGACTTATCTGATGATGAGATCCTATATCTAGAGCCTGACTATTCCAATGAAGCACAGATCGATGCTCTCTTCAATCTAGAAGAAGGAGAGATCGACTCTGGTGACGATTGGGATGATGATGACGATGATGTTGTGATCAAAATTCCCAAGGGTGACGGGGAAGGAGAATACGAGCTAGAAGATGGAGAGATCTTTGAATTTCCATCTTTCGACGCTCTGCTTGACACAGGTTCAGTCGAGCAGGCTAGTAATGTAGAAGCCTCGACTGAAGCCTCCCCAGTTGACCCTGAACCTGTGGACCCGGAGGCACCGAAAGAAACAGACATGCCTTCTACTTCATCAAAGGGTCCAGCTCCGGTGTGGCAAAAGACGTCTATCATAGACAAGCACGGAGCAACAAGGATGATCTTGGCTGTAAGGTTTGAGGAGGACAAGCAGCTGTTCGCCATCAAAAGATCTGGCGGGGTTCAATACTTGAAACCCACCAGTGAAGCGTTCAACTCCTTGCCCAAATACGACCTGGTGAACCTAGCAAACCGAGAGCTGCTGGGTCATTCTAATCACGTAGTGGCGATGGGTTTGTGGGTGAAGCAAGATCAGGGAATTTTGAGATGTTCAAGCCTCAAGTGCCCAAGAGAGTCAAGGATAAGCACGCTGTACATCCTGTGACTAAGAAGCACTTAAAGAAATTGGTATACAAGCCAGTGCGATGTGAAACTAAGATTCCCCTGAGCAAGTTATCTCAGGATATTCTTGGTGACATGTGGTACTGGTACGTAGATCCAAAAACGGGCGAGGCTGTGATCATGGGCAAAGGACGTTCAGAGAGTGGGAACTTAGTGCCAAAAGAACTGATCAGAATATTTGATGAAGTCTGCTTCATCAACTTTTCTGTGAAAGATCTGGAGGTACTAGCAGAACACTACTGCGTCTACACGGACGAACGGACAAAGCTCCTTGCTTCTAAATATGACAAGGTGATCAAGTTCTGCCTTGATAACAAGAAGAAGATGGAAGCTAATGATGCACAGCTGTGAAGACTGAAGATTGAAGACTGAAGACGATGAAGATCCCAAGCTGTTGTGAAGGGGGAGTTTGTTGAAGCACTTTCCTGTGACAACACTCTGGATAGAGTCTTAGTTTGTATTTTCATGTCTGTAATTGTCTTTGTATGTAAGTGTCTTTATGTATTAGTTTATCGAGTTGTATTTACTTTTACATATTGAATGTTGCATTTCTTTCTAAGTGTTTTGCGCACTTACATGTTACTTAGCAAGTACGCAAGAATACCTTTGCGTACTTGTTAAGTACGCAAGAGCATTTTTCCCTGCGCACTTGCTAAGTGCGTAGGCATCAGGTCAGGTATAAGTAGGATAGGTTGACAGAAGTTAAGTACGCATGCTTTAGTGTAAATACGCAGATTGTAAACCGAGTGCTTTTATCTGTAACCTTCAAGTGTTTATAATACAAAGAACGTTTAAAGTGTTTTCTCTTGTCGGTTTACTTTGTTTAGCTAGACTCTCCACCTAGTCACGGGCATTCCGCACCCGGTCCGACTAGTAGACCCACTTGCATGTGACGATCCGCCACACCCGAGGGACCTACACAAATCTATTTACATGTTACTAACACCATATGTATTACTAAGTAAGTGCAAAGTACTTACCTTTAGCTAGAGACGATTCCACTTGGTCTTCAAAGCTAGCTCCTTTATACCTTGATCACCTATCAATCCAATTGCAATTAGCAATCCTATGATCTTAATCCACATACCAAATTGGGATTCAAGACACCCTTATGATCTATAGATCAACACCCCAACTTAATTTGGTTAACACAACCTTAACCAAACCTCCAACACCCAAAAACAACCTTTCAACCCATTTAACCCGTTTGACCCATTAAAGTCAAACTCACAAATTCACCAATTTCACCATTCACCAATTGAGGTCTAACACCCACCCTAGACCTTATGGGTTACACCCATTCTAAACTTGATTAATTACACCTTAAACAAGTTTTAACCTCCCAACACAATCATTCAACCATTTGACCCGTTTGGGTTCCACCCAAATTCACCAAAAGCTTTAATTTTACAAAACATCATAAAAATTGGGGTTTTATGGTTAATTATGTGTCTAATAACTCCCTAGACACTTACCCAACCTCAATTCAACATTCAAACATCCCCAAATCAAAAACCCCCAATTTGGCCTCAAGAACCCTAATTTCAAGATTCTTAAATTGGATGGTTTAAGGATGTTTTAACCATTCAATCAACATTAAACAAGCTATATTATAAGTAATGAACCATAATCCACCACAAATTCAGCCTCTAATATGATTTTCTTCAAAACCCACCAAGAATACCATTAATGGTGGATTCAAGGTTTGAAAGATAACTTACTTGCATTCTTGAAGAAGATGAACACCACTACTCATCTTGATTCTTCATGCAATTCACCAATTTCGATTTCCATCATCTCCACCTCTTTCTCTCTTCTCATTTTCGCAAGACACACACACAAAATGTGTGTGTCTGCGTTCTTCTCCACCAAAACCAAAACCAGATTAGTTTAATTATACAATCAGTCCCTCAAGTTCATATTTGATCTCCTTTTTGCGATAAGTTAGTCAAAACCAATTATTTACAGCATAACACCCCTAAACTTCCAATTTATTTATTTCACCACTTCAAATAATATATAATATATTATTTTAATAAACCAAAAGTTGGTTCATTACAAATCATCCCCCCTAAATTTTGGTTTCGTCCTCGAAACCCGCCACCACATGATCAACTTAGGGTAGCAATTCAACAATCCTCCTCTATACTTTCTCAAATTCAATTCCACCTTTCTTTGTGCTTTCAAGGAATAATACATGGTAGATCCCTCATCGCGTAATTAATTCATCCCACTATTTAACATAGTCTCCTGTTCTTCCACAAGATTCAAAATCATAACCTCAACCTCACTGTGAGAAGAAACGACAGCTTCTCTCGCCAAACATTTCCATGGATGGGCCACACGAAATGTAACATGTAGTTTACTTGATTCCTATGGTAACTCCAATGGTAAGCCATTTACCAATATAATCTTGAGCTTAAACGGTCCCACCAGATGGGGACTTAGTAAGGGAAAAACTTTTATAACACCAAGTTGCCCATTTGAATAACAAAACACCTCCTCCCTATATTCGACTAAAGATTCATGTCACATCTTGAGCGGATTTTTCAATCGCACTCAATACACAAGATCTTTCACGTTAAATCTTGAATCACACCATGATTCTTAGTCTCATGACATCCAATACAACCCCAACCAAACAGTATTCAACACCGTTCACCATTTAGTAATTCAATTATCGGCACATGAATACTCAACAGTAATTAAGATGACACCATCTTCTAACCAACAATAATTACTCACTCGATTTCCTCCAATCGATAAGTAAAACCGAAATTTCAACCCGACTAGAAAAAGGTAGGGTCACACCACGCCGTGTCACACCCTTCCTTAAAATCGAGATTCTGCAACTACTCGGAAGAGTAAGTTTCCTTTATGAACAGGAAATATGCATTCTCGGCCATACGACCCGCCATTACCAAAATCATAACAAGCTCCCACCATTTTCATATTACTTCGTAGTAAACTCCACTACAAGTTTCATAACCTCCACACCAACCCATCCATTGAGATTTAAGGTCCAAAGTGTTTCATACTTTTGGGATTCAAGGATCCCATCACATACATACAACACTCCTTTGAAGCTCGAGACTTCAATTCAACCACCCAATAAACAGTCACTCGTTCCCTCCTCGAGTTATCTCCTTTAGTTGCTACAATCAAGTTTACAACTATCTAAGAGAATACGCGATAATCCCACTTCATAGCATAACGACATATCCGAGTCTAATGCGAGAGGCACCAAACTAACAGACAAGCACATGGTTTCTCCAAGTAAGGACACGACAATTGCCTTACCCAAATCCTCTTTCACAACTCTGAAAGGCAACTCCTTATCCGTTGACCCAAACACTCAGTTTATCTCCAACGACTTAATCATAAGTCATCGTTTGAGATTCAAAGATCTCAATCATAATCCTTCTTGAAGTTCGAAGACTTCATTCTCAAATAACGTTGGTGAAGTTCTAGGACTTCAAACACCACTTGTGAATTTCTAGGACTTCAAACACCACTTGTGAAGTTCTAAGACTTCAAACACCACTTGTGAAGTTCTAGGACTTCAAACACCACTTGTGAAGTTCTAGGACTTTAAACACCACTTGTGAAGTTCTAGGACTTCAAACACCACTTGTGAAGTTCTAACACTTCAAACACCACTTTTCCTCGTTTACCTCTATCTTTGATGGGTCTACAGATATGCCTTCATAATTCATCACCTCATCCAAAAATGGATTTCCACCAAAGCCAAAAATGGCACACCGCAATCTCATAGTGTCCGCAATGGATTTCATAACCATTTATGGGATATCACCCTCCTCTACATTCATTGGTTGAATCTAGGACCTAAGTCACTTGTTCAACCTCAACAGTTGATGCACAACGCATTCTTCCATTCTTCAACTCTACAAAGAATTGTTACACCCCAAAAAGAGACACTCGGGGTATAAAACCCTTAATGAACTCTCTAAAAACTGGAACATCAAGTATTCCATTACTCCGGTTGGTGTCAATGGCATAAGCCAGGTACACACCAATTCATGCGCCATGTGTTTGACCGTCTCTAGATATGAACAGATCGACACGTCACCTCTTGGCCACACACGACAATGATATGGTCACTAAGTAACCACACAAGTTCCACTACAATCGTAGGACTCTATTCCATATGATTGTTTCACCCTTAACTTGATAAATAAAACCAAAGGACTTCAGTCTCGTCATTGGTAGTTAGAAATATCCTAATCGAAGGCCTTGAAATTTCTATTTTCTCCCCTTTATCACCCTTGTGCTTTAGCTCGAGACATTCACTTCAAATGTGTCCCGAATTATAACAACGGCGGCACATGTTATTAGGATTATAACACTATGGCATAATGTGTCCCATCATTCTCGAATCGAGTTACTTTCCATACATACGACAGTAACAAGTATTGCCTCCCCAAAAGGTTTCTAGCTCGGCTAGAATATTTGGCTTTCTTGAAGCCACCTCTAAATCCTCCTAACGATCGACCTGTCTCCCGAGTTTGATCTCCCTGCAACATATAATAATCAACTCCACCAGAGTTGTACACCATGTAGGAGAATCCAATATATATCGCCAATCGATAGTATCGAGAAGCCAATAAAACTCCAATCCTTCTGACACTTCAAGATTTAGGCAAGACTATGCTTAGTCATACAACATGCCCTTAATAATATTCAATTCATCGGTCTACCACACGTGAAGGAATTCTCCAGATACACGGTCCACTACAGCTTGTCGATAGAAACACCCGACGCATTGCTTTCACGCCATTAAGCTTTTCTCCTTATGGATAAATCTCAACCAATTCTCCACCATGTCCCAGAGTTGACTCACCACGAATCGTATTCTATCCGACAATCACAATGGATTGCTTTCGAAGTCAATACCATTATAGTGATGCATCGTTGACTAACCAACGAATAAATTACCACCAATTAACTCCTTTGTTCGCATGCCACGAAACCCTTGTGGAAACAAGGTTTTCTTCCTCCTTAATTCGCCAAAGTTGTTCCTCCAGCTCCTTAGGCTTCATTCATTTCTTCCTAAGGCTCGCCTCGAAGAGCCCTATCTTCCTTGAAGGAAGTTTCACACGACAAGATAAAAAGCTCTAGCCGTCCTCCACTAGAATGATGCTCTCTAATTCTCCCAACTAACTTCAAGATCCTCATCATCCCCAAGGTGAATACATGCGTAAAATCTTTTGTACATGAGTCTTTAAGACAACTCCCGTCTATAATTCCACCTACTAACATCTGTCTCCGTCAGTCGTTCCCTAACCGTGTTAATACGATCGACTCGTCATACGTGTATAAGCATAACTATAGGGTTCTATCTTAAGTTATACTCCTATATGTATATAAGTATATTTACATCTATATACATATAAATACATATATATTCACCTTCACTTACTCCTTGGTGATGGTTATTATTACATGGCCACCATGAAGACACATAGACATGTTACATTACTAATCATCCTGGCCAGACATGATTAGTAATATACTATGGCTATGTATATTTATTGTCCCCGTGTGATAACCCCCAAGACAAGTTTCGGCACACATAAACACCTTGGACACCAAATAAACTACCAACAAATATCATTACTAACCTCTACCTTAGCTCCGTGTCTCGGTCATTCCTTCATTGGATCCTCATTACACCCACCTTATCAAGAGAAAATAAGTTTGAGTTCAGTGTCTTGCACACCCGAATTGATCAAACCATTGCTCTGATACCAAGTTGTAACACCCAAAATTTTCAACCGATTTTAACTTTCAAAATCATGCGGAAATAAGTCCCATAAACATACTCTTAACAAAACAACAAATTTTAATAACAACAAAACGACCACGACATAAGTTGTTTTAAAACCACGACCAACAGATTAAGGATAACGACCAGTTTTAACATCAACAAGATAGTTCAAACAAGTTTAAAGACTTCTTAACCAGGAGTTCTAACTCCAACCACAAACATCCACCAAAAGTATTAAGAATCTAATCCGACACGAAGCGTGACCCGAGACTTCAACCGGAGCTTGCCTACAAGAAAACACCATAATTAAACCATTAGTAATGATATACGACCCTCATGTGAGCCCCCCAGGCCCTTACAACAATAATCGACCAAAAACGACATTTCAACATTTTGGGCGTAAATAGGACCGTAAACAGACTACTTTGGGCGTAAAATACTCCGGCGCCGTAAATTACTCCGACCCGCCGTAAATTACTCCGGTCGAAAATCAGCCAAATTGTTTTGCAAAGTTTTAGCCTTTTCGACCCTCCCGACTCGACCCCCCATCGTTTTAAGCAACCAACAACATTTCATGAATGTTGTAAACACCTAACAACCCTACCATACTTCCTTGTGAGGTTCCAAAGACCTCAAAACACCACAAACGACTATGTGAAGTTCACGACCTCAATTAACTTCCGTGTGAGGTTCTTAGACTTCAAATACCACAAAACTGCTTGTGAAGTTCTTGAACTCAAATAATTACCATGTGAGGTTCTTAGACTTCAAACTCCTCTATATGAGGTTCTAAAGACCTCAAACGCCACAACACAACCTTGTGAAGTTCATGACCTCAAATTACTTTTGTGTGAGGTTTTTAGACTTCAAGCAACAACGACGTTAGTGAAGTTCAAATACTTCAAGCTACATTGACATATGTGAGGTTCATGACCTCAATTCCACCAAGTGCATTTTACTTTGACTCTTACCACATATTAGTCAAATTACACCAAATCACCACATAATACATATTAGTTTGACTCATACCACACTAAGTCAAATTACACTAATATACCACATTCCACAATTTAGTTTGTCTCTTTACCACATAAGTCAAATACACCAATACTCCACATTCCACAATTTAGTTTGACTCTTTTCTACATAAGTCAAATTACACCAAATCGACATACTTCATACACTAGTTTGACTCATTACCACTTAAGTCAAATTACACCAAATCGACATATTTCATACACTAGTTTGACTCATTACCACTTAAGTCAAATTACACCAAATCAACATATTTCATACACTAGTTTGACTTATTACCACTTAAGTCAAATTACACCAAATCGACATATTTCATACACTAGTTTGACTCATTACCACTTAAGTCAAATTACACCAAATCAACATATTTCACACATTAGTTGACTCTTTACCACACTAAGTCAACTTACACCAAATCACCACACATAAATAGAATTAAACTACACAAATCTATTTACATGTTACTAACACCATATCTATTAAGTAAGCGCAAAGCACTTACCTTTAGCTAGAGACGATTCCACTTGGTCTTCAAAGCTAGCTCTTTTATACCTTGATCACCTATCAATCCAATTGCAATTAGCAATCATGTGATCTCAATCCACATACCAAATTAGGATTTAAGACACCTTTATGATCTATAGATCAACACCCCAACTTAATTTGGTTAACACAACCTTAACCAAAACTCCAACACCTAAAAATAACCTTTCAACCCATTTGACCCGTTTGACCTATTAAAGTCAAACTCCCAAATTCACCAATTTCACCATTCACCAATTTAGGTCTAACACCAACCCTAGACCTTATGGGTTACACCCATTTTAAACTTGATTAATTACACCTTAAACAAGTTTTAACCTTCCAACACAATCATTCACCCATTTGACCCGTTTGGGTTCCACCCTAATTCACCAAAAACAATAATTTTACATATCATCATAAAAATTGGGGTTTTATGATTAATTATGTGTCTAATAAGTCCCTAGACACTTACCCAACCTCAATTCAACATTCAAACATCCCCAAATCGAAAACCCCCAATTTGGCCTCAAGAACCCTAATTTCAAGATTCTTAAATTGGATGGTTTAAGGATGTTTTAACCATTCAATCAACATTAGACAAGCTAGATTATAATTAATGAACCATAATCCACCACAAATTCAGCCTCTAATTTGATTTTCTTCAAAACCCACCAAGAACACCATTAATGGTGGATTCAAGGTTTGAAAGAGAACTTACTTGTATTCTTGAAGACGATGAACACCACTACTCATCTAGATTCTTCATGCAATTCCCCAATTTTGATTTCCAGCATCTCCACCTCTTTCTCTCTTCTCATTTTCTCAAGACACACACATAAAATGTCTGTGTCTGCGTTCTTCTCCACCAAAACCAAAACCAAAACCAGATTGGTTTAATTACACAATCAGTCCCTCAAGTTCATATTTGATCACCTTCTTGCCATAAGTTAGTCAAAACCAATTATTTACAACATAACACCCCTAAACTTCCAATTTATTTATTTCACCACTTTAAATAATATAAAATATATTATTTTAATAAACCAAAAGTTGGTTCGTTACAAGTACACCACAGCCAAAGATCTATGGGTGGCTCTGTGTACAAGATTTAAGGGAAGTGGTGAGGTTAGGGAAAGCAAGGGAGATCTTTTCAAGAAGCAATATGAAATGTTCAGTAGTGTTCGTGGAGAATCTGATCGCGTTGTCAAGGTCAATCAAAAACAATATTATCTCTAATCCCTAGCTACCTTAAACTATAGTATAGTGGAGTAGGGTGTCGTATCCAAAGGGAACTCGTGGACAGTGTTGTTTTTAGAAAACTAGTTGAGTTCAGATTAAAAAGCAATTAACTTTAAAAACTTTGAAAACAATTAATAGAAAACGGATTACTTCCGGGTTCAGATTGCAAATTTTGTGATTACTAATTTGTACTTATTGGAAGTTACATAGACATAACTCGTTTTATTAGATTTGACAAATAATTAAAAATCAAGATAGTGACTGTGCTGAGCAACGATTATAAAACCAGATACTTGACACAACTAAAAACTCAATAATTAATTACCAATTTAGAACATCAGATCTAGACACTCAATGATTTACGATAGAAAACCGAAAATTGATGAATATATTAAATCTAAGACAAACCAAACTGTTTAATCAAATAGAACAAACTATAGCGTTCAAACAATCAAATGATTACAAGAATTGTTGAGTATAATTTTGAGACTGATGCTGTCAATCGAAATTACAGTATCGAAACTACTAGTTTCGGTTGAACTTTTGTTCAATCGAAACTACTAGTTTCGGTTGAACATTTGTTCAATCAAAACTAGGTAGTTTCGATACCTGTTTTTCAGGCCCATTTGGCGGTGGCTTGAAAAATAAGGCATATGTGGTTGGCCTCCTATATAAATATCAGATTATCTCATAGGTGGAGTGTGTGTCTGTAGAGGGAATCACCACCCTACGGGGAGCTCACCATGGGGTGAGACTAATTGTAGAGTGTGTGATGAGCTTTTTATTTTTCATATAAATCAAAGAATCATACGTTTTATGCTCCAATTATCTGTTCTTTTCACTTTTATATATTTCTGTTCGTGTATGTGATTCCCGCACCCGTCTCTATTTTTCTGATTAGAGAGTGATACCGGATCAAGGGATCCCGCCTCTTGATTTAGATCGTTTGATGGATTTCTCCGCAGATCTGTGTTTGCGGGTCTGCTAAGGACCTATAAGAATTCTATACCAAACTAAGTATGAACCAGATTATCACCTCACAAAGCAGATCCTACATCCGAAAGTAACCACAAAAGAACTAGCCGCTCATCGACATCGTCATCGATTCTTAAATAATTGGTGTAACTTGATCTAGCATCAAAAACTTGAAAAGACTTGAACTTTACTCTAGAAATCGCCTTAGGAAAGCTCTGGGACAGCTGGGTGCAAGTTAATTCGAATATGCACTCTTCAATGGCTTATAGAAATTTGCCGAAATAACACTTCTTCACGTTTCATGAAACAAGCTTGTCCATCCTTCGCGTGGCGCGAAGGCCAAATTAGTCGGGTGGGCTTTTCAAGCCTATCGTGTGTCGCGAACTTCTTCCCCTGTGTCTTCGCGTGGCGCGAAGAACCTAAATTCCAAGAAATTTGACTTTTGTTGAATTTTCTTCTCCGGGGACCGTGTATGCTGCTATCCTCTTGATTTAAAATTTATATGTTCCACTCACTTAGCACTTTAAACCTATAACACTCACAAACACCAAATGCACATAAAACAGACTCGATATACAAAGCTAAATGCTTAAACTATACGAATTAGACTCTTATACATGAGATATTTGACCCTACATCAGAATCTATGGCTGACTTGGTCAATAGATTAACTAGCATTGTGTCAAGATTAAAGGTCATAGGAGCTGAATACCCCACTGTTGAGTTGAACAAGAAGATGCTTGATGCACTCCCTGAAGAATGGAACTTGTACCATATCATGATTAAGAAGACCGAGAAACTAAGCAATTTGTCACAACAGGAATTATTTAGCATTCTTGAGTCATATGAGCTTGAAATTAAGAAAGGATCTGTTACTCCTACCAACCAGTCTAGAAACACCGCTCTTATTGCTGGATCAAGTTCCTCCAGTTCTTCTATGTCATACTTCTAGAGTGATGTTCTAGCTTCTGCCTCAGGAATTCAATCTACTAGTTCCTTTCCTTCACAGAAACTAGCCAGTTTGATTCCTGATGAATATTTACCAATCATGAATGCCTTCATGTCGTGCTATGATGCCCTGATTTCTGGAAACCTGCACCGGTCAGTTTTCAACCTGATGACTTGGAGCAGATCAACCCGGATGATTTAGAGAAAATGGATATTGATTGGTGCATGGCCATGCTGGCTCTGAGGGCCAAGAGATTCATCAAGAGGACTGGGATGGATAGATTCAAGCAAGGAAAGACTCTACGATTTGACATCAAAATGGTGAGATGCTACAACTGTGACCAGCTGGGTCATTTTGCAAGGAATTGCAAGGAGCCATCATCAAAGGAGCAACATGAGAGAAGAACTCATCTGGAAAGCAAGCTGTCATCTCTCCCAAATCCACTACATCTTTCCAGCTCAACAGCTCTGGTCTATCAAGGTGATGGACACTATCATTGGAGAGATCAAGAAGGGGAAGCAGCTTACAAGGCACTGATGGCAGACATTGAAAAAAAGGAGAAATGTGTCATGATTGAATCAGCTGAGGATCTCACCGCCGTACCAGCTGAGGTAATGTCTAGACTTTACAATGTTAAATCTTGTTTAAATGAAATTCAGAAATATAGATTCATCAACCAGGCGTTGGTTGATGAACGAGATCACATAAAGGTGATGTATGATTCTGTGGCTAAAAATGAGAAATTATACTTAAAGAATTCGTGATATTTCTGGAGAAAACCGATCCTTAATTGTATAAGTTACTACTCAAAAGAATAATAATCAAATTTTAACTGAAAGACTTCAAAAGGCTGAAAAAGCAAATTTTCAAGTTGAACACATGGGTATGGATCAAAAAATTCTATTTGGGATCATTGACAATCAAATTCATAAAAAAGTCACAGAAGGCATTGGGTATAACTCTCACCTACCTCCGTATTCCAAGTCTGGTAGAATTGCTGATATGCCAGCTCCTCATGTTCCCACACCTTTTGTTTACAAATTATCTGCTGATGATTATATCAAAACTTCAGATTTTGACAGTTTTGCTTCCCGTGCAGAGTCAGATTGTGTAGGTTCCGAGGATGATTGTGATGAGAGTTCTAGTAAGGGAAATAATTTAAATGAACTTGAGTAAGATGAATGTAATAATATGTCCGTGTCAAAACCAGATATTTGTGAACACGTTGAAAATTTGTATTTTGGTTCTATGCCTTCTGAGCATGACAGTTTGAGAAATGTTATTTCTAAGTTTAAGAATGCTTTACCTTTTGTTCTTAACTCTGTAAATGCTATGAGTTGTATTGCAAACTTTAAAAGTGAAGGAGTTGTTATGACCGATATTCCACAAGAATCAATGAGCAATCTGGAATTTTTCAGATTAAAGGAAGATCAAAGTCTTCATGAAAGACTTGTTGAAGAAAGAGTTGCCTCTAGTTCTGATGTCTCAACATCACAGTCATCTTCATCATCTTGTGATGAGAATTATCAGGCTAAGGCATCTTGTGATAAGGTTTGTTTTAGTTGTGGTGAATCTAATCATGTTTTAAAAAGTTGTAAATTGACAACATTTCAGTTTAATGAAGAATCTGTTCCTCAAATTGCTTTACATTCAACTATGCAGTCTGAGTTACCACATACTAGAGTTTTGAGACGTAAAAGAATAAAAATGCTAAAAACAGATTGAAAAGGATTTGGAAAGTTAAAAATAATGATCTTTATGATGACCATACTTTATTAAAAGAGGATTCTGATTATGATTTTCGAGAAATGTCTTATAATGCTAAGAAATTCCAAGTCAGCAATGGTTGGGGCACAAGTATCTAAATAATGTGGTCTATATAGGTGCAATCAAGAAGGACTGGAGACAACATTTGGCATGTCGACAGTGGATGCTCAAGACACATGACAGGGCAGTTTAGTTTGTTGCAAAATTATCATCCAATGTACGAAGATTTTGTCGCCTTCGCAGGCAATCCAAAAGGAGGAAAGATTGAAGGATAAGGAACCGTGTAAATAGTTTGGAGCATGTCAACTTTGTCCCGCAACTATAATACAATCTGATGAGTGTGTCTCAGATTTGTGACAAAGACTTCTGTGCCATTTTCAATTCTAAAGAGTGCCTGATTCTGAAACCTGGAGTGGTTATTCCAGAAGAGCTTATTCTTATGCGTGCTCCTAGAAGATACAATTCTTACAGTTTGGATATGAACAATCCATCTAGAATTGAATCATGTTTTCTCTCAAAGCCTCTGAAGATGAATCATTTCTTTGGCACAAAAGATTGGGGCACGTGAACTTCAAGACCATGAATCGTCTCCTTCGAGGAAACCTCATCACCGGTTTGCCTCTGAAAGATTTCTCTCCTGTGGAACATTGTCTTTCCTGTTCCAAGGGCAAGCAGCACAAATCAACTCACAAGCCCAAAACCACTAATTCCATTGACTCCCCTCTTCAATTGCTTCACATGGATCTCTTTGGTCTGTGAGTGTCATGAGTCATGGACGGAAATCCTATTGCTTGGTAGTAACCGATGACTTCTCTCGATTTACTTGGGTGTTTTTCTTGGCTTAGAAAGATGAGACACCAAAAACTCTAAAGATTCATCTGCTTCAAATCGAGAATTTGTTTAACCTAAGTATGAAGACTATTCACAGTGATCATGGCACAGAGTTCAAGAATGACATTCAAGATTCTTTCTGTGAAAGTAAGGGTATCTCTCAGCAGTTTAGTGCACTTCATACTCCACAACAAAATGGTGTAGCTGAACGAAGAAATCGTACGTTGATAGAAGCAGTAATGACTATGATCGTTGATTCTAAGCTTCCTGTCATGTTTTGGGCTGAGGCAGTTCATACCGCATGTTTGTGCAAAACCGAGTTCTTATCACCAAAAGATGCAACAAGACTCCGTATGAGATTATGTACAAGCGCAATCCTGTTATTGATGTCTTCAGGAAGTTTGGGTGTTTTGCACTATGCTTAACACTTCAGATCAGTTGAACAAGTTCGAAGCCAAATCTGATGAATGTTACTTTGTGGGCTACTCTTCTAATCAAAGGGCTTTTCGTGTTTACAACAAGAGACGAAGGATTGTGTGGGAGTCCACTAATATCAACTGGCACGAAAGCAATCATACGGACGCTTGGGACGGTCCTCATTGGCTTTTTGATGTTGATTCTTTGTTTAAATCATTTGATCTTCCTGTATTACCTAACATATATGTTTCAACTATTTCTCTTATTTCTATGAACAATCTAGGTACCTCTATTGCTTCAATCTCATCTTCATCAAGTCAACATGTGGATGTTCCTCCTGCAATTGCTATTGCTGAATCCACTCAGGACTCTTCGGACTCTATAGAAACAAGTGAAACTGTTAAGGAAGAAACTCCGCCAATAGTGGATGTTTCTCCACAATCCTCTATTGAAGATCCTATTCTAGAAGAACCTGTTATTCCTGATAACAACATCACCAATTTGGAAAACAACCTGGAAGAGGATATTATTCCACAGCTACGGGTTCACAAAGATCATCCTATAGACAACATCATTGGTCTACTCAATGTGGGAGTCCAAACTCATAGTGCCACCGAAGCAATGAATGACGGTCTTTTCACTTGCTTCATATCTCAAGTTGAACCTAAGAATATCAAAGCTGCATTGCTTGAGAACAGTTGGGTGGAGGCCATGCAAGAAGAATTACAGCAGTTCAACAAGTTACAAGTATGGAATCTGGTGGACCTTCCTAAGAACAAAGTCCCTATTGGCACTCGTTGGGTCTTCCACAACAAGAAGGATGAAGGGGGAATCGTGGTTCGAAATAAAACCCGCTTGGTGGTTCAGGGGTTTTATCAAGAAGAAGGGATTGACTTTGAGGAAGTCTTTGAACCAATGGCTCGCTTAGAAGCAATCAGAATGTTTCTTGACTATGCAGCCTATATGGACTTCACAGTTCATCAAATGGATGTCAAAAGCACATTTCTGTATGGAAAGGTTCACGAGGAAGTTTATGTCAAGCATCCACTGGGTTTCATTGATCCAAACTATCCTGACCGAGTTTACAAACTAGACGAGGCATTGTACGGTCTCCATCAAGCACCTCATGCGTGGTATGAGACGTTATCTAAGCATCTGCTTGATAATGGTTTCACACGAGGGGCAATTGACCAAACTTTGTTTAAATGAAAGGATGGTGCGGATACCATTTTGGTGCAAATATACATTCATGATATCATTTTTGGATCCATAAATCCTCAGTTGTGTAACGAGTTCAAGGAGGTGATGCGTTCTAAATTTGAAATGAGCTCTATGGGAGAAATGAAGTTCTTTCTTGGTTTGCAAGTAGATCAGTCTGAGTCGGGAATTCTTATTCATCAAGAAAAATATGTCAAAGAAATCCTGACCAAGTTCAAAATGACTGAGTCTCATCCTTACAAGACTCCCGTGGTCTGTCTCCTGATTTGGATGGTGAAAGCATTGATCAGCACCTCTATCACTCGATGATATGATCTTTCATGTATCTCACAACTAGCAGACAAGACATCATGTTTGCAGTATGCTTGTGTGCACGTTTTCAGGCTAATCCTAAATTTTCTCATTTAATTGCCGTTAAACGTATTTTAAGATATTTAAAGAATAAGCCAAAACTTGGTCTTTGGTATCCTAAAAATAACTTGTTTGATCTTGTGGCATATTCAGATTCTGACTACGGGGGATGCAACTTAGACCGGAAATCCACTTCTGGGGGTTGTCAGTTCCTTGGCAACTGCCTTGTTTCCTGGCAATGTAAGAAACAGACCACCGTTTCCCAATCCACAGCCGAAGCCGAATACATTGCCGCATCCTTTTGTTGTTCCCAAGTGAGGTGGATCCACCATCAAATGCTTGATTATGGGATAACATTCCATGAAACACCCATCCTTTGTGACAATACCGCCGTTCCCCATATCACCAAAAATCCCGTTCAGCATTCAAAAACCAAACATATTGAGATCAAACATCACTTCATCCGTGACTGTGTTGAAAAGAAACACATCAAAATCGTTGAAGTCAAAACCGACAAGCAAACCGCCGACATCTTCACAAAAGCCTTTGACTCTGCCAGATTTGAAAAACTGGTGGAGATGCTCTGAATGATCAACTCTGTTTTAAACTTGTTAATCGGGTAGATTTCCAAAAAGAATTATACCATTTGTATAGTTATTTTTCTTTACAAGCAAATCTTTTGGGGGAGAAATTGAAATTCATGCGTTAAAAGGAAAAGAATTGATTTGTCAAGCTTTGTATATAGTTAAAATGAAAAAAGAATTGCGTTGTTAGCTTTGTATATAGCTTTAAATTCTAAATCTTTCAAGTGGCCTCAAAATTTTGTATATCAGGAAAATTGGATCCTACCTTTGAGAAATGATAGAGTCTGATCACATCTCTTGAACATGGAATTAACCAAAAGAGATGGTGTTTACTGAGGTATAGCCGGTAGGCCCGACATATGGTTATAACTTGTAAGTAGTGTGGAAACCTAAATCTTAAATCATACATGTGTGTTTGAACCCATTCTTGAAACCCATTTTACTTCTTAGAAAACCAATTCAATTAGATACAGTCCTACGTGTTTGATTCCTATTCATGCACCAGGTGACCGTCAAAGTAACGATGCTTACCGCCGATGACCCCGTCTGTTTTGCTTACGCAAAGATCTCGGGTGTTCATCTTTTTCCCATCCACTTGGATGATTTGACCCCGTCTGTTTTGCTTACGCAAAGATCTCGGGTGTTCAACCTTTTCCTATCCGCTTGGATAATTTTACGACTTCTTCTGTTTTGCTTACGCAAAGATCTAGAATGTTCGTACTTTTCAATATCTACTTGGATATTTTTCATTTTTCACCTCCTTAATCCACTTGGATTTCTTATTTTATTTTGGCGGTATTTTTGACTTATCGAGATGGTACTCTGATTAACCGAAAAGATATGATAGGATGAATATGGGTATTTCTTGAGGATTGATAGGTTTTCAAAACCATTTCATTTCAATATGTGGGGTACGCCTTGTATCGTGCTTAAATGGTACCTTATAATCACATGAAATCTATGTACAAACAAATGTTCGGGTTTACTTTGCACAAATATCGGCTATCTTTAGGGACTCAGAGTAGTTGATTGCAAAACGAAGTGTTTCAAGAGACTGACCAGACTTGATCTCATGTTAGATCTTTTCCAAAGGTTAAGTGTAAATATTCTCTGTGTAGTTTTACTTTATTTTATTCTCCCAAATGAAAAACTAATCTTCCTTATTAACTTGTTTAAATGGTGTATATAAGAGTGTTTGTTTATTTTTACTCAATTGTTCCTATGGCAATCGAAACTACCCTCCAACCGAAACTTCCAAGTGTGATTGAAAGTTCTTTATGCTTGAAACTCAATGTCTGTGCCCAAAACAACTTTGCACCTTAAACTCTCTTGGCACCCGAAACTTCTCAATCACCTGAAACTACTTTGCCCTATCGAAACTAGTAGTTTCGACAGGGGCATTTAGGTCTTTTATCTTGTGCAAATTGAATGCCTTCATAATCAAACTTTCCTTTCATGCGAAGTTTACTCGCAATTCTCCGGAACCCTTTTCCACCTTCCATTTCACACACAAATCAATCAAATCTGACCGGTCTAAGTTGGCAAAATCAGTGTTGCTTTATCTGATTTCCCTCGTCGTCTTCACCAGTAGGTATCACTTCTTGGTTGCTTTGTGCGGGTTTATCTTTTGAATCTAGGGTTTGTTTTTAAGAAGATTTACGACTGATACTTAATACTAAGGGTTGTTTAGAGCTTAAATCTTGTTTATAAAATCACCATTGTTGATAACTCACATCTTTTTGTATATATTTGCAGATTTCAGTTGGTTCCTCGGTAAGATGGAGTTTCGATTCTCACAGGCTCTTCTTTGTCCTTTTTTACTTATCTTTTAACTCTTTTTCTTATTTGATTTTGATACTATAAGTCTGTATATAAGTTCAAGGTCTTTTTTGTTGTGTATTGAGTCCGCGTATTTGTTCAGTGTTTAGGCATCGAAACTAGTAGTTTCGATAAAAAAAGGTATTTCTCTTTTAAAAATTTATTTCAAAATTTGAACAGGTTTCAATCGAAACTAGTTGTTTCGATGCCCAAGGTTGCCCAAAACTATGTAATTTCGATTAAGGTTCTTTGCCCGAAACTAGTAGTTTCGATCAGGATTCTCTGAAACTTTTCTAAGTGTCAAAAATATCTGATAATGTTGTTCTTTGCGGATATGGATCTTCTATTTTTCAATAGGCACAATGTCTGTGCCTTCTTAGATGCTACTGATCCCAAGAGTGTAGGTTTTGTCCCAGTCTTAAACTTCTTGGCAAACTCTAACATCAGCTTTGCCATCAGTCGTAACTTACACGTCTTTGAAATAACCATAAGGCAATTCTGGGATACTGCAACAACCACTATCATTGACAATGTGGAGCACATCCGAAACACAATTTACAATCAAGAAGTTTTAATATCTGAAGCTACTATCAGACAAGTGCTGCACTTTAATGATAATTCTGAAGCACCCATTGAATTCCCAAGTTTTTATGTCAAAGAATGTTTTAGAAGACTGGGTCACCCCAATGAGTTTAAGAGCGGGCAGATCATCAAGAATTCCCTTCCACCACACTTTGAGATATATCGTGAACGTCTTCATCCATTGTTTATCTATCAGAAATGGTGGATTTAACTCAGCTAATTCCTTGGTGGCATCTACAGTCTTGGGATTGATCAAGGGAAGAGACTACAGCTTCTTTGGTTTGGTGTTTGGGTAATTAAAGGAGAACATGACTGGAGGTGTTGAAGAAAATTTTTTAGTCTATCCACGGTTTCTCCAGATCATCATATACCATCTCCACCCAAATCTGCAACATGATGGAAATATTGTTTTCTTTGACTACATGATAGCTAAAACACTGAGCTACATGAAAAGTTTAAGCAAAAGAACCAACAATGTGATTGCTGATATTCCTCTGTTTGGTCACATTATTGGTGAAGAGGAAGTTCCTAATATGGATCCAGATCTAGAAATTGAATCCTCATCATCTGAAGAGGAAGAAGAAGATGAACAAGGTCAAGGAAACCAAGAGGCTGAGGTTGAGGTTGATGTTGAATTACATCATGAACAGGAAGATGAACAGCCTATCTTGGAAGCTCCTTTCCTTGAACAAAATATAGTGAATCCAGAGCCTGTAATTGTTGAGGAACCAGCAGTAAATGTTGAGGCTGAAAATCAAGGTAATGTGGAAGTTGAAGCCGAATCAAGTGGAACTTTGGATGAAGGAATCTATGGTACAAAGTATGATCAGTCTGAATCTGAGGAGCAGACAGAGCCTCCTACATCCTCATAAAAAAGGCAAGCTGATTCAGATTATGACTATGAACTAGAAGAACCCCGAGCCAAGAAAATCAAGACAGGGTTGGAGTCTCTAACCTCTTCATCAGAATCACTGTTTGAAGCTACAGGACACCTAACACCCATTCATTCACCCATCCATGTTTCCACCACTCCACAGCCTACTCCTCAACCAACACCATCTGTATCACCTGTTCATGAAACATCACCTTCTGTACCAAGAGTCAAATCCTTAAGCTTGGAAGTGAAGAAGCTACAAGTTGAAGTAGCAAAGAGAAATGAAGTTATAGAAAGTTTGAGAACTGATCTGAATGAATGCAAGGAAGAAGTGAAGGATCTGAAACTAGAAGTTGGTGGTTTACAAAACCAACTGGAGGTACAACAAACTCAGCTGGAGACTCAACAGAAATTAATCTCCAAGCAGCAACAAGATCTCAAAACTGTGACTGATCTGGTGGAACAAATTAAAGCCTCTTTGGCACAATCATCACAAAAGAAACCTGCTTCCACATCTCAGGGGGAGATTACATCTTCTGGTGGACCCTCTTCTCCTACTCTTGTAACCAATCCTGAGTCTACAATGACTATCTATTCTGGCACTGCTGCCAAGACTAAGGATGTTGTGGAAGTAAAGGTTGAAGAAATTGAATATGATCTCCCATGAGCTAGTGAATGAAGAGCTGCTACGGAAAAAAGGGAAAGAAAAAAATCTAGTGTTGAAATAGTGGTTCTATATGAAGAAGAGATTGGATCGGATCATGAGCTGAATGATCTGTTGAGTCAAATTAACAACTATGGGATAGATGATGAGTATCCAGAAATTATGACCACCAGAGACCTGCCTGAAGAAAGGACCAGGTATTTTACAGATCAAGGAGATGAGATCTAAGCACTATTTGATGATGACAAAGAAGAATCTGATGTGCAAGTTGATCTAGTGAAGCCCGTAATCCCCTATGAGCAAACAACAACTCACACTGAGCCAACACCCACTAAATCCACTACAACTGAACCAATTCGAGCTCCTAAACCAAATCCTAACTATCATTACCCCAATAAGCACTGGTTAAGGAAAATGGTTGAGAATGAGGCTCCCAATCAATATGAATGGTTTGTCGAGTACCAGGAGCTTAAAAGACCTCTTGTGGGATGGAAATATGACAAGGAAAGGGGATTATTCATCATTAGAAGGTACAAGGGAGGAGTAGAACACTTCAAACATTTGACAAACTTCAACTCTCTCCCTACCTATGATCTTTGGGCATTAGCCAAGCTTCCACTCCAAAACCCTGACAAAGTGATGATGGCTTTAGATTTTGAACACTACCTTCATACCCAAACCTGGAATGACTTCAGGGGTATGAAACCCACACCCCCAAAAAGAATTCGTTCAAAGACAAGAATACATCCGAGGACCAACAAGCCCTACGTCTTCCTGAGGTACCGTCCGACACAAACTGTCAAAACTATTACATTGCCACGGATGGTTGATGTGTTGCAAAACACACCTCGTTTTCCCTTGTATTTCGTAGCATTTTCATATAGTTTTAGAGTCGTTTCGAGTCATTTATAGCTTGTACTTAGTTATGTTATATTTTGTAGGTATTCGGGAAGAATTGGAGCTTAAACGATCAAGAAATGTGAAGGAAACGAGCACACGAGAACCCGAGATGAGAACGGAAAAAGTCGGGAAATAGTCAAAACTTCAAAGGGGCATATCTCGGGCTAAACGTTAATACTGCCTAGGTCATGATAAATACTGTGTTAAAGTTATGATTTTTATTCGGTTTTGAATTCTAAGGATGGTTGAATGATTTTGTAAACAGTCTTTTGATAATTAATAGTGATGAATATGCATGCTTTAATCTGGTTTTGTGTTGATTAATGTTCCTCATGTTGTCTTGTTGAATGTCTTTCATTAATAGATGCATGTTTAGGTTGTTTGAGTATTGCTTGTGACTAGAGTGGTTTGCTAGACGTAGTAATACATATGAGTGTTGGTTAATCCTTGAATAGATTGAGTGTGTGTCCTAGTTCAATACCCGAGAGCTGAGAATTAGTTGTCTAGTCTTCGTCATTAGGAATCCGAGTGTTAACAGTTTGAGAGGACGTTAGTGTTAGGTGTTTAGTGATTGTTGCTAGTTCGAATGATAGTTGTTAACTTGAGATTACCCTGTACATTCTTTAAATGTATCATGGACAATGAGACTGAAAGGTGATCTGTCTTTAGGGTACATTATCATTTATTGGAAATACACGAGAGGTGATCTAAACATCTGGTGAGTTTAGTACAATTTAGGTAGCTTAGTTGGTGACACCCTGAGAGTGATTAGGGATCCACTAGGTAGTCTTTAGTTGTCATCCTTAGAAACCCAGATCCATCTTAGTTTCTATAACCGGTAGAAGTTGTACTTTGCAAGTAGGATTCCGACCTAGGTGGTATTCTTCCCATCTTCTGATTTCACTTTATTACTTTGTCTTGATAGTTGAGTCGACCTTTGTTTATTTCATTCATTAGTTTAATTCAGTAGTGTAGTCAACCCCCTAAACCAAATTAATCTCTAGCCTGAGTCAGAGTCTAGTATTGGTACATAGTTTCTTTAGGGTTTGATAACTCGGTTTACCATTAAGTTGTGCTACACTCGATAGGTACACTTTCCTGTCAGTGTGGTTTAGTTCATAGGTATTCCTATTATTACTTAGGAGTCTAGGTTAGGTTTTGTTAGTTTTTATACAGACCGTCTGGACGACATCAACTTTTGGCACCGTTGCTGGGGACATTTGGAAATAGCAATATTAGCTTTGACTAGTTCTTTTAGTGATTTTTTGTTTGTTTTGTTTTTGAGTCTTAATTGTGTGTCTTTGTCTTCTGTGCTACTTGTGTGTCTTATCTGAGTGTCTAACATAGGATCGAGTCTTTCTGTCTTGAGTCTTTATTTATTTTCTTTTATTCTTGTGTCAGTTTATGCACCACACTCGTTTGCAAGGATCACCACCATATTTAGCTTTTCAAGAGCCCGAACGAGAGCTGAACGAGCGCACCCATGACTTCCGGGAGCGTTTGAAAGCATTCCGCAGCAATCAGGTACGTTCTCCTAGCCCAATTCCATTTCTTGACATGGGCGACGCTGATTCACCAGCAAGGTGTACCGTGCACCAGAGGGCTAGTGACGGGGTCAGCAGGGTGAGATCTTCGATCACACGCCCCGCCATTCCGAACACCAATACTTGGCAGATCCCGTCACATGTCATGAGCACGATCACTTATGCCACTCAATTTCATGGCCTTGACGATGAGGATGCACCCAGACATCTGTCCCTCTTCGCGCGGATATGTGATACCTTTAATATCACGGGTGTGTCTAAGGACGCTATCTACTTGTGTCTTTTACCATTCTTGCTCTCTGGTCACGAATCTACATGGCTTTATACGCTTCCCGACAATTCTATCACCACATGGGAGGATCTTCAACCCAAGTTCTAAAAAAAGTACTATCCAACTTCCAAGGCCGCTCGCCTTCAGGATCAAATCTATTCGTTCCGGATGGATCTTGACGAGCCTTATCACAAGGCCTGGGAGCGGTTCAACACGCTGTTGAGCCGTTGTCCCCAGCATGGTCTTTCTGACTGGGCGAAAGTGGAGAAGTTCTACAATGGTCTCACCTTCGAGAAGCAACAAATGTTCAACACAGCTGTAGGAGGCCATATCATGGATAAGCTCGAGCCTAATGAGTGTGAGGAGATGTTCGAGAGCTTTTCTATAGCGGAACAACATCAACCATCTACTAGGACTTCCATTCCTAGTGCTAGGATACCCGCCTCTTCTCCTAGAGGTGTGCATCAGGTCACTCCTGAGACTAGTGCGCTGCTGCACTTCCAGCTATGGCAAATGAGATTAAAGAGCTTAAACTTTGTACTCAAAGGTGTGAGGTGTGCAAGGGAGGCCACGACACCAGAGATTACCCCGTCAATCATCAGCAGCGGGTGAGTTTTGCTGGTAACCAAAACCAGAACCGAGGGTACAACAACTATAATTCTTATGGCTCGGGATGGAGATATGGAAATAACCCGCCTGGTTTTAATGGTCGCCATCATTAACATGGAGGAGCTGAAGCTGGAGTGAGCTTGGGAAGCAGTGTCAAGACGAGAAAGATAGAGGAGATGATAGAGAATCATACACAGATGCTTGCCCATTTAGTTCAGCAGGATAAGGATGCTGAGCAAAGATCGGATGCCCACGGCACTTTATTGAAGAATCAGCAGTCGGCATTTCAGGACTTGCAGCGCATGGTAGGAGACATCGCGAGGAGCTTGAAGGAGAAGCAGAGTGAAGCATTTGTGGCCTATAAGAGTTCTAATGCTTCAGTGATGGCCGTGTCTGTCATGAGTCATAGAGATGAGGAGAGAGTAGAGAAGGAAGTCTCCCACGACGCTGACTATGGAATCCCATCGGTTGAAGAGGTGAAGAAGGTAGACTAGAGAGCTCGGTTTGCTGAAATCAAAGCGAGGTTGTTAGAGGAGCCCGAGTTGAATGATGTGTCGACAAGGAGCAGGGACAAGGAGCAGGAGAGTAGAGGAGACAGAGAGCCCACCGCTAGTAGAAGAAGAAGAGCCGATGGATGAGGAGACAGAGATGGAGAAGCCTGTCGAGTGGGCGAAGTAGAAGAAGAAGGGGGTGGAGATGAAGTCCCCTGAGATTGACTTGAGTCGTGTTCCCTATCCAGCGCGCCTGCTGCCATATAAGAATGCTAGGGAATACAGTACATTCCTTGATATGTTCAAATAACTCAAGGTCAATCTCCCATTTATAGAGGTCCTCCACCATATGCCAAAGTATGCCAAGTTCCTCAAAGATCTTCTTTCCAACGAGAAGAAGCTAGAGGGAATCTCTGAAGTCTCACTTAGTGAGCAATGTTCTACAGTGGTTCAGAACAAACCGTCGAAGAAGATGGGAGATTCGGGTCGTTTCATGATCCCATGTCTGCTTGGCGGTTTTCCTCTGAACTACGTGTTGGCTGATCTGGGTGCTAGCATCAATTTGATGCCATATTCTATCTATAAGCAGCTTGACCTAGGTGAACCGTAGCCGACGCGCATGAGCATTTCCTTGGCTGACCGCTCAGTTAAGTATCCATGGGGAATTGTGGAGAATCTATTAATGAAACTCAGAAACTTTGTATTCCTCGTGGATTTCGTCATCCTGGACATGGAGGTAGATGACAAAGTCCCGCTCATCCTAGGACGCCAGTTCCTATGTACAGCCAAGGCATTGATCGATGTCTTCGATGGGAAACTCACACTTCATGTGGGGGATGAGATGATCACATTTGATGCTATGAAGTCCGTGAAGGATGTTGGCGAGCATAGACAGTCCATGTGCATGCTTGATACCTTCATGGATTACCATCGGGACTCTGATCCGGAGATAGAAGTTGGTGAGCCCGCCCCTAATTTAGAAGAACCATCTGATTGGGCGGTAGAGTTGGAGAAGTTGTTAGATGAACCGGACGAGTACAGTGACGATGAGATGCCTGATGATCTGCTGGAGATGATGGCAGAATTTGATGAGATCATAGGCAAAACCCCAAGTGTGGGGATGTTGGAGGAGAGTGTAGAAGAACTGAGAGATCCGAAGGAGAGTGTAGAGGATCATGAGGGTCCGAGCGAGATGTTAGAGGCCACACCTTTAGTGATAGCACATATTGAGACTTTAACCTGTACTTGTGTCCATGCTGAGGGGATAGAAGCCGAGTCATCCCCTAAATCTAGGCCGCCCCATAAGAGAAACCATGCTTTGAGAGATTCATCTAGTTTGAGGAGAATGAAAACCCCAAGTGTGGGGATGTTTAGAAGTGATAACTTGCTAGGATACTTGAACATTGTTATCTTTGGACCGGGTAGATTTAAGTTGTGTTGGAAGGACCTGATGGATGAAGATAATAGAGATTCGAGGTTTGATAGGAGTAGGAAGTTGTGTATGATGTGGAGGACCGGTAGACCGCGAAGGATGAAGGCGGTACCGGTTAGGATCAAGGAGAAGCCTCCTGATAGGTTTATTTGAGTCTCGGGCAAGTGCCTGGGATGTAGAGTTTGTATGCATTACTTGGTTTGAGTCCGTGTCAATTTTTGTGTTTTTCGGTATGTGTTTTGTTCATGTCATGTTTTGCAGGAATTCAAGCTTGATTCGGCGAGGAAAATCATCGGGAATGAAGTTACATGTATTTTTATATATGTTTTTATGGTTAGAATAGGTTTTTATGGAATTTGGGAAAAAAAAAGTTTGAGGGGTCAAAAATTTTCTAAGTACAAAAACCCTCAAAACTTTCTGTCACTAGAGGTCCCTCGCAGTACACGAGAGATTTCCCCTTATTCCTCGCGGTACGCGATAGATAGATATAAAGGCCGGCCAAAATTTCATCTCCATGCGGTACGCGAGGAGTGGTCCTGGTTTTCTCGCGGTACGCGGGCCGCCCCTGGATTTGCCCTTCTTACTTAAATTTCCATGGTTTCCCGTACCCGTTCACCACCATCATTCTTCATCACCATTTTTACCATCATCCTTCATATCTCATCCATTCATACCACCATCACCATGGGAACATGAAACCGTTCGTGACTGATGACCTACCTTGCTGTGGCTTTCATGTCTATGTGTTTGCCACCAATCGAGTACATTTCTCTGCAGTCTATCTATCTTGAGTCTTTAAGTTTTAGTCAGTTTGAGTCAGTCGAGTCTTTGTTTTAATTTGAATCAGCTTAATGCTGCGGGTTTGTTGTGAGGTTTATTTTGCAGGTTTTATATTCCGGTCGTACTCAATCTTCATTCGGGCGGGATCGATAATCACTTATTTGATGTTTGTAAAGGCAACAACGCTGTTTTAGCAAAAAATTACCAAAGATAATCAAGCAGCCAAACTTTTTATGTGAGATAGTGTGCTTGTAAGATTATGTAAGAAATGTAATGTTAATCAGGATATCGACATAGAGATATACGAGGAAAGCCCTTGATCCTTTGGGGATCTCCGACATAAAACCTCGGGAGCCGACTAAAGTCGGGCTGCCTTGTTTATCTTATTGAAATCGGTAAAAAGTACAATGAGAGAGCAATATGATCGAGACTAATGTGTTACAAATGAGTAGTGCAAGTGTTGTGTGTTCTAATCGATCAATACTGCTGAATATATATAGTAAAGATAAAATAATGGCAAAGTGAGGATCCCGACGGAAAATTAGGTCTTCATGGCAGTTACAAGTCTTCATTAATTCTTGATCGTTATAGTTTGACTTCCACGCGTTTTCCTTACTATTTGAATGGTTCTTCAGCCTTTAATTTAGTCATTAATGAAGCCTTTATTACCTGTTCAAGGCTAATCAAATAAAAACACGTAATATTAATTGTTATAACGGTCAGTTAATCAGGATACTGAAATATAGTAAGGATAAGTGATATCGATACTTATCTGAGGATCCGGGATACCAGAGATAAAATCTGAGGCATAACAATTGTCCCCAAGTTTTTGACAGTTGTGGAGGTCATTTGGACAGCTGTGGAAAACTTTAAAAGTTCAAAATTCAAAAAGTTTTGACCGATGTGACTTGATGGGTGCGTAGATCTAGGTAAAACGGTTTTCCCTTTTCCTTCATTAATTACTGATTTCTTTCGGTCCACCGGTTTGTCCTTTTGTATGAAGGATCTCTTGCCACTCTAGTGGGTTAAGAAGGGTAGGATGTAGTTAGGATCCCTGCATGTTGGTAGGTATATATATGTATATGTAACCTGTTTTGATGATCCTTGTGTCCTGTTGGTGAGAGATCTTACATTGAGTCTGTTGTTTGTGAAGCTAGTTTTGCAACCGAGCACTCTGAAGCCACTATGTCGTCAAGTAAGAATTTGCTTCACTTTTTTACTGAGTTTTATTGACTTGAATTATTTTTTCTGCTTTTGGGGATCCCTGAATGGGATGAACAACTTGTGGACCGGGTGGATGGTTCCTTTTTTGGATGAAACCCAAGACACTTTCCTGCACGTTAAATGTTAGATGGTTTATGACTATTTGCCATGATTTGTTGTTTGTTTGCCTTGATATATTTTTCAAAATTAGGATTCTGAGGTAATTAAAACTTAGAAAAGTAGGTTCGGACATATTTTCAGGATACGGGATCTTTAATAACAAATTCTCAGGTTTTTATCAAATTTTAGACTTAGGAAAATACAATTTGGTTTTAATAAGTAGTGTTAAATAAGAGTACCAAATGTATCATGATTAAGTCATTCAGCTTTCAAATCTTCTTGTAATTGCAAAATTAGTAACACATACCTTTGTTGAGTACGAAGTCAGATATATATACTTACCGAATCAGCATGAAGTTCACTGTATAACAACTATTAGTTGTCCCCAGTGTTCAGTCGTTGAATACGTCATGGGCTTAGTAAGTACACCTCGGGATCCTCATTAGTCATCAACTTGTTTAATTATCCCGAGTCAGCATTTTGATGCTAAGTTTTTGAATTAACACATAAGAGTTATATATTTAAAATCGTGGGCCAAGCCAGAAAACGTGGGCTAAGCCAATAACGTGGGCCAAGCCAGAATAACGTGGGCTAAGCCAGACTTAAGTTAGCGTGAAAATGCTAAAACCCTTAGGAGTAACATGTCTGTTACTATCGTAGCATTCAAGATATAGCCAACAGTGATGAAATTATCAGCCACTGTTACATGGACTGGTCGCACCACCTTGAACTATACTTGAATATCGTACTCTCCTGGCGGGATGTATTAACCCAATACTTAGAAAGGCTAAAGCCGTTTAAACCTTCGAGGTATTTCAAGATACCCAAACTTAGGAGAGATGGCCAATCTCTTTCTTCTGTCGGGATCCCTGGAGATACTTCCTGCAAAACAAGAAATCTTGGTGCAGGTGGGTGTTAGCCTGGCTAACACCCCTCCGATGCTCAAGTCAGTACTTTAATCAAGGGTAACAAATATAAAACTAATTATGGAAAGAAGACGTACCATTTTTAGTTAGGATTTAAATTCTAACTTACATAAAGTAGGTTTTGAGATGCATGGCATTCCAGGATATTGGCAGGATATCTCCTTCCATAATGGTTAACCAGTAGGCACCCTTTCCTGCTTCTAAGTCAATCAAGTATGGGTCTTCCCATTTCGGTGCAAGCTTTCTATCGCTGGGATTGGTAGTATTTTGGAAGGCCTTTCTTAATACAAGATCACCCACTTGGAATCTTCTAATCCTTATGTTTTTGTTGTATGACTTTGCTATCCTTTGCTGATAAGCTGCAATACGGACTTTGGCAAGATCCCTTAGCTCATCCACAGTGTCGAGATCCTTTTGCATTCTTTGTGGTTTTCCTATCTGCCCAAAGTGCAAATGGTAATTCTTCAGCCCATCTTCCTTTCTTTGCTCCCAATCTCTTCTTGAGGTTGTTGATGATGATCTTGTTGCTGGACTCCGCCTGCCCATTGGCTTGAGGATGTACTGGGGTAGAAGTTATCATTTTGATTCCCCAACTGGTACAGAAGTCAGTTGTTCTCTTGCTAATGAACTGAGATCTGTTATCACATACTATCTCTGTCGGGATCCCAAATCTTGTAAGGATGTTGTGCTTGATGAATGATATGACTTCTTTCTCTCTGACTTGGACAAATGCCTTAGCTTCAATCCATTTAGAGAAATAATCTGTCATTGCTAGCATAAAGACCTTTCCTCCTGGTGCTTTCGGAAATTTGCCGACTATATCCATTCCCCATTTCATTAATGGCCATGGATAAATAATTGGATATAAAGGTTCTGTTGGTTGGTGAAGTATGTTGTTGTGTCTTTGGCAAGCGTCATATTTCTGGGAATAAGTCATAGCATCTTTCTTCATGGTATGCCAGTAATATCCTATCCTCAGGATCCTTGAAAATAATGCTCTGCCCCCAGTGTGATTACCACAGTCACCTTTGTGTATATCTTTCAGGACTTCACGTGCTTCAGGATCCTCCAAGCATCTTAAGTATGGACCTGCAATAGACTTTCTATACAGAACATTGTGCAACATTATAAAACGAGATACCCTCATGCAAAAGGCTCTGTGATTCTTTTCGTCATTCGGGATCTCACCATCCTGCAAATATTTCTTAATAGGTAAAATCCAGGATCCTTGAATATGTTCAAGTTCCCGAATATGTGCGTCTTCTTCAGTGTTGGATACTTCGTTTGTTTTCTTAATTGCTGGGCTCAGAATATGTATAATTGGTATTTTAATACCTTCTGGTATTTTAAGAGCTGAAGCAATGTTTGCAAAGGCATTGGCCTCAGTATTATCTTCTCTAGGTACCTGTGTAATGTTAAAAATTTTGAATTCCATAGATAATTGTTTAACTATTGTGAGATATTTGGCTAACTTTTCTCCTTTTACTGCATAAGAGCCATTGAAATGGTTAGCAATTAATAGTGAGTCTACATATACCTGGAGATACCTGATCTTGATATCCCTGGCTAATTGTAATCCTTCTATTAGCGCCTCATATTCTGCTTCATTATTTGTTGCCTGGAACTCACAACTTATGGATTGGGGTATTATGTCCCCTTGTGGCGATTTTAGTATGACCCCCAGACCTGTTCCTCTTACATTTAATGCACCATCAGTGAATAAGGTCCATTCGTCCTTCGACTCTTCTAGTTGTTGGACTTCAAGATCTGCTTCGTGTTGGATATCACTGCTAAAATCAGCCACAAAGTCCGCCAGTGCCTGAGACTTTATTGTTGTTCTAGGTTCGTATATGAGGTCATAGGCCCTAAGCTTGATTGACCATTTAGCCATCCTTCCTGACATCTCTGGCTTTCTTAAGACGCACTTAATAGGGTAGTTAGTCTTAACATGAATAGCATGAGTTTTAAAATAATGTCTTAGTTTAGTTGATGCCATTATTAAAGCTAAAATTAACTTTTCTAAATGAGAATACCTAGTTTCTGCAGGTAGCAAACTTTTACTTACATAGTATACCGGATGTTGCTGTCCCTCATGATCCTTGACTAATACAACACTTACGGTGCTTCGGGATATTGCCAAGTATAGGGATAACAGTTCATCGTCTTCTGGTTTCATCAGTAGAGGAGCTGTTGACAAGTATTCCTTCAATGATTGGAGTTGTTGTTCATGCTTCTCTTCCCATTCGAATTTCTTGTTTTTCTTCAGGATGTCGTAGAATTCCTTGCACTTTTATGAGGATCTTGACATAAATATGTTGAGTGCTGCTACTCTCTCGGCTAGTCTCTGGACATCCTTTGTGTTTGCTGGGAATTTCAGGTTGATGATAGCTTTGATTTGTTCTGGACTGGCTTCTATTCCTCTTTTGGTCACCATATAACCTAAGAACTTTCCTGCCCTCACTCCGAAGTGACATTTCGAAGGGTTCAGCTTCATATTGTATTGGTCTAGGATATCAATTGCTTCTTTAAGGTCCCTGAGATGATCCTCAGCTCTCTTTGATTTTACTACCATGTCGTCTATGTAGACCTCCATGGTGTCCCCTAGTTTCTCTTTGAACATCATGTTCACCAGCCTTTGGTATGTAGCACCTGCATTTTTCAAACCAAAGGGCATAGCGATATAACAATAAATACCTGTAGGAGTCATGAACGCAGTATCCTCCTGGTCTGAGGGTTCCATCTGAATTTGTTGGAATCCTGATGAAACATCCATGAAAGTAAGCATTTTGTGGCCTGCTGTGGCGTCGACCATAGAGTCAATGTGTGGTAGTGGGAAGGGATCTTTAGGACACGCCTTGTTGAGGTCCGTGTAGTTTACACAAACTCTCCACTTCCTGTTCTTCTTCTGGACTACTACTACGTTGGCTAGCCGCCTTGGAATTTTACTTCCCTTATCATTCCAGACTTGAGAAGTCTTTCCACCTCTTCTTGGATGATTACGTTTCTCTCAGGAGAAAATTTCCTTTGCTTTTTGATGTATTGGCCTGAAACTTTTATCAATTCCAATTTTATGAGTTATGATATCTTGGGATATACGTGTCATGTCCTCGTGCTTCCATGCGAAGGTTGCTTTTCTTCCCTTCAGGAAGTTCAGGATATCTTTTTCAATATCTTTAGGGATATTGCTCCTTACAAGAATCTTTACATCTGGATTTTTAGCATCCAGGGATACCTCTTTAACATCCTGCTCTTTAGCTTCTAGAACATCCCTGACCTGCTTTGTTAATTGCTATGCTTGCTTGGTTTTTACGGAGGCTTTCATCGAAGAAGTGTAGCAATTCTTAGCCTCTTGCTGATCACTGTTAATCTTCACTACTCCCCAAGGGGTTGGCAATTTGACACATTGATGGTATGTTGAGGGCACCGCCTTAATATCGTGTATCCATGGCCTTCCTAAAATGATATTATAGCAAGACAAAGAATCTATTACACAAAATTTTTGAATATAATTTACCCTTCAATGTATATCGGTAATTTTATCTCTCCGACTATGCTATTGACCTCTCCGCTTAACCCTACCAGCACTGAGGATTTTGAAATAATTTCAGAATCCGGGAACCCCATTCTCTTCAGGACTTCATGCTGAATTATGTTCACCGAGCTCCCTCCTTCAATCAGTATTCTACGGATGAAGTGGTTTGCAATGTATAGTGTAATCACCAGGCCATCGTGATAAAGATCATGTACGCCATTTCTGTCATCTTTGTCGAAACATATCACCTTTTCTTTAGTTAAGTTGGAGGTCCTGATAGGTCTGTCCCCATTCTCTGTTTTTGCTTCTTTGGCATTTTTTTTACTGCAGGGTAAGAAGTACCACAAATGTCAGATCCACCATATATAAAACCTATTATCTTGGCATCCCGCGGCGGGGATTTTGCTCTTTGCAGGATCCTGTCATGATCCTTGGTCTCGTTCTTTTCTTTGCCCAGAAATTCTTTGAGATATCCCTTGCTCAGGAGATAGCTTATCTCCTTCTGCAAAGCGATACAATCCTCAGTTATATGGCCAAAATCTTCAGGGAATGCACACCACTTGGACTTGTCCTTTCCCCCTAAGTTCCTCTCAAATTTGCGAGGCCACCTGGCTTTTTCTCCAAGATCATGCATAGCAAATAGCAAACCAGTCGTATCAAGAGAAAAACAGTATTCAAACAACTTAGGATATTCTTATTTGTCCTCGTCGTCTTCTACAACATTGACCATGTGATTGTCCGGCTTAGAATACGGCTTGGATCTGTACGACTTGAAAGGTGCAGGTTCAACTTTCCGTTTAGGTTGAGTGTCGCTTGTCGGAGCACTCACTCTTTGCTGGATCTTTTTATCATCTTCCAGCCTAACAAACCTCAATGCCCGGTTCCTGACTTCATCAAGGTTCCTGTAAGGATTCATAACAAGGTCTTCGTAAAATTGAGAATCCTTCTGTAGCCCCATCTTGAAGTCCTGGACTGCAGTGGCAACGTCAAGATTCGGGATATCCAGGGATTCCCGACCAAATTTGCTGACATAGTCTCGGAGGGATTCTCCGGGATTTTGAATTATCTTGTATAAGTCACTTGTTAATCTTTCAAAAGTTCTACTGCAATAGAATTGATTGTTAAACATGTTAATTAAATAAGCGAATGAAGTAATAGAATATGAAGGAACATTAAGTAGCCATTTAAAGGCTGATCCTGTTAAGGTAGAGCTGAAGCCTTTGCATAAGCAGGCTTCCTTTAGGTCCAAGGGAATGGGGTTTATCTCTATTCTTTCCATGTACCGCGCGACGTGCTCCTCAGGATCTGTAGTTCCATCGTACAACTTCATGTTAGGAGTCTGTAAGCGCTTGGGGATCTCATCATCACATAATGGTGGAGCGAATCTGGAGATCCTGTAACTGGTAGAGGATATCTCCGGTATAGGTTGGACCACACCTGGTACACTGGAGATCATCTCTCTCAACTTCATTAACTCCTTGGCCATGGACAGAGTGATTCCTGTCTCCTGCACAAATTCGTTAGCATTTGAAAATGGATTGAATGTGTTACCGTTCTCAGGATTTCGGAACGATGACCCTGGAGTAACTCCAAGATCATGATGTGTCGTAACTCTGATAGCCGAGGTAGGGCCAACTCCAATAATCCCTGTTTGCATGGGAAGGAAATCTCCCTTATGGATTTATGAGGATCCTGAATAATTGAAATCCAAGATCCTTGGTTGCAGTGGGGTCGTCACATCAACTGGTTTCTTCGATTCCTTAACTTTCTCAATCTCTCAAAACAGTGCTTGGTTAGTCTTCCTCTATTGTTCCATTTGTCGTGTCATTTTCGAGAACCGATCGAGGATATCATTGTTTGATACGATCATAGGTCCACCAGCAGGTACTCTGGATCCCGAAAAACCCGCAGGAGTAGTTTTCTTCGGCTGATTAGTACTTTTTTGAATGGAGGAGGAGGAATAGGATTGACCAAGCCAGAGCTCGATGACGGAGCAGAAACAAAAATGTTTTTGAATTGGTACGACATTTTTGAAATCAGTTTAGAAAGATAATGATTGAACATAAACTTTTTAGTACAGATTTGAAGATGAAAAGCACCACTTGCCCCACGGTGGGCGCCGAATTGTTTTAGCCAAAAATTACCAAAGATAATCAAGTAGCCAAACTTTGTATGTGAGGTAGTGTGCTTGTAAGATTATGTAAGAAATGTAATGTTAATCAGGATATCGACACAGAGATATACGAGGAAAGCCCTTGATCCTTTGGGGATCTCCGACATAAAACCTCTGGAGCCGACTAAAGTCAGGTTGCCTTGTTTATCTTATTGAAATCGGTAAAAAGTACAATGAGAGAGCAATATGATCGAGACTAATGTGTTACAAATGAGTAGTGGAAGTGTTGTGTGTTCTAATCGATCAATACTGCTGAATATATATACAAAAGATAAAATAACTGAAAAACGAGGATCCCGGCGGAAAATCAGGTTTTCATGGCAGTTACAAGTCTCCATTAATTCTTTACCGTTATAGTTTGACTTCTACGCGTTTTCCTTACTGTTTGAATGATTCTTCAGCCCTTAATTTAGTCATTAATGAAGCCTTTATTACCTGTTCAAGGCTAATCAAAGAAAAACACGTAATATTAATTGTTATAACGGTCAGTTAATCAGGATACTGAAATATAGTAAGGATCAGGTATACCGAAACTTTTATGAGGATCAGGGATACCAGAGGTAAAAACTGAGGCATAACAAGCGCAGTCTGTGCAACCATGACCAAAATTCTATACGGTGCACACAAGGATGAACGAAGCTGGATTTTCTTCGAGAGCATATACATTACCAGCTAAGTCGCTTCCTGTTTTATTTTTGCATTTTTAATTTTTTAATTTTAGTTATGTTTTGCTTCACATTAAGGACAATGTGTCTTTCAAGTGTGGGGATGTGAGTGTTTAGTTTTAGTTTGTGTCTTTAAAAGAAATAAATAAATACAAAAAAATTGAATTTTTTTTTGAAAAATGTCCTCAGAAATAACTGCTTATACTTGGAAAATGATAGTACATCTGTATCTACTTGTTGAGTTTAAATGATTTAAATGATAGAAAACGTGTCTAATTAGTGATGTTTTGCTAGACCCAGCCAACTTGAATAGATTAAATAGCCTGTGAGTGTTACTTAGGATTAATCACGTAATAAAATCATGAAATCGTGTGGGTCCTCATCTTAGGGTGTCGGTAATACTGAAACTGTCAACACATGGTGATAGGTACCACGTTAAGTTAATATCTATTTTTTTTTTTAAATTTTTGGCACACCACTCTCTTTTTATGAGAATAATTCCATAATTCATTGAGCTTATTGATTAGATACTGAGTTTTGCTTATGTGTTACCATTCGGGGTGGCCACTTGGAGAAAATACCCCTAAGTGATTCTTATGTGCTTTATTGAATATAACTCAGTCTATGTGTTACCTTTCGGGATAGTGACTTGGTTGAAACGCCTCTAGATGAAGTTTAGTTTGCTTATTAATGCTCATTATCATTCCATTCATTCATGATTTCCTCTAATTTCTTAAACAAATTAATCTTAGTTTAACGTGGTAGGGTAAGTCTATTTGGTTTGATCCGTACCTAGACATGACCGTGAGACGGGATTAGGTAAAGCTGTAGCTTTTAATTATGAGTCACATAGTTGATTAATATCTGTATAAATTGGAATTAGAACACATTACGAGGGCTTGAAAGTTGGTGGTTGGGTTTAATCGGACAGAAATACCGATTGTTGCTTTTTAACGTATGAGTATGTTTGTGCTAATTGGTAATTGTGTTTGTTAAGTTAGATCTTAGTTATGATTCCATTGCAACTTTTCGAGGATGAAAAAGGTTAATTGTGGGGATATTTGATGTGTTGCAAAATACACCTCGTTTTCCCTTTTATTTCATAGCGTTTTCATATAGTTTTGGAGTTGTTTCGAGTCATTTATAGCTTTTACTTAGTTATGTTATATTTTGTAGGTATTCGGGAAGAATTGGAGCTTAAACGATCAAAAAATGTGAAGGAAACGAGCACACGAGAACCCGGGATGAGAACGGAAAAAGTCGGGAAAGAGTCGAAATTTCAAAGGGGCATATCTCGGGCTAGAAAATTAGTTACGGTGCCCATAATATATCGATTTGGGGTAGCTCGACAAGAAGAATACAAAAATTCAGTTTTTTCTTGCGGTACGCGAGAGATGGAGGCCATTACCTCATGGTACATGAGGGATCGGGAAATCTGCGCGACCTGTTTCTCCGGCGGTACGCGATGGAGCTTCCGTCTGGGCCTCGCGGTACGCGAGGGGCCTCATATTTGCGAATTTTGACCTATTTTCATGGTTTAATGGATTAGGACTCTTCCATTATCATTATCATCGATTTCTAGCCATCCAAATGAGTTTTGAGAGGCGATTTTGAGGCTGGAGCAGAGAATTGAAGTGCAAAGGTCGAATCTTTGATCCCGGGTGCGTTAGATTTAGCGTTTTCGGTTCCAAAGCTTGAACCTTTATCTTTGTTTCTTGTGTTTGAACCATGATTGTGTTTAATTCTTCTGTTTTGGATGTTTTGAGCATGATTCTAGGCTAAAACGTTAATACTGCCTAGGTCATGATGAATACTATGTTAAAGTTATGATTTTTATTCGGTTTTGGATTCTAAGGATGGTTGAATGATTTTGTAAACAGTCTTTTGATAATTAATAGTGATGAATATGCATGCTTTAATCTGGTTTTGTGTTGATTAATGTTCCTCATGTTGTCTTGTTGAATGTCTTTCATTAATAGATGCATGTTTAGGTTGTTTGTGTATTGCTTATGACCAGAGTGGTTTGCTAGACGTAGTAATCCATAGGAGTGTTGGTTAATCCTTGATTAGATTGAGTGTGTGTCCTAGTTCAATACCCGAGATGTGAGAATTAGTTGTCTAGTCTTCATCATTAGGAATCCGAGTGTTAACAGTCTGAGAGGACGTTAGTATTAGGTGTTTAGTGATTGTTGCTAGTTCGAATGATAGTTGTTAACCTGAGATTACCCCGTACATTCGTTGAATGCATCGTGGACAATGAGACTGAAAGGCAATCTGTCTTTAGGGTACATTATCATTTGTTGGAAATACCCGAGAGGTGATCTAACCATCTGGTAAGTTTAGTACACTTTAGGTAGCTTAGTTGGTGACACCTTGAGAGTGATTAGGGATCCACTAGGTAGTCTTTAGTTGGCATCCTTAGAAACCCAGATCCATCTTAGTTTCCAAAACCGGTAGAAGTTGTACTTTGCAAGTAGTATTCCGACCTAGGTGGTATTCTTCCCATCTTCTGATTTCACCTTATTACTTTGTCTTGATAGTTGAGTCGACATTTGTTTATTGCATTCATTAGTGTAGTCAACCCCCCAAACCAAATCAATCTCTAGTCTGAGTCAGAGTCTAGTATTGGTACATAGTGTCTCTAGGGTTTGATAACTCGGTTTACCATTAAGTTGTGCTACACTTTATAGGTACACTTGCCTGTAAGTGCAGTTTAGTTCATAGGTATTCCTATTATTACTTAGGAGTCTAGGTTAGGTTTTGTTAGTTTTTATATAGACCGTGTGGACGACATCAATGGTACCTATTCAACTTCAGAATTTCAGAAGATGGTACTATAATCCAACCATTGGAAGTGCCATGATAGAATGTGAAGGCAAGGAAGACATCCAGATCTTTGAGCCTATGGAGCTTCTAAAGTTTCAACCCGAAGACCTGGAAGTGTTATTTAATAACCATATCCAGGTCTTTAGTGAAGATGATGAGGCGGATGCAAAGGCATACTAAAGAGTTGTGACATTGAATGTGAAGCCGTACAATCCAACTCCAAGTCAAGAGCCAACTGCTTAGTGAGAGTTAAAGACATTGATGCAGCAGCTTAGGGGGAGATTGTAGGGCATAGTATTTTGTAAGCCGATGTCATCAATGTATTTAGAACAATTGCACTTTAGTTTATTTCCTTGTAATTTCAGTTATTTCATTTTATGTAATTTTCTGTTTTAGTCTAAGTCTGGGCCATCGAAACTACTTAGTTTCGATTGATGTTTGTTCAATCGAAACTAGTAGTTTCGATAGATAGGGTGTTTCAACAGGTTGTTCTTTCACTTGTAAATGCTCAACCGAAACTAGTAGTTTCAGTGAGCACAGTTTCGATGCCTGTCTACTCACTATATATAGCCTAGTTTGAGAATGTTTAGGGTGTGGATAGCGGCTGTAACCCTGAAATTCTCTCTTACACTGTTTTATGAATCAATACACATTTGGAGTTCTTTTTGTTCTTACAATTTCATATCATATTTGTGTTGATTCTAGTGTGGTTTGCCTATTTATCTTCACTACTTCTGTTTCTACCCTCTACCACCATACACACAGATTCCGCCTGTGTGTGTGTGTAATCGATCTGTTTGTGTGATTTTCTACAAACAGACGCAGAACAAATGTATAAGGCACAAATCAGATGAAACCCGATGAAATTAGCTATACAAATCACTACTAAAACCACCAATAAGCCTTTGTACATCATCAATTTCATATTAAACACATTAACAATCAATTTTTAGGATCAAACAGATGAAGCGAGTAAAACCCTAAGAACAAGTATTGAAATATCGATTAAACAGGTGTTTAAATGGATGAAAACATGTGATTCTACCTTCTTTTGATGCGCACACACTTTAGCAACAAGAAATCAACTCAAAAACTACCGATTATCAAGCACACAATACAAATTGAACAAGTTTGCTCTTCAGGACACAGTCGCTCAAACAAGTTCGCTCTAATCAAACTTTGTGGATTATGAGCAAGTTCGCCTAATAATTTCATATAACCACCTATTAAGTTCGCTTAAACAGGCGAATTTGCTAAGTTCGCTTCCCAGCGAACATGTTAAGTTCACTTAATTCTCCCACTTAGAGAAAATTTTTAACTTTCAACCTGTCAATTTCCAACACCCAAGAACCGATCTTTCCGTCTTCCACCAGGAACCTGTATCCGATCCAATCCTGAACATTTTTAATAAAAAGAATGGAATTTTCATGGAAGCAAGAAATAAAATCTTTTTGGATTTTTGAAAGCAACTGGAAATGAAAATTAAAACTAATACACGAACAAGAATGCACATATTTTTGATCTTTTTTAATTTTTCAAAGAGTAATGCTGTAAAACAAAGTACACTATTTTTGTATTTTTCAATATGCAAACCTTTTTGGATTTTATCCATACAAACAGAAGCCCATATTTTTGAGTTTTATCTGTATAAACGGAAACACATATTTTTGTTCGAACATCATGAGTAAGAAGATCATATCAGTGTATATGATTAGTCCATCACACATCCTAATCAAATCTAAGGGTAACCTATGATACTTCTTATCATATATCAACAAATTCAGAATATACAAATTATTCACATTTCTTTTTGATATTTTTCACTTTGTCCACATCATAATATCTCAGTAAAGCATATCAAACTTGATAATCTACATACTTATTATGATACCAATTGTAATTCATTTTATCACATAAGCTTCTTTTCAGAATTTTTCACATCATATCTTTTTTAACTCAGACAATTTTACATGAAATGATACACGATAAACTTCAAAGTAAACAAGATCAGATCATAAAATTCTCAAGTGTTCATACCGAATTTGCAATAGACATCATGTAAATCTAGATTATCAGTATTATGGAATTTGAAACTACAAGCGTTTTTCTCCCAAGTTCTTGTGAGTTAGTACCATTTAGATGAAAAAATCATGTACCCCACATATATGCCAACAAAAATATAAAATTGCACTATCTTCAAGACATATAAGACTTTGTGCAAAAGAATGTATATATCAATCTCCATGATGAAACTATCTCAATTAGCACAGAAAAAGAATCAGATCCCTAAGGGTATAAAGAATCAGAATGATTCATATGCTTGGTTTTGGATGTAATATCATGATTGATTATAACAAAGGAACTCTTCAGCAGAAAGATTTATTAAGGAATCGATTGATTCAATAATACAGGGTAATGTGGTCCAACTGTTATCTGGATATTCAATGGAATCAAGATATTGATCCAAGGGCGAGTATATGCTCCAAAAGATGTTGTCAGAAACATATCTTAGTTCAGCATCACATTGCATGTTTTTCGAGGCATCAGTGAAGTGAACTGAAAAAAATTGTGCTAATCAGTATAGTCCGATACTAGTCTCATGAAATTCTTAAAGCCTCATATTCTATATCTGATAATGATCTTTTAACACACACACCCAGCATAATATGGGTTCAAATCACAGATGTTGTCATAAATCATTAAGTTTTCACACTATTAATGGTTCAAAAATGCTTCTAGTCTATTGACAATCTAAATTACATACACATATTCAAATTAAACATAATATAGATTTTCAAGATTAGAGTATTTATTACACTATCATTTCTTGTTTGTGCAAACTCAGAAGTTTAGATCAAATCATAAGATCATCAAACACAACTTATTATATCATATCAGCAGGTCATCTATGGTCATGTGTGATAGATTATCTACTGATGTACTATCATTTATTCTCTAACTTCAAATGATGTCGATTTTATCTTTTTCATTTTGTTTGGAATTTTTATAAATAAACAACTTTTTGACAGGAAAATAAATGCAGAAATGTAATAAAGCAAAAGAAATAAAACTTCCATGAAAATTAATTTGAAAAACAATAATTTGGGATTGATCATACCAATCATTTTTACCAGAAATTCGAACCTAGTTCGATCAAATGCCTTGGTGAATAGATCTGCAAGATTATCATCAGTATGAACCTTCACCAGCTCAATCAACCTTTTATCTGCACAATCACGAATAAAATGATATTTGATTTCAATGTGCTTAGTTTTATTATGCTTTACTGGGTTATTAGTTATGGACATTGTGGCATTGTTATCTATGAACATAGGGGTGCAAGTGAAATTCAAACCATAGTCACGTAATTGTTGCTGGATCCACAAAATTTGGGAACAATAACTTGAAGCTGCAATGTATTCTGCTTCACATGTTGAGATGGAAAATGTGGTTTGCTTTTTACATTGCCATGAAACAAGCCGATTACCCAGAAATTGGCAACCTCCTGTCGTAGACTTCCTGTCCAAACAACAACCTCCAAAATCTGAGTCAGTATAAGCATTAAATTCAAAAGTAGAACCATGCGGAAACCATAATCCTAATCTCGGTTTCCTTTTCAGGTACCAGAAAATATGTTTGACTGCAATCAGATGAGATTCCTTTGGTTTTGCTTGAAATCTAGATTCTAAGGATGGTTGACAGGAGAGATCTAATCATTGCTCTGTAAAATTGGCTATCAATATCATTTCCTTCCGGATTTGGTTTTAACTTGTGATTGACAGGAATCAGAGTAACATATGGGGTACAGTCGTCCAACTTGAACCGGCTCTAGATGTCATTCACATACTTAGACTGGTGAATAAAGAAACCATCCTCTTTTTGATTAACTTGCAATCCTAAAAAGAACGACAGCTCTCCCATAACGGACATTTCAAACTTTGATTTCATGACACTCTCAAACTCTTTGCATAACGCTTCCTTTGTTGAACCAAATATAATATCGTCTACGTAGATCTGAACCATCAGGTAGTCTCCCCCTGCTTTCTTGATGAACAAGGTTGAATCAATTTGACCACGATCAAAACCATTGTCGAGAAGATGTTGCGACAAAGTTTCATACCACTCACGAGGTGGTTGATGAAGACCATAAAGAGCCTTGTCTAGCTTAAACATTCTTGAAGGATATAAAGGATCTTCAAAACCCGGTGGTTGACACACATACACTTCTTCTTTAACCTTGCCATACAAGAAAGCACTTTTAACGTCCATTTGATATACCTTAAATCCTTTAAACGACGCAAATGCCAGAAATAAATGAATTGCCTCCAACCTTGCAACAGGTGTGTACACCTCAGTGTAATCAATTCCTTCTTATTGATTGAAACCCTGAACGACTAATCTTGCTTTGTTCCTCACCACGACACCACGATCATCCTTTTTACATTTAAAGACCCATTTGGTGCCAATCGGATACACGCCCTTTGGAAGATCAACCAAATTCCATACCTTTAGCTTATCAAACTATGCAAGCTCCTCTTGCATCGCTTTTATCCAGTTGTTATCTTGTAATTCCGTTTCCACATTTTTAGGTTCTATCTGAGAAATAAAACAAGAATATAAGAAAACACCAAGTACTCCAGTATCCCTAATGCTAGAATATGAACAAGTATTTTCAGTTAAAGAACGAGTTTTAACTCTATCCCGCAGATTCCTAATGATATTTGTCACCGGATGATCTTTCAATTCTTTTATGGAAGCCACCTCAGGAACAAGGAAAACATCAACTTGAGTAGTTTTTGCTTGTGAAGGAACAGTTTGAGTAACTAGTATCACAGATTCTAAATTGGTAGGAAGCTCCCCCTGAACTTGTGTAGAAGTGGATGAATCATCAACAATTAACGGATCAGTCGAAGAATCATGAAAAATTGTTTCATCATCTTCACTATCTGACTCGTGAGTGCCCAAACTAGATGCAACATTCGGATCAGGGTGATAAGATGATGGAACGGATAACGGAACCACTAATCTTGGTATAAAACCGCAATCTTGGTCACCATGACATGATTCATATAACAATGCAACTTCTTCAGCAGAAAAATCAGGAGCAAAATTGTAAGACTTGAACAAGTTGTCATAATAAAATTCCCACTCTAGACCAACCGCCTTTTGAGGGATAGATCGATTAGAACAATCGATATGAAACCATTCTTTGACCTGTCATGTTTCCTTGTTATACACTCTTTTATTCAACGAATTGGCAACATAACTCAGAAAAATTCCTTCGATCGCCTTTTCGCTAAACTTTGTAGAAACATCCCTGATCTTTAGAAGAGTACACGGATTCCCAAAAAGGAAGAAAATAATCCAAATTAGGCTTTCGATTATTTAACAATTCATAACATGTCTTGTTATGTCACTTCATGGTCAGAACTCAATTCAGGACATGACATGCAGTATTCACCGCTTCGGCCCAAAATGTAACTGGTAGCTTAGAATCTGCCAACATTGTTCTTGCTGCCTCAATCAACGTTCTGTTCTTTTGCTCAGCAACACCATTTTGTTGAGGAACATATGGCGCGCTAAACTCATGATGAATACCCTTTTATAAACAAAAGAAACCCATCTTGCTATTCTTGAACTCGCTGCCATTGTCACTTCTGATACGCCTGACTTTCTGCTTACAAAGATTCTCCAACCCAAGAATCAGGTATTGAACGGTCTCAGTTGTTTCAGCTTTGGATGCCAAGAACTTGACCCAAGAGAATCTTGAAAAATCATCTGTTAGCACCAAACAGTATGATTTTCCTCAAATGCTTCGAATACTTATCGGCCCGAACAAATCCATATGAAGTAGCTCCAGAGGAGTAATAATAGAATTTTATTTCTTCGATTTGTGGAACTTTCTGTGCTGCTTGCCCTTCTTACAAGGAATACAATCATCAGGCACAGAAAACTTCATTTTGGGAATACCAGATACCAAATCATTCTTCACCAAATAGTTCATTTTTCTGAAGTTGATGTATGCAAGCTTCCGATGCCAAAGAATAGAATCAGATTCGTATGCTTTTGAGAGTAAACATGTTGGAACAGAATCCGTTGTTGTGGCAACACTCATGTCTAATACATATGTGTCATTTTTTCTCAGAGCTTTCATCAGAATCCATTCTTCAGGTATCACAAATCCTGGCTTTAGAATATAACATTTGGAATCATTGAAATGGAATGAAAACTTCTTGTCACAAACTTGGGATACGCTGAGTAGATTGTGCTCGAGTTGCTCAACATAATTGACTTTCTCAAACTTCACCTTTTCATTCTTCAGCGTTCCTTGGCCTGTTATGTAACCGCCTCTATTTCCCGCAAAGTGACATATTAAATTTCAAGCAGGATCCTGAATGATGCATGATCTGGAATCCAAGATCCTGGTAACTTCGGTATCCTGAATATTAATGCTACTAACAGCTATTTGTCCTCTATTTCTTTTATATGCGCAGGTAAAACGTGTTAACCCATTTTATCCCAGAATAATCGGGCGAGAAGTCAAAGAGAACATGTAAAACTTGCGAGAGAAGCTCAATAACGGTCATATTTAAAGACCGAGTAAAGCTCCGGGATCCTCCGAAAGTTAGTTAGGATCGTTTTTGTGTTTAACCAGCAGCTTGATCAATTAGCAACACACACAATTCACCTAGCATTACACGACACTCGCAAAAAGCTCTGTAACACTTAGATCTCGATCATTTGCTACTCACACTTGTAATCTTTTTACCATTTATTCAAGAAACGAGGCAGGTGTCGATTGTCACCTCCCGAGGTTTTATGCAGGAGATCCTTAAAGATCAAGAGCTTTCCTCATAAACAACCGTATCAAGTTTTATTTCTTTTTATCGATTTTCATTGATTTTACAAGCACACTACCTCACTTACTAAGTTTGGTTACAAAATTGGTGTACATAATTTTTACCCAAACCAATTTGGCGCCCACCGTGGGGCAAGTGGTGCTTTTCATATTTAAATCTTCACTAAAATTTGTGTTCAATCACTATCTTTCAAAGCTAATTTAAAAAATGTCATCCCAATCCAAAAATATTTATGTTTTTGCTCCATCTTCGAGCTCTGGGTTGGTCAACCCTATTCCTTCTCATCCATTTCAAAAAAGTGTTAATGAGCCGAAGAAAACTACTTCTGCGGGTTTTTGGGATCCGGGATACCTGCTGGCGGACCTATGATCGTATCAAACAATGATATCCTCGATTTGTTCTCGGAGATGAAACAACAAATGGAACAACAGATGAAGACTACCCAAATGTTGTTTCGGGAGATTGAGAAGGTTAAAAAATCAAGGAAGCCGGTGGAAATGATGACCCCGCTGCAACCAAGTATCTTGGATTTTAATTATTCGGGATCCTTAGGAATCCTTAAGGGAGACTTTCTTCCCATGCAAACAGGGATCACTGCAGTTGGCCCTACCCCGGCTGTTAGAGTTACGACAAATCAGGATCTTGGAGTTACTCCAGGATCATCGTTTTGAAATCCTTAGAATGGTAACACATTCAATCAATTTTCAAATACTAACGAATTTGTGCAGGAGACAGGAATCACTTCGTCCATGGCCAAGGAGTTAAAGAAGTTGAGAGAGATGATCTCCAGTGTACCAGGTGTGGTCCAACCTATACCGGAGATGTCCTCTACCGGTCACAGGATCTCTAGATTCGTTCCACCGATATGTGATGCTGAGATCCCCAAGCGCTTCCAGACTCCTAACATGAAGTTGTATAATGGAACTACAGATCATGAGGAGCACGTCGCGCAATACAGGGAACGGATGGAAATAAACCCCATTCCCTTGGACCTAAAGGAAGCCTGCTTATGAAAAGGCTTCGGCTCTACCTTAACAATATCAGCCCCGAAATGGCTACTTAACATTAAACCTTATTCTATTACTTCGTTTGCTCACTTAATCAATTTGTTTAACGACCAGTTCTCTTGTAGTAGAACTTTTGAAAGGTTAATAAGTGACTTATACAAGATAACTCAGAACAGCGGAGAGTCTCTTCATGATTATGTCAGCAAGTTCGGCCGGGAATCCCTTGATATCCCGAACCTTGACGTTGCCACTGCAGTCCAGGCATTCAAGATAGGACTACAGAAGGATTCTCAATTTTACGAAGACCTTGTCATGAATTCTTGTAGGAACCTTGATGAAGTCAGGAACCGGACATTAAGGTTTATTAGGCTGGAAGATGATAAAAAGATCCAGCAAAGGGTGAATGCTCCGACAGGCTACACTCAACCTAACCGGAAAGCTGAAACTGCACCTTTCAATTCGTACAGATCCAAGCCGTATTCTAAGCCTGAAAATCGCAGGGTCAACACTGTAGAAAATGACGAGGACGATGAAGAATATCCTAAGTTGTCTGAATACTATTTTTCTCTTGATACAACTGGTTTGCTATTTGCTATGCAGGATCTTGGAGAAAAAGCAAGATGGCCTCGCACATTTGAGAAGGGTACAGGTTGGAAGGACAAGTCCAAGTGGTGTGCTTTCCATGAGGACTTTGGTCACGTGAAGGAAGATTGCATTGCTTTGCGGAAAGAGATAAGCTACCTCTTAAGCAAAGGGCATCTCAAAGAATTTCTAGGCAAAGGAAAGAACAAGACTAAGGATCAAGACAGGATCCCGCAAAGAGCAAAATCCTCGCCGCCAGATGCCAAGGTAATAGGTTTTATATATGGAGGATCAGATATTTGTCGTACTTCTTACTCTGCAGCAAAAAGGAACGCCAAAGAAGCGAAAACGGAGAATAGGGACAGACCTATCAGAACATCCAGCTTAAGTGAAGAAAGGTGATCTCTTTCGACGAGGACGACATGAACGACGTACAGGATCCTCACCACGATGGTCTAGTAATCACTCTGTACGTTGCAAACCACTTCATCCGGAGGATACTGATTGACGGAGCGAGCTCGGTGAACATAATTCAGCATGAAGTCTTGAAGAGAATGGGGATCCCGGATTATGAAATTATTTCAAAATCCTCAATGCTGGTAGGATTCAGCGGAGAAGTCAAAAGCTCAGTCGGAGAGACAAAACTACCGATATACATTGAAGGGGTAGATTCTATTCAAAAATTTTGTGTAATAGATTCTTTTTCTTGCTATAATATCATTGTAGGAAGGCCATGGATACACGATATGAAGACAGTGCCCTTAACATACCATCAGTGTGTCAAATTGCCAACCCCTTGGGGAGTAGTGAAGATTAACAGTGATCAGCAAGAAGCTAAAGATTGCTATTCCTTTTCGATGCAAGCCTCTGCCTGAACCAGGCAAGCATAGTAATTAAAGAAGCAAGCTTGAGACGTCCTGGAAACCAAAGAATAGGATGTTAAAGAGGTATCCCTGGATGCTGAAAACCCAGATGTAAAGATCCTTATAGGGAGCAATATCCTTGAGGATATTGAAAAAGATATCCTGAACTTCTTAAAGGGCAGAAAAGCAACCTTCGCATGGAAGCACGAAGACATGACAGGTATATCCAAAAATATCATAACCCATAGACTTGGAATTGACAAAAGTTTCAGGCCAATACATCAAAAGCGAAGGAAGTTCGCTCCTGAAAGAAACATGATCATCCAAGAAGAGGTGGAAAGGCTTCTCTAGTCTGGAATGATTAGGGAAGTAAAATTCCAAAAAAATGGCTAGCCAATGTGGTGGTGGTTTAGAAGAAAAACGAGAAGTGGAAAGTTTTGTTTTGGGGTAAAAATTAACAAGACTAATTTGTATCCAAACTTAGAAAGTAAGGTAGTGTGCTTGTAAAATCAATGTAAAACAATGTAAAAATGTAAAAAGTGGCACAGTTGTTTACGAGGAAAGCCGTTGATCATTCAGGATCTCTGACATAAAACCTCGGGAGGTGACAATCGACACCTGCCTCGTTTCTTCAATAAATGACAAAGAATTACAGGTGTTGAGCAGCAAATGATCGATATCTAAGTCTGGTTGCGAGTGTATTCTATTGCTAAGTGCGATGTTGTGTGTTTTCTATCGACCAAGCTGCTGATTATATACAAAAATTATGCTAACTAACTATCTGAGAATCCTTGGATAGACTAATTCTTCAAATATGACCGTTTGGAGGCCAATCCACGCGTCTTCTACACGTTCTCATTGACTTCAAGACCGATACGTCAGGGGTGAACTTGACTTCGCGTGTTTTCCCTGTGTATATAAAAGAAACAGAGGACAAATAGCCGTTAGAAGTATTAATATTCAGGATACCGAACTTACCAGGATCTTGGATTCTAGATCTCGCTACATTCAGGATCCCGGATTATGGATCATAAAATTGACCCCTAACAATTGTCCCCAAAATTTTGACAGCTGTCAACAGAAGTTACAGCTGTGAAGATTTGAAATTTTGAATTTCAAACTTCAAACTGAAACGTGATGAGACGTGGTGCGATAAACGAGGCTATGACACATCGTCATTTAAGGCGGTTTCATAATTGTCCTGTATTTATCTTTTCCATTTATTAATCCCAATATCATCTTCATCATATTTCTCTCTTGGATCTCAAGTAAAAAAGCTTTCTTTCTCCTCTTAAGCCTCTGATTTTTGCATCAAAAATGACGAAAAAGAACACTCGATCATCTTCATCTTCCGACGATCTTGTTAGTCAAAACTTGCTAGCTAACCCTGATTCTGAGAAGTGCTCCTTCTCTGATCGTGAGATCAATAATCTGAAATCCACATGCTGTTTTCCTAAAAATACCATTTTTAGAGCGTTTGACCCCAAAACTAGATCTGATTTTACTTCTAAGAGCTGGATATATTTTCCGTTCTTTCCTTTCACCATAGGTTTTTCATACCCTTTCCCTTCTTTTACTGCCGAGTTTTTCAAAAAAACCGGCCTGAGCTACGCTCAAACAATGCTGATGATCTGGAGGACCCTACATACCCTAGAAATCTTTATCCGTCACCATGCTCTCGATTTCAGTATCTCTGAATTGGCTTATGTTTATAACTTGAGAAGCCATGGCTCCTCTCGCTTTCTGTTTCAAATAAAGTCTGGCCATAGTCACCTAATTTAAAAAACAACTCAAAATGATCCTAACTGGAAGGGTCATTTCTTTTTTGTGAAGAGGGATTCCATTCCTGGTGGGGATAAGTTGCCTGTTAAATGGGTCATGAAGGGTAGGATTCTGACTACAGGATCCTTAATATTTTAACATCCAAGATACTGATTCTCGGTTCTTTCTTTTGCAGCGCCAAAATTTTCAGAACTTGCTCCCTATACTCTGGATATTGCTAAGAAAGTCGCTTTCTTCTATGGTCTTGATCCTATCGAGAGGACTTTCAAGTTCAAGGCACCTCCTCTTGAAGTGAGCTAAGAAACTTATCCTTACTCTTCCGAGATGTCTGGTAAGATGTGTACAAATATATAAATATGTTAGCTAAAGATATGGAATTCTAACATGTTATCCTGAAATAGGCATCCGAAAATCCAGCTCCAGGTTCGCTCTTGATGATATTGATAGCATGGTCTCCAAAGGTAAGAGCATCAAGAAGGAGATGAGTCAGCCATCCCTTGAGACTCGAAAGTCAGATGCTCCTAAACCAGAATCCTCGACTCCTCGTTCCAAGTACATCGCTAGCAAGAAGAGGAAGTCTTTTGATGTCACTGATGTAGCCTCACTTAAGAATCTAAACTATGTTGATGTCCATAAAAAGCTTCAAGCCTTTGGTCATTTGGTAAGAAATTTTGATATCTCGTATCCCGGACCTGTATTAGAGAAATCCTAACATATTTTCTTGTAACAGGCCCTGGAAAAAATGACCAGATGCTATGAGTCGGCGGTGAAAGAAGCTGAATAAGCTAAACAGATGGTGAGCGAACTGCAAAAAATAGCCGCAGCTAAAAATAAGAAATTAGCGGATGAGGTTAAGGAGCACAGCAGGGTGAAGGCGGAGCTTGAGGAGTCCTATGCCAAACATGCCCAAGATCTCGAGGAATCCTTCGAACAAGCCAAAACATCACCTACCATTTCAATATTTCAAGCCTGGATAAAGATGGCTAAAGAGGCTGATGATAAGGATTTTGACCCAGCGAAATGGGATGTCCAGGAGTGGAAAAGGCTTGTGGCCGAGCTAGGAGGTGAGTCGGTGCAGGACGAGGAGATGGACAACCAAGTGGCTGAGATTGAGGGCTCTGTGAAGGTGGCAGCGGAGGTGGTCGAACAGGACAATAAGGGTGAAAAAGAGAAGACCTGAGTCCTGTGTTTATGATTCCTGTAGTGTTATGTCTTTAACTTTGATCCTGTTTCTTTGTTGAACAATTTAATTTCCTTGCTTTTTGGGGATCCTTGAATGGGATGAACAATTTGACAACTTGTGTCCTGGGTAGATGGTTCCTTTTTTGGATGAAACTCGGGACATATTTCAATTTCCTGCACTTTATATGATAATTAGTAGCTTTGACTATTTGCCATGATTGTTGTTTGGTTGTGTTTGTAGAAAATCAGGATTTGTTAGGTAACTAAATTTTAATACAAACAAGTTTAAGTATGTTTTCAGGATACCGGACCCTTAAAGACAAATAACATTTTGGTTTTTTATCAAACTTTGACTTAGGAAATTACAGTTTAATTTTGACAATTTGTATGGAAAAATACATATCATGACTTAGTCATGTAAGTCTCAAATCTTTTATAAATTGAAAACTAACAAGTAACACATACCTTTGTCGAGAACTAAGTCAGGTAGACACACATACCAGATTATGAGCCAGCATGTTGATGCTAAGTTCTTGAGTTAACACATAAGTGTTAAATATCCGTGACAATTTAGAATCGTGGGCTAAGCCAGAATAACGTGGGCCAAGCCAGAATAACGTGGGCTAAGCCAATTACGTGGGCTAAGCTAAACTTAAGTTAGCATGAAAATGCTAAAAACCTTAGGAGTAACATGTCTGTTACTATCGTAGCATTCAAGATATAGCCAAAAGTGATGAAATTATCAGCCACTGTTACATGGACTGGTCGCACCACCTTGAACTATACTTGAATATTGTGTGCTCCTGGCGGGGTGTAGAAACCCAATCTACATAGAAAGGCGAAAGTCGTTTAAACCTTTGAGGTATTCAGGATACCTGAACTTAGGAGAGATGGCCAATCTCTATCTTTTGCCGGGATCCCTAGAGGTATTTCCTGCAAAAACTTGAAATCTTGGTGAAGGTGGGTGTTAGCCTGTCTAACACCCCTCCGACACTTAAGTCAGTACCTTGTTCAAGAGTAATTAATATGAAAATAGTCAGGGATAGAAGACATACCAGTTTTAGTTAGAATTTAAGTTCTAACTTACATAAAGTAGGTTTTGAGATGCATAACGTTCTAGGATCTTGGCAGGATATCTCCTTCCATAGTAGCCAACCAATAAGCTCCATTGCCTGCTTCTGAATCAATCAAGTATGGGCCTTCCCATTTCGGTGCAGGCTTTACATCATTGGGATTGGTAGTATTTTGGAATGCTTTTCTTAATACGAAATCACCTGCTTGGAATCTTCTAACCCTTATATTTTTGTTGTATGATTTTGCTATTCTATGTTGATAAGCTGCAATGTGAACTTTGACATGATCCCTGAGCTCATCCACATTGTCATGATCCTGAGCGAGAGCTTTGTTGTTGGTTTCTGAAGTTTGAAAGTTGGTTCTAGCAGTAGGGATAACCATTTCTGTCGGGATCATCGCTTCTATTCCAAATACCAAGGAGAATGGAGTTTGTCCCGTCGCATTCTTCGTGGTTGTCCTATCTGCCCAAAGTACAAATGGTAGCTCTTCAGCCCATCTTCCTTTCTTTGCTCCTAATCTCTTCTTGAGGTTGTTAACGATGATCTTGTTGCTAGATTCTGCTTGTCCATTGGCTTGAGGATGTACTAGGGTAGAAGTTATCATTTTGATTCCCCAACTGGCACATAAGTCAGTTGTTCTCTTGCCAATGAACTGAGATCCATTATCACATACTATCTCCGTCAGGATCCTTGAAAATAGCGCTCTGCCCCGGTGTGATTACCACAATCTCCTTCGTGTAGATCTTTCAGGACTTCACGTGCTTCAAGATATTCCAAGCATCTTAAGTATGGACCTGCAATTGATTTTCTATACAAAATATTTTTAAACATTATACAACGAGACATCCTCATGCGAAAAGCTTTGTAGTTCTTTTCATCACTTGGGATTTCACCATCCTGCAAGTATTTATTAATAGGTGAAATCCAGGATCCTGGAATAGGTTCAAGATCCCGAATGGTTGATTCTTCTTTAGTGTTGGATACTTTATTCACCTTCTCGATTGCTGGGCTCAGAATGTTTATGATAGGTTTTTTGGTACCTTCTGTACTCTAAAAGCTGAAGCAAGGTTTGCTAAGGCATCAGCCTCAGTGTTATCTTCTCTAGGCACCTGTGTAATGTTAAAAGTTTCGAATTCTATAGATAATTGCTTAACTTTTGTGAGATATTTGGCTAACTTCTCACCTTTTACTGCATATGAACCATTGAAATGATTAGTAATTAACAATGAGTCTACATATACCTGAAGATACCTGATCTTGATATCCCTGGCTAATTGTAATCCTGCTATCAGCGACTCATACTGTGCTTCATTATTCGTAGCCTGAAACTCACAGCTTATGGATTGGGCTAATATGTCCCCTTGTGGCGATTTTAGTATGATTCCCAGACATGTTCCTCTTACATTTGATGCACCATCAGTGAATAAGGTCCATTCGACCTTCGACTCTTCTAGTTGTTGGACTTCTAGATCTGCCTCTTGTTGGATATCACTGCTGAAATCAGCCACAAAGTCTGCTAGTGCCTGAGACTTTATTGCTGTTCTAGGTTCATATATGAGGTCATAGGCGCTGAGCTTGACTGACCATTTAGCCATCCTTCCTGACATCTCTGGTTTTCTTAAGACACACTTAATAGGATAATTAGTTTTAACATGAATAGCATGAGTTTCAAAATAATGTCTAAGTTTAGTTGATGCCATTATTAAAGCTAAAATTAACTTTTCTAAATGAGAGTACCAGGTTTCCGCTGGTAGCAAACTTTTACTTACATAATATACCGGATGTTGTTGTCCCTCATGATCCTTGACTAATACAGCACTTACGGTGCTTCGGGATACTGCCAAGTATAGGGATAATGGTTCACCGTCTTCTGGTTTCATCAGTAGAGGAGCTGATGACAAGTATTCCTTCAATGATTGGAGTGATTGTTCATGCTTCTCTTCCCATTCGAATTTCTTGTTCTTCTTCAGGATGTCGTAGAATTCCTTGCATTTTTCTGAGGATCTTGATATAAATCTGTTGAGTGCTGCTACTCTGCCGGTCAGTCTCTGGACATCCGTAGTATGTGCTGGGGATTTTAGATTGATGATAGCTTTGATTTGTTCTTGGCTGGCTGCTATTCCTATTTTGGTCACCATATAGCCTAAGAACTTTCCTGCCCCCACTCCGAAGTGACATTTCGAGGGGTTCAGCTTCATATTGTATTGGTCCAAGATATCAAATGCGTCTCTGAGATCCCTGAGATGATCCTCAGCTTTCTTTGATTTTACCACCATATCATCTATGTAGACTTCCATAGTGTCCCCAATCTTGTCTTTGAACATCATATTTACCAGTCTTTGATATGTGGCACCTGCATTTTTAAGACCAAATGGCATAGCTTTGTAACAATAAATACATGTCAGGGTCATGAACACCGTGTCTTCCTGATCTGATGGTTCCATTAGGATCCGATGAAATCCTGAAGAGGCATCCATAAAGGTCAGGATCTCGTGGCCTATTGTAGCGTCCACCATTGAGTCTATGTGTGGTAATGGGAAGGGGTATTTAAGACACCCCTTGTTGAGGTCCGTGTAGTCTATACAAACTCTCCACTTCCCTTTCTTCTTGTAGACTACCTCCACGTTGGCTAGCCACCTTGGGAATTTTACTTCACTTATCATTCCAGACTTGAGAAGCCTTTCCACCTCTTTTTGGATGATTACGTTTCTCTCAAGAGCAAATTTCCTTCGCTTTTGATGTATTGGCCTGAAACTTTTATCAATTCCAAGTTTATGAGTTATTGTATCTTTGGATATACCTGTCATGTCTTCGTGCTTCCAAGCGAAGGTTGCTTTTCTGCCCCTCAGGAAATTCAGGATATCTTCTTCAATATCCTCAGGGATATTGCTCCCTACCAGGATCTTTATATCTGGATTCTCAGCATCCAGGGATACCTCTTTAACATCCTGTTATTTAGCTTCCAGAACATCTATGGCCTGCTTCGTTAATTTCTATGCTTGCCTATATTTGACAGAGGCTTTCATTGAAGAAGTGTAACAGATTTTGGCCTCTTGTTGAGCGTTGTTGATCTTCACCACTCACCAAGGGGTCGACATCTTGACACATTAGTGATATGTTGAGGGTACTGCTTTCATGTCATGTATCCAAGGTCTTCCTAGAATAATGTTATAACAAGATAAAGAATCGATAACACAAAACTTTTGTATAGAATTTACCCCCTAGATGTAGATTGGTAGTTTGACTTCTCCGACCGTGTTTTTATCCTCTCCACTGAATCATACTAATACTGAGGATTTTGATTTGATCTTGGAATCCGGGATCCCCATTTTTTTCAGGACTTCATGCTGGATAATATTTACAGAGCTTCCTCCGTCGATCAGTATCCTACGAATGAAGTGGTTTGCAATGTATAGTGTAATTACCAGACCATCGTGATGAGGATCCTGTACTTCATCTATGTCATTCTCGTCGAAACAGATCACCTTTTCTTCAGTTCATCTGAAGGTTTAGATAGGTCTGTCCCCGTGTTCTATCTTCGCTTCCTTAGCATTTCTTTTTGCTGTAGAGTAAGAAGTGCCACAAATATCAGATCCACCAGATATAAAACCTATTACCTTGGCATCCGACGGTGGGGACATTGCTCTTTGCGGGATCCTTTCGTGATCCTTAGTCTTTTTCTTTCCTTTGCCTAGAAACTCTTTGAGATGCCCTTTGCTTAAGAGGTAGCTTATCTCCTTCCGCAAAGCAATACAATCCTCAGTCACATGGACAAAGCCTTCGTGGAATGCACACAACTTGGACTTATCCTTTCCTCCTGAGTTCATCTCAAATTTGCGAGGCCACCTTGCTTTTTCTCTAAGATCCTGCATAGCAAATAGTAAACAAGTTGTATCAAGAGAAAAACAGTATTCAGATAACTTAGGATATTCTTCCTCGTCTTCGTCATCTTCTACGGCGTTGACCCTGTGATTGTCCGACTTAGAATACGGCTTGGATTTGTACGACCTGAAAGGTGCAGGTTCTTCTTTCCGGTTAGGTTGATTGTAGCTTGTCGGAGCATTCACTCTCTACTGGATCTTTTTATCATCTTCCAGCCTAATAAACCTCAATGCCTGGTTCCTGACTTCATCAAGGTTCCTGCAAGGATTCATAACAAGGTCTTCATAAAACTGAGAATCCTTCTGTAGTCCCATCTTGAAGGCCTAGACCGCAGTGGCAACGTCAAGGTTCGGGATATCCAGGGATTCTCGACCAAATTTGCTGACATAGTCTCGGATGGATTCTCCGGGATTTTGAATTATCTTGTATAAGTCACTTGCTTATCTTTCAAAAGTTCTACTGCAAGAGAAATGATTCTTAAACATGTTAATTAAATGAGCAAATGAAGTAATAGAATATAGAGGAACATTAAGCAGCCATTTTAAGGCCGATCCTATCAAGGTAGAGTCAAAGCCTTTGCATAAACAGGCTTTCTTTAGGTCCAAGGGAATGGGGTTTATCTCCATCCGTTCCCTATACTGCGCGACGTGCTCCTCAGGATCTGTAGTTCCATCGTACAACTTCATGTTAGGTCTGAAAGCGCTTAGGGATCTCAGCATCACATAACGGTGGAGCAAATCTGGAGATCCTGTGACTGGTAGAGGACATCTCCGGTATAGGTTAGACCACACCTGGTACACTGGAGATCATCTCTCTCAACTTTTTTAACTCCTTGGCCATGGACGGAGTGATTCTTGTCTCCTTCACAAATTCGTTAGTATTTGAAAATTGATTGAATGTGTTACCGTTCTCAGGATTTCAGAACGATGATCCCGGAGTAACTCCAAGAACTTGATTTGTCATAACTCTGACAGTCGGGGTAGGGCCAACTGTTGTTTGCATGGGAAGGAAATCTCAGTTATGGATTTATGAGGATCTTGAATAATTGAAATCCAAGATCCTTGGTTGCAACGGGGTCGTCACTTCCACTGGTTTCTTCGATTCCCTAACCTTCCCAATCTCCCGAAATAGCGCTTGGTTAGTCTTTCTCTGTTGTTCCATTTGTCGTTTCATCTCCGAGAACAGATCGAGGATATCATTGTTTAATACTATCACAGGACCACAAGCAGGTATTCCGGATCCCGAAAAACTCGCAGGAGCAGTTTTCTTAACACTTTTTTGAAATGGAGGAGGAGGAATAGGGTTGACCAAGCCAGAGCTCGAAGATGGAGCAGAAACATAAATATTTTTGGATTGGGACGACATCTTTGAAAATAGTTTTGAAAGATAATGATTGAACACAAACTTTAGTAAAGATTTGAAGATAAAAAGCACCACCATGGGCGCCAAATTGTTTTGGGTAAAAATTAACAAGACTAATTTTGTAACCAAACTTAGTTTGTGAGGTAGTGTCCTTGTAAAATCAATGTAAAACAATGTAAAAACATAAAAAGTGACACGGTTGTTTACGAGGAAAGCCCTTGATCGTTCAGGATCTTCGACATAAAACCTCGGGAGGTGACAATCGACACCTGCCTCGTTTCTTCAATAAATGACAAAGAATTACAGGTGTTGAGTAGCAAATGATCGATATCTAAGTGTTACAAGACTGGTTGCGAGTGTATTCTATTGCTAAGTGTGATGTTGTGTGTTTTCTAATCGACCAAGCTGTTGATTATATACAGAAATTATGTTGTTGTGTGTTTTCTAACTATCCAAGAATCCTGGGATATACTAATTCTTCAAATATGACCGTTTGGAGGCCAATCCACGCATCTTCTACACGTTTTCATTGACTTGAAGACCGATTCGTCAGGGGTGAACTTGACTTCGCGTGTTTTCCCTGCGTATATAAAAGAAAGAGAGGACAAATAGCCGTTTGAAGTATTAATATTCAGGATACCAAACTTACCAGAATCTTGGATTTTGGATCTCGCTACATTCAGGATCCCGGATTCTGGATCATAAAATTGACCCCTAACAAGTTTGTGTAGACTACACGGACCTCAACAAGGCGTGTCCTAAAGATCCCTTCCCATTACCGCACATACACTCAATGGTGGACGCTACAGCTGGCCACGAGATCCTGACTTTTATGGATGCCTCTTCGGGATTTCAACAGATCTAAATGGAGCCATTGGATCAAGAATACCCGGCCTTCATGACTCCGACGGGTATTTATTGTTACATAGCTATGCCATTTGGTCTTAAAAATGCAGGTGCCACATATCAGAGACTGGTAAACATGATGTTCAAAGACAAGATTGGGGACACTATAGAAGTCTACATAGATGATATGGTGGTAAAGTCAAAGAAAGCTGAGGATCATCTTAGGGAAAGTTCTTCAAAATTCCACTTCGGAGTGGGGGCATGAATGTTCTTGGGCTACATGGTAACGAAAAGAGGGATAGAAATCAGTCCGAAAGAAATCAAAGCGATCATCAATCTGAAATCCCCAGCAAACACCAAGGATGTCCGGAGACTGACCGACAGAGTAGCAATACTCAACAGGTTCATATCAAGATCCTCAGAAAGGTACAAAGAGTTCTACGACATCCTGAGGAAGAACAAAAGATTCGAATGGGAAGAAAAGCATGAACGAGCACTCCAATCATTGAAAGAATACTTGTCATCAACTCATCTATTAATGAAACCAGAAAACGGTGAACCATTATCCCTATACTGGGTAGTATCCCAAAGCACCGTAAGTGCTATACTAGTCAAGGATCACGAGGGACAACAGCATCCGGTATACTATGTAAGTCAAAGTTTGCTACCAGCAGAAACCAGGTACTCTCATTTAGAAAAATTAATTTTAGCGTTAATAACGGCATCCACTAAACTTACACATTATTTTGAAACTCATTCTATTCATGTTAAGACTAATTATCCCATTAAGTGTGTATTGAGAAAGCCAGAGATGTCAGGAAGGATGGCTAAGTGGTCAGTCAAGCTCAGCGCCTATGACCTCATATATGAACCTAGAACAACAATAAAGTCCCAGGCACTTGCAGACTTTGTGGCTGATTTCAGCAGTGACATTCATTTTGATTCCCCAACTGGCAGTCATACTAAAATCGTCACAAGGGGACATAATACCCCAACCCATAAGTTGTGAGTTCTAGGCAATTAATAACGAAGCGGAATATGAGGCGCTGATAGCAGGATTACAACTAGCTCGGGATATCAAGATCAGGTATCTCCAGGTATATGTAGACTCATTATTAATCGCTAACCATTTCAATGGCTCGTATGTAGTAAAGGGAGAAAAATTGGCCAAATACCTCGCAGTAGTTAAGCAATTATCCATGGAATTCCAAACTTTTAACATAACACAGGTGCCTAGAGAAGACAATACTAAGACTGATGCCATAGCAAACCTTGCTTCGGCTCTCAGGATACCGGAAGGCATCAAGATACCTATCATACATATTCTAAGCCCAGCAATTGAAAAGATAACTGAAGTATCCAACACTGAAGAAGAAGCATAAATTCGGGATATTGAATCTAGTCAAGGATCCTGGATTTTACCCATCAAAAATTACTTGCAGGATGGTGAGATCCCAAGTGATGAAAAGAACCACAAGGCTTTTCGCATGAGGGTATCTCGTTTTATAATTGTATAGAATGTTTTGTATAGAAAATCTATTGCAGGTCCATACTTAAGATGCTTGGAGGATCCGGAAGCACATGAAGTTCTGAAAGATATACACGAAGGCGACTATGGTAATCACACTGGGGGCAGAGCGTTATTTTAAAGGATCCTGAGGACAGGGTATTACTGGCCTACCATGAGGAAATTCGCTATGACCTATTCCCAGAAATGTGACGTTTGCCAAAGACGCAACATACTTCACCAACCAGCAGAGCCTTTATATCCAGTTATCTCTCCGTGGCTATTCATGAAGTGGGGAATGGATATCGTCGGCAAACTTCCCAAAGCACCAAGTGGAAAGGTCTTTATGCTAGCAATGACGAATTACTTCTCCAAATGGATCAAAGCTGAGGCGTTTGTTCAAGTCAGAGAGAAAGAAGTTATCTCTTTCATCAAACGCAACATCCTGACTAGATTCGGGATCCCGATGGAGATAATTTGTGATAATGGATTTCACTTCATTGGCAAGAGAACAACTGACTTATGTGCCAGTTGGGGAATCAAAATGATAACTTCTACCCAAGTACATCCTCAAGCCAACGGAAAAGCGGAATCTAGCAACAAGATCATCATTAACAACCTCAAGAAGAGATTGGGGGCAAAGAAAGGAAGATGGGCTGAAGAGCTACCGTTTGTACTTTGGGCAGACAGGACAACCACGAAGAAAGCAACAGGGCAAACCTCATTCTCATTGGTCTTTGGTACTGAAGCCATGATCCCTACAGAAATGGTCATCCCTACTGCCAGAACCAATCTCCAATCTCTAGAGACCAACGATGAAGCTCTTGCCAAGGATCTCGACACTGTGGATGAGCTCAGGGATCATGCCAAAGTTCGCATTACAGCTTATCAACAATGGATAGCAAAATCTTATAACAAAAACATAAGGATTAGAAGATTCCAAGTGGGTGATCTTGTATTAAGAAAAGCGTTTCAAAATACTACCAATCCCAGTGATGGAAAGCTTGCACCAAAGTGGGAAGGCCCGTACTTGATTGACTCTGAAGCAGGCAAGGGTGCCTATTGGTTGGCTACTATGGAAGGGGATATCCTGCCAAGATGTAAGTTTAAAATTTATGTTCTAACTGAAACTGGTATGTCTTCTATCCTTGACTATTTTTATACTTATTACCCTTGATCAAAGTACTGACTTGAGCGTCGAAGGGGTGTTAGCCCAGGATTTCCTGTTTTGCAGGAAGTATCTCTAGGGATCCCAACAGAAGAAAGAGATTGGCCATCTCTCCCAAGTTAAGATATCCTGCATACCTTCTAAGGTTTAAAGGTTTTCATCTTTCTAAGTATTGAGTTTAAACACTCCGTCTATAGCGCACGATATTCAAGTATAGTTCAAGGTGGTGCGACCAGTCTATGTAACAGTGGCTGATAATTTCATCACTATTGGCTATATATTGAATCCTACGATAGTAACAGACATGTTACTCCTAAGGTTTTTCGCATTTTCATGCTAACTTAAGTCTGGCTTGGCCCACGTTATTCTGGCTTAGCCCATGTTATTCTGGCTTGGCCCACGTTATTCTGGCTTGGCCCACGTTATTCTGGCTTGGCCCACGATTTTAACTTTTCACAGGTATTCAACACTTATGTGTTAACTCAAGAACTTAGCATCACTATGTTGACTCAATATCCTCGAACGGATTGAATACTTATGGAGATCCTGAAGTACGATTACTAAATCTAAGACGTGTTCATTGATTATACATAGGGGACAACTCAAGATTGAAACATTTTAGACTACTTATGAAACATTTGGTATGTGCATCTATCCATTCTGATTTTCATATCCATTCTGATTTTCATTTAAGGTATGTACTTGAGACTACTTGTTAATTCTAAATTAAAAGTGGAACCAAGATTTGAATGACTAAGTCATGATTCGCTTGTAATTGGTAATCTTCCATACCATTTGCAAAATTTAGGTATGTTTTCCTAAGTCAAAGTTTGATAAAAACCTAAGATAATATTTATAACTATTGAGGATCTGGTATCCCTGAAATATATCCAAACCTATTTTTCTAAGTATTTTAAGATTTTTGCTACATAGAGATCCTAATTTTCTAAAACATGTAAAAATAAACCAAACAACGATCATGATAGCCGAAAGCTACTAATTACCATTCTAAGTGCAGGAAATTAAGGTGTGTCCCGGGTTTCATCCAAAAAAGGAACCATCCACCCAGGACACGAATTATCAAATTGTCCATCCCTATTAGGGATCCCCAAAACAAAGAAAATGAAATTGTTCAAACAGGTCAACAGAATTAAAGTTAAACACATAAATAACCACAAGTATCAAAATCAAGACTCAGGCCTTCTCTTCTTTGCCGTTATCGTCTTGACCTACCACCTTCTCAACAGCCTTTGCAGAGCCTCCCACCTCGCCTTCGGCCACCACTTTGCCTTCATATTCAGTCGGCAATGGCTCTCCACCTAAGTCGGCAACCAACTTTTTCCAGCCTTGCACGTCCCAGTCAGCTCGATCAAAGTTCACGTCAGCAGCCTTTTTCTGCCATTTTGATCATGGCTTGGAAGATGGAGATAGCAGCTGACATCTTGGCATGTTCATGGGATTTGTCGAGATCCTGAGCATGCTGAGCATAGGCATCCCTAAAATTGCTTCAACTAACTTCTTGCTCTTGGCGGCCCCAATCTTCTGCAGATCTCTGATCATCTGTTTGCTCTCCTCAGCCTCTTTTACCGATTGCTCATGGAAATTAATCATTTTTTCCATAGCCTATCATACACAATCTGTATGTTAATATAAATGCAGGATTAAACTCGAAGATCCAGGATAATGAACATTTCTTACCAGATGGCTGAAGTGGTGAAGCTTCTTGTGAGCATCAAATAAATCAGTGCATTCTCGAATGGCCAGTTCAGTAGGATCCATGATCTTTCGTTTCTTGCTAGACGATGGCTTAGGATGAGCAATGGAGGCCTCAGGCTTAGGAGCAGCCAGTTTGGGTGATGGAATGGTAGCTTGCTTGGGTTCCTTCTTGATGGCCTTACCTTTGGAGACCATGCTGTCAATGTCATCTAAAGCAAACTTTGAGCTGGACTTTCGTGCACCTAATTTGAAATAGCCGGTCAAAATATTTATCATATTATTAACTAATAAAATAATGTGGTATTGTGTTTCTTACCAGACATTTCTGAATCGGAGGAAGAACCTTCTGGACTCACTTCAACCGACGGGGTCCTAAATTTGAAGGCCCGATCAATGGGCTCAATACTGTAAAAGGCAGCAACCTTCTTAGCAGTCTTAGGGGAAGTAGGAGCTAGGTCAGAAAAATTGGGTGCTACAAAACAAAAAGAAATCAATAGTCAGTATCTCGGATATCAAATTTATTGGGATCCTACAAGACAGAACCCTACCCCTAACGATCCATTTAACTGGCAACTTATCCCCATCAAGGATTGAATCTCTTCTCATGAAGAAGAAGTTATTTTTCCAGTTGGAGTCGTTCTGAGTTGTTTTCAAGATCAAGTGGGTCATGCCAGGTCTGATTTGAAACAGAAAGCGGGAAGAGCTATGGCTTCTTAGGTTATAAACGTACGCCAATTCTGAAGCAGAAAAGTTAATAGCATGATGACGAATTAGAAATTCCAGAGTATATAGGGTTCGCCAAATCATAGGCATGATTTGGGCATACCTTAGACCAGTTTTCCTAAAGAACTCAGTAGTAAGAGAAGGAAAGGGGTACGTTAAACCAAGAAAAAAGGGGAAAAACGGAAAACAGACCCAACTCTTTGAAGTGAAATTGGCTCTGGTCATGGGATCAAAGGGTTTGAAAACAGTGTTTTTGGGAAAAAAGCTTCCGGATTCAAGAGATTGGATATCAAGATTGGTGAAAGTGCATTTTTCGGTATCCGGGTTAGCTAATAACTTTTGACTATAAAGATCGTCGGAATATGTAGACGATTGGGTATTCTTTGTATTCTTGAAATAAAAACTAGAAAGACAAGAAAAGGAACAAGGTTGTTACCTGAGATCCCAGAGAGAAAATTAGAGAAGATGAAGTTGGGGTTAATGAAGAAAGATAATTTTAAAGGAGTAATGATAACCTCCTCGAACGACGACGCATCAAAACCTCGTTTCTCGCACCACATCCTATCAAAGAGTCGGTTATAATTCGAAATTTGAAAATTTCACAACTGTAACTCGTGTGTACGGCTGTCAAATTCTGGGGACAATTGTTATGGGTTAAATTTCAAGCAGGAACCTAAATGATGCATGATCCGGAATCCAAGATCCTGGTAACTTCGGTATCCTGAATATTAATGCTACTAATGGCTATTTGTCCTCTATTTCTTTTATATGCGGAGGTAAAACGTATTAACTCGTTTTATCCTTGAAGAATCGGGTGAGAAGTCAAAGAGAACGTGTAAAACTTGCGAGAGAAGCTCAATAACGGTCATATTTGAAGACCGAGTAAAGCTCCGGGATCCTAGGAAAGTTAGTTAGGATCATTTTTGTATTTAACCAGCAGCTTGATCGATTAGCAACACACATAATTCACCTAGCATTACAAAACACTCGTAAAAAGCTCTGTAACACTTAGATCTCGATCATTTGCTGCTCACACTTGTAATCTTTTTACCATTTATTCAAGAAATGAGGCAGTTGTCGATTGTCACCTCTCGAGCTTTTATGCCAGAGATCCTTAAAGATCAAAGGCTTTCCTCGTAAACAACCGTGTCAAGTTTTATTTCTTTTTATCGATTTTCATTGATTTTACAAGCACACTACCTCACTTACTAAGTTTGGTTACAAAACTGGTTTACATAATTTTTACCCAAAACAATAACCACCATCAATTTTAATAACATCTTCAAGCAAACGAATATTTACAGTTATATGTCAGGAATAACCACTATCCACATACCAATTGTTGTTGATAGTCCTCCTTGGTTGACCCTTCATAAACAAAGAAAATCAGTTAGAAACGGGGACCCAAGCCATTGTGGTCTTTGGTCTACCATTAGCATCAAAATAAATAACTTCAAGCAATTCACAATCTCTATTATCATCCACCCTTGGTGATTGAGACGATGAGTCAGAACCAGACAACGTTGAATTTGAAACATTCTTTTTCTTATAAAAATTAGATTGTTTTTTCAAAATTATGATTATTAGAAAAATAATTAGATTGATCAGTTTCCAAAAGTTTCTTTAACCGTCTGTTCCGTCTTCTCCTTTTAGGTTTTGAAAGTTTAACCTTAGATTGTGAATTCTCTTTGAATCCAACTTTAGGATTCTCAACAAAGTGTGGAGTAACAACTTTCTGTCTAACACCAGATTGTACAAACTCTGGTTTAGAACCAACACTTCTAACATGCACATGATGCTTCAACTCTTGCTTAAACCCAGAAGGTTTAGCAAATGACTGTTTAGGCACATTCTGCATTACAGTTTGCTTCAACACATAATTAGATGCAGGATTTCCCACATTAGGTCTTTTCAGAATCTTCACTACTTGAGGTTGAGAATTACCCACAGCTGGTTTACCTTTCTCTGGAATAAGAGGATTTTTGTCCTTGTTCTTGTAAGGACAATTTATCACAATATGGCCCACTTCATTACAATGAAAACATACTCTCCTATCTATGTATTATCTGACATAAGGAACCCTTCTTGAATTCGAAGAACTTCCCGATGAATAACCTCAAGTAGATTGAATATCACTACCACCTTGCTTATTTTGAACATAGACATGTCTTGATGATTCACCAACATAAGCCTTTAAAACTTGAGACTGAACAACCTTAGGTTTTGTCAACTTCACTTTCTCTTTGATGAAATCACTTGTTGATTTATTTTCCACCTTAGAGAACTCCTTCTTGATATCACCAGCACTCACAAAACCACTTTGAGATAAAAAATTTGAAATTGTTGGTTGTTCACACTCATCAGGCTCAGTTACACCAATCTCTTGTGACTTGTTTAATCACCTTTGGTTCCTCCATTTTCACCTCCTTAGGAATACCTTCAGTCTTGTTTTCATCAAACTTTTCATCATCACTTTCTGAATCATAAACCATGTCCTCCCCTGTTACAGGATTTACCTTCAATACCGTTTTAGGATCTAAATCCTCTTCATTGACAATTTCATGTTCCACTGCATAATTTCCATTGAATGGTGGAGGAACATAGCCAATACCACTGATTATTTTTACCCTGATCAACATTATCATTGAAATATCCTAGCAAAAATGATGAATTACCAAAACCTTCCAACTTTCTATGCAGTTTGATCACCTCTGCTTCTTTATCAGAAAGCTCCTTATTTTTATCAGCAAGGTAGGTATTTCTTTTCTCAATCTCTGTATAGGCCATATCCAGGTGATATGCCAGTTCTTTTATCTTCAAGGTCAGAGAATTTATGTCTCTCTTGAGTGATTCAATCCTTTCAATGCACACTTTATCATTATCCTTTAAAGTTTGTTTAACTTTATGCATTGATTTCATATCACAAATTAAGTTTGTGTTATCGTCCATGACTCTCATCATTTTTTCCTTCACCAAAACACAATTAGAACAATATATTAATGATAACATCTTTTACCTTTGATGGATCAGACATGTCAGCAATGAAGACTTTTGCAATTAGAATATCTTCAATCATCTCAGGTACTCTTTTAGTCAACAGAATCTATTCTGATGCACTTCTCAGATACTCTTTTAGTCAACAGAATCTCATCTTCTGATACACTTGTAGTAGAATCTTTATCTTCAGAATGAACCTCATTATCAACAATATTTTCTTCAGAAACATCTTTTTCAGTAATATTCTCAGAAACTTCATCATTCTGACTTTCCACTTCACTACCTGAATTTTCTTCATCACTTGAACTACTTGAATCATCATCTTCTAATGAAACATTAGTTTCAATCTCAGCCACAAAAGCTTGACTTACAGCACTAACCAGATCTTCTAAATGAATTCCCTAATCATAGTTATCATCTCCTTGAGCAACTAAGGCAGACGATGTTGATACATTTGCTGAATTTCCAGAACTTCCAGATCCTTGTTATTGTTGTATGTTTCCTTGAAAATTGTTTTTCTTCTATGAATCAAACTCTACTTTTGGCTTGTTACATTCTTTAGCAAAGTGACCACATTCTTGACAGTTGTAACACTGAACCTTTGTCTTATCAAAATCCATTTTTGTTCTGCTGTTTGATCCAATGTAATTTCTTCCGGTCTTCTTAAGAAAATCTTTAGCTTGCCTCATTAACATTGCCATGTTCCACTGAATGTTCATTTCTTTTAGATCAACAGGATCAATCTGCTTATAGTGTTCTTCAATTGCTTCCGGATCATGAATCTTCACTCCGATAAAATTTTCATAAGATGTGATAAATGAGGAAAACATAGCCATATAATCTTCAGCCACCCTCTGACTCACATGATGTGAATTAGATGGTTGTGATCCAGATGATGAATTTGATGTATTTGCAGAAAATCCAGATTGATACGAACACCCAGATGAATTCTCAGCAGAATTATCTTGACCATCTCTAGAAAATAGTGCAACTCTAGATCCAGATTTACTAGATGATTTAGCAAAATACATTGTAGGATCTTGAATGTGCTCCATATTGGTTTCTTTCTTCTTTAAGTTCAAGTCATGAGATTGAATTTTTCCCAGCACATCTTTAAGTGACATTGTCTTGTATTTTTCATTTTCTTTGATGAGAACAGTATAAACATCAAACTTATATGGTAAAGCTTCCAAAAACTTGTCATTGATTTCTTTAGTTTCATAAACCACTTTTTCACTGGCTAACTCACTCAGCAGATGATAAAATCGTGTCGCCAACTCATCCAAAGTCTCATTCTGAAAATGTTAGAAAACTAAGAACTGCTTCTTTAGTAATTCCTTTCGAATTTTCTTCACATCCGAGCTGCCCTCACATCGCTTATGTAAACCTTCCCATAACTGCTTTGAAGTTTTAAATTGCTTGAAACTATGGAAGATCTCTTTTGGTAATGACATAAAAATGCTCGCCATCGCCTTCTTTTCACGATCAAATAACAACTTCTCTTCAGTAGATAAGGCAAAAACAGGCTTCGGAGCATTATCATTATCCATAAACGAGTAAGTAGGATGGGTATAGCCTTCCAGAATTGGAATCCATAAACTGGTATCTGTAAAAGAAACGAACTGATCAAATCTGTCCTTCCAGTTTGAATAATCAGCTAAACTCATAAGCTTTGGCGGTTTCTGAGGAGTTCCGATCTCGTTGTCGTAGTTGAACATATTTTTAACATATACAATGTTAGCCAAAACAACAAGTATACAAAAAATATAACAAGAAAAAATAAAGTTTGAACAAATTTACCCAAAGGCGAACTTGATAAGTTCGCTTCTTACCACTCTCAAGCGAACTTGATAAGTTCACCTAAACTAGAATTTCAACTAAATTCGCATGTGCAAGAACTTAGGTTAAGTTCGCATGTATCAGCTGAAATTCTCAGGAAGATAAACTCTTCAACCAATACCCGAACCAAAACTTCTGAAAATCATCATAACTTGTTGAATTTAAGGAATTTGATAAAATTGAACCGTAGGATTGAGTATTATGTGAATTAGAACACTTTAAATGGATCAATTTCTTCAAAAACACTTCCAATTTGATGAATTCAGCCCCAAAATCTTCTCAAAAACTCCATTGATATGAAATTTATGCAAAACTCTGTCTTTTTTATGTCAAATCATACACAAAACGTCATAAAACAATCACAAATCACGAGCAAAAGCTCTGATACCACATGTAGGTCCACCGGGGTCAATACGGATCTATATCGAGACGTGACTTGTCAAACACACGGAGTGCGGAATCCAACCGTATGCATGATCGTGTATATGAGACAACAACGGTAGCAATGAACACACAAGATGTAAATAATCTCTCTTTGATTGCTCCAAACACTGAGATTACAGAACTTCAATACAAATGACAAAGCTATTCAAACTAACATGTAAACTATTATTTATAGGCAACTAATCTGCCACAACACAAGGCATAGACGAATTCGCCTAACACAAGGCATAGGCGAACTTATCAAGTTCGCCTTTTACAAAACATAAAGACTAAACATGAAAACATAAAGACATACAAGATCTAACTATTACAAAGCTCATTGTCACACATCTATGTCCTAACACAATTCCCTCATGTTCTTAGTCACCTAACCTAATCGAAAACCCTAATTTCCTGAAGGCCACTTCCATTACAATAAACGACCAAGTAAGAAAGGAGCAGCACAATAATCAAACTATACGTAACAATATAATCAACAACACAATAAACACAAATCGGATCTCAACAACCATACAAAGAGTAAAGAACACACGTATCGGATCTCAACAACCATACAAAGAGTAAAGAACACACGTATCTGATCTCAACAACCATACAAAGGACAGATACTAACAAATAACAAAGGAACAACACAATAATTACATCATATTTAACAGTATAAAAAAAATGACTTTTCAATGGTGATAGAAAATTCTTCGAACGCATCAGAAGTGAAAGTCAAAAGATTCCCCAATCATCAACCTCAACAGATAATCAAAAATGAAAACAAACCCTAGAAAAGCACTCGTAGTGACAACCTCAATGATTTGGTAATCTTTGATTTCTCTAGTAATAATGAGTCAAAGAAAGCCAAAATCATATAACCATATTAAAGAGAAAGCCTCGTGAACATCCCCTGTTAAATGGCATCGCCGCTTGGTAGTTCAGATGACGAACATATTGTCTCAGATCAACAAATATCAGACGCCGACATGGCTGCAACATGCATTGTGTTGCCTCTCCAAGTACTGGGCTAACATTCACATAGACCTTCACCTCCTCCATCTGTAAAACACAGACGAAGAGACGAAAGTAAGCAGTAAGCGGTCGGCGCTTAACAAACCCAACGCGGAGATACAAATCTTCATCTCCTCGATCTAAAGAGAGAGAACGGGAGAGGAAGAAGACAGAATAAGCAGGAGGTTGGTTGCGGTAAACAAAACACAAAAGCCAATGCCGAGACCCCAAAGCAAGACGTGGCCACGATTGCCACAGGCGGCACAACCAAAATATAAGAAGAGATGCACTGGACCTGAACTGCATCAGATAATAGTACCATATGCAATACACATAGTAATGTCCGAGCAGCCCACTCACAAGCAAGAACGGTTCCTAATGCATTCCTCTTTAAACCAGTTATATAATAGTGTATAGTATCTCCAATAACCTTTTATAATAAAGAGTTCATTACATGAATAATCAACAGTTAATTATACAAATAATCCTTTTGATTTAACTCAAATCACACTTTTAAGATTTGAATTTAAAAAACTTGCATGCTTGAGTTATATGGTAGGGTGTTGACACCTAGGTTAAGTTAGTTTTTTTTTATATTTTTTTTTCAATATTTTGATCTAAACTATCAACTACGAAGTTGGAAAATGGCAAACTAAAGTGACAGAGTTGGTTGAGTCGTTTGGACCAACCAAGATGGTTTGGTTTTGAATGATTAATTTTAAAACTGTTAATTTGAATTAAATTTTTTAAAATTATAAAAATAGTTTATAAAAAAGAAACACAATAATAAATACAAAATAGTTTACATAAAATTTTAAATTGACCGCTGAATCATTAACTTTAAAATTAAACTGTAATCAAACTATTAAAATAGTGTTCAGGGGCGGAGGCACTTAGCCAAGAATGGGATTAAATGACCCCATTGATTTTTGCATTTTATATAGAGAGTATAATATGAGATTTTCTATTGGCATCAATCTTTTTTGAAAGCTAACCCCTACATAAAAATTGCGTGAAAGAATTGTCAAATTCTGACTTCTTCTCTGGTGGTATATATCCATGACCCACGTCCGTCAGGCTACTAAGGTCGACGGTTCGAACCTATAGTTTGTCGTTTTTTTTTACCTTTTCCTCTTTAAGGAAACCCCAGTTCTTAAGTGCGGGCTTAACTCTTAACCTTTTTCTTTTCTTTCAGCGTTTGTTTTAAACCACCTGCTTTTTTTGCTTTTTATTTTTTTTCCTTGCTCTTCTATCTGATGGAGTTTTGGAACCCTATCTAGCCTCTGAACTGCCACCACAGCAGCTTGTTCTTGGTGAAATCAGTTTATTCCTCGTCTTTTTGTATATGAATTCTCGATATTTTTTTTGTATTTTCTGGGTCCTCATCAAAATCGATGTTTTGAACATCATTTTGGCGTTGGTTATATTTGTAACAATACTATTTGTAACAATACTAGGTTAGAAACTCGTATATTACACGGTTTGAATAAATAAAATATTAAATAATTAGTAATAAGTAGAACTAATAAAGAAAATATTAAATAGTTGATAAAAATATTAAATAGTTGAATAAAGTAAATATTAAATAGTTAAGAAAAAATAAGTGAAAATAAAAATCTTGTGTTCATAGAATTGTGACACATGTCACAACAGTTACTTATTTATTAAGTATGTGTGCGTGCATATATATATAGGGGGAGTGTTTTGGGTAAAAAATAAAAAAGACTAATTTTATAACCAAACTTAAAAAGTGAGATAGTGTGCTTGTAAAATCAATGTAAAAACGTAAAGAGTGACACGGTTGTTTACGAGAAAATCCCTTGATCGTTCAGGATCTTCGGCATAAAACCTCGGGATGTGACAATCGACACCTGCCTCGTTACTTCAATAAATGATAAAGAATTACAAGTGTTGAGCAGCAAATGATCGATATCTAAGTGTCACAAGAATGATTGCGAGTGTATTCTATTGCTAAGTGCGTTGTTATGTGTTTTCTAATCGACCAAGCTGCTGATTATATACAGAGATTGTGCTAACTAACTATCTGAGAATCCCGGAATCGACTTAGTATTCAAATATGACCGTTGGAGGCCAATCCACGCGTCTTCTACACGTTCTCTTTGACTTCAAGAGCGATTCTTCAGTGATGAATTTGACCACGCACGTTTTACCTGCGAATAAGTCAAGATAGAAGGAAGATATAACGGTTAGGTAATATATAAATTGAGTATACCGAAACCTGTTAGGATACCGAAGTACATTGAAGATCCAGGATCCTTAGCTATAAAATTACCCCTAACAATTTTCCTCAAAATTTAATAGCTGTCCAAGGAAGTTACAGCTGTGAGATTTTAAAATTCAAATAGTAAATGATGATAGGGTTCCAATATGACCGTTCCCGATTTCCAAGGCGATTTAACCGTTGTTTCTTTGCAAGATAAAATCATTATTACCCCTTCTTCTCCATTATTATATTCTTCAAGACCAAGGCAGGTAAAAATCTTCGTTTATGATTTCTTCTTTCTTTCTAATCTTTCACATTCATGGGTAAGAAAATGACCAGGTCGGCTTCCTCCATTATCGTCGAAACAATAGAGGACTTCATTGATCAGGGGATCCTTGATCACTCTAATCTTGAACTCTGTTCTTTCACTGATTCGGAGATCAAACTCTTGAAATCAAACAATATTTTTCCTCAAAAAACCATTTTTAGGCCTTTCGATTCCAGAATAAAAGCGGTTTTGATTTCTAAAACATGGGTTTGCTTCCATAGCTATCCTTTTACTCTAGGTCTGTCATATCTTTTCCTCCATTCATCACCGAGTTTCTCAAACTTACTAGTCTTTGTTATTCCCAAATCATGCCAATGGTTTGGAGGATTTTAGCAACTCTGGAAAAGTTGAATCGTTCTCATTATTTGACCATTGGCGTCCCTGAGCTAGCCTCTGTCTATAATTTGAGAACCCATGGTTCTTCTCGATTCGTTCTTCAGCTCAATTAAGGGCAAACTTATTTGATCCCGAAAGCCACTCAAAACGATTCTAACTGGAAAGGGAAGTTCTTCTTTGTAAGGAGAGATTCAATCCCCGGTGGGAAACATTTACCGCTTGAATGGGTTAAAAAGGGTAGGAAATAGCTAGGATCCCTGCAATTTATATTACATTTCACCTACTACTAATGATCTTTGTGTTTATCCTTGTGTAGCTCCAAAATTTGCTGAACTAGTTCTTGTAAGAAGTGACATAGAAAAGATAATTTAAGCCTTGTTATAAATACTTGTGGCGGAGAGATCCTTCCGTTCTGAGTCCACTTTTAGTGAAGCGACCTTTGAGACCCAGCATTCCAAATCTGAGATGTCTTCAGGTACAGAACAAATAGTATTTGTGTTACCAAATGTTATGATTCTGAATTGCTTTATCTTCGTGTAGGAATCCCCAAGTCGAGTTCCCAGTTTGCTTTGTCTTATCTTGATAGCCTTTTGTCTGGGGCTGTTGTTGTCAAGAAGGAAGGTTCCAGACCTGCCACCACCAAGTCTCGTATCCCGGCCCTACGGTCTAAGGCTTCTGGAAGCAAAAAGAAGAAGACAACGGATGTGATGGATCTGGAATTTTTTGAGGGTATGGATTCTGCCGAAACTACTAAGAAGCTGCAAGGCTTGATGAACCTAGTAAGTAATTTTTTGGTATCCCTAAGTTAATGTCAGGATCCCTAAATTACTCATGTAATCGAATCTTGCAGGGTCTTGAGAAGTTGAACGCCAACTTGGCTGCGGCAGAGAAGAACGCTGAAGAAGCTTTGGAGAAGGTCGAGGATCTGAAGAAAATTGCTGCCAACAAGTCCAAGTACTTGGAGAAAGAGATCCAAACTCTGAATGAAAAACTGCAGGAGGATCTGGCTCAGTCCGAGCAGAAGTTGCAGGAGACCGTAGATAATGCCAAGAGGTCTACGGCCATGGCTATTCTTCAATCCAGGATCCAGATGGCTGAGCAAGCTGCTACTGAAGGTTTTGATCCTTCAGCCTAGGATCTTCACGGATGGAGTTCTTCTTTGGCTAAGCTTGCAGGTGAAGCAATGGAGACTAGCAAGGTTGCTGAGGATGTGGGAGCTGGTGATGGTGAAAAGCAAGCTAACCAGGGCAATGAGGGTAATGATGCCTAGGCCTGAGCCCTGGATTTTGTGGTTCTTCTGTTTGTTGGTTTATCTTAAAACAATTTCCTTTCATGTCTTTGGTTGATGAACAATTTTACTTTTTATGCTTTTGGGATCCCTGTCATGGGATAGATAATTTGACAGCTTGTAATTCCGGGTGGATGGGTCCAGATTTTGGATGAATCCCGGATCACTTTTTTTCCTGCACTTTAAATATTAGTAGATGGATGATGACTATCTGCCATGATTGTTGCATGTTCGCCTTGATATATTTTTCAAAATTAGGATCCTGAGGTAATTAAAACTTAGAAAAATAGGTTCGAACATATTTTCAGGATACCGGATCTTTAATAATAAATTCTCAGGTTTTTATCAAATTTAGACTTAGGAAAACACAATTTGGTTTTAATAAATAAGAGTACCAAACGTATCATGACTTAGCCATCCTGCTTTCAAATCTTCTTGTAATTGAAAAATTAGTAACACATACCTTTGTGGAGTACGAAGTCGGATATATATACATACCGAATCAGCATGAAATTCAGAGCATAACAACTATTAGTTGTCCCCAGTGTTCAGTCGTTGAATACGTCGTAGGCTTAGTAAGTACACTTCGGGATCCTCGTTAGTTTTTAATTTGTTAAAGGATCCTGAGTCAGCATATTGATGCTAACTCTTTGAATTAACACACAAGTGTTACATATTTACAATCGTGGGCCAAGCAAGAAAACATGGGCTAATCCAATAACGTGGGCTAAGCCAATTCTGAGTTAGCATGAAAATGCTAAAAACCTTAGCTTTAACATGTAAGTGTTAAATGTTTGGGAGAAACTTGGGAAAATACACGTCTGTTATATTCGTAGCACCCAATATATAGCCAATAGTGATGAACTTATCAGCCACTGTTACATGGACTGGTCGCACCACCTTGAACTACAATTGGATACCGTGCGCTCCTAGCGGGGTGTAGAAACCCAATCTAGTTAGAAAGGCGAAAGTCGTTTAAACCTGTGAGGTATTCAAGATACCCAAACATAGGAGAGATGACCAATCTTTTTCTTCTGTCGGGATCCCTTGAGATATTTCCTACAAAACAGGAAATCTTGGTTACGGTGGGTGTTAGCCTGGCTAACACCCCTACGATTCTCAAGTCAGTACTTTGATCAAGGGTAATAAGTATAAAAATAGTCAGGGACAGAAGACATACCAGTTTTAGTTAGAATTTAAGTTCTAACTTACATAAACTAGGTTTTGAGATGGATAGCGTTCCAGGATCTTGGTAGGATATCTCCTTCCATTGTAGCCAACCAATAAGCACCCTTGCCTGCTTCTGAGTCAATCAAGTATGGGCCTTCCTACTTTGGTGCAAGCTTTCAATCATTGGGATTGGTAGTATTTTGAAATGTCTTTCTTAATACGAGATCACCTGCTTGGAATCTTCTAACCCTTATGTTTTTGTTGTATAACTTTGCTATTCTTTGCTGATAAGCTGCAATGCGAATTTTGGCAAGATCCCTAAGCTCATCCACAGTGTCGAGATCCTAAGCTAGAGCTTTGTTGTTGGTCTCTAAAGATTGAAAGTTGGTTCTGGCAATAGGGATAACCATTTCTGTCGGGATCATGGCTTCTATTCCAAATACCAAGGAAAATGGAATTTGTCCTGTTACATTCTTCGTGGTTGTCCTATCTGCCCAAAGTACAAACGGTAGCTCTTCAGCCCATCTTCCTTTCTTTGCTCCTAATCTCTTCTTGAGGTTGTTAACGATGATCTTGTTGCTAGATTCAGCTTGTCCATTGGCTTGAGGATGTACTGGGGTAGATGTTATCATTTTGATTCTCCAACTGGCACAGAAGTCGGTCGTTCTTTTGCCAATGAATTGAGATCCATTATCACAAATTATCTCCGCCGGGATCCCAAATCTCGTCAGGATATTGCGCTTGATGAAAGAGATGACTTTTTTCTCTCTGACTTGGACAAATGCCTTAGCTTCGATCCATTTAGAGAAGTAATCCGTCATTGCTAGCATAAATACCTTTCCTCCTGGTGCTTTGGGAAGTTTGCCAACGATATCCATTCCCCACTTCATAAAAGGCCACGGAGAGATGATTGGGTATAAAGGTTCGGCCGATTGATGGAGTATGTTGCTGTGTCTCTAGCAAGCGTCACATTTTTTAGAGTAAGTCGCAGCATCTTTCCTCATGGTAGGCCAGAAATATCCTGTCCTCAGAATCCTTGAAAATAGCGCTCTGCCCCCGGTGTGATTACCACAATCTCCTTCGTGTAAATCTTTCAGTACTTCACGTGCTTCAGGATCTTCCAAGCATCTTAAGTATGGACTGCAATTGATTTTCTATACAAAATATTTTTAAACATTATAAAACGAGACATCCTCATGCGAAAAGCTTTGTGGTTCTTCTCACCACTCAGGATTTCACCATCCTGTAAGTATTTATTAATAGGTGAAATCCAGTATCCTGGAATAGGTTCTAGATCCCGAATGCCTGCTTTTTCTTAAGTGTTGGATACTTCATTCACCTTCTCGATAGCTAGGCTCAAAACGTGTATGATAGGTATTTTGGTACCTTCTGGTACTCTAAGAGCTGAAGCAAGGTTTGCTAAGGCATCAGCCTCAGTGTTATCTTCTCTAGGCACCTGTGTAATGTTAAAAGTTTTGAATTCTGTGGATAATTGCTTAACTATTGTGAGATATTTGGCTAACTTCTCACCTTTTACTACATATGAACCATTGAAATGATTAGCAATTAACAATGAGTCTACATATACCTGAAGATACATGATCTTGATATCTTGGCTAATTGTAATCCTGCTATCAGCGCCTCATATTCTGCTTCATTATTCGTAGCCTGGAACTCACAACTTATGTATTAGGGTAATATGTCCCCTTGTGGTGATTTTAGTATGATTCCCAGACCTGGTCCTCTTACATTTGATGCACCATCGGTGAATAAGGTCCATTCGTTCTTCGACTCTTCTAGTTGTTGGACTTCAAGATCTGCTTCGTTTTGGATATCACTACTGAAATCAGCCACAAAGTTCGCCAGTTCTTGAGACTTTATTGATGTTCTAGGTTCGTATATGAGGTCATAGGCGCTAAGCTTGACTGACCATTTAGCCATCCTTCCTAACATCTCTGGCTTTTTTAAGACACAATTAATAGGGTAGTTAGTTTTAACATGAATAGTACGAGTTTCAAAATAATGTCTAAGTTTAGTGGATGCCGTTATTAAAGCTAATATTAATTTTTATAAATGAGAGTACCTTGTTTCCGCTGGTAGCAAACTTTTACTTACATAGTATACCGGATGCTGTTGTCCCTCATGATCCTTGACTAATATAGCACTTATGGTGCTTTGGGATATTGCCAAGTATAGGGATAATGGTTCACCGTCTTCTGGTTTCATGAGTAGAGGAGCTGATGGCAAGTATTCCTTCAATGATTTGAGTGCTTGTTCATGCTTCTCTTCCCATTCGAATTTCTTGTTCTTCTTCAGGATGTCGTAGAATTCCTTACATTTTTCTGAGGATCTTGATATAAATCTGTTGAGTGTTGCTACTCTATCGATCAGTCTCTGGACATCCTTAGTATTTGTTGGGGATTTTCAGATTGATGATAGCTTTGATTTGTTCTGGGTTGGCTTCTATTCCGCTCTTGGTCACCATGTAGCCTAAGAACTTTTGTGCCCCCACTCCGAAGTGACATTTTGAAGGGTTCAGCTTCATATTGTATTGGTCTAGGATATCAAATGCGTCTCTGAGATCGCTTAGGTGATCCTAAGCTTTCTTTGATTTTACCACCATGTCGTCTATGTAGACCTTCATGGTGTCCCCTTGTTTCTGTTTGAACATCATGTTCACCAGCCTTTGTTATGTAGCACCTGCGTTTTTCAAACCAAAAGGCATAGCAGTATAACAATAAATACTTGTAGGAGTCATGTACGCAGTATCCTCATGGTCTGAGGGTTCCATCTAAATTTGTTGGAATCCTGATGAAGCATCCATGAAAGTCAACATTTCGTGGCCTGTTGTGGCGTCGACCATAGATTCAATATGTGGTAGTGGGAAGGGATCTTTAGGACACGCTTTGTTGAGGTCCGTGTAGTCTACACAAACTCTCCACTTCCGTTCTTCTTCTAGACTACCACCACGTTGGCTAGCCACCTTGGGAATTTTACTTCCCTTATCATTCTAGACTTGAGAAGCCTTTCCACCTCTTCTTGGATGATTACGTTTCTCTCAGGAGCAAATTTCCGTCGCTTTTGATGTATTGGCCCAAAACTTTTATCAATTCCAAGTTTATGTGTTATGATATCTTTGGATATACCTGTCATATCTTCGTGTTTCCAAGCGAATGTCGCTTTTCTACCCCTCAGGAAATTCAGGATATCTTTTTCAATATCCTCAGGGATATTGCTCCCTACCAGGATCTTCACATCTGAATTCTCGGCATCCAGGGATACCTCTTTAACAACATGTTCTTTAGTTTCCAGAACATCCCTGGCCTACTTCATTAATTGCTATGTTTGCCTAGTTTTGACAGAGGCTTTCATTGAAGAAGTGTAACAGTTTTTGGCCTCTTATTGATCGCTGTTGATCTTCACCACTCCCTAGGGGGTTGGCATCTTGAAACATTGGTAATATGTTGAGGGTACTGGTTTCATCTCGTGTATCCAGGGTCTTCCTAGAATAATGTTATAGCAAGATAAAGAATCGATAACACAAAAATTTTGTATAGAATTTACCCCCTCGATGTAAATTGGTAGCTTTATTTCTCCAATAGTGTTTTTAACCTCTCCACTGAATCTTACTAATACTGAGGATTTTGAGATGATCTCAAAATCCGGGATCCCCATTCTTTTCAGGACTTCGTGCTGGATAATATTTACAGAGCTTCCTCCGACGATCAATATCTTGCGAATGAAGTGGTTTGCAATGTATAGTGTAATCACCATGCCATCATGATGAGGATCCTATACGTCATCTCTATCATCTTCATTGAAACAGATCACCTTTTCTTCAGTTAAGCTGGAGGTCCTGATAGGTCTGTCCTCATTCTCTGTTTTCTCATCTTTGGCATTTCTTTTTACTGTAGAGTAAGAAGTACCACAAATATCAGATCAACCATATATAAAACATATTACCTTGGCATCTGGCGGTGGGGATTTTGATCTTTGCGGGGTCCTGTCTTGATTCTTGGTCTTGTTCTTTCCTTTGCCAAGAAATTCTTTGAGATATCCCTTGTTCAGGAGATAGCTTATCTTCTTACGCAAAGTAATACAATCCTCATTTATATGGCCAAAGTCTTCGTGGAATGCACACCACTTGGACTTGTCCTTTCCCCCTGAGTTCCTCTCAAACTTGCGAGGCCACTTGGCTTTTTCTCCAAGTTCCTGCATAGCAAATAGCAAACCAGTTGTATCAAGAGAAAAACAGTATTCAGACAACTTAGGATATTCTTCTTCATCCTCATCATCTCCTCCGGCATTAACCCTGTGATTGTCCGGCTTGGATCTGTACGACCTGAAAGGTGCAGGTTCAGCTTTCCGGTTAGGTTGAGTGTAGCTTGTCGGAGCATTCACTCTCTGCTAGATCTTTTTATCATCTTCCGGCCTAATAAACCTCAATGCCCGATTCCTGACTTCATCAAGGTTCCTGCAAGGATTCATAACAAGATCTTCGTAAAATTGAGAATCCTTCTATAGTCCCATCTTGAAGGCCTGGACTGTAGTGGCAACGTCAAGGTTCAGGATATCTAGGGATTCCCTGTCGAACTTGCTTACATAATCCCGTAGGGATTCTCCGCTGTTCTGAGTTATCCTTTATAAGTCATTTGTTAATCTTTCAAAAGTTCTACTGCAAGAGAATTGATTGTTAAACATGTTAATTAAATGAGAAAATGAAGTAATAGAATATGGAGGAACATTAAGTAGCCATTTTAAGGCTGATACTGTTAAGGTAGAGCCGAAGCCTTTGCATAAGCAGGCTTCCTTTAGGTCCAAGGTAATGGGGTTTATCTTCATCCGTTCCCTATACTGTGCGACGTGCTCCTCAGGATCTGTAGTTCCATCTTACAACTTCATGTTAGGAGTCTGGAAGCGCTTGGGGATCTCAGCATCACATAATGGTGGAACGAATCTGGAGATCCTGTGACTAGTAGAGGACATCTCCGATATAGGTTGGACCACACCTGGTACACTGGAGATCATCTCTCTCAACTTCTTTAACTCCTTGGCCATGGACGGAGTGAATCCTGTCTCCTACACAAATTCGTTAGCATTTGAAAATTGATTGAATGTGTTACCGTTCTCAGGATTTTGGAATGATGATCCCGGAGTAACTCCAAGATCCTGATTTATCGAAACTCTGACAGCCGGGGTAGGGCCAACTGTAGTGATCCCTGTTTGCATAGGAAGGAAGTCTCCATTATGGATTTCTGAGGATCCTGAATAAATAAAATCTAAGATCCTTGGTCGTAGCGGGGTCGTCACTTCCACTGGTTTCTTCGATTCCTTAACCTTCTCAATCTCCCGAAACAACACTTGGTTAGTCTTCCTCTGTTGTTACATTTATTGTTTCATCTTCGAGAACAAATCGAGGATATTATTGTTTGATACGATCACAGGTCCACCAGCAGGTATTTCGGACCCCGAAAAACCCGCAGGAGTAGTTTTGTTCGGCTGATTAACACTTTTTTGAAATGGAGGAGGAGGAATAGGGTTGACTAACCCAGAGCTCAAAGATGGAGCAGAGACAGAACTATTTTTGGATTGAGACGATATTTTTGAAAATAGCTTTGAAAGATAGTGATTGAACACAAACTTTAGTAAAGAAGATTTTAATATGAAAAGCACCACTTGCCCCATGATGGACGCCAAATTGTTTTGGGCAAAAACTAAGAAGACTAATTTTGTAACCAAACTTAGAAAGTGAGGTAGTGTGCTTGTAAAATCAATGTAAAACAATGTAAAAAAGTAAATAGTGACACGGTTGTTTACGAGGAAAGCCCTTGATCGTTTAGGATCTCCGGCATAAAACCTCGGGAGGTGACAATCGACACCTGCCTCGTTACTTCAATAAATGATAAAGAATTACAAGTGTTGAGCAGCAAATGATCGATATCTAAGTGTCACAAGAGTGATTGCGAGTGTATTCTATTGCTAAGTGTGTTTTCTAATCGACCAAGTTGCTGATTATACACAGAAATTATGCTAACTAACTATCCGAGAATCCCGGAATCGACTTAGTCTTCAAATATGACCGTTGGAGGCCAATCCACGCGTCTTCTACACATTCTCTTTGAGTTCAAGAGCGATTCTTCTGGGATGAATTTGACCACGCACGTTTTACCTGCGAATAAGTCAAGATAGAAGGAAGATATAACGGTTAGGTAATATATAAATTGATGATATCGAAACCTATCAGGATACCGAAGTACATTGAAGATCCAACATCCTTAGCTGTAAAATGACCCCTAACAGGAAGGTTCAAATAATAAGTGGTTTTTCGCTAAAAAAACCTAAGAAATGACAAAAACCTTAAGAAACGACATCAAACGAACTCCGATTGAGCTCATTTCAGCGGCGTTGGAACCGTGTCGTCGAACTCTACCATCTTAGATTTTGGGGCTTAGCTTTTAAGGTTTAGATTTTAGGGTTTTAGCCTTAGGGTTTAGATTTTATGGTTTAGTTTTTTTTTAGGGGTGGGTGTCACACTCCGGCCAGTGGCGGATTATATACCGGGGCTGACGTGGATGTTAAAAAGCACATGATCAACTATTTAATAAATTTCAATATTTATTCCATCATATTAAGTATTTATTACAAGGAATTAAGATACACATTGTACAAAAAAAAAACATAACATAATCAACATATGGATTAAATTTAACTACGTCCATAGTCCTATATGATCAAGACTTGTACTCAAACGGGTGCAACTGAAATATTTAAGTAAATGTCAACTACAAGTAGTTGGTGAGTAGCATAGGTTTTGACACCAAACAAAGTTAAGTAATAGTTTACAATTCAATATGTTCAGAGCATGCCTAAAGCATGAATGTGAAAACATACAAGGTTCCAAAGCGTACAATCAAGCCTGATAATGGAAAACTAGATACGCAATCCCAATGATTATCATTTTGAAAAAAAATAGTAATATGGTACACACAAAACCCGCCAAGGTTTGTGTTAACTGGTACCCATATAAATGATCATAAAAGGTACCACCTTAGGCTTGGGTAGCAAGTTAATGATTGCACTGACATGAACACACGTAATGGTCACCAATTAGTTTAAGACATAAAGTATAAAGACTATAGCATAAGAACAAAGGTATTTAATTATGTAAGTAATGTATTTGTAACATATTCCACCCCAAAAGTATAAAAATGAAAAAGGTTCTATGTAAACTCACATGTATTGAAGCTAGTAATGGTACGAATTGTTAAGAATGGATAGGCCTCGTGAGGATCCCTCACATTCAACCTACACAGATAAATTTGTATTCTAGACTTAATGAGAAATAAACAATTATAGATCTATTTGAGTCTCTGGGGATTTTGGAGTTTTGGGGTTGGGTATAGAGTTGGTACAAGTTTGTAGGAAAAATATATGTTTATGTAAAATAGTGATAAGGTAATACTAATTAAAATTAATTAGATTCTCAAATGAATTGTATGCTGATAATATAATTATTCTAAAATGATTGAATAAATAAATTATGAAATTGATAGAGGTTTAAATAATAGTTTATATATATAATTATTCTAAGAATAATCGATAAATAAATTATGAAATGAAAAGATTTAAGTAATAATACATTGGAATTTATTCATATAATTACTCTAAAAATAATCTATAAATAGTTTATGAAATGGAAAGAGTTTAAATAATTTATTTTTTTTAATAAAATAATTATTTAAACTATTCAATTAATCTCTTTTAAATTTACATGATTTATAAAAGAGTAATTAAATAAAAATATAAATGTTAAATGAAATAAATTGAATTTGTATGGTTATTTATCTAAAATAACTATCTAAGTAACTATCTAAGTATTTTCTATCAAATGTTTTAAATAAATGACCTTTGCCAAAATGATTATTTGTATGTTTTAAAAAAAATGGATTAGTAATGTTTAAATAAATGTTCATAATTTGTTTTTATAAATTTTACAATCTTATAAACATATATATATATATAAATGTAACTAGATTTATTTATAAAAGATAATAATTGTATCTCTTAATTATTTATAAATAGGGTAGTTAATAGTCTTTCCCTTTTTTTTATAAAAGAATGTATAAATTTACACAACTATGAGGTGAGTTTATAAAATATTGTAACCTCGATGAATAATATATATATATATATATATATATATATATATATATATATATATATATATATATATATATATATATATATTTGTTTATATCTTGTTATAAAATAAGAGTATATATATTCATATATTACCATTTTATCTTTATAAAACGGTTCGGGTATTAATATATGTAAGTACGTATACGTAAGTATGTGTGTGTGCTAAAAAAGGACCAGAAATAAAAACAAAAAAAGAATTGGGTCAGTGGGGTTCGAACCCCGATTCACGATCAGGAAGTAAAGGGATTTTGAACAAAAGTGCAAATCGAGCAATGAGAGAATGATTATTACCTGCAACGAGCCACGATTAGTTGCGGAACAAACCCAATCCCCCCTGCTGTCACAATCGGGAAAGAAGGAGGAAGAAATTTTTCTAGATTTACATCGTGTATTTGGGATTCGTGAGTGTAATCAGTATTACTATGGTGGTACTCGTAATTAGGATACGTTAATTAATAAAAACCCGAATGGAATTTGTTTGGTTCATGGGTCTTTTGATGTTCATAACCGAAATCTTCATTATGAAAATAAAAGCTCATGATTACTCAATTAAACATGAATTAATCCATCTTAAATGGTTGTAAGTGAGTGGAGAAAGGTTACTACAAATTTGGAATTCCTAATTTGAATGGATTCGAGTATTGTTGATGTAGGTTGACTTTTCTGAGTCAAAATTGGTGCTAGAATTTGTTCCAGGGTTCAAAGGACTAAAGGGGTTCAAGGTGGGGGTACAAATGGATATGGGAGATTCAATTGTCATGTAAAGGGTTCAGATGTGATAAGTGGTGTTTTAAAAGGGTTTAAGGGAATTAGATGGGGTTCAAGTCTAATTTAAATGACTTAAAACCCCTTTTATTTGTTTTAGAAATTTTAATAATTAATAAAACTTAAACATCATATGTTTACTTAAAAGCATTTTATAAATGAATGAATTCCATTTTTATGAAATCATAAATTGTATAAATGGTTTATATATTTACATATATATGTATTTATAAATAATTACCTACATTTATATAAAAAGGTGTAAATGCATGATTTAATACTCAACAGTTTTTTTTATCTTTGACATATATATTACGACAAAACATGAACACGTATACATACATAATATATATATATATATATATATATATATATATATATATATATATTTAGTCGAAGATAACTAATATGTACATTACAAAGGTTGAAAATTTAAAATTGGAACCCATTGAAATGATTAAGGTGGTAGGTACGGGATCGAAGTGAAATGTTATGAACGTTCATATGTAAATAATTGAACCTCATGAGTATCGTAAACTATCGAATCTTGTCGGTGATTGAGTGATGTGGACGAACGTGTTGTATAATGTAGGTAGTTGGGTTTCAGGTTTTCAACTTTGTTGATGGATGGTTAACGCCTATGCGAGATGATTCATCTTTTCATAGTGGCTAGTAAGTTCATACATTTTCGAAGGTGCAAGGTGATGAGAAATTTTTTTACCGGTATTTAGAATAATACGCACACTAATAATTGATTTGGGCCTTTTGTTTGTAAATGACAAGTAATTGAAATTTATCCTTATTTGTAAATTAATAAGTGAAAGTAATAGGTTGAATAACTAGGTAATTGGGTAAACAAGAACCTTTTTATTTATTTAGATATCATAAAGAGAATGTTTTAAAATAAAATAATGGCCGAATCACTTCATAATTAGGCCAAGAATTTAAAAGTAATGAATTAAGAGGTCGTAATGAAATAATTAATCGAGTCATAACTAATTATTAAATAAGGTAATGAGATAAATGTTTTTATAAAACAAATTGCATTAAGTTCCTTCACAAGGTAAATGGGTTTGTAAATAATTTATAAACTACATAAAATTTATAAATCAAGGGTTTGATAAAGGTTTTGTTCGAACAAAATAACTACATTAGTCAAATCAGGAAATAACAAAATAATTAGTTTACAGAGAAGGTTTAGATGTTAATCATTAAGGAGAGTCAAAATAATAGCATTTATATTTGGGTACAGGATATGGGTTTCAATTTAAGTTTAAGAAAACGCGAAATATGATATCCGGCTAAAATCTCAGATGGTTTTCCACCAGGAAATAGATGAGCACCAAGACGAACATCGTTGTGGTTATTCGTATTGCAAACTGGGCTGCAGCCCTAGTTATTTCCGTATGTGCATCAAGTATTCCCTAGTCTCCATTCCTTGCCTCAGAAACTCTACGGTCCTTACATATAGGTGAGCGGTATCAGCTGGAACTCCTATTGCACTGGTAAGTCTCATAACTTGTCTTGCTCTTGGTTCTGGATGGTATAGGTTAGGTGATATATTGGGGTCTCTCGGAGGAGGTGATTCAGCTGCCTGCTTCTAAGCCAATCTGCTTTGCGGTCAAACATGGATCTAGCAGCTAGTCGTGCCGGTGACTGGTCTCTTGGTGATGGGAATCCACAGTCTCATTCCTGTACCAACTCTGTTGTAGGGTGATATTCCGAGGAGTGAGGAGGGTAAGAGGTCATGTCTAGCTTTAACATCCCAAGTTTTTAGAATATGAAATAGTCCTCGAGTATTAGAATGAACGGGAGAAGAGGGAGGATCGGGCTTGGGCCTTGGCCTGGGTGCTCGTATAGGCCAAGACAAGGGAAATAATGGGCCCTTATAAGCAATAAGATCAGCCCTAAACCCCCCCCCCCCCACATTACAACACCATTTTTGTTTTTCTAGAGAGAGAGAGTGAGGGAGAAGTTAGAGAGAGAAGGTGTCAATTTTTCTCCAAGATCGAACCAAACTTCTTCTCCAGATATTTCACGAAGTTTTGCTGAAGAAACGAGCTGATTTGAGGTAAGAAACTAGCTCAGATCTGATTTTTTGGTTAAAATGGGTTTTTAGGGTTTAATGGAGTTTTTAACCTAAAGGTCGTATTTTTATGTATAAAAATACATGAAAAGTATAGATCTAGCTTCATGGGAGTTGAAGAAATGTTTTGAACATAAAAAGTTATGGTTTTGGATCGAAAACAAGTCTGTTTTGGAATTAGGGTTCTTGAGCGACTTTGGTGTGTCGCTACCTGCAAGTAGCGACACTCAGTGAAGAAAAAGGGTAGAAAGAATCGGCCAGAAATAATCGGCCAGGGAGAATCGGCCAGAGAGAATCGGCCCCTATAGCATGACAAAAGTTCGAGTGTCGCCGACTCTTGAGAGAGTGTCGGTCGACTCTTGAGAAAGCATCTGCCGACTCTTGGGAGTGTCGGCCGACTGTCTTAGCCGACTCTCTAGTGTAACAGACGACACTTGCAAGTTTAACCAATTTTATGTATTGTATACGCACAGATCACGTAGCACTCGTGTAGCCCGAGCTTTTAGTTTCAGTAGACAGAATATCAGGTGAGTTCTAATCCCCCTTTTGCCTACTTTTGGGGTGGTATGCATACTTAGTGAATAATGTGTATATTATATATTATATTAATAAACGATAAACGATGACGAAAGTCATGATTTAAAAGGGAAAGTTTAAAAGCGGCAAAATTACATTTTCAGTAAGGTATAAAGGTATTTCATGGCAAGCGTTTACTATATTCTCATATACATAAACAAAGGCATGATATATGTGTTAAACTATGTTTCAGTAAAGCAATGTATATTATTGGCAAGTGTTTACTATATTTTGATATACATAAACAAAGGCATAATATATATTAGTATGATCAAGATAAATAAAGTCATGATTTAAAAGGGAAAGTTTAAAAGAAGCAAAAGTACGTTTTCAGTAAGGTATAAAGGTATTTCAAGTTAAGCGTTTACTATATTCTCATATACATAAACAAAGGCATGATATATATGTTAAACTATGTTTTAGTAAATCAAGTTTTATTATTGGTAAGCGTTTACTATATTTTGATATACATAAACAAAGGCATAATATATATTAGTATGATCAAGATAAAAAAAGTCAGTACGTTAAAAGAGAAAGAAGAAGATAAAGTTTCCTTTGGGAATAAGTACCAGGTCAAACTACGGTTCCTACAGGAACAAATATTACTATGTACAAAGAGTCGGATAAGGGCTTTAGTGCCTATTGTAAGGCTTCGGTGCCTATAGTAGGGCTTCGGTGCCTAAAGTAGGGCTTCGGTGCCTAAAGTAGGGCTTCGGTGCCTATAGAAGGGCATCAGTGCCTATAGAAGGGCTTCGGTGCCTATTGAAGGGCTTTAGTGCCTAAGCAGGTTTTGTGCCTGAGTAGTTACTAGTGAAACTAACGGTAAGGTGACATCGTCTTAACACCAGTCGGGACTGTTACAAAACGATACGGTGATGCATCGTGTTAACTTCCCTTAGTTGTCGGTCTTTGGACTTGAGTCAATTAGGGCAATTACGGGAAGAAATGTAAATATAAAGCTAAGTTTGGTCCAAATAATGAATGTATGAGTTAAAAGATAATATATGTAAAGTTTAGCCTTAAGGGCAGTATGTATGTAAATGTTAAATCATTTATATAACTGATTTAAAGTAAACCTTAGAACTCACTCAGCGTTGCTGATTTTTTATATGCATATCAGTTGAGTGCATGTGGCAAATGGATGCTTGGCTGGCTTGCAAAGTTACCCGAAGTGAAGATCTAGCATCCCGATATTATGTAGTTTATGTTACAGTTCATGAGGTTTATAAGACAAGTTTAAATTCGTACCAGATAAGTTATGTTTAGACATGTTATGTTTCCGCTGTGTATGTTGGAGATTTAAATTCCACTGTGTTAATGAATGACTTATGTTTAAAGTGCTATGTGTTGATGAGTAAATCCAAAACGTGATGCCTCCCGGGTTGGGGCCTTACAAGTTAGTATCAGAGCCATAGTTTGAGAGATTTGGACATCCCCGATGTCCAGACTTAAACTGAGAATGGGACCAAGTAGCGGATGCCAGTAACGAGTAACTCAACCCAAAGCATCAAAAGTGTATATTAAGTAAAGTTTCTTTCCATGTTTAGAGTGTCAAGATAAGAATAGAGGCTTTAGTGGAATCATGAAAGTGAATAATTAGAAAACGAGAAGTGATGTAATGGTTAATTGCAAATGGCCAGTGTATATTAACATCTTACCTTACTTACTGTGTTCTACCTATTCCCTAGCATGATGAAATTAAATCCCTTTGTTCCATATCTTTCACTGGAAATGGCAAACCGTGGAGGAGCTAGAAGAGGTGGAGGAGGAAAACGTGGTGGGCGTACAGGCCGCCGCGATGGAGCTAGTACAAACTAAGAGATTGAGGGGTGTGTTCACACTACCCATACTGAGACGGAGGTTAGTCAGCACAATGATGAACACGCGGAAGGAGATGACAAACCATTTGAGTTTGAACCAGCCGTTCAGTGAGCTCTCGACCGGGAATTCATCCGACTGTTGAAGAAAACCATACCGACCATACTACACGAAGCCTTAAGGAAAGCCAAGGAGAACCCCAACACAATCCCATCCACTGAACGGAAAATGGTTCTTCCAACCATGGGAGGACCAATTCCAGGGGAGGATTGTAATATCCATGATTTTTTTCGAGCCTATTTTAGTTTATACAAACACTACATTAAATCCTCCATTTGTTTAAACAAATTATGTCATATAAAATTACCACTATTTTCTAAAATTTCTATTTAACAATCTAAACTTTGTCTTACATATTAATTCTATAACACACTTTGAGTACACATATATATATATATATATTGATGTTATAATTATTTTTTGTAAAACTATTAATATAATTACACATTTGGAATTATAAATTTAAACCACATGTTTGTTGGTTTAGTTTTAGACAAAAATATATATATTCAACATTTTTAAATAAACCATTTTAAAAGGTATAAAAGAATTAGTTTTATAAAGTTTTATAGTTTTTATACAAAATATATATATATATATATATATATATATATACATAATTCCTATTTATAAAACTAGTTTAAACCCTTGATCAATTTGAACCCCCTCCTTGAAATTTGACCTTTTGAACTTAATTTTGACCCCCATTCAACCCCTTGATCTACTTTGACTTTTAGGAAGTCAAACAATCCAAGTTAGTGCAAATCCAACGCCCGGATCGATCAAACTTGAATGATATGGACCTCCCATGTATACAACATCAAATGCCGACCACACCCAAGCTAATTAACAATCCAATTCAACCTCGTTCGCGGCTTAATTCAAAATTCAAACCCAGTTGACTATCCAAAGTCAACTCAAGTTGAATCCGACTGTAATCGTGAAGTTAACGCGTTTGATACCCGCAAATCACGCCTAGCCTATGCTCGTATGATTCCAGGCCACATTCGCTTCCCGATTCACTCCCAATCAGTTGAATTACGCATAATCCGTTCGATAACTGTCATCCTCAAATCGCGGCCGAATCGTGTAATAAAGAGGGAATTAAACGAAATTATACACACACAACTTCGCATAAGTCATTACAAACCCTCCCAATCCGCAATTGACTTGCATCTCACCTCTTAAGCCCTGTCAAGCACCGAGAAAGACGAACCTGTGCGTTCTACCAAACTCCTTCGATTCATAATCATTCCAGGTAATTTTTATATAAAAATTTTTGTTTTTGTTCAAAGATTGAAAGCCCCATAATTTGGGTGGTTGATTTTGCTTAATCGGGTGAAATCAAATGGTTAGGGTAAGGAGTTTCCAATCGGGGATGATAAGGGAGAGGGAGAGTGTGCTCCTGTGAGTTTTAAGATAAACGGGAGTGACCTGTACCAAGGCATACGCCCTGGTGTACCGGTAAAGCTCATACACGGTGCATGCGTGGTCGCAGGTTCGAACCAGCCCCGCACCATGCCCTTGTTTTTGTGCGAACCTGAAACCCAAACCCGGCTCCACTGTACCATCATGTTAAAACATTCCGGACCTGCCTTATGTTACGGGTTGTGGCTCTGGTCCGGTGGTAACTCGCAGCACCCACACAGGAGCCACCCGGGTTCGAACCGGGTGGCCTGTGTTTATTTATTTTTATATTTTTTTTACAATTTATTTTGAATCCAATTATTTTACCTAATTATTACGACAAAACTTTTATAAAAAAAAATACTTTTCCATGAAACAAAGGTTATAAATCATTTTTTTTGTATAAAATTATACGTACATATATTATGGTCTAAAGCCGTATAAAACTCTTCCTAATATATATTAATAAACACGTATACAAATCGTATTTCTTTTACACACTACTTTAATATTAAATGAATAGATAAATTTATTTATCTTTTTACGTTTACAAATTTATCTAAGGTTTTGATATGTATTTCGACACATTGTTATAAATAAATAAATAAAATAGATTTAGTTATTTTAATAAATACAATATCACATTTCATTTACACATTATTTTAAATAAATAAATAAAAGAAAATTTTTTTTATTTAAACCTTAAAACCCTTACTCAAATATTATTTTTCCAAGCATACTTTAAAGCTATATTTTAATACCTTAATCTAAACACATATAACATACAAACTCTCTTTTACATTAAATGACTAAACCCTCATACAAAACCACACATATCAAAACCCGGTGAACATTTGATCACGACTTAGACCCCGTGCACATTATTAATGCAAGTCCATACATTTCATTATAGGTTAAACTTGTGATTTGGGAATCGCTTATACGTCATTTTGCTTGTGTTATCTTCGCAACTATACTAGTGAGTTTACATCGCCCCTTTTTCGTATTTACATATTTGGGGTGAAACATGATTTCTTTCAAATACTATTTGCAATTACACACGTACAATTCTACAATATGATCATACGTGTTTATTTGTGCTTTATGATTGAATGCTAATTGTTAAGGCTATATATACATGATATACACGTGCAAACATAAATACATTACTTCAGGCTAACATGTGTTGTTAGGCCCTACATTAGGATAACATGTGTTGTTATGCCCTACATTTACATCAGGATAACATGTGTTGTTATGCCCTACATTAGGATAACATGTGTTGTTATGCCCTTCAATTACAAAGTTTCATTTGTGCATCTAGCTTAACTTAGATTCTCCATAAATGCTTTATAAACCATGCATCATATGAATTGTACACAAAACATTTGAACTTTACTTGTGGTGTCAAAACCTATGTATGCTCATCAACTATTTATAGTTGACCCTCTCATTTTATCATGTTTCAGGTACAGTGTTTGAGTTAAGATTTCAAGTCGCTTCACTTAGGATTGAGGACCTAGTTTTAAAATTAAATAAAGTTATTCATGTATTTTTATTCTTGTAAGAGTTGTACTTGATTACTTGAGCTATGAAATGAAAGTTATTGTTTAATTATCACAACTTTAGTAAACCATGAGCTTATGAACAGTCTACATGTCCCGCCCTGACATTTCCACCGTCAGTTGGGGTGTGACAGATTGGTATCAGAGCCTTGGTTATAGGGAATTAGGTTATTAGACACCTTTGACCTAGACTATAACCTTAGGACACCCATTTATACCATGTCTCTATGATTATATGATATGCTACATGATACATGACAAATATATTATGTGTTAATATATTATGTGTTAATTACTTACCTGTTAAATCTCATGACTTATTGGGTCTCACCTAAATAGTAAATAATATATATATATATATATATATATATATATATATAAAATACCCTTACCCTTATCCTAAGTCTCAATCTTTCTTCTATGTCATTACCATCATAGCATATTGAACGTTATAAGTCTTTTAAAATTCTGTTTACACCCCGTTAGGGTTTTAAACCTTGTTAACTAGTAAAGGACACATGCAATCTGGAAGGGTGACACATGTATTCTGGGTTTTCTGTCTAGGAAAGCATTTCATATAAATCCCAATCAACCGAGGGATACGTATGCTTTCCTGGGAATTCCCGGGATGAGTGTTTACTTATAGGCTAAAGTATGTCTCCTTGAAAGTTATATAAGTTTATTAACCTTAATGTGTCATAGCATTCAAATGGTATTATCCTGTTGAGTGCAATCCAAACTATGAACACTTATGTTTTAAATTATCCTTTGTTTTATATCCAAGAAATCCTCATAACCTCTTATATCTTTCCTATTGTTTTGTTAAAACCTATAGTATGCCTTCCCGTCGCGCCAACGAGACCAACAAAAACAACAACAATGACCTTGCTTCCCTTCTCACTCAACTTGTGAACCAACTCACTCAGGCCAATAACAATAATGGCGGCACTAACAGCAGTGCTAATAATGGTAGTGGTGGTGGTGCCAATCCACCCCAATGCACTTTCAAACACTTTAACTCATGCAACCCCGTCAAGTTCTATGGTAACGAAGGGGCTACGGGCCTCCTTCAATGGTTTGAAAGCATTGAAAGCACTTTTCTCAACAGTGATTGCCCTGACCATCTCCGAGTTCGCTATGCCACCAGCGTCTTTCAGAAACGGGCGCTCACTTGGTGGAATGGTGAGAAGAGAAACCGGGGTGTGGTTGTGACCATGGCCTTGCCATGGGATGAAGTTAAGAGACTCATGACCGAGGAATTCTGTCCTCGTAATGAAATGAAGAAGTTGGAGGCTGAGTTTTGGGATCTTACCTAAGACAGTGGTGAAAGTTTAGCTTACACAACTCGTTTCCATGAGTGAAGTCTTCTGGTACCCCACATGGTCACTCCACTGACTCGGGTTATTGAGAAGTACATCTATGGTCTACCCATGAAAATCCAAGATACAGTCCTAGGAAGAAATCCAGCCACTCTTGAAGACGCTATCCGCTTAGCTGCCACATTAACCGATAACCATGTGAAGGCGGGTACACTAACAAGGAAAGGCACAAAGAAAGTCACTGACTCAACAGCCTCTTCTGAACCCCCTCAGGAAGACAAACCCAAACCTCCTCACTCCAATAAGAAACGTAACTTTGCTGTCATTACCCCTGCTGTACCAATCAACCAAGTAGCTCCCCTAGCCCGAAACCATAATAAGAAACCATATGCGGGCAACAACCCTCTGTGCAACACGTGCAACTATCACTACTTTCCAAACATGCCATGCCGTCTATGTGCCAATTGTGGAAGGTATGGTCATGTAGCAAACACTTATCAATCTAACCTATCAGTCAAACCCACCAAGGGAACCGAACCAATCAACAAGTTTTCAATCAAGTTGTTCCAGCCATTACTAATGGGCGTGCTTGTTCTGAATGTGGTAATCCAAATCACTTCAAAAACCAATGCCCAAGGATAGCCAATACAAACCAAGGTGGTGCTCGTGGGCGTGCCTTCAACATAAACACTAATGAAACTCAAGACAATGCCGAGACAGAAAATGAAACCAATTGAAGCTAATGCAAGATGGAGTCGATTAAGGATCTAGCCTAGAATGAATTATGTATTGAAATCCTTTATGTTATTTTTGTCATTATCGAAACTATTTACACCTACTACGGTTTGTCACTATAAACTTGAACTTGCTAGCCAACTTCAGAAAGTGAATCATTTCGCCATTAACCGTCCATATGAGCACTAACAAATTTAAAAGATAAAACTCATCTACCTACGTCGTGCATGAACGCCGAGTAACACACCCGATTGCCTACAAAATCCGATAGTTTTCGATACGCATGAGACTCAATAAACATTCACAAAATACATAAAGTGATCACATTATACATATTTGCTTTTACATGATACCAAATTGTTCACACTATACATGAAACCTATTTTCTTACAACATGCATAACACTAGATCATACATGAAACATGAGTGTTTACATTATATACGGAATTAGATAGTTACATTGTTGCAACTGATTAAGTACATCATACACAAAGCATGATTATTCACCTTATCCATGAAAACTACTGAGGTTTTGGCGTATTCTTGTCCAAACACGAGGAAGCCATGAAAACCCTAAATTATGCCACGCTATTACTCTTTAGTACCTGTTTGACACTACTATCTATGAACATAGTTATTTGTTAGCAACACATACGTGAAAACTATAATTATGAATTATGTGATTTGGTGTTACCCCCCCCCCCCCCCCCCGACCTACATACACAATGGGATGAACTATACGGACCATGCGACAATTTGGATAATTACGGGTGCACACGTAATTATAAAAATCAGCGTATGGAAAACATAGCAAATCCTGTCGTGTGTTATGACATAAAACCTATCCTGACATATAATAACGAAACCAATAAGATATGACAAGGGCATGGTGGATACGCCACTAGTACTTCCTATATATAAGTTTCTTTGTTATACTATCAGAAGTAGCGTTATTCGTGTCACGTAAAGTTTTTTATGTTGTTTAACGGGTCAATGTTTGTGAAATCTCTTATCCATTGACAGTTCTTGAGCAGATTAGACTACATCTAAACAAACCTTGATTATCAAGTTCCCATCTTAAGTGATGAAATTCTATCTTCGGAGTCCAAAGCAACCTCTAATAGTCTTCTCCTTAGATTCTCTTAAACTAAACCCATTATCATCATTCGTGCCGGACCTTGAGAAACATACCTAAATATTTTCATCAGTTATACTCCTTAAACCAACCGTCATAACACATTGAGAATCCAAACCTTCACTTCCTTTCTGATTCAATAGTCTCCACTAGTTAAATTTCGGGACGAAATTCCCTTATCCTGAGGAGACTGTAATATCCATGATTTTTTTCGAGCCTATTTTAGTTTATACAAACACTACATTAAATCCTCCATTTGTTTAAACACATTATGTCATATAAAATTACCACTATTTTCTAAAATTTCTATTTAACAATCTAAACTTTGTCTTACATATTAATTCTATAACACACTTTGAGTACACATATATATATTTTGACGTTATAATTATTTTTCGTAAAACTATGAATATAATTACACATTTGGAATTATAAATTTAAACCACATGTTTGTGTTGGTTTAGTTTTAGACAAAAATATATATATTCAACATTTTTAAATAAACCATTTTAAAAGGTATAAAAGAATTAGTTTTATAAAGTTTTATAGTTTTTATACAAAATATATATATATATATATATACACATAATTCCTATTTTTAAAACTAGTTTAAACCCTTGATCAATTTGAACCCCCTTCCTTGAAATTTGACCTTTTGAACTTAATTTTGACCCCCATTCAACCCCTTGATCTACTTTGACTTTTAGGAAGTCAAACAATCCAAGTTAGTGCAAATCCAATGCCCGGATCGATCAAACTTGAATGATATGGACCTCCCATGTATACAACATCAAATGCCGACCACACCCAAGCCTAATTAACAAGCCAATTCAACCTCGTTCGCGGCTTAATTCGAAATTCAAACCCAGTTGACTATCCAAAGTCAACTCAAGTTGAATCAGACTGTAATCGTGAAACTAACGCGTTTGATACCCGCAAATCACGCCTAGCCTATGCTCGTATGATTCCAGGCCACATTCACGTCCCGATTCACTCCCAATCAGTTGAATTACGCATAATCCGTTCGACAACTGTCATCCTCAAATCGTGGACGAATCGTGTAATAAAGAGGGAATTAAACGAAATTATACACACACGTCTTCGCATAAGTCATTACAAACCCTCCCAATCCGCAATCGACTTGCATCTCACCTCTTAAGCCCTGTCAAGCACCGAGAACGACGAGCCTGTGCGTTCTATCAAACTCCTTCGATTCATAATCATTTCAGGTAATTTTTATATAAAAATTTTTGTTTTAGTTCAAAGATTGAAAGCCCCATAATTTGGGTGGTTGATTTTGCTTAATCGGGTGAAATCAAATGGTTAGGGTTAGGAGTTTCCAATTGGGGATGATAAGGGAGGGGGAGAGTCTGCTCCTGCGAGTTTTAAGATAAACGGGACTGACCTGTACCAAGGTATACGCCCCGGTGTACCGGTAAAGCTCATACACGGTGAATGCGTGGTCGCGGGTTCGAACCAGCCCCACACCATGCCCTTGTTTTTGTGCGAACCTGAAACCCAAACCCGGCTCCACTGTACCATCATGTTAAAACATTCCGGACCTGCCTTATGCTACGGGTTGTGGCTCTGGTCAGGTGGTAACTCGCAGCACCCACACAGGAGCCACCCGGGTTCGAACCGGGTGGCCTATGTTTATTTATTTTTATATTTTTTTTACAATTTATTTTGAATCAAAATATTTTACCTAATTATTATGACAAAACTTTTATAAAAAAAATACTTTTCCATGAAACAAAGGTTATAAATCATTTTTTTTTTGTATAAAACTATATGTACATATATTATGGTCTAAAGCCGTATAAAACTCTTCCTAATATATATTAATAAACACGTATACAAATCGTATTTCTTTTACACACTACTTTAATATTAAATGAATAGATAAATTTATTTATCTTTTTACGTTTACAAATTTATCTAAGGTTTTGATATGTATTTCGACACATTGTTATAAATAAATAAAATAGATTTAGTTATTTTAATAAATACAATATCACATTTCATTTACACATTATTTTAAATAAATAAATGAAAGAAATTTTTTTTTATTTAAACCTTAAAACCCTAACTCAAATATTATTTTTCCAAGAATACTTTAAAGCTATATTTTAATACCAAACCTTAATCTAAACACATATAACATAAAAACTCTCTTTTACATTAAATGACTAAACTCTGGTACAAAACCACACATATCAAAACCCGGTGAACATTTTATCACGACTTAGACCCCGTGCACATTATTAATGCAAGTCCATACATTTCATTATAGGTTAAACTTGCGATTTGGGAATCGCTTATGCGTCATTTTGCTTGTGTTATCTACGCAACTATACTAGTGAGTTTACATAACCCCTTTTTCGTATTTACATATTTGGGGTGAAACATGATTTCTTTCAAATACTATTTGCAATTACACACGTACAATTCTACAATATGATCATACGTGTTTATTTGTGCTTTATGCTTGAATGCTAATTGTTAAGGCTATATATACATGATATACACGTGCAAACACAAATACATTAGTTCAGTCTAACATGTGTTGTTAGGCCCTACATTAGGATAACATGTGTTGTTATGCCCTACATTTACATCAGGATAACATGTGTTGTTATGCCCTACATTAGGATAACATGTGTTGTTATGCCCTTCAATTACAAAGTTTCATTTGTGCATCTAGCTTAACTTAGATTCTCCATAAATGCTTTATAAACCATGCATCATATGAATTGTACACAAAACATTTGAACTTTACTTGTGGTGTTAAAACCTATGTATGCTCACCAACTATTTATAGTTGACCCTCTCATTTTATCATGTTTCAGGTACAGTGTTTGAGTTAAGATTTCAAGTCGCTTCACTTAGGATTGAGGACCGAGTTTTAAAATTAAATAAAGTTTTTCATGTATTTTTATTCTTGTAAGAGTTGTACTTGATTACTTGAGCTATGAAATGAAAGTTATTGTTTAATTATCACAACTTTAGTAAACCATGAGCTTATGAACAGTATACATGTCCCGCCCTGACGTTTCTGCCGTCGGTTGGGGTGTGACAAGGATGTTGCTCCGCCTGCTCGCGGATGCAATTACAAGGCATTTTGAGGTTGTGATCCACTTGAGCTTACTGGAGAGAAAGAAGCAGCAGATACCTTAGATTGGATCAATGGAATATAATCCACCATCCGCCTCAGTGACTGCCGACCGGATCAAGCGGTCAGGTTCGCAGCTAAGTCGCTAAAAGGGGAGGCAGCACACTGGTGGGAGACTGTGAAACAGGCTAAGGGTGACCAAGCGGTCGAGCTAATGAGGTGGAATGATCTGAAGGCGTTAGTAATTGAGAAGTTCTGCGCCAAGAACGAAGTCCACAAGGTGGAGAGAGTTCCTGACTTTGCAAGCCGGACTCATGAGTCACATGCAATACACTTCCAAGTACAACGAACTGGCACGCCTGGTGCCTCATCTTGTAACCACAGAGGAGAGAAGGATTCACTTGTATGTTCAAGGGTTTCTTTCAAAAGTTCGTACCTATTTCAAGGCCAACACACTGAGTACTTTCGAGTCAGTGGTTATCTTGAGTGGAGTTGTTATGATGACATAGCCTCTACCGAATTCGTCCCTAAAGCATCCAAGAGACAAGAAATCAAGCGAGCATGCGAAGACCTCCAGGGTCCAAGCGAAACAAAGGCGAGGATAGACACCGATGGGACGTGCGGTAAGTGTGTGAAGAAGCATGGCGGTGAATGCACGAAGGGAACGAGGGGATGCTATAACTGTGGCAAGCAAGGTCACCTTTCTCGCAGCTGCCAAGACAAACGTGTATGTTATTACTGTGGTGAGAAGGGTCATTATGGCAATGAATGTAAGAAACCGAAGGCCGTAGCAAAGGCAAGAGTGTACCAGATAATCGATGAGAAGGATCGAGAAAAAGCTTGATGCCAGGTCGGGTACGTATCTCTTCTCCTAATTGTTTAACTTTCTGTATGCCGTTAGAAACTTTTAGCTATCCCAGTTAACCTAGATTCCATAGGAATAGAAACTGCCCCATGATTAGACCACGTATAACCAGAGGATGAATCGTATTAGATTCTCTAGGATAGCAAATCACAATGGCCTTCATAACCAAGCTACCCAGTACAGCTACGGTTCATGCCACCCACTTTGTGACTGTTATCAGTATAACTTATAGCAGGTTTCGAGGTCAAAACCTATTGTAAGGAGGGTAGACTTGTAACATCCCGAGTATCTAGAATATGAAATATTCCTCGAGTATTAGAATGAACGGGAGAATATGGAGGATCAGGCTTGGGCCTTGGCCCGGGTGCTCGTATGGGCCAAGACAAGGGAAATAATGGGCCCTTATAAGCACCAAGATCAGCACTAAACCCCCCCATTACAACACCATTTTCGTTTTTCTAGAGAGAGAGTGCGGGAGAAGTTAGAGAGAAGGTGTCGGTTTTGCTCCAAAATCGAACCAAACTTCTTCTCTAGATATTTCACAAAGCTTTGCTAAAGAAACGAGCTGATTTGAGGTAAGAAACTAGCTCATATATGAGTTTTTGGTCAAAATGGGTTTTTAGGGTTTAATGGAGTTTTTAACTTAAAGGTCATATTTTTACGTATAAAAACACATGAAATGTCACACCCCCAAATTTCACTAACAGAGTTTTACCATTAGGGATGTGACACCATGATCTCAGTCATTAGTTATATCAAACGACACTATATGGGACTTAAAATGTCATAACATAAAAGTTCAGAGTTAATTCCGAAGCGTTTAAGCAAGAAAGTAAATGCGCCAAATAACGCGTCAAAGTTTAGTTTAATAAAAGTAAGTGAATTGTTTTAACGGTTTGCATATGAGTGAAATGGTAGTAAGACTCCATGCATGTCCTAGTTGTGCAACCTGTGCCTTAGCGACCTGAGAAAACATGTACGAAAAGTGTCAACACGAGATTGGTGAGTTCACAGGTTTCAAGTTTGCAATAAGAGCGTTTGCCAGATTATGTACATTTAATATGCATATCTATAGGTATCTAGCCTATGTTCCTGTTTTACTAAAGCTCTCGCAACCGAAGCTAACTGATGTTTTTGTTTGTTTGCCTCCAGCCATGTCTATCAACTCTGACTAATGTGATTAGGTCAATATTACACCCATTCGACCTCCAATCGAACTAGGCGACTAGCCCGGGTGGGGTTTGTCAAACCCATTAGTACTACCAAACATTACCTCGCTAAGATCCATATTAACGGTCCAATGTGTGTGAGGACTTTCATGATAGTGTGTTACGCTTAGCCTCAACAGTGATATCATATGAAGTACCATAATCAAAATAGTTTGCGTCATGTTTTCTCCCCCTACGGGAAAAACATGTAAAATAATGTTTGTTTACGTACTTGTTTCTCCCCCACAGGAAAACAAGTAAAAGTATGATTGCTTGCGTGTATGTTTCTCCCCCAACTGGAAAACAAGTAAAAGATGTTGATTTGTGTACATGGTTCTCCCCCAACAGGAAAATGAGTAAAAACGGGCCGTGAAACTCACCTGAGTTGTGTACGAGTAGAAGATAGCACCACACAAGGATGTAAGTAGGAAACACAAGAGTTTGTCTGTGAACTGCTTACGTATGCCCTTCAATTCTAAGCATAATAGTTAGAGATACAATGGGGTTTTGTGACGACACAGAAGATTTGAACGTCATAGACATTCTAAGGATCAACGAGTAGACGAACGTGTCCACGGGAATAAGGGTTTCTTAATGTAATTATTAAGATAAATACGTTTTCATGTCGAACACCCCTAATTACGAATAATATTAATATGAAAATGTATTCGTACATTTGTACCTTTTAATAATGGTTTAAAAAAATAATATATTTTATTATATTATTTTTAAGTTTGAAGAAAAAGCACAATAACTAATTAAGTGGCAAAAATAATAAATATATTATTTTTATTTGGGAATATAATCGTGGGTAAATAATATAATATAATTATATTATTTATTAGTTTGAAACGCTATTTAAAGTTTATAAACGTGGTGAAAATAATGTATAAATATATATATTATTTTTAATTGGAGTCACGGTTGAAAATAATATAAATACATTATTTTATAAGTGGGTTATAATAATAAATATAGGTTACATACCAAACCCGAGCCTAAGGGTGGTTCACGAGGCTAGAACATAATATAATAATATGGGGGTGGGTTTTAGAATAAAATTTAATAATTAAAAATTAGTTTAAAAATAATTGGGGGTGGAGGGACTCGAACCCGGGTCCCCTCCCCACAAGCGCAACGACTTAACCAGTCCAGCCCGCTAGGGAATCGCATTAGAATCCGGATTAAAGAGTATATAACACACAAGTCCAGTGTTCATCACTCCCATACGCATACCCATACGAATCCAGTCCTAAATCCACCAATTTTCGTTTATGATTGAAGAAAACAGTAAAGGGTTTTCATTAGTCGGGTGTTTACGAACCTGGGGTGGGTTTTAATTTGAAAAACAACAAGTTTTGGGTTGTTTAAATTCGGATTTAAATATCGAAAACCCTAGATATGAACATGGATCAATTAGGTTTAAATCTGATGATGTGTAACATCCCAAAAATAAAACGACAGTTAAAATGACGAAATAAACGAACGAGGCATGTCGGGTCCGGTGGGCTGGAAGGGGAGCCTCCCCTATAAATAGCTTAGACCTCCATCATTTCTCTCATTTGCAAGTTCTAGAGAGAGAAACCGTAGAGAGAGAAATATATATATATATATAAAATAAGATCGAAAAATCATGGATGCTACAGTGGGGGTGGGGGGTTTAGGTTTTTGGTGGTGGGTGGGGTGGGTTTAGGTTTTTGGGGGTTTAAGTTTTTGGGGGGTGGGGGTGGTGGTTTTAGGCTTTTCACGGTGGGGTTGGAGGGGGGTTTAGGTTTTTGGGCGGTGCGGGTGGAGGGGGGTTTAGGTTTTTGGGGGCGGGTTAGGGTTTGATGAGACGGTTCCAACGTCGCTAGAATGAGCTCAATCGGAGTTCGTTTGACTCATTCCTTAGCGTTTTTTAGCAAAAAACCACTTATTACTAGAAATTTCCCATATATATATATAGGAAGGGTTAAAATGGAAACAATTTTGAGTTAAGGAAACTATATCTCATCCATTGATCATAGATGATCAAAGGTCCTCATTTATTCATAGTTTTTTATTTAAATTAAGGTTATACCTTTTATAATAAAAGGTATCAAAAGGGTAAAATGGGTATTGGGGTTTAATTAAAGATGTGGTGGGAGAGTAATCTTGGGAATATACATGCAAGTCATGTCAATGAAAAGCTACGATCTTTTTTTCTTCCATAGTACACACAATCTCAAACACAATCATTCCAAAATTCAAAAATCTCAAAAAGTAAACAGAGATTTTTCTTGAGAAGAACATTAAGGTGAAAAGGATCTTGAGTATTTCAATAGCCGATTCCTTGAGCCTTTCAATCGACGAACCATTTCTCTTTACCAAGCAGACGAACCATCTTTCTTCTTCGATCATCGATTCCAGTAGCGAAGGCAACCAGGCAGGCCGAAGCAAAGGTTTTCTTCATCGATTCATTAAGCAAGCAGGCCGAAGCAAAGGTTTAATCGCTCTCAGATGACTAAGGCTTTCGTGTTGTTGTCTTCTTCGATTAAGAAACACAGAAAGCATACCAGTAAACATAAAAGGTAAAATTTGGTTTTTATTAAATTCTAAATAGCTGACATTTTAAGAAAAAAAAATTTATATATGAAGCCGTGCATGTTATTAATTTCTTCAAATAAATGTCTGATTTTAAATGGTTCTTGATTATAATTTTTTTTAGAAATGTATAATAATAGAAAAAAGCTAGGTCGAAGACCTAGCAAGGGAAATAAAGGAAACCCAATTGAAATTGATACAAATGAAAGACTCAAAACTTCAGAAATTGATTCTACAAGGAAAATGTTGGGTACGTATTTAATTATTCATAAATCTTTTATTGTAACTAAGAGTAATGTAGTTCTGAAGTATAGAATAAATCATTTACAACTCAATTAATCTCTTTTAACATCAACAGATTTTGATGATTTGGATTCTGATACACCACTTAATGAGTTGAAGAGATCGACAGAAGGTGGGTATTAGTTAATAAATAATGAATATGTTATTTGGATTCTGATACTCCACAACAGATTATGATATGTAAAGTTGTTTAAAATTAACTGTTTCATATGAAAACTTGTTATAGTTAACATATGTTAAGCTGCTTTCGTTCATATTAGTTCAATTGTGAATTTGAAGATTAACTGTTTCATATGAAAAGTTGTTATAGTTAGGTGGGTATTAGCTAATAAATAATGCATATGTTATTTGGATTCTGATACACCACTGTTTCATATGTAAAATTGACACACCACAACTAATTATGATATGTAAAGTTGTTTAAAATTAACTGTTTCATATGAAAACTTGTTATAGTTAGCATATGTTAAGCTGCTTTCGTTCATAAATTTGTTTAAAATTAACCTTTTCATATGAAAACTTGTTACAGTTAACATATGGTAAGCTATTGTACTATTAATAGATCTTGAGGAATGGGATTCGGATACCCCAATTATTGATTTGAAGAGAGCTAAAAAAGATGTTGAGTTCACTGATCTTTGTACATCAACAAAATCAAAAAGACCGATGTGGAAGGGAGTGGGAACAATAGAAAGAAACAATGTGAGTATTATTGTTTTATTAAAATGTTATGAACTTGGCATTATGTATAAGATATAATTTGTTAATATGTTTAAACAGTGGTCAAAAAGAATATTAAGAAAGTGCTAGAGAAGAATAGTACAAAAACTGTTGAGAAAACAGTTAAGGAGAAAAAAGTATTGCAGGGAAAAAATGGCAAGGGAACGATTGTATTGAAAAGGGAGAAAAAAGGTATGTTTAATGGTTAAAATTTATAGCAATTTTTAATATAACTTATGTTAGCTGCATTGTTAACATATGTCAATTTTTTTAACAGTGGTCGAGACAAAAGATTGTAATAAAGGAAAGACTGTGATAAAGAGAGGGAAAAAAGGTAAGAATAATTACATCCTATGTTGGTAAAAACTCTAGACTAATATAACTAATGTAACAATAATTTTGGAAAATGTATATACTTCTGTTACTTATGTAATTAGTATAAACAAGTTGTACTAACTTATGTAATCAATAGATGTAAACAGTTAAAAATAAAAATAGGAAATTATATGTACTTCTGTTACTTATGTAATGATGAATTACATCTTTAACAGACAATATCGGAACAGTAGGGAAAAGTGAGAAGGAAGTTGAGGGGAAGAGGAAAAGGAAAGAAGCAGCAGAGGAGAACACAGAAACATCTGAAAAGGTGAAGAAGCGTAAAAGATCGAAAATTAATGAGTGGGCGGGAATCAGAACTAGGTCATCACCGTTTCAGTTTTTTCGGTGCATTAGTGTTTTAAAAGAACAAAAGCGTAATGCTGTTAAGGAAATGGGGTTTGCTAGGTTATTAAGGTTCAAAATGGACAGGATTCCAGCAAAATTAGCCATTTATGTTGTAGACAAGTTTAACCCTGAGGAAATGGAAATAATGTTACCATGTGGTTCAATTAAAATAGATAGTGAGGTAATTCATCAGTTGCTTGGATTACCAAAAGGTGGGGTTTCATTTAGTTCACTAGTAGAATTGGACATTATGGATGAGGGTGTTAGCAGATGGAAAAATCGGTATCCGGGATGGTTTATTTCACCAACAAAAATGGTGGACCAAATTGAAGCTTCGGATGATGAAGACATTTTTGAATTCCGAATGGATTTCTTGATGTGTTTTGTTACAATAATGGTAGATTGTCATTATCAAGGATGCCTAAGGGAGTGGATTCTTGATTATATAATGTAAAAAAACTAATTTCAAGGAACTTGACTGGTGTGAATTTATGGTGGAAAAAATGAAGCAGTGTAAATATAACTGGAAAAGGTGTAATGTCAACTCTACATTTGCGGGGCCTCTAGCAATTCTGACGGTAATCAATTATAAAAAATTCATTCTGGTTTTTTGGTTGTTTATAAAACATATATTTTAATTTATTTGAAACTTTATGACAGCTAATATATTTGGAAAGTACAAAATACATGGGGATGGAGGTTGATCCAAAAGTTAATCCATTGTCGTTTTGGAACATGATTAATCTGAAAGAAAGGCAAAGGTTGGAAATTCAAGGAGGTGGTTTTGGTGTAGGGCCTTTGAAGGCGTTGTCCTCGTATAATGACATTGAATGTGATGAAGATACACCGGTGGTTGATCAAATGAAGGTAAGATCTATTTACTTTGACATATAAATATTAAAATTTTGAAGTTTATAATGATTTATTTTATATGGTTTAAACAGCGTAAGTGGTTAGAAGTGGAGAAGTTAATCAATATCACAATCAAGAATAAACAAAAAAATTGAAGACAATCTAGGTAAGCTATACTTAGAGTACCCTGAGGATGCATAAATTTTAAGCCTAAAACCAAAGTATGAGAATATACTTGAAGAAAAACCGTTGTGGCAAACAATAACAAAGGAAGATATTATAATCGCAAAAGATCAAATATCAAGTGTATTGAAAGGTGTGAATCTGGAAAAAGGAGAAAGTAGCAGTAATGAAGAAATAGAGGAACAAGACCAAGAAACAGGTTTGATTGTTTATTCTTAATTTTAACATATTATTTACATATGTAACCTAAAAATATAAAACAGTTTTTTATTATGAGTTTTTACATACTGTTTACATATGAAGAAACGGGAGGAAATATGCAGATTCGGTAAAGTGAAGAAAATGTGGAAATTGGGAAAACTGACATGATGGAGAGTAACAAATGTGGAGGTAGGATTTGAAACAATGTTTACATATGTTACATGAGTGTCTGATAAACCTTTTTACTATGTAACGGGTGATAGAGAGTTGGATAGTGATATAGGAACACATAAAAAAATGTGTGAGGAAGTATGAAGATGAGGGAGACAAGTTAGGTATGGAGAGATTAGGGGGCAGGAAAAGAAATGTGCAGGTAAGCCTAATGAAGTTTCATTATATAAAATATGAACTAAAAATCAGGATGTTACATATGTTGATTTTTCTTCTAATGTAAAAAAGATGAGCAAACTGATTACAAATGGACAGAAGGTTTGGAGAATATAGTCGAAAATGAAAAGCTGGAATTAGATGAAAGCTGTGTGAGTCCTTGTATTAGTCAGTATAAGAAAATAAAGAGTGACTGTGAAGGTAAGTGATGTACTAACACATGTAACATAATTTACATCATATAAATAATTTAAGAAACAAGTGTTAAAATTCAAACAAACTTTACTGAATTGCTATGGTAAAAAATGCAGTGATGCAAGGTGATAATAGAGAGAAGGACGTTACATTTCTTATGAGATTGGATGCTAAAGGAGGGGAGTATGAGGCAAGTGAAGAATCTGGTGAGGATCAAGGGGGGAACTGACAGGTAAATATACAATATATGTTGTAAGGGTATTACACGACATAATAAGGGTGAATTAAAGGATGCAAAGTAATTGATCAGAGGAAAATATTGTTTATGAGGCAGGTTTTGTAGCTATGTTAAATGTGGCGGTGAATGTTTCTATTGAAGAAGGAGATGTAGCAAAAAAGGATGAAACAACTAGTAAGATTAATCATCCTCATCATTTTCAATATGTTTTGAAATAAACAACAAATTTTAACATGTTTAAACACAGGTGCAATGGCTGCCATTCCAGTAACTGTGATAAATGTTACAGACATTCAAACTGTGAACAGTGGAGGGTCTAAAAGTATTGGTGATAACATATGTAAGTATAACTTTAAGTTTTTAAAGACAATAAAATGTAAAGTACGTACATAAACAATAACTTTTTCATCTTTGATTAAATATTTATAAATTGTGGTACAACGGTGGATCAAGAAGCAGGTGGTAAAAAAGATAATGAAAAAGGGAAGATGGAAATTACTAAAGATGAGCCACCTAGTTTTAGCTTAGGGTTAACACAAATGTTTGCTTCCCAGACAAATTGTGAAGAAAGGAGTGAGGAGTTCCATAAAGTTGAAACAAGTATTTTCATATGTTAATTACAATAAAGTATGTTAAAGGAATTGTGAAGAAAGGACTGAGAAGTTCCATCAAGTAATTAATTTTCATATGTTACAATATCATCATGTAGATGTGGATGGACAAATTGCAACAATGGGGAATGAGGGGGTGGAAACATCCATAACAAGTAAGTATTTAATTTACATATGATAATTAAGTGCTACATTAGATGATAGAAATAGGTTTTTGGTAAGTGGCATATATAACATATATTACATGGTTATGATATAGATTTTGAGGAACAATTGGTCGGAATTAGGAATGAAGAGATGACAAATATTGAAAGAAGTAAGTAGTGTATAAGTATGACAAATAAGATTGTTTTATAACTAACAAATGTTAACATATAACGATATAGATGTTGAAGTTGGAGGTGAAGAAATTGAGAAAGAGGTGGTGATAACAATTGGGAAAGAGGTGGTGATAACAACTGATAACAATATGGGGAAAATTATTGTTGAATTGGAACCCAAAAGGAAAAACCCATTAAGGGAGAAAGCAATAACAATCTATGAAAAGCCACCCTACCAGCTAAGGGGGGTTAGATTTAAATGCTGGCGTAACAAAGGAGGATGAACAAGTTTGAGAGTTCATATGCAACGATGAAGGTATTTTATATGAACTACATGGAGATTTATCAAGAAAGAAAACTATGGAAACAAATTTGTAAGTCAGTTAGGTTATGTTTACTTTATAAAAATCATCAATGTTTAACTAAATTAAAAAAGATTTATAACTAGGGAGCTCTTCAAAACACTAAAATCTAATGTAAAAGTGTCTGATAGTGTCATAGATTGCTGGGTAGAGGTGCTAAACTATGAAGAAAGATTCAGATCAGATTCTTCACAACATAGATTGTTTGTGAACACAAAGGCAATTGTAAGAATTATGTTTTTATAGAAATAGTCCGGACAATTTTACAACAGATTCTTCATAATATTAAACATTTATATCGTGTTTTTTTACAACAGTTCCCGTGGATGCTGAATGATGAAAACACGAAGAAGGAAAAAAGAATGGAGCGTTTCAGAAAGAATATGAAGGCGACGGTTAAAGGTGATGATAAAATGGCTGATCTAAAAGCTTTTGACATGGTTCTATTCCCAGTTTTGGAGTTTAACCATTACTACCTTCTCGTATTTGAGTTGAAAAACACCTCCATATCAGTCATAGACAATTCTTGTGATAAATATCCCTTTGTTAGAATGTTGAACAACAAGGAATACTTCAAGAAGGATTCTTGTTACAAAATCGTAAGTAAATTTATATAGTTTGATTACTTAAAGAAACATAAACCATTATTGTTGAATCACTTCTAATTTGAATGCAATATTTCTTTTGTTACAGAAAGAGCTTTTTGTGGACTACTTAGAAGAAAAAAAGCATCCCAAGACTGATGAAATCGCAGCATGCAATATTCACAAGGTAAAGCTTGAATGGGCAACGACTAACAATTATACCGACCGTGGTGTGTTCTTGATGCGACATATGGAGAGGTTTATGGGGCTTCATGAAATGTTTCAATGCGGGTTTAGCAAAAATGGAAGGAAGAAACTGACGAAACTTAAAAGGCTGATGAAGAAGATGGCTGCACATATCCTGCTCTCGCTAGCAAATGTGTTGAGGGAAAAGGTGGTGGATGTAGCATAAAAGAAAGGGAAGGTAGTGGCTCTGGTACAATATTTTTAGGAAGTTTAATGGACATTGTTAAGTAATGTTGAACAACTTTTGTTAACTTTTTGGGGTGGAACTCTATTGATGTCATTTGTTGCATGACACATAGAGGGTTAAGAGAGGTGCAATGTACTAGGTTATTATGAATGTTGTGGTTTATTACTTATGTAACAAATATCCCTACTGGCCATTCTTGTGTTAACAAATGTTACACATGTAACATTTATTGTTAAAAAAAATGGGTGACTAAACTGTTAAGCATGTAAAACAGTTATCACCATTAACCAGTAAAATGATATAGCGACAGTAACAACAAAATTGATTTCCAAAATAAACGAACATGAACACACTCATTTTCTTAGGGGGTATACGACATATGTTACATATATAATTGCACTTGTTATTTATGGGAATGGTTGAACAGGGTTCTACATAGTTAAATTTATATGTAAAAATGTGTATCAGAAAAAACAATCATTTATTGGTTATTTAAAAAAAAATGTTAAATTATAACTTTTTAAAGTTATATTATATTAATAAATGTTTCAAAATTTAATTATGTTCACATAATTAAAAAAACGGCAAAAATTAAGAGCAACAATATAAACCAACTGGTAATAATTGATTGCCAAAATAAGAGCAACATAAAATTTTAAAGTAAAAGGTTTGATAAATACAATAGATGGGCTATTTTCAATGATTGTTTTAACAAATGTTACACATGTAACATTTATTGTTCAAAAAAATGGGTGACTAAACTGTTAAGCATGTAAAACAGTTATAGAGATAACCAGTAAAATGATATAGCGACAGTAACAACAAAATTGAAAAATTATTTCCAAAATAAGACCAACATACAATAAGCTGTAACAAATTCCAATGAATGGATAAACCATGTTACTCAAAAGAACTAAAGTGGAATGTTACACATGTAATAGAAATACAACAAAAAAGCCAATTTCAATGACTGTTTAGACAAATGTTACCCATGTAACAGAAATATTCCAAAAATATGGGTGACTAAAACTGTTACGCATGTGACACAGTTGTTGACTTAACCGGTAAACAGAGTTGAAGGGCTTGGTTCCGCATCATTATTGCTTTCCTGGAACCTTTTCTTGCAGTTACGAGAGTCGTGATCTATGACGTATTCATTGCAAGTGAGACAAAGACGTGGAGCTTTAGGAGGCTTGGTAGATTGCTTTTCACCGGGTCCAATCAAACGGCGGTGCTTACCACATCCTTTGTTGCGTGCAACATCTAGATTGTTAATTTCAATTTCAACATCTAATGGTTGTCCAACCAAATCTGGAATGACAAAATCATCTGATGTATGCTGATTTACTATGGTAGAAGATCATCCGGTCAAATTTAGCTTTGTTTCACATAGTTGTTCTACCAATCTAGCAAGAGAATCTGTATCAGACCGAACAAGGTCAACACATTCAGTTACAATCTCTAATATCTCATTACGCATAACATATTGGGGGGTTTTATCAACCCCATAACGGTATTCAATAGAATAAACATGCTTCGGGATAACATCTCTCATCCACCTATTGAGAATGTAAAGCGTCGGAATACGTTCAACCTTCTTTAACCGATATACACAAAAGATATGCCTACAAAGATAGCCAATACGCGTAAAACCCATACAAGAACATGATGCTGAATTGTCTACACTGTTAAATCTAACCTGTAAACAAGGGTAGTTATGTTAACGTATGTAAGTTAACACAAGTTAGTTGAAAACAGAAATATGAATAAAATAAAGTATTGACCTGGAAAACATGGGTAGCATCGTTCCTACGGGCAAGGTGTGTAACCTGGAAAACAAATATGTCATCAACAGTATCAGTATTGGATATGTAGCAAAATAACTTCCCTTTCGTAATCTCATTCCTAACCGCAAAAAATATTTCGTGAGAGTATATAGAAAAGGCATGACTCTCAATAGGTAAATCTGTAGTTCCTACGAATGTGGAGGTAGAAGTTTTGAATTCAGACATTCTTTGACGGTAACGTTGGCTATCAATCTTTGTCTCAAAACAAAGCATGAATTGAACAAGGGTATTCGCACTAGAAGAGTTAATCTTAAAAGCGGCATTGGAACTTTCACATCGTGATGTGGTCTTCATTAGGCAACACAATGGGATTTCCCTGAAGTACGCAGGCACCCAACGATCCCTTATATCATACATGTCCTTCAACCATTGATTATTGGCTAAAGAATATTTACTAATTAGCTCCTCCCATCGATTCTCAAAAGTAGATGGCTTGATATAGACATTCCAAACCAAACGGTGAACCTCAGCTCTAATGTTAGTGTTCTTAAACAAATCAGCTGTGATCTAAATGCAATATGAAATTATAAAGTTGTATTTGAACCAATAAATAAAAGGATAAAGAAATATTTATTAAGAAGTAAGTTCAAAAAATAAAAGGATCAAGAAATACCTTTGCAGGCAACTTTTTCATTATATGCCACATGCAGAGTCTGTGGCGAGATTCGTTGAAAACTTCTAATATCGCTTGTCTCATGGAAGGATCCTGATCAGTTAACACAAGAAGGGGTTGCTTGCAGTGAGCTTTGATGAATGATAAAAGCAACCATTTATATGACTCAGTAGTTTCACTAAATAACAACCCAACGCCAAATGTAACGCATTGCGTGTGATGGTCAACACCAGTGAAGGGAACGAATAGCATATTGTATCTAGGTTGAAATGCACAAAAAAAGGTTAACTAAAATAAACGTATGTAACTAATTTATGTAACTTAAGTAAATAATAAAAACATGACTGATCAATGATTAAACATTAAATTATAACATATATAACAAAGGTTGTATATACTCACTTGTTGGTGTGGTAAGTGGCATCAAAGGCAACAACATCACCAAAGACGTTGTAATTTAACTTGGATATCTCATCTGCCCAGAATAAAGATCTCAATTGTCCGTTTGAAACTTGAAAGTCAAAAAAGAAATCAGGTAAGTTTTCAAAACGATCACGCAACCGATCAAGGACCAACTGGGAGTCTCTTTCACCGATAAACATTCTCATTTTGTGGGCAAAATTCTTGAAATCAACAGGAGTACCATTCACGTTATGATGCCCACCCTTCATTGCTACAAGACACCTATGAGCTTGGACAGGACCAACCCTATTGAGGCTCATTTTATGAATAAACTGCTTGGATGAAAAATTAAGCTTCCTAGAAATCTTAGTAAGGTTGAGGTTATGCCTATCGATAAACTCATGATTATGGGCCTCACTAAACTTCAGCACAACGAAATGAGATTTTTCTTGACAAAAAACAATAGAAATGTGTGCTGGGCAATCACTTTAGGTGAATGTAGATTGCCTAGACTTAAGAGAACTCTCACATAAAGTGTCAAACGTACGTTTGGATTGAGGTTTTCCAGCTTTGGTACAACGAAGGTATTTATGCGTGGGAACACCTTTATAAACCTTGGTCTGACCTTTCCGAATAGAGAAACCACAGTGAAAAGCATAATTCTGATACATATCAATAACATCTTCCCACTTGTCGAAAGACAAACCAACAACTGGTTTAATGTCATCAATAACATTAGGACACCATAACTTTGTTCCATTCGCATACACGAAAACATAAGACGGTGGGCTAGGATCTGGGAAAAAAAGTAAAAGTAGTTAAAGAACAGTAATATTAGAAAATGTTAGGACACCATAACTTCGGTCATGTAACATATGTATAATTAAATAACAGTAATATTACAAAATTTTCAATACTGCTTAGTTGTTAACATATGTAAATGATAACAGAATGGACAAATATCAACTGTTCAATACTGCTTAAAACATAACATGGTTAACGATAAGGTAACATATATAAAGTGACCAAACAATAACATTAAGGTAAAATGTGAATTTTATTGAACAGAGAATCATAAACAATGTAATAGTATAAAATTGTTGACATTTACAAAATAGAAAAAATAAAAAGATTTAGAATATGGTAACCTGGTAAGTTGATAATAGGAACCAAAGGACCTGGTGAAGTGAAGTCATGATATTGAGAAGTAGAAGATGAATCAGACAAATGATCATTATCTGAAAAAAAAAATCAAGAAAGAAATAAGGAAAAAAACGTAAATGCAAAATTATACCTGGATATTGAGATGAAACAAGAATCGGGCAAACATTAGGATATCTGTTTAGGAAATTGGGTGGAGTATGATGAGCATTAATGTCAAAAAGGAACTTTTATCAACTGTAGGATCACCATTAATGACATTATAGGAATCCATATTATTTGGAGTTAAATGTATGGGAGATGAATCCATTAAATGAGAAGAGCATTAATGGGGGGAAGATAAAGAAAATCTTGAAAAAGAAGAGGGTAAGATTAATGGATTTGGGGATGTGGAAATCGAATGAGAGAGAGGATGATTTTAAATGAATAAAATAATGTTGATGGTGTAGAAATATGATTTTGATAGTTTGGTGAAAAAAAAGGACAAACATAATATTATTAAATTAACAAAAGATTTTCTTGTAAATGGGGGGAAATGTTAAATTACCATAGTAACCTTCAAGAGAAAAAGGTCGAATTGGTAAAAGTGATTAGGTGGCACAATGAGAACCACACAATGGATTTCTATAGTTTCCTCAACTCAATGGGTTTCCAATGTATACTTACCCATATATATATATATATATATATATATATATATATATATATATATGGAAATCAAATAAAAAGTAGTTTTTCGCTAAAAAATCTAATAAATGACAAAAATCTTAATAAACGATATCAAACGAACTCTGATTGAGCTAATTTCAGTGGCGTTGAAACCGTCTCGTCAAATTCTACCATCTTAGCTTTTAGGGTTTAGTTTTTAAGGTTTAGATTTTACGTTTGAATTTTAGGGTTTTAACCTTAGGGTTTAGCTTTTAGGGTTTAGATTTTATGGTTTAGGTTTTTTTTTTGTGGGTGGAGGTGGGGGGTTTAGGTGTTTGAGGGTGGGTGGTGATGGGTTTAGGTTTTTGAGGGGTGGGGTGGGGGGTTTAGGTTTTTGGGGGGTGGGGGTGGTGGTTTTAGCCTTTTCGGGGTAGGGTTTAGGTTTTTGGGGGTGCGGATGGAGGGGGTTTAGGTTTTTGGGTCCGGGTTAGGGTTCAATAAGACGGTTCCAACGCCGCTGGATTGAGCTCAATCGGGGTTTGTTTGACCCACTTCTTAGTATTTTTTAGCGAAAAACCACTTTTTAGTGAAATCGTCCCATATATATATATATTAGTTAGTATGATGGATAATCACGAGTTTTAGAGGAATGGTAACGCTGTTGATTTTTCTTCGAAATCGTTTGTTAATAACTATGAAGGTACAATTATTCATACTCGCTTCTGATTTTGAGTTTTAATTAGCGTTTTTCTGTTGGTAATTTGTTGATGCTTTATTTTGAAGCAACCCTTTAAGTTTTGAAGAATGCAATCAATTTCGTATATTCAATTTTTGTATCTCTCTGTTTCTCTATCTATTTGACCTATGGGATTGTTGCGGCTAGTTCTCCGGATAGATCCAGTAAACCCGATTGTATATTTTATATAAGACTGGCATGTGTTATTATGATTTATAGAAATAATTGTAGGTTTAATCATCCAACCGAGGCGAAGGGGCACAAGATTTTGCAAGAATGTATGTTTGTAACTCCAACTCTTCAAGGTTTGTTATTTCTTATAAGTAAATTTTATTTTTACTTGTTAGTTAATTACTTAGATTATTAAGTGTGAACTGTCTAGTTTTTTATTTTAGGCAATATGGAAAGATTGAAACTAAAATTATCTTTAAAATCATATAATCAAAATTGAAATCACATGAAAAACTCATAAGAACCAAATCGTATCATGTGAACAAAATTGAAATCACCTAAAAAGAACTCATACCAAGTTGCGTACCAAATAAACAGGTTAAAAGACTCAATTGAGTTGCATATCGTCGGAGAGTTGTAGGTAATCGAATGATATCGCCTCATGCCACGAAATTTACCACGAAAACTGCCTCCTCTTCGGTTTTGTCACTTGAATTCGAGAACTCATGTAGCATTTGGCAGCAATATGTGCAATTTTCATACAAATTTGACATGTAATGTTTTCATCTTGCATATTGTAGAAATTGGAATTAAGTTTGAAGCTTTATGTTGCGTTAATCGATCTGAACTAGGCAAGCGATGGTGTATTTTCAAGGGTTTCAGTTGAATATTGAATTTAATTCTTGAAGAGCAAACAATTGATGAGTCAGAAATTGGCAGAAACATTATGGACCAAGCTTCAATTGTAGACGAAATTGAGGGAGAAAGTGGGGGAGTAAGGAGAGAGAGTGTGGTGGTCACATCCATTGTTTGCGACATTGAAGAAGGTTTAGGTGTGTGTTTTGATGGAAAATCAAAACAAAGACGGTGAGTGGTGGTGATCGGAGGTGGTGTGGTGGTGGTCGGATCTAGGGTTGGGAGAGTAGAGAGATTAAAGAGACGAACAATAGAGAAAGAAGTATTTTCATCATTTGACACCGGTTAACAGAAAAAGTTAACTGTCCATCAAACCCATGGACCAACGATGCTACATTTCATAATCTAAGACTACCGGTATAGTTTTTCAAATTTAGAGACCAAATTCAAAATCTCAATATATTATCCGTGTACTTAACTCATAGGTAAGTTGTTCCCTAAGGTCATCTTCTTTCAACTTATGTGAATAGAGGTGGCAAAATGGGTTGTTAAGGGTCATGCTGGGTCGTGGCAGCCTGTAACATATTATTTCTTTTATTTTTCTTGATTACTAAACACGTCGATCGATTTTGAAGTCAAATGATATTTAGTTTATAATCAACTAAAATTTGATAATTTTCTTTAAATATATAATTATAATATGTTTGATTATTTTTACTACCCGATTTTAGAATTTTGTTATACTTGATTGAATAACCTATTAACCTTAGTATTGAAAAAAAAGAGCTTTTTCTTTAGCCCTAATTTCTATGCCGATTCTTTAGGTGAGCAGTTGATTTGCATTTTGATTAAATTGAATATGTGTTCTTCGTTGCAGTCATGGTTAATTTTACTGTACTTTTATGTACTTATTTAGTGTCTTATGTTACTATTGTAGGTAAGTTGTTCCCTAAGGCCATCTTCTTTCAACTTATGTCAACAGAAGTGGCAAAATGAGATGTTAAGGGTCAGAATGGGTCGAGGCAGCCCGTAAACACATTATTTCTTTTATTTTTCTTGATTACTGAACATGTCGATCGATTTTGAAGTTGAATGATATTTAGTTTAAATCAACTAAAATTTGATCATCTTCTTTAAATATAGGATTATAATATGTTTGATTATTTTTACCACCTGACTTTAGAATTATGATATACTTATTTGAATAACTTATTAACCTTAGTATTGAAAAACAACAAAATAATAATAAAAGAACTTTTTTCTTCAGCCCTGATTTCTATGATGATTCTTGAGGTGAGCAGTTGATTTGCAAATTGATTAAATTGAAGATGTGTTCTTCGTTGCAGTGATGTTTAATTTTTGTGTACTTTTATGTACTTATTTAGTGTCTTATGTTACTATTGTAGGTAAGTTGTTCCCTAAGACCATCTTCTTTCAACTTATGTCAATAGAAGTGGCAAAATGGGCTGTTAAAGGTCTAAACGGGTCGAGGCAGCCCGTAAACACATTATTTCTTTTATTTTTCTTGATTATTGAACAGGTCAAAAGCTTTTGAAGTCTAATGACATTTAGTTTATAATCAACTAAAATTTGATCATTTTCTATTATACTTATTTGAATAACCTATTAACCTTAGTATTGGAAAACAAAATTATATATAAGAATAATAATAATAAAAGAATTTTTTCTTCAGCCCTGATTTCTATGCCGATTCTTGAGGTGTGCATGTAACATCCCGAATTTCTTTTCTTAAAGCACGAGATCCGGTTAAGACCGAGGTTGTCAAAGAACAAAATTAACGTGTTAAACTTTAATAAATAATTAAACTTCCAAGCTGAGAATAAAATTACTTTAGAGGGGAGCAAAATGTAAATTTAATTAAACCTAAATCCTATATCATCTCTAACAGCCGATGAACCCTAAATCCGGCCAACTGAGGTCCTGACCTTGCACGGAATGAATGGAAGAGCCTAGCTTCGTTTCAAAACACAAAAGGACGACGAAAATAAACACGGGAGCTGCTGCCATAGCCCCGGCAGCAGCGGAGAGCTAGTACGCGTCGGGTCATGATGGTGTTGGTGGTATAACGACGAAGAGGTGTTACGGGTCTTCCAATGGCGACAGTGATAAGGGAGCTGGGCGGAGAACCATGGCGGCGAAGGGGGTTGCGTGAAGATGACGGTGGTGTAATGGCGAGGAGGGTAATGTTGGCCACGCAATGGAAACGGAATGATGCTTGTATGGTGGTGGTTTACCTCAGGTAATGGTAGTTTCGGGTGGTGGTGTTCGCAATGGTAGTTTCGGGTGATGGTGGTTCACGGTGAAAATGGTAGTGGTTCACCATGGTTTGAGAAAGGTAGTGAAGATGGTGTTCACGATGGTAGTTTGGGTAGTGTGATTGTACGAAGTTAACAGATTATGGTGATGGTGATATGGAGATATGGAGGTTAGAGGTGCAAACAGCGGTTAACGGTGGTGGTTTCGGTTAGTGGTGGAAATGGTAGTTTCGGGAATGATGGTGGCGGCGTGATTATGGCAGTAATAGTTTCGATGGTGATGAATCTCCTATAACAGTTTCTATGATGACGATTATGAGATAGTAGTTTCGATGATGACGATGATATGATAGTAGTTTCGATGGAGATGATTCTACGATAGAAGTTTCTATGATGATGGTTATACGATGGTGATGATGATTTCAAGATAAAGATGATAGCATAATGATGATGGTAGTATTGTTAGAAAGTATAACCGGCGAGTCGAGGCGAGTTGCGTGTACGTTTGAAAGGAACGGTTTGGGTCGGGTCTCGGTTACATTACGGGTTCGTATTCATGTTCGAAAAGGTATAATCCCTAAACCCGTCGTATGATAATTGGAAATGTTAACTTAGATATGAACATCACATTGAGGACGTGTAGTGACGATCTTATTTAATAAACGATAACCGATAAAAGGTTAATTATATTTTTATAAAAGATAATTGATAAAATATAGAAAGATGCATATTGATAATAGAAGCTAAAAACCCGGTCATTCGGATCATTCGTTATGTTTTGATAATAGAAATGGACAATTAATATTGTCGGGTTTTAGATAAAAACAAACGAGACTCTGTCCAATTTCCGTTAGGATTAAAGAAGTATATTTTATAAATATAGACATCATCTTAAGGGATTGGGTTGTTTGGGAAGGAAGACTGATGTTAGCGAAACTACTAAGTTCGCTTGAATTAATGTAGGGCGAACTTTATCTAAGTTCGTCAAACCCTAAAGATAGAAACAAAGTGTCAGGTTAGGTCAGTTATCTTAACTTATATGAGTGATTTATACAGATTATGTGTGACACCTAGAGACGCCTAATGACCAGTGATAGTATCTCAGGACCCGCTTATCAGGTGAGTTCTATGTGCCCCCTATGTGTTACGTGCAAATGATTTTAAATGTTTTGGGGCTGGAGTGTATACATGATATGAATGAATGTTATGTTATGTGCTATATGACAATACATGTTGAATATAAGTATGACAAGTATGTTTTTAAATAAAGAAATGAAAGCATGACATAGCACATAAGAATGAAATCTTGTTTTATATCTATGTATATATTGCTTGTCAAGTATGAAAAGAATGAAAAAATGTGTAAGAATGCAATCTTGCTTTATATCTATGTATATATTGCTTGCCAAGTATGAAAAGAATAACATAACGTGTAAGAATGAAATCTTGCTTTATATCCATATATATATTGCTTGCTAAGTATAAGTAAACGTTATGGACGCTTCGATGATAACGGCTACTTCGGTAGACGGACGACCACGTGACTATTTTGCAACCGGGACATATTCGTTCCTTCATCAGCTAGGACGTATGAAAGGCATTAATGGACGGTCGAAGCAATTGCCTTATTATGATAAATAGAACGGTTGCATAAATAATAGTCGCATGAGAAACAGATGCCTTAGGGCAGACGGACGAATATGACGAACTACGACGGTGGGACGGTAAAGACGGACGGCCGAAGGTTTGCCGGACGGTTTAAGATATGACGGACGGTTTCTAGTGCCGGACGGTTAAGTAAATGGGCTACGACGGTAGTTCGAGAACGTTTGTCTTTGTGACTTACGTAAGCAAATGACAGGTTGATCACCCATATGTGTATGACCAATGAACGTGCATCAAGAAATAAGCATGTATGTATTTATATACGTACTAACTATGAATGTTATATGAAAGTAGTAAAGTAAAGAATGTACAAATAAGTATATACATATATATATATATATATATATATGTTTATTCTTATAAAATAATGTTAATATCTGATTGCTTTTAAACTAGAACTCACCAGCGTTAGCTGACTTTTAGTATGCACTTCAGGTAGCGAAAAGGAAAGAACATTCTATGGTGTGAAGGCTACCTGACACAAGACTGACACCCTGCTTAATTTCTTATGTGTTAAATGAATGTTTCTTTTATGTGTAAAGACTTCCGCTGTTTACGTAATAGAATGATGTACGCTTCCCCTATGTTTTAGAAGTTATAGTTTATTCAGTTTTAATGACTATGTTTATTAGTAAATCCAACAAACGAGGTTACCCGGCAAAGGGGTCTTACAAGTTGGTATAAGAGCAATAGTTTTAGAGACTCAGACATCCCTAAATGTCTGGACTCAAGCTGATAATGGGACCAACGCAAGGATGTCAGTACGGGTAGCCAACGCCAAAACAATAAGTAAGTAGCAAGGTTAATACTTGTAGCTTAAGGTAGATTCCTTAGCGTAGAACACATGCCTTAGATATCAATATCACTACTGATATGGTAGTTGCACATATGACATACGATGGTAGACAATTTTGAGCACATGAGTACAGTAAATGGTTAATAATAATACGTAGCTACTGTTATTAATCTTTTGTTGTGTAACTGTGTCTCGACTTATCACCCGCCGTATGTACTCGTCACAGAGAGTGAAAGTAATATTAGCATAGTACTATGACTGATTTACAAATTATAAGAACGCTGCGATCCATGTGAGGTGAATCACAAACAACGAGTATAAGACATTCATATTATGAAGCATTATAAGACGAGTCTAGAATTCATGTCACAACCCGACCAGAGGGCTAGGCGTGATGATCGAATACCAAAACAAAACACAACGGAAATAACGTGACATATACATGATAAATGTCATAGGTACAAACTAAGTCAAAATTTACATTTATAAAGGTATTTGTCATCTATATACTAACTAAAAATAAAATAAAGTAAAGTGATGGGTTCTATTTTCCCATCAAAGCTTTCTCGGGTGAAGTCTATGGCTCGGCATAAGTCTTCTAAAAGGAGTCATCTATCTTCAAGCAAACTCGTGTCTAAGTTGTTAGTTTCCCAACTTGAGAAGGGTACCTGAATGCATGCTTAAAAATATCGTGTCAAATAAAAAGTTGGTGAGTTCACGAGTTTAGGTAATAAAGCATATGTATAGAGAATCCAAAAATGTATGGTGCAAAATTAAACAAGTTCACAATCAACCCAGTGCCCACAACCCGTGGACATCTAAAAATAATAATAATATACCCCTAGCCCATCCCCCTTATTGTTATGGGTCTAATTACTCATGCCTGCCAACATAAGTTAAACTGTTAAACGAATATATGTCACAAAATATATATTATCATTGAATGATTATCATTCCATGGGAGGTTGTCCCGGTTACTTCGGGCCCTTGGTGTGCGGGAGTTTCACCAGATAGTACTACTCATATATTCGCTGGCTCCAACGAAGTTAATGATTGTGTGCTAGATATCGAGGATTCGTTATGGAAGCTAAAACGGCCTTATTTAATTATTACACCAAGTATGTAAACAATATCGAAGCATGTAATCACCCCAAAAGTTTAAGTAAAAGAGGGGAAAAGCACATGAACTCACCTGATAATCTTGCATATGCCACATCAGTATGCTAAAGTTGCGAGTTTGCTATCGTGTGTGTAGTCATTAAGACAAATCCTAATTATGATTGTGACATTAGTATATTGTACTAGAGTAATGTCATTAACCGTGTGGTTGAGCTCGACCGATTCGTTAAAGTGTTGGGTCGTTTGGTAAAAATCTCGGGTTGTAACCTCCATTAGTTATTCTAATAGTTGTACTATAAAAGTGTTGGTTCGACTTAATATTCTTATGCATGTGTTCTATTATAAGTAGTAAAAGAAATAATGTTTCGACCCGAATTAAAGTAATACTAAGTATTATAATGATTGTTCGATTAAGTTAAAGTAACACTAGACATTTTCTACTTACGTGATGTATATATATATAATATGTAAAAATAAATATATATTCGAGTAGCTATATTCGCTTTGAAAATATAAATCAAGTTATATAGTTATGTATATAAGTATGAAAGGTTTATCAATATATACGTACGTTATATATCATAAGTATCGACGAAATTAGTTATGCTCGTCTAATATTAAACATAGTTATAGGGATTGGTTTGCAAATATTAGTAAATGTCTAAACTTGTATTTACATGAAGCCACATAAATATATTTATATCGAAAGTAAATATTTGGAGTCTATAGAATGTTTGTATATATAAATATACGTATTATATGAATAAAGTATTATGTCAAATATCGTTTTCGCTAACTATTGCTAAGTAAAAAAAATATATGGTTAAGTATGCAGATCAGAAGTATATAATCTATGAAACTTTAATTATTATATAATAAATCCTATAAAATAAATATAAGATGTGTTTATTATATGAAGTAGCTAATACTTAGTATCTTTAACTATACACATTAGTACTAAAATAAATATTTAAGATTGCAAATATGGGTACATGTTTGAATACGTGTTGGATAATAATAATGTATACTATATAATAAATAAAGGTTTTTATATGTCACGTGTCACCACCATATTCAATCTCATCATTCTTTTCCCGTCTCTCTCTCTTATTAAATGCACCTCTATTTTTTAATAAATTACTAATCATATTTTTAAAACACATTTATTTTAAATTATCCTTTATTATAAAAAAACTTTGAAATCTAATTATGGAATTTTTATTTTCAATCAAAGAGTAAATGAAAGTCAAATTACATTAAATAGTAATTGAGGTATTTTCGAAACCCAATTATATATTATTTTTTACATATTTTGAATTTTGTTTTATATCATTAGTATACAGTAATGCATTTTTATACCTGTAAAATACATAAATAAAAATTGAGAAATTTATGTATTGATATTTTTCACCCGTATGTATTACACGGGGTCTAAGCTAGTTATAAATATAATCAAAGTAGTATTACTATGAAATAAAGTAAACGTTGTATAATAATAATAGTAATTAATAAAAATAATGATATTACTTATTATATATATTTCGTGTAAATAAATAGTAGTACCAATACTAGTGAAAATAATTATAGCATTAATAATATTAGCATAAAACATAATTTACGTTTTAGTAATTGAAAATAACAGTAACGATAATAATACTAATAATGGTAAAAAAATATATAATTTAAATAAAGTTAATAGTTATAATGTTATGTTAAAAATAATGCTAATAATAATAATAATAATAATAATAACTAATCAAAGTAATGATAATAATAATGTATCTTTAATAATTATAAAAGGAGTAATATTAATAATGGGTATAGCGGTTTTGGTAAAGAAAGTGTCAGTTCATAAGGTTTTACTATAAATACATTTTTAATAATAATAATAATGATTAACGTAATACTATTAATAATAAAAATGACCTTTATATTATAAGTTAATAAATTTTAAAAGAGCTTTTACAATATATAATCTAAATAAAATAATAATAATAATAAAATATGACTCGTTTACTAATGTTGATAATAATAAAATACTAGCTTAGATTCATAATAATTAGTCTTCAAATTAAACATCCCTAATATTTGTGATGATGATGATGATGATAATAAAATTATGTTATCAAAATACTAATGTTTATAAACATATTTATATAAGTTTGAGATCGTATGTTTTAATATATACTTGCATACATATGCTCGTAAGGAAGTAAATGTGTGTATGTTTATAAATATAATTATATGTATAAGTTTTGCATATCGTATAATAACTCGTTTTAAATATATATTTTTCATTCGGTTTATATAAATGCTTATGAGGTTAGCTTTATTTTAATTAATCATATACTTTATATTATTTATAACTAAAAGTATATATATATATATATATATATTTTACAGAATCTTTAATTAAACTTAAAATGAGTAACAAACATTTAAAACAAAAATGTATAGAATAAGACTAAAAACATTTGAGGAATTATAGACCATAGGATTTTTACAAAGAGAGTATAAAACTCTAAGATAAGATTAGTAAATGTCAGACCATAAAAAGCCTTAGCGCCCATTCTGACATTAGCGGCTACAAGTTCCCCAAGAATTCAACCACCACCTTATTATTCTATTCCGTCCTTAACCTGCCTATATTCTATTCTTCAAATATTTTCAATTTTATACTTTTTTTATTATTATTTTTTTTTATTTTTTTTATACTTGTTCAAGTTTTCATTGCATATCAACACTAATAGTGTTTAGCCTCTGGAAGAGGCGATCATTAAATAAAAATTATTAAGAAAAGCATAAATATTACCGGACTTTCGCTTTCTGATTATGAACAACAAGCTTAACCTTCAAGCTTCAAATAATATATAGATATGTGTATAAGAGAGAGAGTAGTGGAGTTGTTCTCCGAGATAATTTTACAAGAAATAAGAGTCCCCTTATATATGCGGGGAAAAGTAAAGCAGAGTCGCTTCATGGGACCTATCTAGACAAATTTGTCAAAAAGAAAATAGTAAAGTAGCAATTATTTTGCTAACTTTTCAAAAAGAAAATAGTGCCTGGCCATTATTATGCCAGAGTGCATAATGTTGTTTTCCACTCCACGCATTATTGGAGTCGACACTGATAAGGCTTATGTGGGGCCTATTGTGGCTTCTTATCTTTTAGCTTGCCCGAAGATGCTTCTGGGTTGAACTCTTGCCTGTATTCTGCAAGAACATTATTGATGTAATCCTCATCTATAGGATCAGTAGTATTGTCTTGTCCGTCTTTAAGGATTCTTTCTGAGTCTTCATCTTCTTCAGTTTGGGAAGATGTAGACATTGTTGAAGGAGATGCTCCTTCTCTTCTTAAGTTTTTTATCATGTCTTTCTTTATTTCTGTGAGATAGAAATCCATGATTTCTTTATTACTGATATGATCAGTCCCTTTGAGTGTCTGGATTTTTCTGACAATATGTCTGAGAGGGCTTGGAGCCTCTCTATGAGGATGGCTGTTCATCTAATTCGTATAATCAACAATCGTCTTCTTAATTTTTTCTATGGTATCATGGCTTTCTATGATGCCATCAATGTTTGTAAAAGTCATCTTTTTCTAGAATTTTGTATAAAAGGTTCTTTGAATACAAAGAACATTATGGCTGTCGTAATCAACCTCTGAAGACCACTTCCAGATCCATGGGATACTGAATTGGATGTAGAAATGTGAAGCAGGCATATTTTTAATGAAATTTTCATCCTGCTGAGCCTCTATCAAGACTGGAGAAACTTCTATCCATTGAGTATAAAGGGTTTTGTATAACTCAGTGAAAATATTCACTGAGGGGCTAAAAGATTGCCTCCAGTTATAGAAGCAGACTGAAATTTCCTGTCCGTAAATATGAGAACAAATCTTTAAGAACCAAGAATGTTTTTGTTTTGGGTTCTCATATAAGAGTGTTTTATAAAAAGCATTCTTGTAATCCCAGTAATTATATTTAATTGGGACTTTAGTTTGGGGATGTATAATCTCCCTCTTTTTTAATGGAGAAGTTCCCCATGTTTCTACAGATATGATCTGTTTTACCACTATCTTACTAAAGTTATAAACATCAGGCTCACCAGCATGATAGTGCTCTATCTCACAATTCTCTTTTTTAATAATTTGTTCATAGTACTATCTGGGCTTATAAGCCTCTATATGATAGAATCCTGTGTCCATATATCTTTTTATTAACAGCCATGGATTATCTTTCCATTTTATGTCTTTATTTTCTAAAAGAAGTATGACTTCTTTATGTGGACTTTGAGTCCAATTTGTAATATCATCTTCTGTTTCGTTAGAAACAGTTTTAGCATATGATGCTGATGATTCAGAGTCTTTATTAGACTCCTCTTTTGAGGCTTTATATGCCAAAAACTCTTTATAAAGGATATTGTCTGGTTGTGAAGAAGAACAAGATGATGATGCAATGTTTTCAGCTATAAGCTTCCGATTTCTGATTTGGGATATGACCCTTGGATTTTGACCACCTCTTCCTCTTCCTTTTCTTCCTTGTTCCCAAGGAATCATTTCTGAAAAAGTTATCCACATGAAATAATTATTTCTTGTTGACGTAATAAACATATCTTTTCTTTATAAAAAAAAATCCTGATATTAATATTATTGATCATATTTCTTTTTGTTTTTGATCCTAGAAAAATATTTTCCTGGATCTCTTCTTTGTTTACTTCATCATTGATTATATAAAGAGTGCGGTGTTCTATTTTCTCCTGAATCTCAAGGAGAGCCTTTTTAACCGGTACTTTTGAATAAGCCATTAATTTAAATATTCTCTGATAAGAAAATCTGGGAGACTATTGTCACTACCTTTTTTATAAACAATATTAAAATCAAATGGGGCTAAATGTGACTGTCATCTTGCAAACATTTGTTTAGAAACATCATGTGTAACATCTAAAAAATAGTAAATAAATAAATAATAACGTAATAAAGATTTAACCGTAAAAAATGAAAGGAAAATGGATGGGCTTGGGCTCGGCTCTAACGGGCCGAGGGAAGCCCCAGTATATAAAGGTCAAGACAGCCTTAGACTCTCATTTCTTCCACAACTTGCAATCTAGAGAGAGAAAGGAGAGCTCGGGCCTAGAGAGAGAAAGTTGATGGATCGACCCGGAATTGAAGGAGCACGTTACTACTGAGCTCGTGAGCAAAACCTCCGAATCTGAATCCCAATCCAGGTAACGATTCGACCCTAATCTGAGTTTTTTTCCGTTTTGGGGTTTTTCGGGTTTTAACTAAATAAGAGACGTTTTTAGGAATGAAACTTGAAAATAAGCTTAGAACTAGCATGTAGAATGAAAACCGCACATTTTGATAAAAGAAAGTTATAAGATTTGCATGATCGGGTTAACATGCAAGAATTTCGGACTTGATGGGGAAGCAGGTCTTGCGTACTTATCAAATACGCAAGAAGGATGTTCTGCGTACTTATCAAGTACGCATGAGGAAGATCCTGCGTACTTATCAAGTACACAAGAAGAATGTTCTGCGTGTATGGTCCTGCGCACTTAGCAAGTGCGTAGGCAGCATGCCGTTAGTGAAGTCAGTATAGTCGCTTAATTCAGAATGATTTAACTGTTAGAGTCGGGATTAGGTCTAATGTATGTGTAATTAACAAATACAGATCGTGTGTGGCACTCATTGGACCGCGGATAGGACAGGACGAGACTAGCTCAACAGGTGAGTTCTATGTGCCCCATTCTATGTTATGTGCAAATCATTTTAAATGTTTTGGGGCTAAAGTGTGTACACTAAATGAATAAATGTTATGAATGTCAATGTGATCATACGTGGTATACAAATATATATATACCCGTATATGAAAATGAATTACGAACAAAGAATGAAACGTATGATTATAAAGAATGAATGAAAGAAGGACATAACGTGAATGAATGAAATCTCGTTTTATATTATATATATTGCATGTTATGAATGTATGTAAACGTCATGGACGCTTCGATGACAACGGCTACTTCGGTAGACGGATGACCACGTGACTATTTTACAACCGGGACAAAAACGTTCCTTCGCAAGCTAGGACGTATAAAAGGTATTCATGGACGGTCGAAGCAAATGCCGTATTACATGTAGAACGGTTGCATATATAATAGCCACGTGGGAAACGGATGCCCTAGGGCAGACAGGCGAATGAACGGACTACGACGGTAGGACGGTTTAAGAGCGGACGGACAAAGATTGCCGGACGGATTTATGTTTCGACGGACGGTTTTCTAGAGCCTGACGGATTATGAAAAGGGCTACGACGGTAGTTCTCACTGCATTGTCTTTGTGACATTCGCGACAAGTATGACGGGTTGATCACCCCTATGTGTATGACCAATGAATGTTATCCCCAAAGTAAGTATGTATGTACATATGTATATACTCGGTATGAATATTATGTGAGAACAGTAAGGCAAAGAATATGCTATTGCATGTATATTATATATATATAATACTTAACGATAAGATAAATACTATGTATGATTGTTTTTAAACTAGAACTCACCAGTGTTAGCTGACTTTTAGTATACATTTTAGGTAAAGAAAGGAAGGGTCGTGCGAAGGCGTGATGGTAACCCGGCACGAGACTGACATCCCACTTGTAAGGCCCCAAACCCGGGAGGCCTCACTCGTTGGATTTACTCATTCACAAACAGTTCTTAAACATGAATATCAAATAACGCAGTGGAATCATTCATTCAACATAACTAAAAACTTGTTCATACATGCGGAAGCGTAAACATTGTTTAAAACATATTTACATAAACTTAACATAAACAACTCATAACGGGATGCCAGTCTTCATGATCGACCGGGTAACTCTTCTCGCTTGCCAAGCATCACCGTCCATCGTCCATACCTGCCTTAACCTGAATGTGCATACTAAAAAGTCAGCTACGCTGGTGAGTTCTAGCATTTCATAAAAACTTTAACATCAACATTTTCCTAAAACATATCATTCATTCATTTAGTAAAACCTTTCACAAAAGCATGTAATAATAACATCTTTAAAAAGGTTTCGTACCCATATCATCATCAACATCATAATCATAAACACTGTTAAACGGATCGTTCATTAAAACTTTTAACATTCATTTAAGTCATATATTATTATCTAAATCTGTGTCTTTCTTTACGCGTCACAGTGTCCCCTAAGGAACCTTTGGTGTTGTGGGCAACCGTTACGTATCGTCATCATTGCCACAACCATACACTACGTGGGGTCAACCGTTACGTATCGCCGTCATTGCCCAACACGCATCTTTCCTTTGGAAATCAACCGTTACGTATCGCCGTCATTGATTTCCCATTACCATTCACTTAGGATGATCGTCATCACCCGAGTAACCGTCGTTACTCCCTTACCAGTTGTACAACATCAAAACCATTGGCAGGCCACTAAGACACTACCCCTGTTGTTCTTATGGCAACTATGGCTCGCTGTCCATAATCTACCACAAGGCTGGGAATCTCATTCCCAGACTTCATTCGTCAATTCCATTCATTTAACAGATTAGATTTGTAATGACTTATCTAAACCTTTACCTCTTTCCCTTTTCATTAAACCTTTCCTCATTTAGACCGTTCATAAACATTCGTATTCCTTTTTGGCAAAAACACTTCATAACCTTTCCTTTCGTAAACATCGTTTCGTTAAAACATCATTTCGTTAAAACATCATTTCGTAAGTACGCACACCAGCCCAAAACATTTAACAAAACATTTAAAAGAGGGCTCTAGAACTCACCTGATACGCTAATATGGGTTGTCCTAAACGAAGGTCCGACAACGTCACTTCCGATCTGAATTGATTAGTTAAATACACATCAGACCAATCCCGACTCTAACGGTTTAACCATTCTAACATACTGACTTCACTTAATCAGTTCTGATGTCTGCGCACTTAGCAAGTGCGCAGACTCTGCTTCCTGCGCACTTAGCAAGTGCGCAGGTTCCTCTTCCTGCGCACTTAGCAAGTGCGCAGGACCTGCTCTGTGCGCACTTAGCAAGTGCGCACGACCTGTTCTTGGCGAAAACCCTAACTTTCACATTTGGGTCTGATCATGTCAAGATCCCGAACCTGTTGCATTCAAAACGTTCGTTTTCCATTAAGGAACTCAAATCCTTGATTATCTTTCAGTTTCATCCGTTCAAACCTTACCTTTTCACCCAAAACCTGAAAAACCCAAAAACGAACTAAAACTCAGATTTAGGTCGGATTGTTACCTGAATCGAGTTTCTGATCCGGAGGTTCTTCTCATGAGTTATGGAGTAACACTTTGCTGAAGTCTCGGGTCGATCCGCCAACTTTCTCTCTCTACGGTTTCTCTCTCTAAAAAGTTGCAAATGAGATAAAAGGGGTGGCATTGGCTATTTTTAGCCCGCTGACCCATCCGACCCATCCGACCCGACCCGTCATGCCTCGTTCGTTTATTCCGTTATTATAACTGTCGTTTTATTTTTGGGATGTTACACCACTTTTATATATGTTAAGTCAATGTTATGTTTTTAATTGTTAAGACTTTCGCTGTCATGTTATGTTACGTTATGTAATGATTGAATTCGAATGTTTTAAATTTAAGTTCAGTGTTTATGACTATGTTTATGAGTAAATCCAACAAGTATGGTTACCCGGGAAATGAGGCCTTACAAGTTGGTATCAGAGCAATAGTTTGAGAGATTCAGACATCCCTAAATGTCTGGACTCAAGCTGATTATGGGACCAACGCACGGATGTAAGTATGGGTAACCAACGCCAGTACGGTAAGTAAGTACTAGAGTTAATGCATGTGGGTAAGAATAGATACCTTAACTTAGAACAAATAGATGTCAATGTCACAACCGATTTGAAGAGTTTTGAACCCGAAAAGCAATGTAAATTAGAAATCACAAACCGGTCACTGTAATTAACAATTTACCTTGCTCGTACTATTCTAAAACTATGATCTAAAGGAACGGCATTGATATATTCCCTTTATAACAATCAGGAAACTAGGAACTATGGCTGGTGGATGAAGAACAGGACGCCGAGGCGGCCGCACTGGCCGAGTCGGTAGACCTCCATTGAATCAAAGACATGAAGAGGAAGAGAGTGTGCACGCAGAACACACTGAGAGTGTGCACGAAACAGATGTGACCCCAACTTGGAACGACAATCAAGGGTCTCTACAGTTGGAACCCGAGGTCAGGGATGTTATTGCCCGCGAAGTTGTACTCACTCTGAGGAAAGTATTGCCTGATCTACTATCCGAGGAACTAAAGAAAAGTAGAGAGGAGGATGAAGGAGACCATGAAGAGAAAGTGTATGACAGTGATGGGGATGAAGTAAAGGTGGGATCAAGCAATCGTGGGTGTACTTACAAAAGTTTCAAGGACGGAGACCCACCCAAGTTCGATGGGAACAAGGATTCAGTGGCTACGTTCGAATGGATTGAGAGGATGAATGATGTAATAAACATCAGCGAGTGTCGACCAGACCAGGCTGTTAAGTATGTTGCTCATTCTTTCACCAATGAGGCACTAAGTTTGTGGAGGAACATTCAGAGGACAAAGTCGCCAAACGCTCTTGCCAGAATGACATGGGAAGACCTGAAGGAGCTGATAATCCAATAGTTCTGTCCCCAGAAAGAAATTGATCGAGTGGAAAATGAATTCCTAAACTTCAAGGCTGGCAGCAAGACGCACCGCCAGTATACTTCTACTGGTATCCCACCTGGTGGAGATAGAAGAACGAATGATTAAGTACTATGTGAAGTGCCTACCTCAAAGGGTCCGTGTTCATGTAAAAGCTAATCTACCATCGACCTTCGAATCGGTAGTCAACCTCTCTGGATTTGTCTATGACGATTATGCTAACGAGGACACAGCTCCCGAAGCTCCGAAACGGAAATGGGAGAACTCGTTCAAAGGAAATAAAAAGGAAACTACACCGCTGAGGTGAAGAAGCCTAGGGCAGAAGGGTATGACGTTTGTAAGAAATGCTCAAAGAAATACCAAGGCGAATGTCTTGTTGGCTCAACCATGTGTTATAAGTGCGGGAGTCCGGGGCATTACTCTCGAGATTTCTTAAAAGACGTCAAGTGCCAAAGTTGTGGAAGATATGGACACCTGACTAGGGATTGTAGGAAACCAGTCAATCCGGTTCGGGAAAGGAAAAGGAAGCTGAAAGGGAACAGCCAAAGGCTAGGACTCGAGCCTACGCCCTGACCGAGGAGGAAGCAAGGGGAAACCCTGATGTTGTGTCAGGTACGTTCCTAGTAAATGATGAACATGCTGCTATTTTATTTAACTATGGTGCTAGTAAAAGCTTTATATCCAATGCATTTAGTCGTAAACTAGATTGCACTATCAACACCATAGTAAAGGCCTTTAGCGTACAAAATGCCGTTGGTAAAAATTAGGCAGTATTCCAAGTAACAGAGGATTGCATCACAGAAATAGAGGGCCATAAGTTTCCTTCTAGATTATTCCTTCTCACCTTAGGAGGATTCGATATAGTATTGGGTATGGATTGGCTAGCTGCCAACGAAGCTCAAATCATATGTAAACGTAAGAGGATACACCTCAAAGCTCCTAGCGGCAGTTCAATTACGGTTTATGGGGATTGGAATTGCACGATGCCGAATGTCATCTCGATGATCAAGGCCGAAAGTTACATGAGGCGCGGTTGCGAAGCTTATCTAGCGTATGTTATTGATGATAGAATGAAAACGAAAGAACTCAGGAATGTACCTGTGGTGTGCAACTTTCCGGAAGTATTCCCTGAGGATCTACCTGGGTTGCCACCCGATCGAGAAATAGAATTTCAGATTGACTTACTGCCAGGAGCTGAGCCCGTTGCCAAAGCCCCTTACCGATTGGCTCCGTCAGAAATGAAAGAAATGATGTCTCAACTAGAAGAATTAACAGAAAAAGGATTTATCAGACCGAGCATTTCACCATGGGGCGCTCCGGTACTATTTGTAAAGAAGAAGGACAGCAGCATGCGCATGTGCATTGACTACCGCGAATTGAATAAGAGGACAGTAAAGAACAAATACCCCCTGCCTAGAATAGACGACCTTTTTGATCAACTGCAAGGTGCGAGTTGGTTCTCAAAGATCGATCTTAGGTCGGGTTACCATCAGTTGAAAGTAAGAGAAGATACCAAAGACCGCGTTTCGCACGCGTTATGGACATTATGAGTTTCTCGCGATGTCCTTCGGATTGACCAACGCACTAGCAGCGTTCATGGATTTGATGAATAGAGTATGTCAACCAATGTTGGACCGATCAGTGATAGTTTTTATAGACGACATACTGGCATATTCAAAAAGCGAGGGTGATCACCACTGCAGAGAGGTTCTGGAGGTGCTAAAGCAGGAAAAGTTGTACGCAAAATTCTCCAAATGCGCGTTCTGGCCTAGGGAAGTCCAATTCCTAGGTCATGTCATAAACACAAACGGCATTATGGTGGCTACTGCAAAGATCGAAACCGTAAAAGGTTGGAACATCCCTAAAACGCCAACAGAGCTACGAAGTTTTTTGGGATTAGCAGGATACTATCGGAGATTCATTCAGGATTTCTCGCGAATAGCCTCGCCGCTGACAAAGCTAACATGTAAGGAAGTAAAGTACGAATGGGGTCCAACCCAAAACAATGCGTTTGAGGAACTTAAGACACGATTAACCCAAGCTCCAGTCTTGGCACTACCTGAGGGAAATGAAGAATTAGTAGTCTACTCTAACGCCTCGGGTCAAGGTTTAGGTTGCGTACTTATGCAATGAGGAAAGGTAATTGCTTACGCCTCGCGGCAACTAAAGATTCACGAGGTTAACTACCCAACTCACGATCTAGAGTTAGCAGCAATAGTTTCAGCGTTGAAAATACGGAGACACTATCTGTATGTAGTTAAATGCACCATCTACTCCGATCACAAAAGCCTGAAGTACTTTTTCGAACAAAAGGAATTAAACATGAGACAAAGGAGGTGGTTAGAGCTACTAAAAGACTATGACTGTGAGATATTGTACCATCCAGGCAAGGCAAGGCAAACGTAGTGGCTGACGCTTTAAGCAGAAAGGAAGAATCGGAACCTATACGGATCAAAGCGTGTCAGCTGATTATAACGCCAGATTTGATGAGTGAAATATCAAAGGCACAAGATGAAGCACTATTAGAAAGAAATGTAAAACAAGTGCTTAACTTGCTCACTATTTAAGGCCGAGCACCAGAAACCATGCGGACATTTCCAGTTAATTCCGTTAGCAAATCCAGTTAAATCATAACCTAAGTAAACCTAGTTCAAACCTCAAGGACTATTCATGTCATAAACTCAAACTATTTTATGGAAACTACAAGGACTAATTGTATAATTAGTCAAAATCCACCCTATTGACTTCATAAAGTCAAAATTTAGTGAAATTGCTCCTGTTGACTTCTAAAAGTCAAACTTATAACCCTTTGATCCAAATTCGCGAACCATATCAATAATTCATCCAAACTTGTAACTGAATTACACTTTAGCATCATAAACGTTCATTATTGAGCTATTAAACATTACCATTACGCGCAATTAATCTCATTATTGGCTATTCAAGTCGTAACCGTCGACTATCATCGTGCTCATCAAATTCGACCATTTCAATCATCGTGCTCACAAATTAATCACCTGCACACCTTACTAGAACTCCTCTGAACCTGTTACACCATTCAATTTGACCAGAGACACAGTCGTAGACGTCGGAGAGTAACAGTTGGAGCCGCATCTGATATTTAGTCGATCTCTACCTTTCTGATATCGTTTCAGGTAATTGGATACACCATTAGTTTCGTTTTCATCTATAGAACATAAGCCCTAACCTTTTGGTGGCTTATAACAACGAATTGGTGATGGATTAATTCTAGGGTTCATCACGAATACGGATTAATCTAACTACAGTCTAGACGCAACCTCAGTTCAATTAACCTGTACTGTTAGAATCATAATCATTCACTTGTTAAAAGCCCTATGAATCCAATCGTTTTTATTATCGAATTCAACAGAATTTAATCTAGCTTCAAATCTAGGGTTTTCGGGTTTTCATATGAGGAATTAATGGTTCTACGCTTGATGTTTTTACAATTAAACTCACGAAATGATTCGAAATACATAGTTTAACATAACCCCTGCACTTTTACGATGAATCGCGACTGAAATCGATGGGTTTGGGACTTGTTTCGGTTCGAACTCGCGTAAAAAGGGGGTGGTCACAACGGGTGAATGATCAAATCCATTTCTATCCAGAACTTGTTGCGATTGCCCTAGCGTGTGGGATTGGTTAAGACGGTTGGCTCATGGGGAGGAGACCCGGGTTCGATCCTCCTCCCCTGTTACTTTTTAAATTGCTATTTTAATTAATATTTTAAATTTAAAAACAAATCCCACTATTATTATAATAATATATTAAAGTTTTTTAACTCGTGAAACAACCCGTAGACTTGGTTTTGGTTTTATAACCCATTTTTATTATTATTCCCACTTTTAAAAATAATATATTTATATTGTTTTCAAAACATAACTTCGTATAAAATAATATATTTATATTATTTCCAACCCGTGATTAATATTATAAAATAATATATAAGTTATATTAATTCGGCTCGTTTAATTACCTCGTGTAATGTTTTAAAAACTAAATAATATAAATTGTTATATTATTTACATTCGTTATATTCTCGATTAAAAATAATATATTTATTATTTTTCCACGCAAACGTTTATTAATCCTTCGAACTTAAAAATAATATATGGTATATATATTATTTTCTTAAAACATTTCCGAATGACCCAAACACACAAGTATTATACATATATAATATTATTCGTAACGTTCGACACGAAAATTAGTTATTCTAATTCCATTACGAAATCTATTTTCCCATAGACGCTTTCGTCTACCAGTTAATCCTTAGAATGTTTTAAGACGTTCTAATCTTCCGTGTCATCGTCACAAATCCCATATGTCCCTAACTTATGTGTTTATAATTCTAGGGCATACATAAGCCGTGCAGGCTAACACTTGAGATTTCAAATCTCATACTTGTGTGATACTACCTACTACGCAACGCAGGTGAGTTTCACCGCCCCTTTTTACTTGTTTTACTATTGGGGGAGAAACATGCTTACACACAAACTTATTTTACTTGTTTTTCCTGTTGAGGAGAAACAAACATGTACACAAACTATCATACTTTTACTTGTTTTCCCCGTGGGGGAGAAACAGGTACGTAGACAAACATTATTTTACATGTTTTTCCCGTTGGGGGAGAATTATTGTAATTCATATGTTATTACTGTTGAGGCTAAGCGTGACACACTATCACAGAAAGTCCTCATCATACATCGAACTGTTAATATGGATCTTAGCGAGGTAATGTTTAGTAGTACTACTGGGTTTGACAAGCCCCACCCGCGTTAGTCGCGCTAACTCGATTGGAGGTCGAACGGGTGAAATGTTAGCCTACTCACATTTGCTAGAGTTGATAGACGTGGCAGGAGGCATACAAACACAAACAGTCAGCTTCGGTTACGAGCGCTTTAGTAAGACATGAACATAGGCTAGCTACCTATAGATATGCATATTGAATGTACATAATCTGGCAAACACTCTCTTATTGTAAACTTGAAACCTGTGAACTCACCAACCTCGTGTTGACACTTTTTCTTACATGTTTCTCAGGTTGCTTTGGTACAGGTTGCACACTTAGGACATGCATGGAGTCCTACTGTCATATCATTCATGTCAAACATTTTAAACAGATTTACTTATTTACATTAATTGACGCTTGTTGCGTGTAATTACTTTTGATTTCCTATTAACGTTTACGCTTCGGCATTTAACTCTGAACTTTTGTGTTATGAAATTTTGAGTCCCATATAGTGTCGTTTGATGTAACTAATGACTGAGATCCTGGTGTGTCACCTTCCAAACAGTAAAACTCCATTAGTAGAATTTGGGGGTGTGACAGATTGGTATCAGAGCCATTGGTTATAGAGAACTAGGATTGCATACTAGACTATAACCTCACACATTAGTTACACGGCACAGACACTTATACCTGATACATATAGCAACTATACATACATTGCAGTGCAGGCATGTTAATACCATCCGTATCACCCTCAGTTGGCGAGGGACACATCATTTGCATTGCATCATCATTCCCATTGACGACACTTGGGGAATCACCAGAACAACATCCACTCCCGTCTGAGGGCCGCGAGACGGAACCTCCGGAGGAGTCACTTATATCACCATCACCTGTTGGGTATGGTGGGCTTTCTCAGGTCCATGTTATGGACGACACTCGGCACTAACGCATATCTCTTTGGGAATTGGGATCGTCGGAGGCGAGTCCCTACTGTACCCGCCAGTAACAATACGCCGAATGAAGGCAGACCGTTGCACGCATTATTACAGAATCCATTGACACGTAGATGTCATCACTTTCACGAGCCATGGGCTCGCATCTTTTTTTGATATTCTGTTGAGAATAGATTGACCACAAATCTGAGAACTCAATGCATACTCAAACCCTATCTTAACTAAGTTGAAAGGACGGCTACCTTGCTGCTTTCTGTAACTTGTATTCAGGAATTAGTTTCATTTCTCGGAGTCGCATTTCATGTACATGTTTGTTACATGTTCTCAATTACAATCCGCTGGATTGGACTCCTGTATTGTGTTTCACTCGAGTGAATACTCAGAGCAAACCATCCTCGACTACTCATCCTGATATGAATTCTAATTGATCAAAGTATAGTTGATGACTAAGCTTTTCGATGACTTATCATATCTGACAACACTATGTACTCAACAATATAACCTAAAGGACATTATGACACAGGACAGGGAGAAACTAGGGTGAACATGCAAAGCAAATTATCATTACGGGTGCACACGTAATAATAATTTGACGTGCATGTAAGTCCTGGTGAAACCTAGTGTGTGGATAAATGGTCCTAATCAACGATCTGCAAACTTAAACTTCCACTGTCAGTAGAAGTTCTTGTAACCCGCTCAACGACTAGTTGGTATCATTAAACCTGTTCAACAATAGATAGACATAACTATCATGTTGAAGGTATTTACGAATACATTGAACTATCATCCATAGAAACCATCATTTCATCTCACTCATGTAGGAGTCCTAGTGAAATTTAGACTCTGATCCAGGCGTGAGCACATAAATCCAACTCAATTGAAACTCTGGTAGAACCTCATGGTAAACTTATCGACTCCAAGTATGTAAGCGGAATTTGTGGGACTCTTGCTAAGCTAACACGTTAGTCCTTACACTTCAACAATGAATTCCATTTAACTCTATTACCTTATCATGTGACTAATCCTTAGTCTAATTAGATTTATATCTCAGCATATCCAATTGTTCTAATGACATTAGGAAACGGGGAATTAATCTAACCTGCCATCAGTTGAACGCGAGTACTTAAACAATCGATCTATTCCTGGTGTTAATGGAATCTATATCTCATTAGATTTTCCTTCCTATATGTGAACCTCTTTCCTTGACCTTTACATTTACCGACGTTTACCTTATAAGCATGGGTCTCACTAGAAGTCTCAGCATGACTTCACGAATTTCTTACTGGTGCGGTTGTACTCCAACTCTATTAAGAACTAAGTACACTACAGAAATAGTGAACAGTCAAATAATCAAAGCAACTCACATTCTTAGAGGATGTAAGCTAAGATTGACTGGTCATAAGCTTGACCGACATAACTGTCGGAATGGATTAGTTATCTAAGAACCAAGCCGTGATTGTCTGTCGTGAGAAATTGTTCGCCTTCCTCTCCCGAGTGGAGAAACCCCTTTCTGTCTAAAGCAAAAAGGAGTGGTACAGTCATAGGCATCATATCCTTCATGAAGGCGCAGAAGTATCTACGTAAAGGTCATACTGCCATTTTGGCTCTCTTCTTCGAGCAACCATCTGAGGAGAAGAATATTTATTCTGATCATTCGTAATTATCCAGAAATATTTCCCGAAGATCTACCAGACCTTCTGCCACATCATTAAGTTAAGTTTCAAATCGATCTAGCACCCGGAGCAGCGCCTATTGCTCGGGCACCCTACCGACTTGCACCCAGTGAATTACAAGAGCTATCCACTCAACTGCAAGAGTTGTTGGATAAATGTTTCATTCGACCTAGCTCGTCGCCATGGGGAGCTCTAGTCCCATTCGTTAAGAAGAAAGACGGGACTTTCCGTATGTGCATCGATTACCATGAGCTGAACAAAGTAACTATCAAGAATCATTATCCTCTACCCCGCATAGATGATCTGTTTAATCAACTCCAAGATCAAGTTTCTATTCCAAAGTAGACCTTAAGTCTGGTTACCATAAACTGAGAGTCCTAGACAAGAGTATCTCTAAGACTGCCTTTAGAGCTAGGAGCTAGGTACGACAACTATGAGTTCATAGTCATGCCTTTCGGACTGGCCAACGCACCTGTGGTGTTCATGGACCTCATGAACCATGTGTGTAAACCCTACCTCGACTAGTTCGTCATCGTTTTCATTGTTGACATCCTCATCTATTCAAAGAACATGGAAGGACATGAGTAGCACCTACACTTAATCCTTGGATTGCTAAAACAAGAGCAATTGTATGCCAAATTCTCTAAGTGCAAATTCTGGATTCACGAAGATTCAACTTCTAGGACATGTAGTCAACGAGAAAGGGATACATGTCGACCCATCCAAAATAGAAGCCATCAAGAATTGGACAGCACCGACGACTCTGACTGAGGTGCGACAATTTCTGGGATTGGCTGGATATTACCGTCGATTCATCGAAGGATTTTCCAAAATTGCTCAACCCCTCACTGCTTTAACTCAAAAGGGTAAAGCCTATAATTGGGACGACAACCAAGAGTCCGCATTCCAACACCTCAAACAGAAACTTTGCAGTGCACCTATTTTAGCTCTTCCAGAAGGAACCGATTATTTTGTAGTGTATTGTGATGCATCTATTCAAGGTCTGGGTTGTGTCTTAATGCAACGCGAAAAGGTGATCGCATACGCTTCACGACAACTAAAGGTCCACAAGAGAAACTACACCACTCATGACTTAGAGTTGGGAGCCGTAGTCTTCGCTCTTAAGATATGTAGACACTACTTGTACGGTACCAAATGCACCATCTACACCGATCATAAGAGTCTTCAGCACATCTTCGAGCAGAAAGAGTTGAACATGCGACAACGTCGTTGGGTCGAACTCTTAAACGATTATGACTGTGCGATCCGATACCACCCGGGTAAAGCTAACGTTGTAGCTGATGCCCTAAGTCGAAAGGAAACGAAACTGAAATGAGTTCGAGCATTACAGCTTACTATTCACCCCGGATTACCTGACAAAATCCGTAGGGCTCAACTCGAAGCCCTAAAAGAAGAAAATCTACCGTTGGAAAGTACGCGCGGTCTGGAAGCACAATTTGAAGTCAAATCTGACGGTATTCGCTACTTTGCCGAGCGAATATGGGTTCCAGTATTCGGAAACCTAAGGGAACTAGTCTTGGATGAGTCTCATAAATCTCGTTACTCTATACATCTAGGTTTCGACAAAATGTACCATGACCTAAAAGTACTATATTGGTGGCCGAAGATGAAGGCCGATATAGCCACCTATGTTAGTAAGTGCCTGACTTGCGCGAAGGTCAAAATTGAATATCAAAAGCCATCCGGTCTTCTGCAACAACTAGAAATTCCTATGTGGAAATGGGAACAAATATCCATGGACTTCATCACCAAATTACCACGAACCCCTACCGGATGTGATACCATATGGGTAATCGTTGATCGATTAACAAAGTCCGCTCACTACTTAGCAATCAAAGAGACCGACAAAATGGATAAACTTACTCGTACTTACCTGAAAGAAATAGTCTCCCGGCACGGAGTGCCAATTTCTATTATTTCGGATCGTGATGCACGATTCACTTCTCGTTTCTGGCAGTCGTTACATAAAGCCTTAGGCACACGTCTAGATATGAGCACAGCATACCATCATCAAACTGATGGCCAAACGGAACGTACAATCCAAACTCTGAGGACATCCTACAAGCTTGTGTGATTGATTTCGGTAACACTTGGGAGTCTCACCTACCGTTGGTGGAGTTCTCCTACAACAACAGTTATCATACTAGCATCAAGGCAGCTCCATTTGAAGCACTATATGGACGGAAATGCCGTTCTTCTATTTGTTGGGCCGAGGTTGGGGATAGTCAACTTACAGGTCCTGAACTCGTACTTGAAACATCGGAGAAAATCGTTCAAATTAGAAACCGTATGGCAGCAGCTCGTGATCGTCAAAAGAGCTATGCCGATAAGCGTCGTAAACCATTAGAATTTCATGTAGAGGATATGGTCTTATTAAAGGTCTCCCCTTGGAAAGATGTCATTCTTTAGCGTATCAACTGGACCTACCTGAACGACTTAGTGGTGTACACAACGTCTCTCACGTCTCAAACTTGAAGAAATGTTTGGCAGACGAGTCACTCGCGATTCCTCTTAAGGAACTCCACATCGATGAACAATTGTGTTTCAAACGCAGTAAAAATCTCTATTGTCAGAGTTCGATGGAACTCGAATCGCGGACCGTAGTTCACGCGGGAGCGCGAGGATCAGATGATGCGCAAATATCCTAATCTGTTCAAGCACTCCGCGTCAAATTCTCAAGGTACTATTTAATTTTCGGGACGAAAAATCTTTCAACTAGGGGATGATGTGATATCCCGGGAAATTTTTATATTATTATTAAATTTTCAGGACGAAAATTCTTTCAACTAAGAGATGATGTGACAATCCGGACATTTCCAGTTAATTCCGTTAGCAAATCCAGATAAATCATAACCTAAGTAACCTAGTTCAAACCTCAAGGACTATTCATGTCATAAACTCAAACTATTTTATGGAAACTACAAGGACTAATTGTATAATTAGTCAAAATCCACCCTATTGACTTCATAAAGTCAAAATTTAGTGAAATTGCTCCTGTTGACTTCTAAAAGTCAAACTTATAACCCTTTGATCCAAATTCGCGAACCATATCAATAATTCATCCAAACTTGTAACTGAATTACACTTTAGCATCATAAACGTTCATCATTGAGCTATTAAACATTACCATTACGCGCAATTAATCTCATTATTGGCTATTCAAGTCGTAACCGCCGACTATCATCGTGCTCATCAAATTCGACCATTTCAATCATCGTGCTCACAAATTAATCACCTACACACCTTACTAGAACTCCTCTGAACCTGTTACACCATTCAATTTGACCGGAGACACAGTCGTAGACGTCGGAGAGTAACAGTTGGAGCCGCATCTGATATTTAGTCGATCTCTACCTTTCTGATATCGTTTCAGGTAATTGGATACACCATTAGTTTCGTTTCCATCTATAGATCATAATCCCTAACCTTTTGGTGGCTTATAACAACGAATTGGTGATGGATTAATTCTAGGGTTCATCACGAATACGGATTAATCGAACTACAGTCTAGACGCAACCTCACTTCAATTAACCTGTACTGTTAGAATCATAATCATTCACTTGTTAAAAGCCCTATGAATCCAATCGTTTTTATTATCGAATTCAACAGAATTTAATCTAGCTTCAAATCTAGGGTTTTCGGGTTTTCATATGAGGAATTAACGGTTCTACGCTTGATGTTTTTACAATTAAACTCACTAAATGATTCGAAATACATAGTTTAACAAAACCCATGCACTTTTACGATCAATCGCGACTGAAATCGATGGGTTTGGGACTTGTTTCGGTTCGAACTCGCGTAAAAAGGGGGTGGTCACAACGGGAGAATGATCAAATCCATTTCTATCCAGAACTTGTTGCGATTGCCCTAGCGGGTGGGATTGGTTAAGACGGTTGGCTCATGGGGAGGAGACCCGGGTTCGATCCTCCTCCCCTGTTACTTTTTAAATTGCTATTTTAATTAATATTTTAAATTTAAAAACAAATCCCACTATTATTATAATAATATATTAAAGTGTTTTAACTCGTGAAACAACCCGTAGACTCGGTTTTGGTTTTATAACCCATTTTTATTATTATTCCCACTTTTAAAAATAATATATTTATATTCTTTTCAAACCATAACTTCGTATAAAATAATATATTTTTATTATTTCCAACCCGTGATTAATATTATAAAATAATATATAAGTTATTATTTCGGCTCGTTTAATTACCTCGTGTAATGTTTTAAAAACTAAATAATATAAATTGTTATATTATATACATTCGTTATATTCTCGATTAAAAATAATATATTTATTATTTTTCCACGCAAACGTTTATTAATCCTTTGAACTTAAAAATAATATATGGTATATATATTATTTTCTTAAAACATTTCTAAATGACCCAAACACACAAGTATTATACATATATAATATTATTCGTAACGTTCGACACGAAAATTAGTTATTCTAATTCCATTACGAAATCTATTTTCCCGTAGACCCGTTCGTCTACCAGTTAATCCTTAGAATGTTTTAAGACGTTCTAATCTTTCGTGTCATCGTTACAAATCCTATATGTCCCTAACTTATGTGTTTATAATTCTAGGGCATACGTAAGCCGTGCAGGCTAACACTTGAGATTTCAAATCTCATACTTGTGTGATACTACCTACTACGCAACACATGTGAGTTTCACCGCCCCTTTTTTACTTATTTTACTATTGGGGGAGAAACATGCTTACACACAAACTTATTTTACTTGTTTTTCCTGTTGAGGAGAAACAAACATGTACACAAACTATCATACTTTTACTTGTTTTCCCCGTGGGGGAGAAACAGGTACGCAGACAAACATTATTTTACATGTTTTTCCCGTTGGGGAAGAAAACATGACACAACTATTTTAGATTATTGTAATTCATATATTATTACTGTTGAGGCTAAGCGTGACACACTATCACAGAAAGTCCTCATCATACATCAAACCGTTAATATGGATCTTAGCGAGGTAATGTTTAGTAGTACTACTGGGTTTGACAAGCCCCACCCGCGTTAGTCGCGCTAACTCGATTGGAGGTCGAACGGGTGAAATGTTAGCCTACTCACATTTGCCAGAGTTGATAGACCTGGCAGGAGGCATACAAACACAAACAGTCAGCTTCAGTTGCGAGCGCTTTAGTAAGACATGAACATAGGCTAGCTACCTATAGATATGCATATTGAATGTACATAATCTGGCAAACACTCTCTTATTGTAAACTTGAAACCTGTGAACTCACCAACCTCGTTTTGCCACTTTTTCTTACATGTTTCTCCGGTTGCTTTGCTACAGGTTGCACACTTAGGACATGCATGGAGTCCTACTGTCATATCATTCATGTCAAACATTTTAAACAGATTTACTTATTTACATTAGTTGACGCTTGTTGCATGTAATTACTTTTGATTTCCTATTAACGTTTACGCTTTCGCATTTAACTCTGAACTTTTGTGTTATGACATTTTGAGTCCCATATAGTGTCGTTTGATGTAACTAATGACTGAGATCCTGGTGTGTCACCTTCCAAACGGTAAAACTCCGTTAGTGGAATTTGGGGGTGTGACACCTTTCAAGATTTTAGCAAGAGTGGGTCAAGTTGCTTACAGACTCAACCTACCCGTTGAGCTTAGTGGAATACACCCTACGTTCCACGTGTCGCACTTACGCAAGTGCCTAGCTGACGACACTGCTCACATACCTTACGAAGAGATCGAAGTAGATAACAGTCTAAATTATATGGAGGAACCAATAGCCATTATTGACCGAGATGAGAAACGACTACGCAATAAGTCGATTCAACTAGTTAAAGTACAATGGAAGCATAGAAAAGGGTCAGAAGCGACATGGGAAAAAGAAGTCAAGATGAGGGGACTATACCCTCAATCGTTTAACGTATAAACGGTTTCGAGGACGAAACCTCTTTAAGGACGGTAGACTTGTAACATCCCAAAAATAGTAAATAAATAAATAATAACGCAATAGAGATTTAACCGTCAAAAATGAAAGGAAAATGGATGGGCTTGGGCTCGGCTCCAACGGGTCGAGGGAAGCCCAAGTATATAAAGGTCAAGACAGCCTTAGACTCTCATTTCTTCCACAACTTGCAATCTAGAGAGAGAAAGGAGAGCTCGGGCCTAGAGAGAGAATGTTGACGGATCGACCTAGAATTGAAGGAGCACGTTACTACTGAGCTCGTGAGCAAAACCTCTGAATCTGAATCCCAATCCAGGTAACGATTCGACCCTAATATGAGTTTTTGTCCGTTTTAGGGTTTTTCGGGTTTTAGCTAAATAAGAGATGTTTTTATGGATGAAACTAGAATGAAAACCGCACATTTTGATCAAAGAAAGTTGTAAGATTAGCATGATCGGGTTAACATGCAAGAATTTCGGAGTTGATGGGGAAGCAGGTCTTGTGTACTTATCAAATACGCAAGAAGGATGTCCAGCGTACTTATCAAGTACGCATGAGGAAGATCCTACGTACTTATCAAGTACGCAAGAAGAATGTTCTGCATACTTGTCAAGTACGCATGAGTATGGTCCTGCGCACTTAGCAAGTGCGCAGGCAGCAGGCCGTTAGTGAAGTCAGTATAGTCGCTTAATTCAGAATGATTTAACCGTTAGAGTCGGGATTAGGTCTAATATATGTGTAATTAACAAATCCAGATCGTGTGTGGCACTCATTGGACCGCGGATAGGACCGGACGAGACTAGCTCATCAGGTGAGTTCTATGTGCCCCCTTCTATGTTATGTGCAAATCATTTTAAATGTTTTGGGGCTGAAGTGTATACATTAAATGAATAAATGCTTTGAATGTCAATGTGATCATACGTGGTATACAAATATATATATATATATATATATATACCCATATATGAAAATGAATTACGAACAAAGAATGAAACGTATGATTATAAAGAATGAATGAAAGAAGGACATAACGTGAATGAATGAAATCTTGTTTTATATTATATATATTGCATGTTATGAATGTATATAAACGTTATGGACACTTCGATGACAACGGCTACTTCGGTAGACGAACGACCACGTGACTATTTTGCAACCGGAACAAAAACGTCCTTTCGCAAGCTTGGACGTATAAAAGGTACACATGGACGGTCGAAGCAAATGCCTTATTACATGTAGAACGGTTGCATATATAATAGCCACGTGGGAAACGGATGCCCTAGGGCAGACGGACGAATGAACGGACTACGACGGCAGGACGGTTTAAGAGCGGACGGACAAAGGTTGCCGGACGGATTTATGTTTTGACGGACGGTTTTCTAGAGCCGGACGGTTTATGAAAAGGGCTACGACGGTAGTTCTCACTGCGTTGTCTTTGTGACATTCGCGACAAGCATGACGGGTTGATCACCCCTATGTGTATGACCAATGAATGTTCCCCCCAAAGTAAGTATGTATGTACATATGTATATACTCAGTATGAATATTATGTGAGAACAGTAAGGCAAAGAATATGCTAATGCATGTATATTATATATATATATAATACTTAACGATAAGATAAATGCTATGTATGATTTTTTTTGAACTAGAACTTTTTATTATACATTTCAGGTAAAGAAAGGAAGGGTCGTGCGAAGGCGTGATGGCTACCCGGTACGAGACTGACATCCCACTTTTATATATGTTAAGTCAATGTTATGTTTTTAATCGTTAAGACTTTCGCTGTCATGTTATGTTTTTAATCGTTAAGACTTTCGCTGTCATGTTATGTTACGTTATGTAATGATTGAATTCGAATGTTTTAAATTTAAGTTCAATGTTTATGACTATGTTTATGAGTAAATCCAACAAGTATGGTTACCCGGGAAAAGGGGCCTTACATCATGTTTGATGTAACATCCCAAAAATAAGAAATAAGTAAATAATAACACGATAGAGATGTAATCGTCAAAAATGAAAGAAAAATGGATGGGCTTGGGCTCGGCTCGAACGGGCCGAGGGAAGCCCAGGTATATAAGGGTCAAGACAGCACTAGAACTCTCATTTCTACCACAACTTGCAATCTAAAGAGAGAAAGGAGAGCTCGGGTCTAGAGAGAGAAAGTTGATGGATCGACCCGAAATTGAAGGAGCACGTTACTGCAGAGCTCGTGAGCAAAACCTCCGAATCAGAATTCCAATCCAGGTAACGATTCGACCTTAAAAGGAGTTTTTGTTCGTTTTGGGTTTTTTCGGGTTTTAGCTAAATAGGAGACATTTTTATGGATGAAACTTGAAAATAAGCTTAGAACTAGCATCTAGAATGAAAACCGCACATTTTGATCAAAGAAAATTGTAAGATTGGCAAGATCAGGTTAGCATGCAAGAATTTCGGACTTGTTAAGGAAACAGGTCTTGCGTACTTATCAAGTACGCAAGAAGGATGTCCTGCGTACTTATCAAGTACACAAGAAGAATGTTCTACGCACTTGTCAAGTACGCATGAACCAGGCCCTGCGCACTTGCTAAGTGCGCAGGCATCAGGCTAGATAGTGAAGTCAGTCTGTTCGCCTAATTCAGTATGATTAAACCGTTAGAGTCGGGATTGGGTCTGATGTGTATTTAAATACCTAATTTAGATCGTATGTGACGTTGTTGGGCCTTTGTTAGGACAACCAAGACTAGCTTATCAGGTGAGTTCTATGTGCCCCCTTCTATGTTATGTGCAAATCATTTTAAATGTTTTGGGGCTGAAGTGTATACACTAAATGAATAAATGCTATGAATGCCAATGTGATCATACATGGTATACAAATATATATATATATATATATATATATATATATATACCTATATATGAAAATGAATTATGAACAAAGAATGAAACGTATGATTATAAAGAATGAATGAAAGAATGACCTAACGTGAATGAATGAAATCTTGCTTTATATTTTATATATTGCATGTTATGAATGTATACATACGTTATGGACACTTCGATGACAATGGCTACTTTGGTAGACGGACGACCACGTGACTATTTTGCAACCGGGACAAAAACGTTCCTTCGCAAGCTAGGACGTAAAAAAAGGCACTCATGGACGGTCGAAGCAAATGCCTTAACTCATGTAGAACGGTTGCATACATAATAGTCGCGTGGTAAACGGATGCCCTAAGGCAGACGGACAAATGACGAACTACGACGGTAGGACGGTTTATGAGCGGACGGACAAAGGTTGTCTGACGGATTTATGTTTCGACGGACGGTTTTCTAGAGCCGGACGGTTTATGAAAAGGGCTACGACGGTAGTTCTCACTGCGTTGTCTTTGTGATATTCGCGACAAGTATGACGGGTTGATCACCCTTATGTGTATGGCCAATAAATGTTCTCCCCAAGTAAGAATGTATGTACATATCTATATACTCAATATGAATGTTATGAGAGAACAGTAAAGCAAAGAATATGAAAAGCACGAATGTTACGTATATTATATATACTTACATATAATACTCATGATAAGATAAATGCTATGTATGATTGTCTTTAAACTAGAACTCACCAGCGTTAGCTGACTTTTAGTATACATTTCAGGTAAAGAAAGGAAGGGTCGTGCGAAGGCGTGATGGTTACCCGGCAAGCGACTGACATCCCACTCTTGATTATTAATTAAAAATGTTGTGTTTTTAATTGTTAAGACTTCCACTGTTATGTTATGTATTTGAATGATGTTTGTTTTCGCTACTCTCGAATGTTTTAATTTAAGTTCAGTATTTATAACTATGTTTATGAGTAAATCCAACGAGTGAGGTTACCCGGGAAAGGGGCCTTACAAGTTGGTATCAGAGCAATAGTTTAAGAGATTCAGACATCCCTAAATGTCTAGACTCAAACTGATTATGGGACCAACGCACGGATGTCAGTATGGGTAACCAACGCCAACGCCAGCACGGTAAGTAAGTACTAAAGATAATGGACTTGGATAAGAATAGATACCTTAACTTAGAACAAATAGATGTCAATGTCACAACCGATTTGAAGAGTTTTGAACCCGAAAAGCAATGCAAATTAGTAATCACAAACCGGTCACTGTAATTAAAAATTTACCTTGCTCGTACTGTTCTAAAACTATGATCTGAAGGAATGGCATTGATGTATTCCCTTTATAACTATTAGGAAAACTAGGAATTATGACTGGTGGATGAAGAACAGGACGCCGAGGCGTCGCACTGGCCGAGTCGGTAGACCTCCATTGAATCAAAGACATGAAGAGGAAGAGAGTGTGCATGCAGAACACACTGAGAGTGTGCACGAAACAGATGTGACCCCAACTGGGAACGACAATCAAGGGCCTCTACAGTTGGAACCCGAGGTCAGGGAGGCTATTGCCCGTGAAGTTGTACTTACTCTGAAGAAAGTATTGCCTGATCTACTATCCGAGGCAGTAAAGAAAAGTAGAGAGGAGGATGAAGGAGACCATGAAGAGAAGGTGTATGACAGTGATGGGGATAAAGTGAAGGTGGAATCAAGCAATCGTGGTTGTACCTACAAAGGTTTCAAGGACAGGGACCCACCCAAGTTCGATGGGAACAAGGATTCAGTGGCTACATTCGAATGGATTGAAAGGACGAACGATGTAGTCAACATCAGCGAGTGTCGACAATATACTTCTAGGTTCAATGAACTAGCTCAACTGGTACCCCCACCAGGCGGAGACAGAAGAACGAATGATTAAGAACTATGTAAAGGGCCTACCTCAAAGGGTCCGTGTTCATGTAAAAGCTAATCTACCAGCGACCTTCGAGTCGGTAGTCCACCTGTCTGGAATCGTCTATGACGATTATGCTAGCGAGGACACAGCTCCCGAAGCTCCAAAACGGAAGTGGGAGAACTCGTTCAAAGGAAATGGAAAGGGAAACTACACCGCTGAGGCGAAGAAGCCTAGGGCAGAAGGGTATGAAGTTTGTAATAGATGCTCAAAGAAACACCAAGGTGAATGTCTTGTTGGCTCAACCATGTGTTATAAGTGCGGGAGGCCGAGGCACTACTCCCGAGATTGTTTGAAGGACGTCAAGTGCCAAAGTTGTGGAAGATATGGACACCAGACTAGGGATTGCAGAAAACCAGACAATCCGGTTCGGGAAAGGAAAATGAAGCTAAAAGGGAATAGCCGAAGGCTAGGACTAGAGCCTACGCCCTGACTGAGGAGGAAGCAAGGGGAAACCCTGATGTTGTGTCAGGTACGTTCCTAGTTAATGATGAACATGCTGCTATATTATTTGACTCTGGTGCTAGTAAAAGCTTTATATCCAATGCATTTAGTCGAAAACTAGATTGCACTATCAACACCATAGTAAAGGCCTTTAGCGTACAAACTGCCGTTGGTAAAAAATCGGCAGTATACCAAGTAACAGAGGATTGCATCATAGAAATAGAGGGCCATAAGTTTCCTTCTAGATTATTCCTTCTCACCTTAGGAGGATTCGATATAGTATTGGGTATGGATTGGCTAGCTGCCAACGAAGCTCAAATCATATGTAAACGTAAGAGGATACACCTCAAAGCTCCTAGCGGCAGTCCAATTACGGTTTACGGGGATTGGAATTTCACGATGCCGAACGTCATCTCGGTGATCAATGCCGAAAGTTACACGAGGCGCGGTTGCAAAGCTTATCTGGCGTATGTTATTGACGATAGAATGAAAACGAAAGTACTCAAGAATGTAACCGTGGTGTGCAACTTTCCGAAAGTATTCCCTGAGGATCTACCTGGGTTGCCACCCGATCGGGAAATAGAATTTCAGATTGACTTACTACCAGGAGCTGAGCCCGTTGCCAAAGCCCCCTACCGATTGGCTCCGTCAGAAATGAAAGAACTGATGTCTGAACTAGAGGAACTAACAGAAAAAGGATTTATTAGACCGAGCATTTCACCATGGGGCGCTTCGGTACTATTTGTAAAGAAGAAGAAAGGCAGCATGTGCATTGACTACCGCGAACTGAACAAGAGGACAGTAAAGAACAAATACCCCCTGCCTAGAATAGACGACCTTTTTGATCAACTGCAAGGTGCGAGTTGGTTCTCAAAGATCGATCTTAGGTCGGGTTACCATCAGTTGAAAGTAAGAGAAGAAGATGTACCAAAGACCACGTTTCGCACGCGTTATGGGCATTATAAGTTTCTCGTGATGTCCTTCGGATTGACCAACGCACCAGCAACGTTCATGGATTTGATGAATAGAGTATGTCAACCCATGTTGGATCGATCAGTGATAGTTTTTATAGACGACATACTGGTATATTTGAAAAGCGAGAGTGATCACCACTGCCACCTAAGGGAGGTTCTGGAGGTGCTAAAGCAGGAAAGGTTGTATGCAAAATTCTCTAAATGAGCGTTCTGGCTTACGGAAGTCCAATTCCTAGGTCATGTCATAAACCCAAACGGCATCTTGGTAGATCCTGCAAAAATCAAGACAGTAAAGGAATGGAACGTCCCAAGGACACCGACAGAGATACGAAGTTTTCTGGGATTGGCAGGCTACTATCGAAGGTTCATTCAAGACTTCTCAAGAATAGCCTCGCCACTAACTAAACTGACACGGAAGGAAGTAAAATATGAATGGGGTCAAACCCAAAGCAATGCGTTTGAGGAACTTAAGACACGATTAACCCAAGCTCCAGTCTTGACATTACCTGAGGGAAATAAAGACTTGGTAGTCTACTCTGACGCTTCGGGTCAGGGTTTAGGGTGCGTACTTATGCAACGAGGAAAGGCAATTTCTTATGCCTCGCGGCAACTAAAGATTCACGAGGTTAACTACCCAACTCATGATCTAGAGTTAGCAGCAGTAGTTTTCGCGTTGAAAATATGGAGACACTATCTGTATGGAGTTAAATGCACCATCTACTCCGATCACAAAAGTCTGAAGTACTTTTTTGAACAAAAGGAATTAAACATGAGGCAAAGGAGGTGGTTAGAGCTACTGAAAGACTATGACTGTGAGATATTGTACCATCCAGGCAAGGCAAACGTAGTGGCTGACGCTTTAAGCAGAAAGGAAGAATCAGAACCTATACAGATCAAAGCGTGTCAGCTGATTATAACGCCAGATTTGATGAGTGAAATATCAAAGGCACAAGATGAAGAACTATTAGAAAGAAATATAAAACGGGAAAGAATAGTAGGACAACAAGGGAATTTAGATGCAAATGCATACGGTGTACGAACTAAGTTTGGCCGGATGTGGATACCTAAGATCAGCGAGCTTAGAGCCAAAATACTCGATGAGGCCCATAAGTCTCGCTATTCTACCAACCCCGGGATGAACAAAATGTATCAAGACTTGAAGAAAGAGTACTGGTGGCCCGGTATGAAGAACGATGTGACCGAGTACATGAACAAGCGCCTAACGTGTTCACTAGTTAAGGCCGAGCACCAAAAACCATGCGGTAAAATGCAACCCTTACCAATACCAGAATGGAAGTGGGAGGAGATCACGATGGACTTCATTACCAAGCTACCGCGAACAGCTAAAGGCAATGATACCATTTGGGTGATTGTCGACCGCTTGACGAAAAGTGCTCACTTCTTGCCAATACGTGAGACTTCTTCGTCAGAAAGACTAGCAGAAATATTTATCAAGGAAGTTGTGAGCAGACATGGTATGCCGCTGTCGATTGTGTCCGACAGGGATACTATATTCACGTCAAGGTTCTGGAAGAATATCAATGAAGCAATGGGCACTAGGCTGAACATCAGCACCGCTTACCACCCCTAAACCGATGGACAATCGGAAAGGACCATTCAGACCTTGGAAGACATGCTCCGGACCTGTATAATTGACTTCGGTGGGAGCTGGGACAGCCATCTACCATTGGCAGAATTTTCATATAACAACAGCTATCATTCAACTATTAGCATGCCGCCATTTGAAATGTTGTATGGGAGGAGATGTAGGACCCCGGTTTGTTGGGGGGAAATTGGAAAAAAGGATTTTGCAAGTCTCGAAGTGGTCAAAGCTACTTCCGAGAAGTTTGATCAAATCAAGGCTCGAATGAAAGCCGCAAAAGACAGACAGAAATCATATGCGGATAAGAGAAGACGGGATTTAGAGTTTCAAGTAGGGGACATGGTACTGTTAAAGGTATCGACATGGAAAGGAATCATTCGCTTCAGAAAACGTGGCAAACTAAGTCCAAGGTTTGTCGGACCTTTCAAGATTTTAGCGAGAGTGGGTCAAGTTGCTTACATACTTGACCTACCCGTTGAGCTTAGTGGAATACACCCTACGTTCCAAGTGTCGCACTTACGCAAGTGCCTAGCTGACGACACAGCTCACATACCTTACGACGAGATCGAAGTGGATAACAGTCTAAATTATGTAGAGGAACCGATAGCCATCCTTGACCGGAGAAACGATTACGAAATAAGTCGATTCCTTTATTCAAAGTACAATGGAAGCAAAGAAAAGGGTCAGAAGCTACATGGGAAAAAGAAGACGAGATGAGGGGACTATACCCTAAATGGTTTAACTTATAAGCGGTTTCGAGGACGAAACCGCTTTAAGGAGGGTAGACTTGTAACATCCCAAAAATAATAAATAAGTAAATAATAACACGATAGAGATGTAATCATCAAAAATGAAAGAAAAATGGATGGGCTTGGGCTCGGCTCCAACGGGCCGAGGGAAGCCCAGCCCAGGTATATAAGGGTCAAGAAAGCACTAGAACTCTCATTTCTACCACAACTTGCAATCTAGAGAGAAAAAGGAGAGCTCGGGTCTAAAGAGAGAAAGTTGATGGATCGACCCGAAATTGAAGGAGCACGTTACAGCTGAGCTCATGAGCAAAACCTTCAAATCAGAATTCCAATCCAGGTAACGATTCGACCTTAAACTGAGTTTTTGTTATTTTTGGGGTTTTTCGGGTTTTAGCTAAATACGAGACGTTTTTATGGATGAAAATTGAAAATAAGCTTAGAACTAGCATCTAGAATGAAAACCGCACATTTTGATCAAAGAAAATTATAAGATTGGCATGATCAGGTTAGCATGCAAGAATTTCGGACTTGTTCAGGAAACAGGTCTTGCGTACTTATCAAGTACGCAAGAAGGATGTCCTGCGTACTTATCAAGTACGCATGAGGAAGATCATGCGTACTTATCAAGTACGCAAGAAGAATGTTCTACGCACTTGTCAAGTACGCATGAACCAGGCCCTGCGCACTTGCTAAGTGCGCAGGCATCAGGCTAGATAGTGAAGTCAGTCTGTTCGCCTAATTTAGTATGATTAAACCGTTAGAGTCAGGATTGGGTCTGATGTGCATTTAACTACCTAATTCAGATCGTACGTGACGTTGTTGGGCCTTTGTTAGGACAACCAAGACTAGCTTATCAGGTGAGTTCTATGTGCCCCCTTCTATGTTATGTGCAAATCATTTTAAATGTTTTGGGGCTGATGTGTATACACTAAATGAATAAATGCTATGAATGCCAATGTGATCATACGTGGTATACAAATATATATATACCTATATATGAAAATGAATTATGAACAAAGAATGAAACGTATGATTATAAAGAATGAATGAAAGAATGACATAACGTGAATGACTGAAATCTTGCTTTATATTTTATATATTGCATGTTATGAATGTATGAATAAGTTATGGACGCTTCGATGACAACGGCTACTTCGGTAGACGGACGACCACGTGACTATTTTGCAACCGGGACAAAAACGTTCATTCGCAAGCTAGGACGTAAAAAAAGGCACTCATGGACGGTCGAAGCAAATGCCTTAACTCATGTAGAATGGTTGCATACATAATAGTCGCGTGGGAAATGGATGCCCTAGGGCAGACAGACAAATGACGGACTACGACGGTAGGTCGGTTTAAGAGCGGACGGACAAAGGTTGCCGGAAGGATTTTTGTTTCGACGGACGGTTTTCTAGAGCCGGACGGTTTATGAAAAGGGCTACGACGGTAGTTCTCACTGCGTTGTCTTTGTGACATTCGCGACAAGTATGACGGGTTGATCACCCTTATGTGTATGGCCAATAAATGTTCTCCCCAAGTAAGAATGTATGTACATATGTATATACTCAATATGAATGTTATTAGAGAACAGTAAAGCAAAGAATATGAAAAGCACGAATGTTACGTATATTATATATACATACATATAATACTCATGATAAGATAAATGATATGTATGATTGTCTTTAAACTAGAACTCACCAACGTTAGCTGACTTTTAAGATAAATGATGTGTTTTTAATTGTTAAGACTTCCGCTGTTATGTTATGTATTTGAATGATGTTTGTTTTCGCTGCTCTCGAATGTTTTAATTTAAGTTCAGTATTTATGACTATGTTTATGAGTAAATCCAACGAGTGAGGTTACCCGGGAAAGGGGCCTTACATTTGAAATCTTTAGCGTACATAAACTTAGCTGTTTGGCAATCAATTTTTATAATAAACTTTTGATTATATAAATCATCCTGAAATTTTAAAACACATTTTACTATTACTAGAATCTCTTTTGCAATAGTAGCATAATTTCTTTGTCTTTTATTCCATTTTCCCGAATGGAATCTTACCAAATTCTCTTGTTTAGTAATTGGTGAAATTTGTTTGAGAATTCCACCATAGCCTATATCAGAGACATCTGTTTCAATTATTTTTTCCCAATTTGGGTTAGCTATCATTAAGCAGGGAAGATGTTGAACTTTCTGCTTAATCTTCTAGATAGTCTTAGTATGTTTCTCAGACCATGGCCGAGGATTCTTTTTTAGACTGTCATATAAAATGGCAGTATCCTCGGCTAAATTTTTATAATAAGGGAGGATATAATTAAGACTACCTAAAAACCTTTGAAGCTGGGTTTTATCATAATTTTCATCTGTAAATTTTGACCCAAATTCAATGCTTCTATTGATAGAAATAATATTTCCTGTGTCAATATTATGACCTATGAATCTTATCTTAGTTTGGAAAACTGTCATTTTTTGTCTATATATGACTACCGCTTTTTATTATTATATTTTTGAACATATCAAGATGTTTACAATGAACATATCAATAATTTAGAAACAAAGTTTTTGCTTTGAAACTCATTGTAAACATCTTGATATGTTCAAAAATATAATAATAAAACGCGGTAGTCATATCTAGACCAAAAATGACACATTTTCAAACTAAGATAAGATTCTTAGGCCATAATATTGAGACAGGAAATATTACTCCTATCAACAGAAGTATTGAATTTGGGTTAAAATTTCCAGATGAAATTTATGATAAAACCTAGCTTCAAAGGTTTTTAGGTAGTCCTAATTATATCCTCCCTTATTATAAAAATTTAGCCAAGGATACTGCCATTTTATATGACAGGCAAAAAAAGAATCCTCAGTCATGGTCTGAGAAACATACTAAGACTATCCAGAAGATTAAGCAGAAAGTTCAACATCTTCCCTGCTTAATGATAGCTAACCCAAACTGGGAAAAAATTATTGAAACAGATGCCTCTGATATAGGCTATGGTGGAATTCTCAAACAAATTTAACCAATTACTAAACAAGAGAATTTGGTAAGATTCTATTCGGGAAAATGGAATAAAAGCCAAAGAAATTATGCTACTATTGCAAAAGAGATTCTAGCAATAGTAAAATGTGTTTTAAAATTTCAGGATGATTTATATAATCAAAAGTTTATTATAAAAACTGATTGCCAAGCAGCTAAGTTTATGCTCGCTAAAGATTTCAAACACGGTGTTTCTAAACAAATGTTTGCAAAATTGCAGTCACAGTTAACCCCATTTGATTTTAATATTGTTTATAAAAAAGGTAGTGACAATAGTCTTCCTGATTTTCTTACCAGAGAATATTTAAATTAATGGCTCATTCAAAATGACCGGCTAAAAAGGCTCTCCTTGAGATTCAGGAGAAAATAGAATACCGCACTCTTCAGATAATCAATGATGAAGTGACCAAAGAAGAGATACAGGAAAATATTTTTCTAGGATCAAAAACAAAAAGAAATATGATCAATAATATTAATACCAGGATTTCTTTTTATAAAGAAAAGATACGTTTATTACGTCAACAAGAAATAATTATTTCATGTGGATAACTTGTTCAGAAATGATTCCTTGGGAACAAGGAAGAAGAGGAAGAGGAAGATCTTCTTATAAAGGAAGAGGTGGTCAAAATCCAAGGGTCATATCCCAAATCGGAAATCGAAAGCTTATAGCTGAAAACATTGCATCATCATCAGGTTCTTCTTCACAACCGGACAATATCCTTTATAAGGAGTTTTTGGCATATAAAGCCTCAAAAGAGGAGTCTAATAAAGACTCTGAATCATCAGCATCATATGCTAAAACTGTTTCTAACGAAACAGAAGATGATATTACAAATTGGGCTCAAAGTCCACATAAAGAAGTCATACTTCTTTTAGAAAATAAAGAAATAAAATGGAAAGATAATCCATGGTTATTATTAAACAGATATATGGACACATGATTCTATCCTGCAGAGGCTTATAAGCCTAGACAGTACTATGAACAAATTCTTAAAAAAGAAAATTGTGAGATAGAGCACTATCATGTTGGTCAGCCTGATGTTTATAACTTCACTAAGATAGTGGTAAAACAGATCATATCTGTAGAAACATGGGGAACTTCTCCATTAAAAGAGAGGGAGCTTATACATCCCCAAACTAAAGTCCCAGTTAAATATAATTACTGGGATTACAAGAATGCTTTTTATAAGACATTCTTATATGAGAACCCAAAACAAAAACATTCTTGGTTCATAAAGATTTGTTCTCATATTTACGGACAGGAAATTCCAGTCTGGTTCTATAACTGGTGGCAATCTTTTGGCCCCTCAGTGAATATTCTCCCTGAGTTATTCAAAACCCTTTATACTCAATGGGTAGAAGTTTCTCCAGTCTTGATAGAGGCTCAGCAGGATGAAAATTTCATTAATAATATGTCTGCTTCACATTTCTACATCCAAGTCAGTATCCCATGGATCTGGAAGTGGTCTCCAGAGGTTGATTACGACAGCCATAACGTTCTTTGTATTCAAAGAACCTTTTATACAAAATTCTGGAAAAAAGATGACTCTTACAAACATTGATGACATCATAGAAAGCCATGATACCATAGAAAAAATTAAGAAGACGATTGCTGATTATACGAATCAGATGAACAGCCATCCTCATAGAGAGGCTCCAAGCCCTTTCAGACATAGTGTCAGAAAGATCTAGACACTCAAAGGGACTGATCATATCAGTAATACATAAATCATGGATTTCTATCTCATAGAAATTAAGAAAGACGTGATAAAAAACTTAAGAAGAGAAGGAGCATCTCCTTCAACAATGTCGACACTTCCAAAACTGAAGAAGATGAAGAATCATAAAGAATCCTTCAAGACGGACATGACAATACTACTGATCCTATAGATGAGGATTACATCAATAATGTTTTTGCAGAATACAGGCAAGAGTTCAGCCCAGAAGCATCTTCGGGCAAACTAAAAAACAAGAAGCCACAATAGGCCGCACATAAGCCTTATCAGTGTCGACTCCAATAATGCGTGGAGTGGAAGACAGCATTATGCACTCTGGCATAATAATGGCCAGGAACTATTTTCTTTTAGAATATTTAGCAAAATAATTGCTACTTTACTATTTTCTTTTTGGCAAATTTGTCTAGATAGGTCCCATGAATGGACTCTACTTTACTTTTCCCCACCTATATAAGGTGACTCTTATTTCTTGTAAAATTATCTCGGAGAACAACTCCACTACTCTCTCTCTCTCTCTTGTACACATATCACTATAATATTTGAAGTTTGAAGTTTAAGCTTGGGGTTCAGAAAACGAAAGTCTGGTAAAAATTTATATATATTTTAATATTTTTATTTAATGATTGCCTCTTCTAGAGGCTAAACACTATAAGTGTTGATATGCAATGATAACTTTAACAAGTATATATAAAAAAAAGTATAAAATTGAAAATATTTGAAGAATAGTATATAGGTAGGTTAAGGACGGAATAGAATAATAAGGTGGTGGTTGAATTCTTGGGGACCTTGTAGGCGCTAATGTCAGAATGGGCGCACAGGCTTTTTATGGTCTGACCTTTACTAACCTTATCTTAGAATGCTATAATGTCTTTTTAAAAATCCTTTGGTCTATAATTCCTTACATGTTTTTAGTCTTATGCTATACATTTTTATTTTAAATGTTTGTTAAAATAAGTTTATTTTAAGTTTAATTAAAGATTCTGCTAAATGGTATCAGAGCCAATGTAGAATGGTCAATAAACCATTAAATGAAACCATAGTTATAGAAACTAATTTTGGTAAATCTAATATAACTACCAGAAGAAAGATTAAATGGGAAGAAATTAACTTTCCAGAAAATTGGGTCCTTGATAAGGCCACAACATCTCAACAATATATAGATAATAACCCTTTAGAAATTATACAATCTGAAAAAGGAACTGTCCAAATCCAATTTGAACAGCTTAGAAATACTTCTTATATACCTAGATCTTTATCTTCTAGGTCTTTATCCTCTCGTCAACATATATCTCTGCTTTGGTATACTGTTAGAAGCCCTTCTACAGCTTCTATTTCAAGAGTTAGGGAAACTTTCTCTACAACAGAAACATTCAATAGATTAAGAATTTGATAATATAGTTACAGGAGTCCAAGTAGATCCGGAATCAACCGAATCAGAAGTCGATTTTGTTTAATGGATTTTAAAGAAAAAATAAACTTTAATCCAGGATCTCCGGTAAGAAAAGAAATTAGTAAAGATTTCGAATTACCTAAATGAGAATTGTTTTGAAATTGGTTTTTTAATAATTTTAAAGAAACTGATATAAATTTCTTTAAAGATGAATATTATAAAGATTTAATCATGAAAAATGAGATTATACCTTTTATTCCCTGGTTTATAGAAAGCTATATGGGAAGTATCATCTCAGTTATTGAAAGAAAGTTTTATGTTAAAGGAGAAATAATCTCTAAGGTTTTTCCTTCTACACAACCTTTTAAAATAGAAAAAAGATAATGAAATAAGGTATTATCAAACCTTTCAAAAACTATTAGAAGGAAATACCTTACATATTTCTCATATAAATGACTTAATTAAACAACATAATTATACAAATTTATATTTAATAATTCTGGGAGAACAGTTACAAGATTTATCTAATAAGATGGATAGGATTATATCTCATTTTAAAGAGAATAACATACAGGCTAAAACTGTTTCTCTAAAAGAAAAAATTGCTACTCCTAGTATACAACTTCATCCGGAAGTAACAGATTTTAAATTAAAATCTAAGGATAGTCTAATAGCAACTTTAAATGAAACAATGAATGCTCTTAAAAATCTTAAAATTATTACTATAACATATTTTTCTGAAGAAAATTATCAAGAAAAAATAAATGATCAAATTTTCAAACTCTCTAAATGGGCAGATAAGCTAACTCAGAGAAAATACTATTATCCTAGACATACCCCTCAAGATGTTCTTATAGAAGAACAAGAGTATATTGTTAATAACTCTTATAGTAGAAAAATGATCTATGAATGGAACATAGATGGTCGGTCAGAAGGACAGATTTATAATACTATCCACAGGATACTTATGTACAGCACAATTTGTAAGAATAATAATAACTCTGTCCAGACCATAGCAAATATGATTATATCAGAATTTACAAGTCAGTTAAAAGGATGGTGGGATAATTACTTATCTCAAGAAGATAAAAATAAAATCTTAAATAGTGTCAAACAAGAAAAAGGCAGTAGTAGTACTGAAAATAATGCAGTCTACACTCTAATTGTTAATATTATAGAACATTTCACAGGAAGATGGTCCGAAGATTCTGAAAATATTAGAACTCTTCTGAAAAATCTAAGATGTAGAACTCTAACGTCTTTTAGATGGTATAAGGATACTTTCTTATGTAGAGTCATGGAACTCCCTGAGGCTAATAGTTCTCATTGGAAGTCAAAATTCATAGGTGGCCTTCCCCATTTATTTGCTCAAAGAATAAAAAGCAAATTAAGAATAGATGAAGTCATAAATTATGACAGTTACACTTATGGTAAACTTTTAGGCACCTGTGTTCAGGAAGGAATAAGCTTATGTAATGAAATAAAACTTAATCACCAGATTAAGAAACATTCTCTAAAAGAGAAAAAAAATTAGGAGATTTCTGTGGCCAATTTGGCTTAGAAAATAAGCCTGAAAAGTCTATTGAAACTAGGAAAAGAAATTCTTCTCCTAAAAAACATTATAAAAGAAAGAAATTTAGGAAAGATGAAAACCATTATAATAATAATTATAAAAGAAAAAATATAAGAAAAAGAAAGAATTTCCTAATGATTTAAAAAAAATAATAAAATGGAGAAAATGTGGTAAATTAGGCCACAAGGCAAAAACTTGTTAGGTTAGAAAAAAACTTAACAAAATAGAAGACAGAAATTTAAAAGACAAAATTAATGAAGTCTTATTAAATGAAGCTTTTGAAACTGATTCTTAGCAATCATTCTCAAAAGAAGAAAATCTAAATATTTTAGAATATGAAAATTTTGATTCCTCTGAAACAGAGGAAGAACGTTGTCCAGCAAATTGTAAAAATGATTGCTGCAAAAACCCTTCTGAAATATCAGAAGAGGGTCTTTATCAAATAATTTCTCAATTTCAAAACATGGAAATTAATGTTTTAACCAATGAGATTTTAAATCTCTTAAAAATCATAAGTGATCCTCAAGTCAAAGAAAAACTAATTTCTAAATATTTAAACCATCAGAAATCTAAGGAAGCATCTTCCTCAAGCAATCCCCAGCATGATTTAAAACCTTTTTCTCTAGCTGAGTTAAAGAGGCAGCTAGCCCAAAGAAATTAAATTTCCAGACCTGTTAATATACAGGATTTAAAAACTGAAATTGATAGTCTAAAAATTGATATCAAAATTCTTCAAAAAGATAATAGAAATCTAGAAGAAAGAATTATGAGACTTGAGATCCCCCAGAATAAAAATGATGAATAAATTCTTCAAAACAATACGGGAATATTTTTAGAAAGTATTATAGATATTATAACCACACAGAAGTGGAATATCAAAGTAAAACTTCTTATTGAAGACAATTTCTTTATAACTGTTACAACACTAGTTGATAGGGGTGCTGATCTAAATTGTATTCAGGAAGGAATTATTGCTACTGGGTATTTTCATAAAACCTCCCATAATTTGACTTCTGCGGGAGGAGAAAAATTAAAAATTGAATACAAGCTGCCTCAGGTTCATGTTTGCCATGATAAAACATGTATCCCAACTAGTTTTCTTCTAGTTAAAAATCTAACTAGCCAAGCCATTCTTGGAACCCCTTTCTTAAATAAAATATTTCTTTTAAGGCATATTGATAATAAAGGGATAACTGGATCTTTCCAAAATAAAGAAATATATTTCCCATTTATTACAAATCCTTTTTCCAGAACTTTAAATAATGTAAAAGAATCCTTTTTTACAAGCAAAAATAAATCAAATTGATTTTTTACAAAAAGAAATATTTTCTTTAAATATCCAAGATAGGATAAATAATCCAAAATTACAGGATAAAATAAAAATGATTAATAATCAATTTACCCTACAAATATGCAATGATCATCCATATGCTTTTTGGGATAGGAAGAAACATATTGTTTCTCTTCCTTATGAAAATGATTTTAACGATAGTAAAATTACTACTAAGGCTAGACCTTGTCAGATGAATTCCGAATATATTATGTAAACAAGAGATCAAATCTCTTCTTGACAAAAACTTAATAAGAAGATCAAAATCTCCTTGCTCTTGTACTGCTTTTTATGTTAATAAATATTCTGAGAAGGAAAGAGATATTCCTAGATTAGTTATAAATTATAAACCTCTTAATAAAGTTTTAAAATGGATTAGGTATCCTATAACTAATAAAAAAGATTTACTAGATAAATTATACAACGCTATAATATTTTTAAAATTTGACTTAAAATCTGGATAATGACAAATTCATATTGATGAAAAAGATAGATATAAAACTGCTTTTGCGGCTCCTACTGGCCATTATGATTGGAACGTAATGCCCTTTGGGTTAAAGAATGCCTCATCTGAATTTCAAAATATTATGAATGATATTTTCATTTCTTATAGTGATTTTATAATAGTCTACATCGATGATATCCTTGTATTTTCTAAAGATATTGTAACTCATTGTAAACATCTTGATATGTTCAAAAATATAATAATAAAACACGGTAGTCATATCTAGACCAAAAATGACACATTTTCAAACTAAGATAAGATTCTTAGGCCATAATATTGAGACAGGAAATATTACTCCTATCAACAGAAGTATTGAATTTGGGTTAAAATTTTCAGATGAAATTTATGATAAAACCCAGCTTCAAAGGTTTTTAGGTAGTCCTAATTATATCCTCCCTTATTATAAAAATTTAGCCAAGGATACTGCCATTTTATATGACAGGCAAAAAAAGAATCCTCAGTCATGGTCTGAGAAACATACTAAGACTATCCAGAAGATTAAGCAGAAAGTTCAACATCTTCCCTGCTTAATGATAGCTAACCCAAACTGGGAAAAAATTATTGAAACAGATGCCTCTGATATAGGCTATGGTGGAATTCTCAAACAAATTTAACCAATTACTAAACAAGAGAATTTGGTAAGATTCCATTCGGGAAAATGGAATAAAAGCCAAAGAAATTATGCTACTATTGCAAAAGAGATTCTAGCAATAGTAAAATGTGTTTTAAAATTTCAGGATGATTTATATAATCAAAAGTTTATTATAAAAACTGATTGCCAAGCAGCTAAGTTTATGTTCGCTAAAGATTTCAAACATGATGTTTCTAAACAAATGTTTGCAAGATGGCAGTCACATTTAACCCCATTTGTAACATCCCAAAAATAAAACGACAGTTATAATAACGGAATAAACGAACGAGACATGTCGGGTCGGATGGGTCGGCGGGCTGGAAGGGGAGCCTCCCCTATAAATAGCCAAGGTCTCCATCATTTCTCTCATTTGCAAGTTCAAGAGAGAGAAACCGTAGAAAGAGAAAGTTAGCGGATCGACCCGAGATTTCAGCAAAGTGTTGCTCCAGAGCTCGTGAGAAGAACCTCCGGATCAGAAACTCGATTAAGGTAACGATCGGGCCTAAATCTGTGTTTTTGTTCGTTTTTGGGTTTTTCGGGTTTTGGGTGAAAAGGTAACGTTTTCACGGATAAAACTGAAAGATAAACATAGATTTTAGTTCCTTAATGGAAAACAAACGTTTTGAAGTAAACAAGTTCGGGATCTTGACGTGATCAGACCTGAATGCGAAAGTTAGGGTTTTTGCGAAGAAACAGATCGTGCGTACACGGAGCAGGTCCTGCGTACTTATCAAGTACGCAGGAAGAGGGCACTGCGTACTTATCAAGTACGCAGGAAGCAGGGTCTGCGCACTTGCTAAGTGCGCAGGCATCAGGCTGGTTAAGTAAGTTAGTATATTCAGAATGGTTAAACTGTTAGAGTCAGTATTGGTCTGATGTGTATTTAACTAATCAATTCAGATCGGAAGTGACGTTGTTGGACCTTGTTTAGGACAATCCAAATTAGCCTATCAGGTGAGTTCTAGAAGCCCTCTTTTAAATGTTTTAATAATGTTTTTGGGCTGGTGTGCATACGTAACGATGTGACTATTTTATAAAACGATGTTTATGAATGTTGTATGTGACGTTTTATAAAATAATGTTTATGAATGATGTTTTGGAAGGAAAGGTTATGAAGGAAGTGTTTATGAAATATTTTGCCAAAAGAAGTTTATGAATGAAGGAATGATTTTTAATAAAACGTATGAATGCTTTAACTGAAGTTTTGAAGTAAAAGAAGTGAATGTTTACGAAAGTCACAAACGAACAAATCTGCCAATATTCCTTATGGAATGAAGGTTAAGGGTATGGGAAGTATGTTATGGGCTTTTACCTTTTAGGGGCCTCTGTGGCTGGCCAACTGTTGTACAACTGGGGCGATGACGGACGCCAAGAGGATTATCGTGATCCTTGAAGTTTGGTACGATTTACCTTACGGGGTAGTCGTGCTTGAAGTTTGGTACTTGTGCCCTACGGGGCGCAGTGCTTGAAGTTTGGTACGTGTCATCCTTGTGATGCCGTGCTTGAAGTAGTGTTGAATAACCTAAGTATCGGGCCTTAGGAGTTCTTCACCCGAAAGACAGTACGGTGATTGATGGGCCTAGTAGTGGTGATCTTTAGATTATTCAGCCAGTATGTGACGTTTGGATTTGACGGTTACGAGAAGGCGCAGATTTGATATGTTCGTTGACTTATGTTTATGAAGTATTATGTTTTGTTATTGCGTTATTTTACGTACGCTTTTTATTAAATGAAGTGTGAAGTTATGTTTTTGGCAAATTATTTGAAGTTAAAGTTTTATGTTAAAACTAGAACTCACCCGCATAGCTGACTTTTTAGTATGCACATTCAGGTTAAGGCAGGTTATGATGATGGAAGATGATGCTGGGCGTCTTGATGAGTTACCCGGATAACATGAAGACTGGCATCCCGTTATGATTAGATTATGTTATGTTTATGTAATAGACTATGTTACGCTTCCGCATGTTGAACAATGTAATGATTATGTTTTAATGAAGTATTTTCCGCTGCGTTATTTGATATTCAAGTTTAAGAACTGTTTGTGAATGAGTAAATCCAACAAGCGAGGCCTCCCGGGTTTGGGGCCTTACAAGTTGGTATCAGAGCAATAGTTTGAGAGATTCGGACACTCCCAGTGTCTGAACTTAAACTATGAATGGGACCGAAAGCGGATGCCAGTACGGGTAACTCGAGCCACAGCATCAGGTATGAAGGTAGTATATATATTTACATATATAGATTGCCTTAGAATGGGTTAGGTAAGGACATGTGTTCTGATGGAATCACAAAGGTGGTCAAATAGAAATCGAAAGGTAGTGTAATGGTTAATTGCAGATGTGCAATGTATATTAACATCTTACAGTGCTTATTGAATTTTATTTGTTAACTAGCGTGATGATATTGGATTCCTTGTCTTATAGAACGAAATGGAAAGGAAAGGAAACGGAAGACGTGGTGGGGGCCATACCGGTGGTCATACCGGCGGTCGAAATGGTGGACGTGGCAGGACCCTGCGCACCAAGAGTATAGTGAAGAAGGAAGTGTCCACACTGAACCGGCGGTTAGTGTGCATGGAACTGAGCAGACACTGGTTGAAGAACAACCTTTCACTTTTGAACCAGAAGTGAGAGCAGCTATAGCTCGAGAGTTCACAGAGTTGATGAAGACTTCTCTGCCAGGTCTGTTAGCTGAAGCATTGAAGAAGGTTAATGGGGAAGGTGGGTCTAACACGACGGTTGATACCCCAAACACCGAGGCAATCAACGCACCGCATAACCGTGGTTGCGACTATAAGTCATTTAAGGCATGTGACCCACCGGTCTTAACTGGGAAGAAAGACGCGGTAGCTACGTTTGATTGGGTGATTCGTATGGAGGCTGCCATTCGTCTGAGCGAATGTTGAACGGATCAGGTTGTGAAATTTGCTGCTAACTCCTTGAGAGAGGATGCATCCCATTGGTGGGAAGGTGTACGTCAAGCAAAAGGGAGCGAGGTTGTGGATGCAATGATGTGGGCTAATTTGAAAACCTTGGTGATCAAGAATTTATGCCCAAGGAACCAGATTAAGAAGGTAGAAAGGGAATTTCTGGGTTTGAAGGCCGGGAGCATGACGCACCGACAATACACAACCCGATTCAATGAAATGGCACGTCTGGTGCCACATCTTGTCACGACCGAGGAGAGAAAGATTGTATGCTACATACAAGGACTGTCGGACCAGGTCCGCACCTATGTTAAGGCAAACGCCCCTACTACCTATGATTCGATAGTAGAACTGAGCGGCGTGGTATTTGATGATCTGGCACTGAATGTCGTTGCCATTGAAGAGCCTAAGAAGAAGCTGAGTTTTCCCGCTAAACGATCGGGTGGGTAGTTGTTTGGGGCTCGGGAAAAGCAGGCCAGGGTAGGCGAGGCGGCAGTCTGTGGAAGATGTGGGGTGAGACATACGGGTGAATGTCGGTTAGGGTCTAATCTATGCTTTAAATGCGGTAAAACCGGACACTACTCCTGTGAATGCCCGCAAGGATTCAAATGCTACAACTGCGGGGAGAGTGGTCATATGAGCCGGGAATGCACCAAGCCTAGGATGGGTCAGGCCGGGAAAGGGAAAGGCCCGGAGAAGAAAGAAGAGAGACCCCGAGCAAAGACTCGAGCCTATGCGCTGACGCAGGAACAGGCCAGAGCAGACCCCGACATGGCGTCAGGTACGTTTATCCTTGACAACACTTTTGTTTCTGTGTTATTTGATTCGGGTGCAAATCAGAGTTTTATATCTGTGACTTTTTGTAAACGAGTGAAGTACACTGTCAGTAAGCTAGAAAGGGCCTTTAGCGTAGAAACCGCTGAGGGTAGAACTGCGAGAGTGACCAATGTAGTTGACAACTCCACGATAAAAATATAAGGTCACAGGTTCCCTGTCAGATTGTTTGTTATGGTTTTGGGAGGGTTTGATGTCGTGTTAGGTATGGATTAGCTAACTGCCAATGAAGCACAAATTATATGTAAACGAAAGATAATCCGACTCAAGGCTCCGGGCGGTAGCAAAGTCGAGGTTCTTGGAGATCGTGACGCCCGATGCCAAACGTCATCTCGATGATTAAGGCAACAGATTACTTGAGGCGCGGATGCGAGGCTTATCTGGTGTACGTAATTGACGAGTGTAAGGGAGTGAAGGAACTAGACGATGTACCCGTGGTACGCGAGTACCCGGAGGTGTTTCCAGAGGATTTTTCTGGGATACCACCCGACAGAGAGATCGAATTTCGAATCGACTTAGTACCAGATGCCCAGCCCATGGCTAAGGCTCCATATCGACTAGCACCAGTGGAGATGAAAGAGTTAATGGCACAACTAGACTAGTTACTTGAAAAGGGATTTATCCAACCGAGCATCTCTCCATGGGGTGCTCCGGTGTTGTTTGTGAAGAAGAAAGACGGTTCGATGAGAATGTGTATTGATTATCGCGAGTTGAGTAAACGTACGATGAAGAACAAGTACCCTTTACCATGGATCGACGACCTGTTCGATCAATTGCAAGGCGCAGGCTGGTTCTCAAAAATCGACCTTCGGTCCGAGTACCATCAATTGAAGGTGAGAGAAGAAGACATACCGAAAACAGCATTTCGCACGCGTTATGGACATTTCGAGTTCCGCGTAATGTCTTTCGGATTGACGAACGCCCCGCAGCGTTCATGGATTTGATGAATAGGGTGTGTCAACCGATGTTGGACCGATCGGTAATCGTGTTCATCGATGATATCCTCATATATTCCAAGAATCAGGGTGATCACGCATGTCACTTAATGGAGGTGTTGGAGGCTCTGAAAAAGGAAAAGTTGTATGCTAAGTTCTCCAAATGCGCATTCTGGCTTAGGAAAGTAGAATTCCTAGGTCACGTCATTAACCCGAAAGGCATTATGGTTGACCCAGAAAAGATAATGACGGTAAGGGAATATTCCTAAGACGCCAATTGAAATCCGCAGTTTCTTAGGATTGGCAGGCTACTATCGGAGATTCATCTAGGATTTCTCGAAAATAGCTTCGCCGTTGACAAAGTTGACTAGGAAGGAGGTAAAGTACGAATGGGGTTCGACCCAGGATGAGACGTTTAAGGAACTGAAGGAGAAACTAACCCAAGCTCCAGTCTTGGCCCTTCCCGAGGGAAATGAAGACTTAGTGGTATACTCTGACGCTTCGGGTCAGGGATTGGGATGCGTGTTGATGCAATGCGGGAGAGTGATCGCGTATGCGTCACGACCGTTGAAGATTCACGAAGCTAATTATCTGACTCACGATTTGGAACTTGCTACTGTCGTATTCGCATTGAAAATCTGGAGGCACTACCTTTACGAGGTGAAGTATATTATTTACTCCTACCACAAAAGTTTGAAGTACTTCTTCGAACAAAAGGAACTTAATATGAGGCAGAGGAGATGGTTGGAACTATTGAAAGACTATGACAGTGAAATAATATACCATCCTGGAAAGGCAAACGTGGTGGCTGACGCTCTAAGCCAAAAGGATGTGCCTACTCCTATTACAGTGAAAGCTTGCCAGTTGGTGGTAACATCGGATGTGATGAGAGAAATTGAAAAGGCTCAAGACGAGGCACTTAAAGAAGAAAATATAAAGAAGGAAAGGATGATTGGCCAACAGGACAAGTTAGAATATAACACCCTTGGTGTTAGGACACGTTTTGGACGGGTATGGATACCTATGGGTGGCGAGCTTAGAACCAAAATCTTGGATGAGGCTCATAAGTCTCGGTACTCTATCCATCCAGGTACCAATAAAATGTACCATGATCTAAGGAAGGAATACTGGTGGCCTGGAATGAAGCATGAAGTGACGAATTACGTAAGCAAGTGCTTGACTTGCTCGCAAGTAAAGGCCGAACACCAGAAACCGTATGGAAAGATTCAACCACTTGATATACCGGAATGGAAGTGGGAACACATTACCATGGATTTCATAACCAAGCTATCTCGCACAGCTAAAAGTCATAACACCATTTGGGTAATTGTGGACCGTTTAACAAAGAGTGCTCATTTCCTACCTATTCGCGAGACGTTCTCGTCAGAAAGGTTAGTGGAAGTATTTATTAAAGAAGTTGTAGCACGGCATGGGATGCCTTTGACGATCGTGTCTGACCGGGACACACCATTCACTTCAAGGTTCTGGAAAAGATTTCACGAAGCGATGGGCACGATACTTAATGTTAGCACGGCATACCACCTGCAAACGGATGGTCAGTCCGAAAGGACCATTCAGACATTGGAGGATATGCTTCGTGCTTGTATTATCGATTTCGACGGCAGTTGGGACAGTCATCTGTCGTTAGCCGAATTCTCCTACAACAATAGTCATCACGCGACGATAGGCATGCCGCCTTACAAAATGTTGTATGGGAGAAGATGCAGGACCCCGATTTGTTGGGGTGAGATTGGACAGAAGGAATTAGGAAGTCTTGAAGTCGTAAGAGAAACATCGAAAAGGTTTGATCAAATCAAAGCATGAATGAAGGCCGCACAAGATCGTCAGAAGTCCTATGCGGATAAATGACGAAGGCCTATTAAGATTGATGTTGGGGACAGAGTAATGTTGAAAGTGTCACCCTGGAAGGGAATCATACGATTCAGGAAGAGAGGAAAGTTAAGTCCGAGGTTTGTCGGACCATTCAGGATAATGGCACGGGCTGGTGAAGTCGCTTATCGGTTAGAGTTGCCTGATAAGTTAAGTGGGATTCATATTACCTTCCATGTATCACACTTGCGAAAGTGTTTGGCGGATGAATCAGCTCATGTACCACTTACAGACATCGAGGTCGACAACAGCTTAATTACATCGAAGAACTCGTGGCCATCTTAGACAAGAAAGAGAAGCGTTTGCGTAATAAGATTATCCAATTGGTCAAAGTCCAATGGAAACATCGAAAGGGATCGGAAGCCACTTGGGAAAGGAGAAGGAAATGAGGGAGTCGTACCCTCATCTATTTGACTTATGATAGGTTTCGGGGACGAAACCTATTGTAAGGGGGGTAGACTTGTAACATCCCAAAAATAAAACGACAGTTATAATAACGGAATAAACGAACGAGGCATGTCGGGTCGAGTCGGATGGGTCGGCGGGCTGGAAGGGGAGCCTCCCCTATAAATAGCCAAGGTCTCCATCATTTCTCTCATTTGCAAGTTCTAGAGAGAGAAACCATAGAGAGAGAAAGTTGGCGGATCGACCCGAGATTTCAGCAAAGTGTTGCTCCAGAGCTCGTGAGAAGAACCTCCGGATCAGAAACTCGATTCAGGTAACGATTGGGCCTAAATCTGAGTTTTTGTTCGTTTTTGGTTTTTTCGGGTTTTGGGTGAAAAGGTAACGTTTTCACGGATAAAACTGAAAGATAAACATAGATTTGAGTTCCTTAATGGAAAACAAACGTTTTGAAGTAAACAAGTTCGGGATCTTGACGTGATCAGACCTGAATACGAAAGTTAGGGTTTTTGCGAAGAAACAGATCGTGCGTACTTAGCACGGAGCAGGTCCTGCGTACTTATCAAGTACGCAGGAAGAGGGCACTGCGTACTTATCAAGTACGCAGGAAGGGGGCACTGTGTACTTATCAAGTACGCAGGAAGCAGTGCGCAGGCATCAGGTTGGTTAAGTAAGTTAGTATGTTTAGAATTGTTAAACCGTTAGAGTCGGTATTGGTCTGATGTTTATTTAACTAATCAATTCAGATCGGAAGTGACGTTGTTGGACCTTGTTTAGGACAATCCAAATTAGCTTATCAGGTGAGTTCTAGAAGCCCTCTTTTAAATGTTTTAATAATGTTTTAGGGCTGGTGTACATACGTAACGATGTGACTATTTTATAAAACGATGTTTATGAATGTTGTATATGACGTTTTATAAAATGATGTTTATGAAAGATGTTTTGGAAGGAAAGTTTATGAAGGAAGTGTTTATGAAATATTTTGCCAAAAGAAGTTTATGAAATGTTTATGAATGAAGGAATGATTTTTAATAAAACGTACGAATGCTTTAACTAAAGTTTTAAAGTAAAAGAAGTGAATGTTTACGAAAGTCACAAACGAACGAATCTGCCAATATTCCTTATGGAATGAAGGTTAAGGGTATGGGAAGTATGTTATGGGCCTTTACCTTTTAGAGGCCTCTGTAGCTGGCCAACTGTTGTACAACTGGGGCGATGACGGTCGCCAAGGGGATTATCGTGATCCTTGAAGTTTTGTATTTACCTTACGGGGTAGTCGTTCTTGAAGTTTGGTACTTGTGCCCTACGGGGCGCAGTGCTTGAAGTTTGGTACGTGTCATCCTTGTGATGCCGTGCTTGAAGTAGTGTTGAATAACCTAAGTATCGGGCCCTAGGACTTCTTCAGCCGAAGGACAGTACGGTGATTGATGGGCCTAGTGGTGGTGATCTTTAGATTATTCAGCCAGTATGTGACGTTTGGATTTGACGGTTACGAGAAGGCACATATTCGATATGTTCGTTGACTTATGTTTATGAAGTATTATGTTTTGTTATTGCATTATTTTACGTACGCTTTTTATTAAATGAACTGTGAAGTTATGTTTTTGGCAAATTATTTGAAGTTAAAGTTTTATGTTAAAACTAGAACTCACCAGCGTAGCTGACTTTTTAGTATGCACATTCAGGTTAAGGCAGGTTATGATGATGGAAGATGATGGTGGGCGGCTTGATGAGTTACTCGGATAACATGAAGACTGGCATCCCGTTATGATTAGATTATGTTATGTTTATGTAATAGACTATGTTACGCTTCCGCATGTTGAACAATGTAATGATTATGTTTTAATGAAGTATTTGCCGCTGCGTTATTTGATATTCAAGTTTAAGAACTGTTTGTGAATGAGTAAATCCAACAAGCGAGGCCTCCCTGGTTTGGGGCCTTACAAGTTGGTATCAGAGCAATAGTTTGAGAGATTCGGACACTCCCAGTGTGTGAACTTAAACTGTGAATGGGACCGAAAGCGGATGCCAGTACGGGTAACTCGAGCCACAGCATCAGGTATGAAGGTAGTATATATATTTACATATATAGAATGCCTTAGAAAGGGTTAGGTAAGGACTTGTGTTCTGATGGAATCACAAAGGTGGTCAAATAGAAATCGAAAGGTAGTGTAATGGTTAATTGCAGATGGCCAGTGTATATTAACATCTTACAGTGCTTATTGAATTTTATTTATTAACTAGCGTGATGACATTGGATTCCTTGTCTTACAGAACGAAATGGCAAGGAGAGGAAAGGGAAGACGTGGTGGGGGGCGTACCGGTGGTCGTACCGGCGGTCGAAATGGTGGACGTGGCAGGACCCCTGCGCGCCAAGAGTATAGTGAAGAAGGAAGTGTCCACACTGAACCGGCGGTTAGTGTGCATGGAACTGAACAGACACTGGTTGAAGAACAACCTTTCACTTTTGAACCAGAAGTGATAGCAGCTATAGCTCGAGAGTTCACAGAGTTGATGAAGACTTCTCTGCCAGGTCTGTTAGCTGAAGCATTGAAGAAGGTTAATGGGGAAAGTGGGTCTAACACGGCGGTTGATACCCCGAACACCGAGGCAATCAACGCACCGCATAACCGTGGTTGCGACTATAAGTCCTTTAAGGCATGTGACCCACCGGTCTTGTCTGGGAAGAAAGACGCGGTAGCTACGTTTGATTGGGTGATTCGTATGGAGGCTGCCATTCGTCTGAGCGAATGTTGAACGGATCAAGTTGTGAAATTTGCTTCTAACTCCTTGATAGAGGAAGCATCCTATTCGTGGGAAGGTGTACGTCAAGCAAAAGGGAGCGAGGTTGTGGATGCAATGATGTGGGCTGATTTGAAAACCTTGGTGATCAAGAATTTCCGCCCAAGGAACGAGATTGAGAAGGTAGAAAGGGAATTTCTGGGTTTGAAGGCCGGGAGCATGACGCACCGGCAATACACAACCCTATTCAATGAACTGGCACGTCTGGTGCCACATCTTGTCACGACCGAGGAAAGAAAGATTGTATGCTACATACAAGGACTGTCGGACCAGGTCCGCACCTATGTTTAGGCAAACGCCCCTACTACCTATGATTCGGTAGTAGAACTGAACGGCGTGGTATTTGATGTTCTGGCACTGAATGTCGTTGCCATTGAAGAGCCTAAGAAGAAGCTGAGTTTTCCCGCTAAGCGATCGGGTGGGAAATTGTTTGGGGCTCGGGACAAGCAGGCCTGGGTAGGCGAGGCGGCAGTCTGTGGAAGATGTGGGGTAAGACATACGGGTGAATGTCGGTTAGGGTCTAATCTATGCTTTAAATGCGGTAAAACCGGACACTACTCACTTGAATGCCCGCAAGGCTTCAAATGCTACAACTACGGGGAGAGTGGTCATATGAGCCGGGAATGCACCAAGCCTAGGATGGGTCAAGCCGGGAAAGGGAAAGGCCCGGAGTAGAAAGAAGAGAGACCCCGAGCAAAGACTCGAGCCTATGCGCTGACGCAGGAACATGCCAGAGCAGACCCCGACGTGGCTTCAGGTACGTTTATACTTGACAACACTTTTGTTTCTGTGTTATTTGATTCGGGTGCATGTAAGAGTTTTATATCTGTGACTTTTTGTAAACGAGTGAAGTACACTGTCAGTAAGCTAGAAAGGGCCTTTAGCGTAGAAACCGCTGAGGGTAGAACTGCGAGAGTGACCAATGTAGTTGACAACTCCACGATAAAAATATAAGGTCACAGGTTCCCTGTCAGATTGTTTGTTATGGTTTTGGGAGGGTTTGATGTCGTGTTAGGTATGGATTAGCTAACTGCCAATGAAGCACAAATTATATGTAAACGAAAGATAATCCGACTCAAGGCTCCGGACGGTAGCAAAGTCGAGGTTCTTGGAGATCGTGACGCCCCGATGCCAAACGTCATCTCGATGATTAAGGCAACAGATTACTTGAGGAGCGGATGCGAGGCTTATCTGGTGTACGTAATTGACGAGTGTAAGGAAGTGAAGGAACTAGACGATGTACCCGTGGTACGCGAGTACCCGGAGGTGTTTCCAGAGGATTTGTCTGGGATACCACCCGACAGAGAGATCGAATTTCGAATCGACTTAGTACCAGATGCCCAGCCCATGGCTAAGGCTCCATATCGACTAGCGATGAAAGAGATAATGACACAACTAGACTAGTTACTTGAAACGGGATTTATCCAACCGAGCATCTCGCCGTGGGGTGCTCCGGTGTTGTTTGTGAAGAAGAAAGACGGTTCGATGAGAATGTGCATTGATTATCGCGAGTTGAGTAAACGTACGGTGAAGAACAAGTACCCTTTACCAAGGATCGACGACATGTTCGATCAATTGCAAGGCGCAAGCTGGTTCTCAAAAATCGACCTTCGGTCCGGGTACCATCAATTGAAGGTGAGAGAAGAAGACATACCGAAAACAGCATTCTGGCTTAGGGAAGTCCAATTCCTAGGTCACGTCATTAACCCGAACGGTATTATGGTTGACCCAGCAAAGATAATGACGGTAAGGGAATATTCCTAAGACGCCAACTGAAATCCGCAGTTTCTTAGGATTGGCAGGCTACTATCGGAGATTGATCCAGGATTTCTCGAAAATAGCTTCGCCGTTGACAAAGTTGACTCGGAAGGAGGTAAAGTACGAATGGGGTTCGACCCAGGATGAGGCGTTTAAGGAATTGAAGGAGAAACTAACCCAAGCTCCAGTTAGGCCCTTCCCGAGGGAAATGAAGACTTAGTGGTATACTCTGACGCTTCGTGTCAGGGATTGGGATGCGTGTTGATGCAACGCGGGAGAGTGATCGCGTATGCGTCACGACAGTTGAAGATTCACGAAGCTAATCATCCGACTCACGATTTGGAACTTGCTGATGTCGTATTCGCATTGAAAATCTGGAGGCACTACCTTTACGGGGTGAAGTTTACTATTTACTCCTACCACAAAAGTTTGAAATACTTCTTCGAACAAAAGGAACTTAATATGAGGCAGAGGCGATGGTTGGAACTATTGAAAGACTATGACTGTGAAATAATATACCATTCTGGAAAGGCAAACGTGGTGGCTGACGCTCTAAGCCGAAAGGATGTGCCTACTCCTATTACAGTGAAAACTTACCAGTTGGTGGTAACATCGGATGTGATGAAAGAAATTGAAAAGGCTCAAGACGAGGCACTTAAAGAAGAAAATATAAAAAAGGAAAGGATGATTGGCCAACAGGACAAGTTGGAATATAACACCCTTGGTGTTAGGACACGTTTTGGACGGGTATGGATACCTATGGGTGGCGAGCTTAGAACCAAAATCTTGGATGAGGCTCATAAGTCTCGGTACTCTATCCATCCTGGTACAAATAAAATGTACCAAGATCTAAGGAAGGAATACTGGTGGCCTGGAATGAAGCATGAAGTGACGAAGTACGTAAGCAAGTGCTTTACTTGCTCGCAAGTAAACGCCGAACATCAGAAACCGTATGGAAAGATTCAACCACTTGATATACCGGAATGGAAGTGGGAACACATTACCATGGACTTCATAACCAAGCTACCTCGCACAGCTAAAGGTCATGACACCATTTGGGTAATTGTGGACCGTTTAACAAATTGTGCTCATTTCCTACCTATTCGCGAGACGTTCTCGTCAGAAAGGTTAGCGGAAGTATTTATTAAAGAAGTTGTAGCACGGCATGGGATGCCTTTGACGATCGTGTCTGAACGGGACACACCATTCACTTCAAGGTTCTGGAAAAGATTTCACGAAGCGATGGGCACGAGACTTAATGTTAGCACGGCATACTACCCGCAAACGGATGGTCAGTCCGAAAGGACCATTCAGACATTGGGGGATATGCTTCGTGCTTGTATTATCGATTTTGACGGCAGTTGGGACAGTCATCTGCCGTTAGCCAAATTCTCCTACAACAATAGTCATCACGCGACGATAGGCATGCCGCCTTACAAAATGTTGTATGGGAGAAGATGCAGGACCCCGGTTTGTTGGGGTGAGATTGGACAGAAGGAATTAGGAAGTCTTGAAGTCGTAAGAGAAACATCGGAAAGGTTTGATCAAATCAAAGAACGAATGAAGGCCGCACAAGATCGTCAGAAGTCCTATGCGGATAAACGACGAAGGCCTATTAAGTTTGATGTTGGGGACAGAGTAATGTTGAAAGTGTCACCCTGGAAGGGAATCATACGATTCAGGAAGAGAGGAAAGTTAAGTCCGAGGTTTGTCGGACCATTCAGGATAATGGCACGGGCTGGTGAAGTGTCTTATCGGTTAGAGTTGCCTGATGAGTTAAGTGGGATTCATCTTACCTTCCATGTATCACACTTGCGAAAGCGTTTGGCGGATGAATCAGCTCACGTACCACTTACTGACATCGAGGTCGACAACAGCCTTAATTACATCGAAGAACCCGTGGCCATCTTAAACAAGAAGGAGAAACGTTTGCGTAATAAGATTATCCAATTGGTCAAAGTCCAATGGAAACATCAAAAGGGATCGGAAGCCACTTGGGAAACGGAGAAGGATATGAGGGAGTCGTACCCTCATCTATTTGACTTATGATAGGTTTCGGGGACGAAACCTATTGTAAGGGGGGTAGACTTGTAACATCCCAAAAATAAAACGACAGTTATAATAACGGAATAAACGAAAGAGGCATGTCGGGTCAGATGGGCCGGCGGGCCGGAAGGGGAGCCTCCCCTATAAATAGCCAAGGTCTCCATCATTTCTCTCATTTGCAAGTTCTAAAGAGAGAAACCGTAGAGACAGAAAGTTGGCGGATCGACCCGAGATTTCAGCAAAGTGTTGCTCCAGAGCTCGTGGGAAGAACCTCTGGATCAGAAACTCGATTCAGGTAACGATCGGGCCTAAATCTGAATTTTTGTTCGTTTTTGGGTTTTTCGGGTTTTGGGTGAAAAGGTAACGTTTTCACGGATAAAACTGAAAGATAAACATAGATTTGAGTTCCTTAATGGAAAACAAACGTTTTGAAGTAAACAAGTTCGGGATCTTGACGTGATCAGACCTGAATGCGAAAGTTAGAGTTTTTGCGAAGAAACAGATCGTGCGTACTTATCAAGTACGCACAGAGCAGGTCCTGCGTACTTATCAAGTACGCAGGAAGAGGGCACTGCGTACTTATCAAGTACGCAGGAAGCAGGGTCTGCGCACTTGCTAAGTGCGCAGGCATCAGGCTGGTTAAGTAAGTTAGTATATTCAGAATGGTTAAACCGTTAGAGTCAGTATTGGTCTGATGTGTATTTAACTAATCAATTCAGATCGGAAGTGACGTTGTTGGACCTTGTTTAGGACAATCCAAATTAGCCTATCAGGTGAGTTCTAGAAGCCCTCTTTTAAATGTTTTAATAATGTTTTTGGGCTGGTGTGCATACGTAACGATGTGACTATTTTATAAAACGATGTTTATGAATGTTGTATGTGACGTTTTATAAAATAATGTTTATGAATGATGTTTTGGAAGGAAAGGTTATGAAGGAAGTGTTTATGAAATATTTTGCCAAAAGAAGTTTATGAAGTGTTTATGAATGAAGGAATGATTTTTAATAAAACGTACGAATGCTTTAACTGAAGTTTTGAAGTAAAAGAAGTGAATGTTTACGAAAGTCACAAACGAACGAATCTGCCAATATTCCTTATGGAATGAAGGTTAAGGGTATGGGAAGTATGTTATGGGCCTTTACCTTTTAGAGGCCTCTGTAGCTGGCCAACTGTTGTACAACTGGGGCGATGACGGTCGCCAAGGGGATTATCGTGATCCTTGAAGTTTTGTACGATTTACCTTACGGGGTAGTCGTTCTTGAAGTTTGGTAGTTGTGCGCAGTGCTTGAAGTTTGGTACGTGTCATCCTTATTATGTCGTGCTTGAAGTAGTGTTGAATAACCTAAGTATCGGGCCCTAGGAGTTCTTCACCCGAAGGACAGTACGGTGATTGATGGGCCTAGTGGTGGTGATCTTTAGATTATTCAGCCAGTATGTGACGTTTGGATTTGACGGTTAAGAGAAGGCGCAGATTCGATATGTTCGTTGACTTATGTTTATGAAGTATTATGTTTTGTTATTGCATTATTTTACGTACGCTTTTTATTAAATGAAGTGTGAAGTTATGTTTTTGGCAAATTGTTTGAAGTTAAAGTTTTATGTTAAAACTAGAACTCACCAGCGTAGCTGACTTTTTAGTATGCACATTCAGGTTAAGGCAGGTTATGATGATGGAAGATGATGCTGGGCGGCTTAATGAGTTACCCGGATAACATGAAGACTGGCATCCCGTTATGATTAGATTATGTTATGTTTTTGTAATAGACTATGTTACGCTTCCGCATGTTGAACAATGTAATGATTATGTTTTAATGAAGTATTTTCTGCTGCGTTATTTGATATTCAAGTTTAAGAACTGTTTGTGAATGAGTAAATCCAACAAGCGAGGCCTCCCGGGTTTGGGGCCTTACACCATTTGATTTTAATATTATTTATAAAAAAGGTAGTGACAATAGTCTCCCTAATTTTCTTACCAGGTAATATTTAAATTAATGGTTCATTCAAAATGACCGGCTAAAAAGGCTCTCCTTGAGATTCAGGAGAAAATAGAATACCACACTCTTCAGATAATCAATGATGAAGTAACCAAAGAAGAGATCCAGGAAAATATTTGTCTAGGATAAAAAACAAAAAGAAATATGATCAATAATATTAATATCAGGAATTCTTTTTATAAAGAAAAGATACGTTTATTAGGTTAACAAGAAATAATTATTTCATGTGGATAACTTTTTCAGAAATGATTCATTGGGAACAAGGAAGAAGATGAAGAGGAAGATCTTCTTCTTATAGAGGAAGAGGTGGTCAAAGTCCAAGGGTCATATCCTAAATCGGAAATCGAAAACTTATAGCTGAAAACATTGCATCATCATCTGGTTCTTCTTCAAAACCAAACAATATCCTTTATAAGGATTTTTTGGCATATAAAGCCTCAAAGAGGAGTCTAATAAAGACTCTGAATCATCAGCATCATATGCTAAAACGGTTTCTAACGAAATAGAAGATGATTTTACAAATTGGGCTCAAAGTCCACATAAAGAAGTTATCATGGCATATCAACACTTATAGTGTTTAGCCTCTAGAAGAGGCAATCATTAAATAAAAATATTAAAATACATAGAGATTTTTACCAGACTTTCGTTTTCTGAACCCCAAGCTTAAACTTCAAACTTCAAATATTATAGTGATATGTGTACAAGAGAGAGAGTAGTGGAGTTGTTCTCCGAGATAATTTTACAAGAAATAAGAGTCCCCTTATATAGGCGGGGAAAAGTAAAGCAAAGTCCCTTCATGGGACCTATCTAGACAAATTTGTCAAAAAGAATATAGTAAAGTAGCAACTATTTTGCTAACTTTTCAAAAAGAAAATAGTGTCTGGCCATTTATTGTTCCAGAGTGCATAATGTTATCTTCCACTCCGCGCATTATTGGAGACGACACTAATAAGGCTTATATGAGGCCTATTGTGGCTTCTTGTCTTTTAGCTTGCCCGAAGATGCTTCTGGGCTGAACTCTTGTCTGTATTCTGCAAGAACATTATTGATGTAATCCTCATCTATAGGATCAGTAGTATTGTCCTGTCCGTCTTGAAGGATTCTTTCTGAGTCTTCATCTTCTTCAGTTTGGGAAGATATAGACATTGTTGAAAGAGATGTTCCTTCTCTTCTTAAGTTTTTTTATCATGTCTTTCTTCATTTATGTGAGATAGAAATCCATGATTTCTTTATTACTGATATGATCAGTCCCTTTGAGTGTCTGGATCTTTCTAACAATATGTCTGAAAGGGCTTGGAGCCTCTCTATGAGGATGGCTGTTCATCTGATTCGTATAATCAGCAATCGTCTTCTTAATTTTTTCTATGGTATCATGGCTTTCTATGATGCCATCAATGTTTGTAAGAGTCATCTTTTTCCAGAATTTTGTATAAAATGTTCTTTGAATACAAAGAACGTTATGGCTGTCATAGTCAACCTCTGGAGACCACTTCCAGATCCATGGGATACTGAATTGGATGTAGAAATGTGAAGTAGACATATTTTTAATGAAATTTTCATCCTGCTGAGCCTCTATCAAGACTGGAGAAACTTCTACCTATTGAGTATAAAGGGTTTTGTATAACTCAGGGAAAATATTCACTGAGGGGCCAAAAGATTGCCACCGGTTATAGAACCTGGAATTTCCTGTCCGTAAATATGAGAACAAATCTTTATGAACCAAGAATGTTTTTGTTTTGGGTTCTCATATAAGAATGTTTTATAAAAAGCATTCTTGTAATCCCAGTAATTATATTTAATTGGGACTTTAGTTTGGGGATGTATAAGCTCCCTCTCTTTTAATGGAGAAGTTCCCCATGTTTCTACAGATATGATCTGTTTTACCACTATCTTACTGAAGTTATAAACATCAGGCTGACCAACATGATAGTGCTCTATCTCACAATTTTCTTTTTTAAGAATTTGTTCATAGTACTGCCTGGGCTTATAAGCCTCTGTAGGATAGAATCATGTGTCCATATATCTATTTAATAACAGTCATTGATTATCTTCCATTTTATGTCTTTATTTTCTAAAAGAAGTTAAAAGAAGTATGACTTCTTTATGTGGACTTTGAGCCCAATTTGTAATATCATCTTCTGTTTTGTTAGAAACAGTTTTAGCATATGATGCTGATGATTCAGAGTCTTTATTAGACTCCTCTTTTGAGGCTTTATATGCCAAAAACTCCTTATAAAGGATATTGTCTGGTTGGGAAGAAGAACCAGATGATGATGCAATGTTTTCAGCTATAAGATTCCGATTTCCGATTTGGGATAGACCATCTCTTCCTCTATAAGAAGAAGATCTTACTCTTCCTCTTCTTCCTTGTTCCCAAGGAATCATTTCTGAAAAAGTTATCCACATGAAATAATTATTTCTTGTTGACGTAATAAACGTATCTTTTCTTTATAAAAAGAAATCCTTATATTAATATTATTGATCATATTTCTTTTTGTTTTTTATCCTAGAAAAATATTTTCCTGTATCTCTTCTTTGGTCACTTCATCATTGATTATCTGAAGAGTGCGGTATTCTATTTTCTCCTGAATCTCAAGGAGAGCCTTTTTAACCGGTCCTTTTGAATGAGCCATTAATTTAAATATTCTCTGGTAAGAAAATCAGGTAGACTATTGTCACTACCTTTTTTATAAACAATATTAAAATCAAATGGGGCTAAATGTGACTGCCATCTTGCAAACATTTGTTTAGAAACATCATGTTTGAAATCTTTAGCGAACATAAACTTAGCTGCTTGGCAATCAGTTTTTATAATAAACTTTTGATTATATAAATCATCCTGAAATTTTAAAACATATTTTACTATTGCTGGAATCTCTTTTGTAATAGTCGTATATTTTCTTTGGCTTTTATTCCATTTTCTCGAATGGAATCTTACCAAATTCTCTTGTTTAGTAATTGGTGAAATTTGTTTGACAATTCCACCATAGCCTATATCAGAGGCATCTGTTTCAATATTGTTTTCCTAGTTTGGGTTAGCTATCATTAAGCAGGGAAGATGTTGAACTTTCTGCTTAATCTTCTGGATAGTCTTAGTATGTTTCTCAGACCAAGGCTGGGGATTCTTTTTTAGCTTGTCATATAAAATGGCAGTATCCTTGGCTAAATTTTTATAATAAGGAAGGATATAATTAAGACTACCTAAAAACCTTTGAAGCTGGGTTTTATCATAAATTTCATCTGAAAATTTTGACTCAAATTAAATGCTTCTGTTGATAGGAATAATATTTCCTGTCTCAATATTATGACCTAAGAATCTTATCTTAGTTTGGAAAAGTGTCATTTTTGGTCTAGATATGACTAAACCGCTTTTTATTATTATATTTTTGAACATATCAAGATGTTTAAAATAAGTTTCAATATCTTTAGAAAATACAAGGATATCATCGATGTAGATTATTATAAAATCACTATAAGGAATGAAAATATCATTCATAATATTTTAAAATTCTGATGGGGCATTCTTTAACTCAAAGGGCATTACGTTCTATTCATAATGGTCAGTAGGAACCGCAAAAGCAGTTTTATATCTATCTTTTTCATCAATCTGAATTTGCCAGTATCCATATTTTAGGTCAAATTTTGAAAATATTATAGCGTTGTATAATTTATCTTCTAAATTTTTTTTATTAGGTATAGGATACCTAATCCATTTTAAAACTTTATTAAGAGGTTTGTAATTTTTTTATTAGGTATAGGAATATCTCTTTCCTTCTTAGAATGTTTATTAACATAAAATGCAGTACAAGACCAAAGAGATTTTGATCTTCTAATTAAGTTTTTGTGAAGAAGAGATTTGATCTCTTGTTTACATAATTCCATATATTCAGAATTCATCTGAAAATGTCTAGCCTTAGTAGTAATTTTACTATCGTTAAAGTCATTTTCATAAGGAATAGAAACAATATGTTTCTTCCTATCCCAAAAAGCATTTGGATGATCATTGCATATTTATAGGGTAAATTGATTATTAATCATTTTTATTTTATCCTGTAATTTTGGATTATTTATCCTATCTTGGATATTTAAAGAAAATATTTATTTTTATAAAAAATCAATTTGATTTATTTTTGCTTGTAAAAGATATTCTTTTACATTATTTAAAGTTCTGAAAAAATGATTTGTAATAAATGGGAAATATATTTCTTTATTTTGGAAAGATCCAGTTATCCCTTTATTATCAATATGCCTTAAAGGAAATATTTTATTTAAGAAAGAGGTTCCAAGAATGGCTTGGCTAGTTAGATTTTTAACTAGAAGAAAACTAGTTGGGATACATGTTTTATCATGACAAACATGAACCTGAGGCAACTTGTATTCAGTTTTTAATTTTTCTCCTACCGCGGAACTCAAATTATAGGAGGTTTTATGAAAATATCTAGTAGGAATAATTCCTTCGTGAATACAATTTAGATCAGCACCACTATCAACTAGTGTTGTAACAGTTATAAAGAAGTTGTCTTCAATAAGAAGTTTTACTTTGATATTCCACTTCTGTGTGGTTACAATATCTATAATACTTTTTAAAAATATTCTCGTATTGTTTTGAGAAATTTCCTCATCATTTTTATCCTGGGGGATCTCAAGTCTCATAATTCTTTCTTTTAGATTTCTATAATCTTTTTGAAGAATTTTAATATCAATTTTTAGACTATCAATTTCAGTTTTTAAATCATGTATATTAACAGGTCTAAGAATTTTATTTCTTTCAACTAGTTGTCTTTTTAATTCTGCTAAAGAAAAGGGTTTTAAATCATACTAAGGATTACTAGAAGAATATGCTCCCTTAGATTTTTGATGGTTTAAATATTCATAAATTAGTTTTTCTTTGACTTGGGGATCACTTATAACTTTTAAAAGATCTAAAATTTCATTGCTTAAAACATTAATTTCTATATTTTGGAATTGAGAAATTATTTTACAAAGACCTTCTTCTGATATGTCAGAAGGGTTTTTGCAACAATCTTTTTTACAATTTGCTGAACAAAGATCTTCTTGTGTTTCTGAGGACTAAAAACTTTCGTATTCTAAAATATTAGATTTTCTTCTGAAAATGATTGTTCAGATTCAGTTTCAAAGCTTTCATTTATTTTGTCTTTTAAATCTCTGTCTTCTATTTTGTTAAGTTTTTTTTTAACCCAACAAGTTTTTGCTTTGTGACCTAATTTGCCACATTTTCTACATTTTATTAATTTTTTAAATTCATCAGGAAATTCTTTCCTTTCTTTAAATTTTTTTCTTTTGTTATAAAAGTTTTCTTCTTTCTTAAATTTCTTTCTTTTATAATGTTTTTTAGGAGAATTATTTATTTTCCTAGTTTTAATAGACTTATCAAGCTTATTTTCTATGTCAAATTGGCTACAGAAATCTCCTAATTATTTTTTTCTCATTTAGAGAATGTTTCTTAATCTATTGATTAAGTTTTATCTCATTACATAGACTTATTCCTTCCTGAACACAGGTGCCTATAAGTTTACCAAAAGTGTAACTGTCATAATTTATGACTCCATCTATTCTTAATTTGCTATTTATTCTTTCAGCAAATAAATGGGGAAGGACATCTATGAATTTTGACTTTCAATTAGAACTATTAGCCTCAGGGAGTTCCATGACTCTACATAAAAAAGTATCCTTATACCATCTAAAAGACGTTAGAGTTCTATATCTTAGATTTTGCAGAAGAGTTCTAATATTTTAATAATCTTCGAACCATCTTCTTATGAAATGTTCTATAATATTAACACTTAGAGTGTAGACTGCATTATTTTCAGTACTACTTGTGCCTTCTTCTTGTTTAACACTATTTAAGATTTTATTTTTATCTTCTTGGGATAAGTAATTATCCCACCATCCTTTTAACCGGCCTGTAAATCCTCATATAATCATATTTGCTATGGTCTGGACAGAGTTATTATTATTCTTACAAATTGTACTGTACATAAGTATCCTGTGGACAGTATTATAAATCTGTCCTTCTGACTGACTATCTATGTTTCATTCATAGATCATTTTTTTCACTATAAGAGTTATTAACAATATACTCTTGTTCTTCTATAAGAACATCTTGAGGAGTAGGTCTAGGATAATAGTATTTTCTCTGAGTTGGCTTATCTATCCATTTAGAGAGTTTGGAAATTTGAAAATTTATTTTTTCTTGATAATTTTTTTCAGAAAAATCTTCTTAAGATTTTTAAGAGCATTCATAGTTTCATTTAAAGTTACTATTAGACTATCCTTAGATTTTAATTTAAAATCTGTTACTTCCGGAGGAAGTTGTATAGTAGGAGTAGCAATTTTTTCTTTTAGAGAAACAGTTTAGCCTGTATGTTTTTTTCTTTAAAATGGGATATAATCCAACCAATCTTAGTAGATAAATCTTGTAACTGTTCTCCCAGAATTATTAAATATAAATTTGTATAATTATGTTGTTTAATTAAGTCATTTATATGAGAAATTGAAATAGGTAAGGTATTTCCTTCTAATAGTTTTTGAAATGTTTGATAATACCTTATTTCGTTATCTTTTTCTATTTTAAAAGATTGTGTAAAAGGAAAAACCTTAGAGATTATTTCTCCTTTAACATAAAACTTTCTTTCAATAACTGAGATGATACTTCCCATATAGCTTTCTATAAACAAGAGAATAAAAGGTATAATCTCATTTTTCATGAATAAATCTTTATAATATTCATCTTTAAAGAAATTTATATCAGTTTCTTTAAAATTATTAAAAAAATTTCTAAACAATTTCCATTTGGGTAATTCGAAATCTTTACTAATTTTTTTTCTTACCGGAGATCCCGGATTAAAGTTTAGTTTTTCTTTAAAATCCATTAAACAAAATCGACTTCTGATTCGGTTGATTCCGGATCTACTTGGACTCCTGTAACTATATTATCAGGATTTATTCTTAATCTATTGAATGTTTCTTTTGTAGGAAAAGTTTCCCTAACTCTTGAAGTAGAAGCTCTAGAAGGGCTTCTAACAGTATACCCCAGAGGAGATATATGTTGACGAGAGGATAAGGACCTAGAAGATAAAAATCTAGGTATAAAAGAAGTATTTCTAAGCTGTTCAAATTGGATTTGGACAGTTCCTTCTTCAGATTTTATAATTTCTAAAGGGTTATTATCTATATATTGTTGAGATGTCGTGGCCTTATCAAGGACCCAATTTTCTGGAAAGTTAATTTCTTCCCATTTAATCTTTCTTCTGGTAGTTATATTAGATTTACGAAAATTAGTTTCTATAACTATAGTTTCATTTAATGGTTTATCGACCATTCTACATTGTATGAAGAAAAAAAATCAGAAAAAAATTGATTTTTATATCTTCTTTATGTTTTGGACGGAGACCCGGTTTACAAATACGATCACACAAACGAAGATCGGTTTTACAACAAAATCCTGAGGGGTCAAGATCGAGTCGGTTTAGCTCAACTAACTATTACACATGTTACATTATACAAATTATAAAAATAAATATGTATCTTTGACAAGTGTTTGTACCTATCCTCACGTACGTGAACCCGCTCGTCGTTTCAACCGTTTACCCGCATTTTCTGTTGTTGACCGACTTTGACCAGCATTTGACTTTTATTGACCAAAATCCGGGACTGCAGGAACGACCCGAGCAGTCACGCATATCTGGGTGATGTCCGTCTTCACCATAACCTGTCCAAAATACCCATTTAACATCCGGGAATGGAACCAGGCAATCTCAATGACTCGTTTAACCGGAAATCTCAACAGAAACTTTAAACGAGAAACAAATGCTAGCTGTGCGTAAATCTACTCCCAAAGTGACACGAAAACTGGAAATGTACTCACCCGGAGGAACATGCTTGTCGGAATCTGATCAGGGGTCGCCGGAACTGTAAACCGCCGCGAGGGCTTACCGGGATGAGCGGCTTCCGTCCCTGGTGCCACCACCATCTTGCCACCTTCGTCTTCACCAGAACCACCGTCTTCCGAATCTAAGACCACCGCCGCCAGCCCTGCCGCTAGGTAATCGTCGGAGCCGTCGGGAAGGTGGTCGGCTACTCTCTTTCTCTCTCATTCTCTGCTGAGTGTCACTCTCTCTCTCTCTTCGTTGTCTGGAATTAAGACCCATGAAGCCACTACCGGAACTAGGAGTGGAAAACGGTCGGGGGTGGTGTTGACACCTTGAAGCTGCCGGAGAAGGGCTGCTACCGTCGGAGGAGCCGCCGGCAGAGGTGGCCGGCTCCCCTTTCCCCTCCTCCTTCTCGTAAACTCTCCCTACTCTTGTGTGTTTGTTTTGAAAGAAATGAAGAAGAAATGGGTGTTGGAGGGGTATAAAGAAAGAGAAAGATATTTCTAGGATGTTGTTCGATTGCTTACAGATTCGTATAATAAAAAAAAATCTTATGAAATTTCCTAGATTTTACTAAAAGTCAAACGTAGATTTTCTTTGATAACAATTAATAATAATTAAATTATTTATATAAGTTTTGTAGGATTAGTAGACAATTACTACTGTAAACTAGACTGTCTTTCGTAATATCACCTGTACACCCGAGTCTTCGAAATATTAATTAATTCCAAGTTTTCATTATATAATTCCTATAACAATAAAATACGCGATAATAAATATGGTTAAAATATTTATCTCGTAAGATTTTTGTTTCGACTGCTGTCCAAGCCGGTATGCGTTGACACCACCTGTCTATACACGTTCGCTTAAATAAACGTCTCGTGCTTCGTTTAAATAATATTATTAGTAAATATAATGAATAAATATAAATAGTGACTTAATATATTTACTCGATCACGCGGTTCTAAAATAGTTTGATACTACTCCTGTACTGCGTGTCTAACCGCGCATGCGCAAACTAACGATCCGCGCTCCGATAATTTCTACTATTTGTTATTACTAATATTATAAACTATAATAATAGCTAGTTAAATATTTGATTATATTATTCAGTTATATCTGATTTAGCATTACCCGCTGATTTCTACACCGGTAGTTGTCGCTGTCGTGCATCCAACGTCGCATATCTCGCGTAAGCTCCTAATCAGTCGTGCGAATAAATACCAGTATTTATTAATGTTATTTATTTGATATTAGACACCAAAATATTTTATTGCGTCGGATAACCGGTATTAACCCGTACGAGCACGTTAATCGTTTTAACAGTTCTCCGTGTAAACGGTTTAGTTCTTAATCATTATAAATTATATCGAATCATGAAATGATCCATCAAACAATGTTTATTAGTTTGTTTTGGATTTGGTTCGTATATTAGGCATTTAGTTTGGCCGTTAATGGGCCGAGTTCGATTATCTATATTTGTGCCAAGCCCAATGGGCCTAGTTCAGTTGTGTAAGCACAATGTGTTTACTGAATTTTAAATAGTAGCCCAAAGTGTTCGAGTTTGCTATCCAGTAGTTCAAGTATCAAAATAGATAACGTGTAATTAAATCAAAAAAATAAAAATAAAAAATCAGACCCTAAATCTGGGGTTGTTACTGTCTCCCCTTGTTAGAGAAATTTCATTCTCGAAATTTAAGTTTAGTTACTTCCTAAGATTTGATTTTAAATCTTGACAGTAGTGCAAGTTTTCAACCACTTGACGAATTTTGAGAGAATAGATATTTTTAAATTGATATTTCAAAGGTAAACGATGACAATCAAAACTCAAAAGTTTAACTGGATAAGTCATGAATAGCATTCAGGCTATTAGAGAAACAAGGAAGAAAAAAACTGGACAGTGGACCAACGGTTGATTTGTTGTAGGATGAGCTTATGGATACCCATTGTGTAACATATAATTTAATTTTTAATTTTAATTTTTTTAATAGCCTGAGAATTAGGGGAAACAGTTTCAATGGCTTGTTGAGAGGAAACAGACGATTGGTTTTATAATATGAAGTCGATGTTCTGGCTAAGGGGCTCAGAGAAATTTCATAATATAAGTTTAGGTAATCCTAATGAAATGAAAATTGATCTTAAAATACAGTATGATATGGAATGTAAGTGAGTGGTTATTTCTATATAAGAGGAGGAATAAGTATTGACATATGCAATAACTTGAAATAGGATCTTGGACAATAAATATGACAAAGGATGTCTTAAATGATCCATACACAGGGGGTGGGGGTTTACTGCGTATTCATCGGGATTAGCTCTAGACGGTTGAGATCATCGTCACAGTTAAGGAAGGAAAAGGATGCAAGTATATGTGGGAACTCTTGGGCAAGAGATTACAGACGTAATGCTTATTACTTGATGATTATTTCTACTAGATATAGGTTATGGGATAGTTTGGGAGTAAAAGTTAGGCAGGGGTTAAAAAGGATTAAACGGATAACTTACTTAAAAGACTATACAACAGTTCAAAATCAAATATCACAAGAGGTTCTAAAAGGAGATAAATTAGGTAGATCACTTGGAAGACTATATATAATGGTTCGAAATCAGGCAATGGGCCGTTTGTCGCAAGGAATTGGTGTCTTGATACGTTCATATTTACAGGTCATAGGAGTCTTGTTGATATACAATAAGATATTCTTACTTAAATGTGGTATGTTGAGGGGGTTTATTGAATCAATCGGATTCATCGGGAGTAAGTATGACGTTTTTTTTCTGCAGCGTCCTTGGTGTTAAGGGGAAAGGCTTGAGGCGTGTTGATAGTAGTTGTCTAGGTAGTGAAGTAGACAGTTATGACATGGAAGGAAATTTCATGAGGGTTTCCTGAAATTGATTCTAGAATTGCTAAGTCTATTTCATGGATAACCTTTCATAACATTGTAGTTGATAGGCCCGTGGCTAGATCTTCACGGGGTAGATGACGATTATTCAACACGGAGATAATAGAGTTTAATGAAGTCGACAATTGTAGAGTCGTCGGCTTCCATGGTTTCTTTGAATGGATGCATAGTTATTCAAATAGGATGAGAAGAAAATTGAAAATGGGTTTGAAAATGGATTTGTTTGCTGGAAATTCCTAACGGTCGAAAGGGTTTATAAGCCTACCCAAAAACTGTACGTTTATAAGCGTTCAATTCATTATTTTACACCTTTGTAGGCACGTATGACCTCCTATATGTCCAAACCATTAAAGATACTAAATTTACAGATTATTAAGTTCATAAAACTGACTTATAACAACTTATGGCTCAAAACTTGAAAATATAGCAAAAACTATCGAAAAACCGTCGTGAAATCGTCGAAAACGGATTTCAGAATCTCATTTACTCGAAAACAATATTTTTACCAACCAATTCACAAACTCAGAATTCTCCAAAGGACATAAGTCCTAAATAAAGAGTTTCCCAAAAACGATTTTCTAAACGACCGCACGATTTAAAACGAGTTTAAAAGCCATAAATTGGGGAAAATAGTTAAACACCTTGAAAAATTTTGAAAATTTACAGGGAACTTTCTAATAATAATCTAGACCTAGGAAAATTTTGATTTAGATGCAGGTCTCCAATTACTATGAAACATGTTTAACGTATGTAAAATAAACAGAGAATTATTTGAATTTTTAATAAATAGTGAATTTGATCGAAATCTGAGTTTTAAAATTTTTTTAGGAATTACATATACTGTATTAAGACTATGTAAAATATAAAATCTAATTTCTAAGTTTATTTAATAATTATTAGGAATTTAGGTCATTTTTAAACAATTAAATGCACTAAGAATATAAAAATACAGAAAATAATTATATAGAAATTATTTTTATACCTTATGAGTCATAACCTACTGTATAAAAATATAACTTAGAAATGTTGAGGTAATTTTAATTATTTAAGAATATATATAATTTAAACGCGTTAAAACAATAGTTAATTAAGTAAAAGTAAAAAAAATAATACAATAGTTATAAACTTTTATTTTTCCAGAAAATTTTGTCTTATATAACTTAAGTAGTATGGGCTTCCAATGAAAGTAAAAATGTTAATTTTATCAAGATTTGGGTAATGGATTTGGTGTATATGGTACTAGTTGTTGGACTTGGGCTTTTGTAAAGAAATATTCCTTGAATCAAGTCTCAAGTTTACGACAGGAATCTAAAGTCGAGAAGGGTCTTTTGGCGTTCTCATTGTGAAGAGTTGATGATATTGAGGGGAACAACTTCATAAGTTGTGGACCAATGGCACACGAGACGAGATAATCTTCATTGTTTCGGGTTAACTGATGCTTCCGCCAGGCTTAGTCCAAATCTCTTCAGCTTCTTCAAGATGGTAGGAGCTTAGGTAGGGAGTCAAATTAGTGAAGTAATAAAGTTGGAATATGACTTGCGTTTGATAACGGGTCAACAAATGTGTTGTTAAAGATAATATAGTTGATATATGAGGATATGAAATCGAAACAATGTGGTTGCAACAATGTTGTTCATGAGTGATCTATGATAACTTGTGTAAGAGAGTCGAAGGAATTAAAAGAAGTTGCTCGGTTATCAAGAAAAAGCACAGTTGAGTCGAGTTTCTTAAGAAGATTGTTGAATTTAGAAGGATGCAAGGATGAATTGAGTTAATGAATGCCTCTTTATCGTCAAGAGTTGTTTTAATTTTAGAAGAGTTTTATGTTTGTGGCTTACGCATATGAAGACTCGATAGGATTTCCTAGAATTCACATGTGCATGTAAGTTCTCAATTACGTGATATCAAGTGTAATTGTCAACTTACTCACAAGATCACTCTAGTAGTCTCCTAGCATAGTCATATTGTATGCGTGCCCCAAGGTTATTTCAAGTGTTGATGTGGAAGTGACAATCCTAAAGTGTACTTATCAGTCAAGGTCCTTAAAGTCATGTCTCGAGGTACTTAGGTTTTCCTAATGTACTAGAATGTAATCAAAGCCATAGTAGTTTCAGTCCTAAAGGTGAGGATCCTTAATGTGTTCTCGGTTAGAGCCTAGGAATCTTAAGGGAAACCTAATTCGCTAAAACCGCTGGCTCTAATACCAATCTGTCACAACCCGACGAGAGGGCTAGGCGTGATGATCGAATACCAAAATAAAACACAACGGAAATAACGTGACATATACATTATAAATGTCATAGGTACAAACTAAGTCAAAATTTAAATTTACAAAGGTACTTGTCATCTATATACTAAATAAAAATAAAATAAAGTAAAGTGATGGGTTCTATTTTCCCATCAAAGCTTTCTCGGGTGAAGTCTATGGCTTGGCATAAGTTTTCTAAAAGGAGTCATCTATCTTCAAGCAAGCTCGTGTCTAAGTTGTTAGTTTCCCAACTTGAGAATGGTACATGAATACATGTTTAAAAATATTGTTTCAACTAAAAAGTTCGTGAGTTCACGAGTTTAGGTAATAAAGCATATGTATAGAGAATCCAAAAATGTATGGTGCAAAATTAAACAAGTTCACAATCAATCCTGTGCCCACAACCCGTGGACATCTAGAAATAATAATAATATACCTCTAACCCATACCTCTTATTGTTATGGGTCTAATTACTCATGCCTACCAACATAAGTTAAACTGTTAAATGAATATATGTCACAAGATATATATTATCATTCAATGATTATCATTCCATGGGAGGTTGTCCCGGTTACGTCGGGCCCATGGTGTGTGGGGGTTTCACCAGATAGTACTACTCATATATTCGCTGGCTCCAACGGAGTTAATGATTGTGTGTTAGAGATCGGGGATTTGTTATGGCAGCTAAAACGGACTTATTTAATTATTACACCAAGTATGTAAACAGTATCGAAGCATGTAATCACCCCAAAAGTTTAAGTAAAAGAGGGGAAAATCACATGAACTCACCTAATAATCTTGCATATGCCATATCAGTATGCTAAAGTTGCGAGCTTGCTATCGTGTGTGTACTCATTAAGACAAATCCTAATTATAATTATAACATTAGTATATTGTACTAGAGTAATGTCATTAACCGTGTGATTGAGCTCGACCGATTCGTTAAAGTGTTGGGTCGTTAAAGTAAATATTTGGAGTCTATAGAATGTTTGTATATATAAATATACGTATTATATGAATAAAGTATTATGTCAAATATCGTTTTTGTTAACTATTGCTAAGTAAAAAAAATATGGTTAAGCATGCAGATCAGAAGTATATAATCTATGAAACTTTAATTATTATATAACAAATCCTATAAAATAAATATAAGATGTGTTTGTTATATGAAGTAGCTAATACTTAGTATCTTTAACTATACACATTCGTACTAAAATAAATATTTAAGATTGCAAATATACGTACATGTTTGAATACGTGTTGGATAATAATAATTATAAATATAATCAAAGTAGTATTACTATGAAAGAAAGTAAACGTTGTAAATAATAGTAGTAATTAATAAAAATAATGATATTACTTATTATATACATTTCGTGTAAATAAATAGTAGTACTAATACTAGTGAAAATAATTGTAGCGTTAATAATATTAGTGTAAAACATAATGTACGTTTTAGTAATTGAAAATAATAGTAACTATAATAATACTAATAATGGTAAAGAAATATATAATTTAAATAAAGTTAATATTTATAATGTTATGATAAAAATAATGCAAATAATAATAATTGTAATAATAACTAATCAAAGTAATGATAATAATAATGTATCTTTAATAATAATAAAAGTAGTAATATTAATAATGAGTATAATGGTTTTGGTAAAGAAAGTGTCAGTTCATAATGTTTTACTATAAATACATTTTTAGTAATAATAATAATGATAAACGTAATACTATTAATAATAAAAATACCTTTATATTATAAGTTAATAAATTTTAAAAGATCTTTTACAATATATAATCTAAATAAAATAATAATAATAAAATATGACTCGCTTACTAATGTTGATAATAATAAAATACTAGCTTAGATAATATCCATAATAGTTAGTTTTCAAATTAAACATCCCTAATACTTGTGGTTATAACGATGATGATGATGATGGTGATAATAATAATAATAAAATTATGTTATCAAAATACTAATGTTTATAAACATATTTATATAAGTTTGAGATCGTATGTTTTAATATATACATGCATACTTATGCTCGTAAGGAAGTAAATATGTATGTATGTTTATAAATATAATTATATGTATAAGTTTTGCATATCGTATAATAACTCGTTTTAAATTTATATTTTTCATTCGGTTTATATAAATGCTTCCGTCCCTGGTGCCACCACCATCTTGCCGCCTCCGTCTTCACCAGAACCACCGTCTTCCGAATCTAAGACCACAGCTGCCACCCCTGCCGCAAGGTAAACGTCGGAGCCGTAGGGAACGTGGTCGGCTACTCTCTTTCTCACTCATTCTCTGCTGAGTGTCTCTCTCTCTCTCTCTTCGTCGTCTGGAATTAAGACCCATAAAGCCACTACCGGAACTAGGAGTGGAAAACGGCCGGGGGTGGTGTTGACACCGTGAAGCTGCCAGAGAGGGGCTGCTACCATCGGAGGAGCCGCCGGCAGTGATGTCCGGCTCCCCTTTCCCCTCCTTCTCCTTCCCGTAAACTCTCTCTACTCTAGTGTGTTTGTTTTGAAAGAAATGAAGAAGAAATGGGTGTTGGAGGGGTATAAAGAAAGAGAAAGATATTTCTAGGATGTTGTGCGATTGCTTACAGATTCGTATAATCAAAAAAAATCTTATGAAATTTCCTAAAGATTTTACTAAACTTCAAACGTAGATTTTATTTGATAACAATTAATAATAATTAAATTATTTATATAAGTTTTGTAGAATTAGTAGACAATTACTATTGTAAACTAGACTGTCTTCCGAATATCGCGTGCACACCTGAGTCTCCAAAATATTAATTAATTCCAAGTTTTCATTCTCCTATAACAATAAAATACGTGATAATAAATATGGTTTAAATATTTATCTCATAAGATTTTCGTTCCGTCTACTGTCCAAGTCGGTATGCGTTGACACCGCGTGTCTACACGTGTTCGCTTAAATAAACGTCTCATGCTTCGTTTAAATAATATTATTAGTAAATATAATGAATAAATAAAAATAGCGACTTAATATATTTACTCGATCGCGCGGTTCTAGTTGTCGGATACTACTCATGTACTGCGTGTCTAACCGCGTATGCTCAAACTAACGATCCGTGCTCCGATAATTTCTACTATTTGTTAATACTAATATTATAAACTATAATAATAACTAGTTAAATATTTGATTATATTATTTAGTTATATCTGGTTTAGCAATACCTGCTGATTTCTACACCGGTAGTAGTCGCTGTCGTGCATCCAACGTCGCCTATTTCGCGTAAGCTCCTAATCAGTCGCGCGAATAAATACTAGTATTTATTAATGTTATTTATTTGATATTAGACATCTAAATATTTTATTGCGTCGGATAACCGGTATTAACCCGTACGAGCGCGTTAATCGTTCTAACAGTTCTCCGTGTAAACGGTTTAGTTCTTAATCATTATAAATTATATCGAATCATGAAATGATCCGTCAAACAATGTTTATTAGTTTTTTTGGATTCGGTTCGTATATCAGGCATTTAGTTGGGCCGTTAATGGCCCGAGTTCGTTTATCTATATTTGTGCCAACCCCAATGGGCCTAGTTCAGTTGTGTAAACACAATGTGTTTACTGAGTTCTAAATAGTAGCCCAAAGTGTTCGAGTTTGCTATCCAGTAGTTCAAGTATCAAAATAGATAAAGCGTAATTAAATAAAAAAATTAGACCCTAAATTTGGGGTTGTTACAATTCACGAGTAAGGTAAGTTGGCGATTATGTCAGGATCCACGTAATTGTGAATTTACAGGTGCTCGTGCATACTGATGAACCTTATTGTGAGGATTAATACATATGTCACCAAAACAATAAACCACTCCAACCAGGACTATAGCCACTTAAGTAATGCCGATTGTAACGAAGTAGCAAGACGATTGATGGCAACAACTGGATACCAAAGGTGGAATGAGAAGGAGTGAAACTCTAAATGAATTTGCTGGAGATGAATGACACTAAGGAACAAGTTTTAAAAGACTGAAAAAACCTGGTCCGAAACTTGATGCAACAAGTAATGAAGTAGTAAAGTATGCAAAGACAAAGAAATGAAAAGATCGCACTACAAAAAGAATTAGTATGAGAATGATAAGAGAGCCTATCAAGCCTAGTGAGAAGACTGCTTCGCATGGCAACCCGCGAACGGCAAGACCGATTGAGTAAAATTTGAGGAACTCAGCACTTGTGTAGAAAGTAAGGATTACACGTTAGTGCAAGATGTAAGTACTACTTATGTCAGACAAACGTACGCTTAGAAAACTTCTTTTGAACATGAATTGTCTATGTTTAACATGAACGCGATATGATGAATAAACGATGGTATGTTGTCGAAGTATGCACGAATATGAAGGAAATAATCACACGAGTATATGTCTAAGGAATATGTGAATGCATGATTATACGAATGGCATATCCCCATACGGAACCGCAATGTTAATTAGTGCGTGCATGCAACGCTAAATCAAACCAGATCCAACCTAAGGATTGTTGATCCAGAATGAATATGAAGGGCAAGTTTAGTTAAATGATGAGAAGTATAGCATAATACCCGCAAGGACTCAAGACGAGTCAAAACACTCTACAATGATTAAGTCAAATCAATAGCACGTGAGACCGCTTAAATTGGAAAGCCAACAAGGAACCCAATGAGACCAGAAAGGAAACGAACGATCTGGTATCACCACACGTGCCATCTACCCGTAAGAAAACTTATGAACATAATTTTGATAGAATCCCATACGAGAAATGCTAACGGTCACGAAAGGATAGAGAAGGTATAATGTTAGTCACAAGGGGATGCACATCCCTAAGACCATCCAGTGGTATGAAGTAAGAGTGGTGCCCAATAGACCAGTGATGAGAAATATGAAACCTTGACAAGTATGTATTAAAGAAAGACCAGAAGGCAGTTACGTGTACCGGAATATGAATGTAAAGATTGTATACCTAGTGTTCCGTCTGAATGAATACCATCCCGACAAGTTTGAGTATGATAGAGTAATGCTCCATATGGTTCCTTCGGGAACAAAGCACTATGGTTCCTTCGGGAACGCAACGATATGGTTCCTTCGGGACAAAGCAATATGGTTCCTTCGGGAACGCAACAGAATGAAACGATACGGTTCCTTCGGGAACGAAATGACAAGGTTCCTTCGGGAACGAACTGATATGGTTCTTTCGGGAACGAGATAATAGGGTTCATTCGGGAACGACATGGTATGGCCCTTCGTGGGCGAATGCACCAAGGATAATTTATGAGGTACACATAATAACCGAAGTGACTTAGAAGGAGATTTATAACAACTGCCTAGGAACAAAGTAGACAATTTAGACAAGATACTAGGATACCAAAGAGACACCTCTAAGTAATGAGAGGAATCCTTGACTCGCTTAACATGTTAAATCCACGCAAGTGTTTAGTTGATTCGAGCTAAGCCCACACATGAGACACTCTCAAGAGTAAAGTAGGTTAAACTATTCAACATAACATCCGAGATGTTAGTTACAGCGAAAGAGAGGTACTGGGGACATGAAAACCCTAATTACGTGTCTCCATGAATGGCATCGAATGATAACCTATCAAATAACGCAAGACCTACCAAGTTCAAGGGAACCTGAGAAGTAAACCTAGTCATAAGAAACAGAGTATAATCATGTATAAGAAGCACCGAATTTCGAGGACGAAATTCTTATAAGATGGGTAGACTTGTAACATCCCAAATTTCTTTTCTTAAACCACGAGATCCGGTTAGGACTGAGGTTGTCAAAGAACAAAATTAACGTGTTAAACTTTAATAAATAATTAAACTTCCAAGCTGAGAATGAAATTACTTCAAAGTAGAGGGGAGCAAAATGTAAATTTAATTAAACCTAAATCCTATATCATCTCTAACAGCCGCCAACATGATTTTAAGTTCTCATTTCCTCCTCCCCTCATCGGACTTGCATTCCCGGCACCCTCACCCTCGATGAACCCTAAATCTGGCCAACTGAGGTCCTGACCTTGTACGGACTGAATGGAAGAGCCGAGCTTCATTTCAAAACACAAAAGGACGACGAAAATAAACACACTGGAGCTACTGCCATAGCCCCGGCAGCAGCGGAGAGCTAGTACGCGTCGGGTCACGATGGTGTTGGTGGTATAACGACGAAGGAGGTGTTACGGGTCTTCCAATGGCGACAGTGATATGGGAGTTGGGCGGAGAATCATGGCGGCGAAGGGGGTTGCGTGAAGATGATGGTGTTAGGTATCAAAGTCGGTAACGCAGCGGGATCACACACACTCACAATCAATAGACAGAAAAAGAAGAGACACGAGAGATTTATAGTGGTTCAACCCCTCTTGGCCTACGTCCACTTTGCAACTAGGGTTCTTTATTATTAGGTGCTCAAGGAATACAATTACATTAGGGATATATTTATAAGACTTGAATTAGGGTTACTACTTAGAAAACAACTTAATCAGCAAGTCAATGGGCTAAACAGACCTAAAGGGCAGCCGCCCATCTTCTGATTCAGTAAGGGGCTAGTCGCAAGTGGCTTAATGGCCCAGCCTTGTAATTAGCAACATGCGGGCCAGGCCCACCAGGCCCAACCCGGCCCAAAGCCTTCATAACCCAACAATCTCCCACTTGAAAGCTTTGCACGATCCACAAACACCATCCAAGTAATTCCCGATCCAGTAATTCCCGTATCCTCCATATCCAAAGTCTCCCGAGCCTTTAGTCCCCATAAACAAGCTCAGACTTCATCAAGATCCTCCTAGTTGCAATCCCCCTCTCATCAAGTACATGAAGGGGCAGTTGAAGCTCCCCCGAGCTCCAACCCAGTAGTAATTTCTGACTCATCCTCTGTCTCAACTGGTTTACACATTCCACCAGTTCCAGAGATACACCAAGAACCATCACCACTCTCCACATTCAGCAAGTGTTTCCCTGGAGAGATTTTATCAATCGGACTACCGGTCTTCAAAACCCAATGTTGTTTTGTAACTGTGCCCGAAACACGCCCCGTGCTCCCACTGTCACCAACCCCCTGAACTAGTTTAGACCTCCGATCCCGCTCAGCTTGAGTCACCTTAACACCAGGCTTCACCCTTGCAAAATGAACCCTCTTTTGCTGCTTTGACTCAGCAAACCCGACTTTGTTATGCTTAACCGGGACGGTTACTCCCTCAGCAAATACAACCATATACAGTGACCCCTTCTTGTTTCCCCGAGCAATAACCAGATTTCCATTTATCACTTTCCATTTTCCACCATTGAACTTTACTTCCATTCCTTGTTCATCCAACTGACCGACAGAAATAATCTTCATCTTCAGACCTGGAATCACCCTGACGTTCTTCAAGTTTCATGTAGTTCCTAATGGAGTTTTCAGACCAATGTCTCCCATGCCCGTTACTTTAAGAACCTCACCGTTACCTAACCGTACTTTCCTAAAGTCGCCTACCTTCAGATTCACCATTGTTTCCCCGTTGTGTATGGCATGGAATGAAGATCCAGAATCCATAACCCAAGAGTCCATGCTACTCTCCATAGTACATATCAGTGCATCATCATAACAGACGACCTCAGCAGTGTTTACTCCAGCAGCATTTTTCTTATTTGGACATTGACTCTTAACATGTCTAACTTCATTGCAGCTCCAGCACTTCACATTCTTCCGAGCTCTAGATGAACTCCTTCCCCTACTCCCACTGCTCCTGTTATTTTCCCTTCCTCTGCCCACATTGAATATATCAGAAGAAGAAGATCCTCCACTAGTGTTCCTTCGGCGAATATCTTCAACCAGAATACTATCCCGGACTACGTTAAACTTCAAATTCCCAGCTTCACCAGAATTAGTGATTGCCGTCACATAACCTGACCAGCTTTCAGGCAAAGAGGATAACATAATCGCCGCTTGAGATCATCATCAAGCTTTGTCCCAACGGTCGATAGCCTAGAAAAAATTGAATTTATATTATTTATGTGATCAGGCACCGAGCTTCCCTCATTCATCCTCATCATGAATAACTCCCTCAACAAGAACACTCTATTACCGGCAGACGGCTTTTCATACATGTTTGACAGAGCCGTCATCATACCATGAGCCGTGGTTTCCTCCTTGATATTGAACGCTACACTCCTCGTCAAAGCCAATACGATCTTACCTCTAGCCCTTATGTCCTTTGATTTCCATATCACTTTGTTCGCCTGACTCAAACCACTCAGTTTCTCTTCTAATGCCATCTTCAAATAGTTTTCACCAAATAACGCCTCTATTTGCATCTTCCACCATGCAAAATCAGTCCCGTCAAACTTTTCGATTCGAACCCTCCCATCTTCAGCCATTGCAAACGAGAATCAGAAGAAAAAAATCAAAATTAAAAAATCAACCGACCAAAGCCAAGAAACCTCCAATAGATAACCTAAAACCCGAAACACCTAACCCGACGCTTCTCCTACAAAAACAAGTGTAACCAGTAGTCCTAAGCGGTCCAAAACAGGAACCCTAAACCACAAAACACTAAAAAAAACTTTCGGACAACCCTGCTCCTTTCCTCCACTAGTGGCGGCACCTAGGGTTGTTGTAACCCTACTCACGACGACTAGTAACAGTTAAATCAGACTGCAATCAGCCCTTCAGCAGATCGAAAAACACCCCTAAAAACTGATTTGAAACAGTCCTTAGCCCCTTCCTTGCTTTCGACGGCCCTAGGGTATAATCCACCCTAATCGCAGAAGCAATCAGCATCAACCAACAATCGAAACCAGCCCTTGCGGCTTATCGAACAGAAACAGAAAATAGGACAGCCACCCTGAACCAACAGCCCCTCTCGAACAGCCCTCCTCACCTTCTTCGCGATTAAAATAGTGCAGAACCGTGTGTATACAACAAGCCAAGGCTCTTATACCACATGTTAGGTATCAAAGTCGGTAACGCAGCGGAATCACACACACACGCACAATCAATAGACAGAAAAAGAAGACACATGAGATATTTATAGTGGTTCAGCCCCTGTTGGCCATCAGCAGCAACCAGCAATCGAAACCAGCCCTTGCGGCTTATCGAACAGAAACAGAAAATAGGACAGCCACCCTGAACCAACAGCCCCTCTCGAACAGCCCTCCTCACCTTCTTCGCGATTAAAATAGTGCAGAACCGTGTGTATACAACGAGCCAAGGCTCTGATACCACATGTTAGGTATCAAAGTCGGTAACGCAGTGGAATAACACACACACGCACAATCAATAGACAGAAAAAGAAGACACATGAGAGATTTATAGTGGTTCAGCCCTTGTTGGCCTACGTCCACTTTGCAACTAGGGTTCTTTATTATTAGGTGCTCAAGGAATAAAATTACATCAGGGATATATTTATAACACTAGAATTAGGGTTACTAATTAGGAAATAACTTAATCAGCAAGTCAATGGGCTAAACAGCCCTAAAGGGCAGCCGCCTATCTTCTGATTCAGCAAGGGGCTAGTCGCAAGTGGCCTAATGGCCCAACCTTGTAATTAGCAACATGCGGGCCAGTCCCAACCAGGCTTAAAGCTTTCATAACCCAACAGACGGTGGTGTAACGGCAAGGAGGGTAATTTTGGCCACGCAATGGCAACGGAATGATGCTTGTATATTGGTGGTTTACCTTAGGTAATGGTAGTTTCGGGTGGTGGTGTTCGCAATGGTAGTTTCGGGTGATGGTGGTTCACGGTGATAATGGTAGTGGTTCACCATGGTTTGAGCAAGGTAATGAAGATGGTGTTCACGATGGTAGTTCGGGTAGTGTGGCTGTACGAAGTTAATAGATTATGGTGATGGTGATATGGAGATATGGAGGTTAGAGGTGCAAACAACGGTTAACGGTGGTGGTTCCGGCAAGTGGTGAAAATGGTAGTTTCGGGAATGATGGTGGCGGCGTGATTATGGCAGTAATAGTTTCGATGGTGATGAATCTCCGATAACAGTTTCGATGATGACGATTATGAGATAGTAGTTTCGATGATGACAATGATATGATAGTAGTTTCGATGGAGATGATTCTATGATATATGTTTTGATGATGATGGTTATACGATGGTGACGATGATTTCAAGATATAGATAATAGCATAATGATGATGGTAGTATTGTTAGAAAGTATAACCGGCGAGTCGAGGCGAGTTGCGGGTACGTTTGAAAGGAACGGTTCGGGTCGGGTCTCGGTTACCTTACGGGTTCGTATTCATGTCCGAAAAGGTATAATCCCTAAACCCGTCGTATGATAATTGGAAATGTTAACTTAGATATGAACATCGCATTGAAGACGTGTAGTGACGATCTTATTTGATAAACGATAACCGATAAAAGGTTAATTATATTTTTATAAAAGATAATTGATAAAATATAGAAAGATGCATATTGATAATAGAAGCTAAAAATTCGGATCATTCGTTATGATTTGATAATAGAAATGGACAACTAATATTGTCGGGTTTTAGATAAAAACAATGTCGGGTTTTAGATAAAAACAAACGAGACTCTGTCCAATTTCCATTATGATTAAAGAAGTATATTTTATAAATATGGACATCCTCTTTAGAGATTGGGTTGTTTGGAAAGGAAGACTGATGTTAGCGAAACTACTAAGTTCGCTTGAATCAATGTAGGGCGAACTTTATCTAAGTTCGCCAAACCCTAAAGATAGAAACAAAGTGTCAGGTTAGTTCAGTTATCTTAACTTATATGAGTGATTTATACAGATTATGTGTGACACCTAGAGACGCCTACTGACCAGTGATAGTATCTCAGGACCCGCTTATCAGGTGAGTTCTATGTGCCCCCTATGTGTTACGTGCAAATGATTTTAAATGTTTTGAGGCTGGAGTGTATACATGATATGAATGAATGTTATGTTATGTGCTATATGACAATACATGTTGAATATAAGTATGACAAGTATGTTTTTAAATAAAGAAATGAAAGCATGACATAGCACATAAGAATGAAATCTTGCTTTATATCTATGTATATATTGCTTTCCAAGTATGAAAAGAATGACACAATATGTAAGAATGAAATCTTGCTTTATATCTATGTATATATTGCTTACCAAGTAAGAAAAGAATAACATAACGTGTAAGAATGAAATCTTGCTTTATATCCATGTATATATTGCTTGTCAAGTATAAGTAAACGTTATGGACGCTTCGATGATAACGGCTACTTCGATAGACGGACGACCACGTGACTATTTTGTAACCGGGACATATTCGTTCCTTCATCAGCTAGGACGTATGAAAGGAATTAATGGACGGTCGAAGCAATTGCCTTATTATGATAAGTAGAATGGTTGCATAAATAATAGTCGTGTGGGAAACGGATGCCTTAGGGCAGACGGGCGAATATGACGGACAACGACGGTAGGACGGTAAAGACGGACGACCGAAGGTTTGCTGGACGGTTTAAGATATGCCGGACGGTTAAGTAAATGGGCTATGATGTTAGTTCGAGAACGTTTGTCTTTGTGACTTACGTAAGCAAATGACGGGTTGATCGCCCATATGTGTTTGACTAATGAATGTGCACCAAGAAATAAGCATGTATATATTTATATACGTACCAACTATGAATGTTATATGAAAGTAGTAAAGTAAAGAATGTACAAATAAGTATATACATTTATATATATATATATATGTTTATTCTTATAAAATAATGTTAATATCTGATTGCTTTTAAACTAGAACTCACCGGCGTTAGCTGACTTTTAGTATGCACTTCAGGTAGCGAAAAGGAAAGAACGTGCAATGGTGTGAAGGCTGCCCGACACAAGATTGACATCCTGCTTAATTGTTTATGTGTTAAATGAATGTTTCTTTTATGTGTAAAGACTTCCGCTGTTTACGTAATATAATGATGTAAGCTTCCGCTATGTTTTAGAAGTTATAGTTTATTCAGTTTTGATGACTATGTTTATGAGTAAATCCAACAAGTGAGGTTATCCGGGAAAGAGGCCTTACAGTGCAGTTGATTCGCAATTTGATTAAACTGAAGATGTGTTCTTCGTTGCAGTCATGGTTAATTTTTGTGTACTTTCATATACTTATTTAGTGTCTCATATTACTATTGTGTGTTTGATAAAGATATCTTTAATTCCTAGCATTTCCTAAGCGACCGCAACCTTCTTTTCACTTGAAAATGCATATTGAGAACAATTCGCATTCTTGCGTATTAACATGATAGATAGGTTTTAAGTTTCACTGCTATCTAATATAAGTATCTTTGTTTTTCATTTAAGTTATTCTTCACCGATATTTGCTCCAGTAACTTAAACAACTTGAGCATCCACTGATATAAGTATCTTTGTTTTTATGGGGGTCGGAGATTTTTTGGGGTCAACTGTCAATAATTAAATATTAATTTTTTCGGCCCGAGTCGGGCCAGGTCGGGTCATGTATCGTTATTTGTTTTCAGTGGCGGACCCAGAAATTTTTTTTATGGGAGTCGGAGATTTTTTGGTGTCGATTGTCAATAATTAAATATTAATTTTTTCGGCCCGAGTCGGGCCCGGTCGGGTCGTGTCACACAATAAAATGATTAAAACTAACAAAATTATAAACGAACAATAATAATACGATTTTTGTCATTAGAAATACATAATTAAAAAACAATATCCCTATAATTGTTCTCTATAGGTTTTCATTTTTTGAAACCGAACTATTACATCATTTATAGGAACTTTTCTAATCAACTCTTTTTCAATATAACAAACACAACTATCAACTCATTTTTCAATAGTTAATTAGGTTTAAAATATTTAAATAGGTATTGAGTTTATTTATGGGTTTATGTTTATTTGAGACTATTTTGTTTAAAGGTGATTGGGTTAAACTATTAAAGATTTAGTTAAGAGTTTATAATTAATAGGTTATGGGTCAATTGTTATAGTGTTAAAGGTTTGGTTTAATTGGTTTTTATTTATAAAATCTATAATCCTAAAAAAATATTTCTTGAGGGTCGGTGTCAAAATTTTATGGGGGTCGCTCGGAAATATACCATATATATATAACAAAAAAAAATTTAACGGTGTCGGCTGACCCGCCGACACCTAAATAGGTCCACCAATGTTTGTTTTACATTGACTTTTGTAAGGTCCGGATTCCTGAGAATCGTCAATCAACGGATTCAACGACGTGTTGAACCTAGCGGAAACAGACTCGACACGTGACTTGTAGGTATAATCAAAGAGGACGAGACACAATCAAATATCAAACGATTCATATATTGATTAAACACTGAAAATACAGTACAAGTTCGTTCAACAACTCGTCTAACTGATTACAGAAAACAAAATACTATTTATACATATCACATGTAATCAGTTGGGCTTGGGCTTGGGCTTGGGCTTGGGCCTGGGCCGCATACTTCAAGTATGCGGTTTGGGCACCGCATACCTCAAGTATGCGGCTAGACCATGAAGTATGCGACCGCATACTTACAAAATGCCATATTTTGAACTTCCCGATGATCTCTTGATGCGTTAGCCTATTAGGTTTGATCCTTACAATCTCCCCCTAGGTTAATGTACTCAAGATACTTATAGTATATCAATGTCAGTTAAATGATCACCACCTCCCGCATAGAGGCCTTTAACTATTGTTGTTGCCAACACTTTCACAAATGGCTTGGTGTCCTTTTCATCTTCATCAGGCACGAACAAATGCTTATATTTCTGATTACAAGAGGTTTCTGATTGATTCTGTCAATCATGTACTTAGATTTCACCCTCTTAAAACCATTGTGACATTCCCTTTCAAGAAGCGAAACAAAGCTTTTTGCCAAGCCAACATTTCCTGGGTTGTAAAAAGGAGCCTTGTTTAGTTCCTGAAGATCAAATCTGGGCAGTGATATAATGTCATATGATCGTGCAAAATATTCTATTCGCCCATTCTTTCTCTTGATCATGTATAAATTCTTCTCATTGTCAAACATCCAGCTTAAGATAGGAGAACGATCGTTCTTCTTTAAAGCTTATTGGAGGATGTGACATAATGAACTTCACGTGGAGGAAAGACTTTATGCATGCTTGTCTTACCAACTGGATCAGTTGAAGAGGAAGTTGCATCATGATGCTCAGCAGATGTTTCCATGTGAGGAGGCGAATTACCTTCGGCGAATAAATCGTTGTCAATACCGGTAATCACCTTTCCTTGAGCACTCAAGTATGTAGGAGAAACAACCACATTTGTATCAAATAAATCTTCATTCATGTCTTCTCTTATGAAGTTATCATCAAGTGCAGTCAGATCATCTTCAAATGAAAATATTGATCCAGACTTAAGCATTTCATCAAGATCATACTCAAAGTCAAATGATAAATCATTCTCTGACTGTTGTGCTCCTTTATTTGCTTTCAGGATCATAAATAACCATTGCTCTTGACATGTCTTCTTGAGAGCCGGTTCCTTCATGTAGATGTTCTTGATCCTTATTTCTTTCATGATCATCATTCTTGCCATCATTATCATCACCATCACCATCATTGTCATCACCCTTCCTATCACTCTTTCCACTGCAGCCATCCTTCCTTTTTCTTTTCCTTTTAGCTTTCTTTTCTTTTAGCCATTTCAGCTCTTCAAGCACAAATACCATATTTTCCTTAAGGCTATTGATCTTATCATCCTGTAGGCTTATAGTCTTCTTGAGAGTAACATTTTCTTCATCAAGTTTCTCAATCTTCTTGTCTTTCGGGACAGAGACCTGTTCCAGAACAAATACTCTCTGTTGTAGGGCTTGAACGTCTACAGGCGCGGTTTGATCAAACACCTTTGCCTTGCCCTTGTCCTGCAGTGGGGTGACAGTTGGTTTAATGATTGGTGTGGACTGTTGCAGGAGTTGTTCAGAAAGCTTTGCTCTCTTCCTCGGACTTAGATTAGCTTCAAAATCGTAGTCTTCATCGGAAGTATCACTTTGTGGTTTAGAAGGGTTGATGAGAGGAGGTTTCCCAACAGCCTTTCTTTTAATAAATAAGCTCTTGTGATATTTATTGATTGGTACCTCTTCTTTATCACTCTCTGTTTCGGATGTGTCAAATTCTTCACCTTCTGAGTCTCCTTCAGACTCATTTTCCTTTTCTTCAACATTATCACCACTGGTGCCTTAATCTTCAGTGTCAGAGAAGTTCAAGTCATTCAGATTTAAATCTGCCATAGCTTCAAAATTTCTCACATTCTCTTCATTTTCAACGAACACTGGCCCTTCAATATTGTAATTGAATTCATCTTCATGTTCTTTGGCCAGCTGCACGTTTGGAATTACAGGCTCATTAACGATTGGTGCTTCAGCCCAATTTTGAACTTAACGTTGTGCACGTCTGAGTCTACGACGGGGTTGAGGTGGTGGTGGTTGTTGAGGTTGTGGTGGTGGTTGTGGTTGAGAATGTGGTTGTGGTTGTGCACTGCCCAACTCGGGAAAGGCTCCAAATTTTTCCAATGGAGTGAGATTCAGAAAATTTCCTTTCTTGTTCATGCTCATATAGGACAGAATGCTCTTTTCCATCACCTTAACATGCAGTCTCCTTGGCGTCATGACCAACTCTGAATGATTTCTATTGATTATCATTTGTAGGAATCTTAGGTACATCAAGAAAACTGACTTCTTCTTCACAACTAAATTGCTCTTCATCTCATCAAACACAACTCTTGAGAAGTTGAAATTTTCCCTTGTCACCGGTGCGTAAACAGCTGCAGTCATGTTAGCACTTAGTTCGTCATAGCCACCCTTTCTTCCTGATATACATTGGTTCACCACATGTGCCAAATATTTCCAATAAGGTAGCAGGCACTTCTTTTCCAAGGACGGTAAACCTCCTTCATAACTCATTCTTTCAAAAGTGCCATTCATTTGTTCAACAGAAAAACTTGTAGGATATTCCGCCTCATGACCAAAGTTCATGCATTCCCTAATAACAGCTTCAGTAATAACTATGCGTTTTCCTGCCACAGTACCGGCTATCCCTTCAACTTCATTTTCTGTAACAAAATCAGCAGTGCTCCAGAAATCCCGAATAAAATCTTCACATATATCAGGATGTTGTGAAATAGCGTGAAAAATTTTGGATACTCTCAGATCCACTATCATAGATCTGAAAATGCTATGATGCTGAGGCGGGTCTTCCAAATATGATGACTCGTTGTGGTCCTTTACAAACTTCAAGTTGGCCATGCCTGCAATCAATAAAGTAAGTTAGATTTCAAAAACGACAAACTTAAATAATTCGGTCAAGGATGAAACCGCAAACGTGGTTTTATAGCCGTAAACTTTAACACACCGCAAACTTTAAAGGTACCGCAAACTTGAAACCCAACCGTAAACTTCAATAAAATCAAAATTTTTGGATTTCAGGTGATTTGTGGTCGCCTAGTGATGGCGACCAAAGCTAGTGGACCAATTTCAGTTTTTTACATAGATTTTGATGGTCAATTTGGTCCAAAAGTCCGGTTCATTATCAGTTTCAGTCAAAAACACCTCATACGCTTGATTAGTGTGAATTCATGATCAAAGCACTTACTTTTGATGTCGCCTATACTTCTTGAGCACAATTGGAGCAACAATTTCACTCAGATATTCAAGTAAACGGTCAATGATGAAGTATTTGGCTGAGAGAAAAATTCGAAGTATGCGGTTTGGTGATATCAAGAAACCGCAAACTTCAATCTATATATAGACATAGCCAAGTATGCGGCCGCAAAATTTGAGAAAACCATGAACTTTTAGAAACACTTTTCTTTGGATTTTCAGGTCAAGCAAGAACGGTCATTTTCAATTAATTATGAAGTGTAAACAAAAGACAAAAAATAAAATAACTCAAACTAAGCTAAAACACAAAATCTTTTTGTTCTTTTCATAATAGTGGACAAACACACAATATTTTTGAGAGAAACTCTGTTATGGGATCATATCACTCTAGAGCAGATCAAAGCATACTTATTAGCTGTTCATTTTCTTAGATATGTCTCGGTGATTGCTAATATAGAGTATCCTTTTAAACTCAAGCCTTTATACCTTAATTGACAAGCAAGCAATGAATGATGTTATCATGCTTTTCGGGTAATAGTTATTCATGCCTTAGTGGGTCCCATACTCACATCTCAGAAACCTACATTTATCTTATTGTGAATTAGATGAGTTCTTGATGAACTTGATGGACCCCAAAACTTATCGGATAAACCTTCCCTTCCTCATGATCTTTTGAGCGTCTAAGTAATAACTAAAAGAGCATAACTGGTACGGGTCAATTAACTGTTCGGGAAATCTCTAACAAAATTGATTAAAAGCATAGCGCGACAGACTTACATGTTTAAAAACAGTATGCCTTGATTAGAGATTCCGTCCCTGTAACATATTCCCAAAGAGAAAAATATTTACAAGTATACTTATATGTACGTCTTTAGACATATCTTTTGAATTTTTTCTATAGCATGACATTAACATTGCTTGTCTTTTTGCTCAGAATTCTGCTTTGCAGAGTAGCTTTGCACTATCATTGAGTGTCTTTTCACCTATTTCATGTCAACGCATGTCTTTTATCTATACACACACATATATATATATATATATATACAGACTTGTATCAAGTCAGCTCGCAACCCCTTTGTGAAGGGTCTCAGTTTGTGCAATCCAGATATATTATGTTCATTCACAGTTCACCAACCTTTATGTTTAAGTGTTCGATTATTAACAGGAAAGAATTATTATACCAATCTATGAGATGTTCCCCACTTCGGCAATGACTTTTATGTTTAAGTGAAACACTATCTTGCTGTCTTTCCAGTCTCAGCAGAGCCTATCAACATATCACCTAAGATCCTAATCTCTTCAACTACAGGTCTTACATATGATGATCCAACCCTCTAAAATGATGTACTATCATTTCCCAATATCCAGAGTTCTCAGTTTTTCTCAAAGACAAGCAACAACACACAAATTTGAAACTTAAGCAAAAGATTAACTAAAAATAAATCCTATAATATAAAACCCAAAATCTTTTTGATGTTTTTAGGAATTTTCTCCCCCTAAACTTTTGCATTTTAAAAAAATCAAAATTTAAAAAAAAATAAAAACAAATAAAATATTTATGGTGACCAAACCTGCGACCGTCTAAACATAGGAGATCATTTTCAGACATTCAACCAGAAAATTGAATCTGGCTAAATCAAAGGCTTTGGTAAAGATGTCGGCAACATTATCATCAGTAGATACCTGCTCAAGATGCATAAGCGTTCTTTCAAAACAATCACGAATGTGATGCACTCTTATGTCTATGTGCTTAGTTTTAGAGTGTTGGACAGGATTCTTAACAATTTGTAACGCAGCTTCATTATCACAGAAAATAGGAGAGTCAATGAAATTCAAACCGTAATCCAGCAATTGGTGTTGCACCCAGATAACCTGAGAACAACATGCTGATGCGGCGACATATTCAGCCTCAGCAGTAGAAGTCGAAACGGTGGTCTGTTTCTTGCACTGCCATGATACGAGTCTCTCCCCCAGAAACTCACAACCACCAGTTGTGGATTTCCTGTCAAGATTGAAACCTCCATGATCACTGTCAGTAAAAGCAAATAAGTTAAATTCTGAATCCTTTGGATACCAAAGGCCGAGCCGAGGCTTGCCCTTCAAGTATTTAAAAATTCTTTTGACAGCATTAAGGTGAGAAATTTTGGATTAGCCTGACATCGTGCACACTGGCAAACCGCAAACATAATGTCTGGACGGCTAGCAGCCAGGTACATTAACGAGCCAATCATTGACCTGTAGAGATGTTGGTCAATTCCAGGTTCACCTAGATCTGTGTAACATTTCTGATTTTTCCATGTAACCGTTTTTGATGCAATGCACAAGTATTCAATTTCAATTCTTGTACAATAACTATGCTATAAGTACTTATATACGATTGATTATGTTGCAATAATAGCTGAAACAAACCTTCGTCATCTCACTAAACTCGAGGATCAAATTCGACTAAAACTCAAAGCGACGCTAAGACTACAAAGATACAAGGACTATTCTTGAAATTTCCAAAAAAATCTACACAAGCACGGTCGCGCTTAGCATAAGCACGGTCGCGCTTATAGTTTCAACCACGATCGTGCTCACTATGAGGCACGGTCGCGCCTCCGACGCAGTTTGACTTCTGAAAAGTCAAACCGACTCAAATCTTGTCCAAAAATAGAATTGAGACGCGTTTTAGAAACCGCGGTGTATACAGAAGTCGATATTCGGTAAATTAAGACCTAGACACGGCCCAATACACATCCAATCGAACGAATCCTTGCAATTTTACTCGGACTTTCCATTTTTAATCGAATCGTGTAATTATGATAGAATCAAACGAATTAAACTATTATAATAACTTCGTACGACTTCCATAAACCTATCTCAACCCAAAAATCGTCTGATCATCACCGCTATTCCTCTGCCGATCCTCGAGAACCACGATTTCTTCCTCGAAGCCGACGTCACTCGTTGCCCCATTCTAAACAGGTTAGTAGTAGTCCAATTGGTTCGTCTCTTCACCCTGATCAAAAGCCCTAAACTAATTCGTTGCTACATTACACAAATAATCAGATTTTAAAACTTGGTTTTGAAATAAAAATGATTTAATCAAACTGCACAATGGATGTGTTATAAACGCAATTAATTAGTAGGGTTGGGTTCGCAAACATCCATTGAACGAAAGCCCTGTAATATCAAACGATTTTATTACAAGGATTAAGCGAATTGTGTTCTGGACAAGACCAGACACGGTCGCGCTCATCATGGAGCGCGGTCGTGCCTGACCTAGCACAGTCGTGCCCGAGTCATGGCCTGGTCGTGTTTGCCGAGCAAACAAAGTCCTGACCTAAACCAACCCTAGACGCGGTCGTGCCGGACACGAGCACGGTCGTGCTCTACGGACAGACCCTTTTGAAGCCTTCTGACTCGACCACGGGCGCGCCTCAGACACCACGGTCATGCCCGGACAAGAGCGTGGTCGTGCCTTTCACGAGCGCGGTCGTGCTCCTTAAAAACAGAATCTTTATTTTTATTTTCTCCTTATTGAACTCGATAAGCTATATTAAATAACAATTCCTATAGTTATTTTTATATAAATACTTATATATCTCACACTTGGCCTTAAACGAAAATTATTTATTTAAACCTATTTTTAAATGAATAATATACCATAAAACGAACCCTAATCGTACCATCAACCAAATTCACTTTCGATATAATCTAACACAAACAATAACACAAGATTATACGTTTATTTATTAGGTCGAATCTAGCGAATCCACAACACACCGCCATTACATACTTGCTTGTGTGACCTACACTCTGCATAACAAGTGAGTTACATAGCCCCTCTTTTACTCTATTTACAAAACTTTTTGGGGTGGAACATGCGTTCAATTACTATGTTTTCAATTATACACGAATACAGTTTCCATCTTACATACCTGTATGCAATTCTGTGCTTTATGCTTGAGTGCTAGGTGTGTAGACTATATACGCTATTCACAATCATTAACTATTAGCCGACAGTATACAGTGATAGTACTATTGAGTCTGACAAACCCACCCAGGTAGGGTGACTGTTGCTGACAACACGATTTGATTTCAGTTACAAAGGTTTGATTGAATACACAGGTCACACGATGGTTTCTCTCCATAAATGCCTTTATTGACATGTTTTGTATGAACTGTATACACACAACACGTTTTTGCTATCACACAACAAAACCTATGTTTTCTCACCAACTCTTGTAGTTGACCCTCTCATTTTAACCATGTTTCAGGTACCAATGTTTGAAGTGATCAAGATATGCTACACATAGGATTTGGACCTAGTTTTAATTGAACCAGTTATATTTTGATGTAATTTTCATTATTGTTTGGTGGATTGAATCTATGTTTTGTTGAACTTGTTTGATTGCAATGAAAACGATTATTAATTATTTAAACTTTAGTAAACCATGAGCAATGAACAGTCTGCACGCTTCACGCCCCGATGTTTCCGCCGTCGGTTGGGGTGTGACAATCTGGAGTAAGAAGGGGTCGAGTTTCCATAGGAGTGGAGGCCATTTTAGAGTCAGCAAAGTTGAACTTGATTAGAATGTCATTTACATATTTAGCCTGATGAATCAGGATTCCGTCATCACTTTGCTTCACCTGCAATCCCAGAAAGAATGCCATTTCTCCCATTGAACTCATTTCAAACTTTTTCTTCGTCACTTCTTCAAACTCTTTGCACAGTGCAGCATTCGTTGATCCAAAAATGATGTCGTCAACGTAGATTTGGACAAGAATAAGATCATCTCCCATCTTCTTAAGAAAAAATGTCTGATCGATGACTCCCCGAGTGTAGCCATTTGCAAGCAAATGCTCTGTCAGAGTGGCGTACCATGCACGTGGTGCTTGATGTAAGCCATACAGAGCTTTATCAAGTTTGTAGATATGGTTTGGGTGATTGGTGTCTTCAAACCCCGGTAGCTGACAGACATAGATCTCTTCTTTAACCTTTCCATATAGAAATGTTGTCTTCACATCCATTTGAAATACCTTGAAATTCATATAAGAGGCGTAGGCCAAAAAGATTCTAATGGCCTCAAGTCTTGCAACAAGTGCAAACACCTCTTCATAATCTATCCCCTCCTACTGATAGAACCCTTGCACAACAAGTCTTGCCTTGTTTCTGACAATAAATCCGCTGTCATCCTTTTTGTTTCTAAAAACCCAGCGAGTTCTGATGGGTAGTTTGCCCTATGGTAGCAGAACTAGCTCCCAAACGTTCAGTTTCTCAAACTGCATCAGTTCCTCTTGCATTGCCTATACCCAGCTAGCCTCACTTAAAGCCATTTTGATGTTCTTGGGCTCTATCTATGAAATAAAAGCAAAATACAAGCAAATGTTGATTATTCCAGATTGGCTCCTTGTTTTCACCCCGACAGAGAGAGGACCGATGATATTCTTTATGGGATGATTTTTATGAATCCGTAATGTTGGTATTTCCTCTTCGTGCAATGTTTCAGGTAAGTTGGTGATGTGCTGATCTGCTTCTTCAGTTATGGGAACCGGCTCCTTGATAACATTCAGGTCAGGATTCGTATCCTAAGAAGCATGACCACTGCTAGATGCAGCAGTCTCTTGTGAAGCATTACCACTGCCAGATGCAGTAGCGTCAATGTTGATGGGATATGCGGTTTGTTGAGGACTTTCTTGAGAGAAAGATTCCGGTGTTCTGGAAGATGAAGATGATGCTTGATCTGGGTCTTCATCAATTCTGTAGTCAACTGTGCTGTACTTGTAGAAACCATCATCTGACACATCAGAAATGTCAGAAAAAACATTAAACAGTTTAAATACCGAATCATAATCAAATAACCAATCTAGACCAGAATCTGCATCAGTTTTGTTGAGCTCCTGCCAGTCAATGTAGTAAGACTCCACTATCTGCTTGGTTCGCTTATTGTAAACCATGTATGCTGTCTTGCAGGATGAGTATCCAACGAAGTAACATTCGTCAGCCTTTGCATCGAATTTGGACCCAATGGTGTCGTTATGCAACAGAGTGCATAGGCATCCAAATGCACTGAAATGACCAACCTTTGGCTTCTGGTTAAACATGATTTCATATGGAGTCTTCAGATGATTCTTATTGAGTAGCACTCTGTTCATGCTATATTGATTGCCTCAGCCCAGAAGAATATTGGCAATTTAGAGTCAGAAATCATGGTCCGTGCAGCTTCTATCAGGGTGCGATTTCTTCGTTCAGCAACTCCATTCTGTTGAGGAGTTCTAGCAGCGCTGAATTGTCGTGCAATCCTCTTTTCTGCACAAAAGCTATCAAGAACTTCATTTCAGAATTCCGTCCCGTTGTCACTTCTGATAATATTGATCTTCAAGTTGAGTTGATTTTCTACAAGTATCATGAACTGACTAAGAATATCTGCAGTCTCACTTTTCTTACTTAAAAAGAACACCCAAGAAAATCGTGAGTAGTCATCAGTAATAACAAGACAATATGATTTCTTTCCAAGACTCATCACACTCACAGGACCAAACAGATCCATATGAATCAATTGCAGAACAGAGACTATTGAATTGAACATCTTGGGTTTGTGTGGCCGTTTATACTGTTTGCCTTTAGCACAAGAAATACACTTTTCGACCTCACAAAACTCTTTCAAAGGTAGACCGACCACATGTGTTCCTTTAGCAATTCTATTTAGGTTTTTCAAGTTTATGTGACCAAAACAACGATGCCAGAGCATGGAGTCATTTTCAGACACTTTAGAAAATAAACAAGTATTGGTTAAAGCTGACTCACTGTTCATATCCAACAAATACGAATCCTTACATCTCGGTGTACGCATTAAAATCCAATCCTCAGGGACTACAAACCCTGGTTTTAAAATCAAACACTCCTTATCAGTGAAACGAGTTGAAAACTTTTTATCACAAATTTGAGACACACTTAACAAGCTGTGATTCAACTCAGACACATAATTCACATCTTCGAAACAGAGAGTACCGTTAGTGACAGTGCCTTTCATGGTGATTTGCCCACCTTTATCATCTGCAAAGGAAACATACCCTCCATCGAACAATTTGATGTCGTGAAGTTGAGAGATGTCTCCTATCATGTGCCGGGAACAACCACTATCAATGTACCAGAGGTTGTTGATAGGCCTCCTTGGCTGTCCCTGCACGATAGAACACTTTAATTAGTAATTGGAACCCAAACCATGGTTGTCTTGGGTTGCCCTAACTCATCCAAGTATGAAACTTCTTGTAATTTCATATCTCTTTTGTCATTGAACTCAACTGGTGTTGTTTGCACATTTGGTTTTTGTGTCCAAACAGGCTTTGATTTTTGAAAAGTTGATCTTACTGTTGGAGTGACAACCTTTTCTTTACCATTTTCAGTTTTTATGGGTTTCTCAACTCTCTTTTGTTTATGTTTGAAAACATTATTTTCTTTGACATGTCGTTGAGTTTTACGCACAGCACCAGTTCTTTTATCCGATTGTTTAACATTGGCTCTGTTGTGATTCTGAGCCATGTATCTTTTAGATGTATATGGCCTTTGATACACATTTTCCCATTGAGAAACATTCCGATATCTATGATGTAGTGAAAAGCACAGATCTTTATTTCATTGTTTTAGTGCGTCTTTAGATAGTTTTGTCTTTGTTTTGAGTCATTTATGTTATGTACTGAATCTATTGTATATTTACAGGAGCTCCTGTGGAATAGGAAGCTATATCATGAAGAAACCGAGCGCAAGAACGAAGCCGGAGGATCAAAAGTGAAAAATGAAGAAAATAGGGTCTTCGCGGTACGCGAGAAGCCTAGAGAAAACCTTCACGGTACGCGAGGACATCTAGAAACTCGCGCGACTACTTTGGCCTTCGCGGTATGCGAAGGCCTGGCCTGTTTCTTTCGCAGTACGTGAAAAACATAATTTCCAAGAAAAAAACCCTAATTTCAATTTAAATTGAATTTGATTGCCATTATGAGGAGAGTTGGTATCTTTGCCGTCCAAAGAGAGTTCTAGGACAATTTTGGGAGAGAAGAAGCTAATTGGAGTCAAAGTTTGGAGCTTTAGGATCCGAGGTGGTTAGAGATAGCTTTTCGGGTTCCAATTGTCTTTCGTTTGATCTTGATTTGTCTGATTGAAACCATTACTATGTCTATTACTTCTGTTTTGAATGTTTTAAGCATGTGTGTTGGCTAGATCTTTGATACTGCCTAGGTTCTATGATGATCACATGTTAAAGTATTGATTTTTATCCTGTTTTGGATCTATATAATGGTTGAATGATTTTGTAAGCGATCTTTAGATATTAATCATGAAGTTGTAGCATGCTTTATTCTGATTTGGTGTTGATTAATGTTTCTCATGTTATCTTGTTGAATGTCTTTCATTAAAAGATGCATATTTAGGTTGTTTGCGTATTGCTTGTGACCTGAGTGGTTTGCTAGATGTAGTATTCCATAGGAGTGTTGGTTAATTCCTGATTAGAGTTGAGTGTGTGTCCTAGTTCAATACCCGAGAGGTGAGAATTAGTTGTTTAGTCTTCGTCATTAGGACTTCGAGTATTAACAGTCTGAGAGGACGTTAGTGTTAGGTGTCTAGTGACTGTTGCTAGTTCAAATCATAATTGTTATCTTGATATTACCCCGTGCATTCTTCGAATGTATCGTGGACAGTGAGACTGAGAGGTAATCTGTCCTGTGGGTATTTTAGGTGATCCGACCATCTGGTGAGTTTAGTACGCTTTAGGTAGCTTAGTTGGTGACACCCTGAGAGTGATTAGGGATCCACTAGGTGGTCTTTAGTTGTCATCCTTAGAAACACAGATCCATCATAGTTTCCAGAACAGGTAGAAGTTGTGCTTTACAAGTAGGATTCCGACCTAGGTAGTATTCTTCCGATCTTCTGATTTCACCTTAGTACTTGTCTTGATAGTTGAGTCGACATTAGTTTGTTGCATTCTTAATTAACCTTTAGTGTAGTCAACCCCCCAAACCAATTAAATCTTTAGTCCGAATCAGAATCTAGTTTTGTTATTTGTAGTGTCTCTAGGGTTCGATAACTCGGTTTACCATTAAACTGTGCTACACTCGATAGGTACACTTTCTTGTCAGTGCGGTCTAGTTCATAGGTTTTCCATTTATTACTTAGGAGTATAGGTTAGGTATAGTAGTTTATTTTATAGACCGTCTAGACGACATCAAGTTTTTGGCGCCGTTGCCGGGGAGACTTGGCAATAGCAATATTGACTTTGACTAGTTCTTTGTTTGATTTTTGGTTTATTTTATTTTCTTTTTCTTTTAAGTCTTGTGTGTTCGCTTGTCTTCTGTGCTTGTCCTACGTGCTATCTGAGTATCTAACATAGGATCGAGTCCTTCCATTTTTGAGTCTTTATTTGTTTTCTTTTGTTTTTGTGTCAGTTTATGGACAATACTCGTTCATAGGGATCACCACCTTATTCAGATTTTCTAGAGCCCGAACGAGAGCTTCACGAGCGCAACCGTGACTTTCGGGAGCGTTTAAAGGAGTTGTGCAAATCCCAGGTACGTTCTACTAGCCCAATCCCATTTCCTATAATGGGCGACGCTGACCCACCAGCGAGACGTACTGTGCACCAGAGGGCCAGTGATGGGGTCACGGGCGGAAGATCTTTGATCACTCGCCCCACTATACCGAACACTAATTCTTGGCAGAACCCATCATATGTCATGAGTATCATCACTCATGCCACCCAATTCCATGGCCTCGAGGATGAGGATGAGGATGCACCCGGATATGTGTCCCGCTTTGCGCAGATATGTGATACCTTCAATATCACGGGTGTGTCTAATGACGCTATCTACTTGCGTCTCTTCCCATTCTCGCTCTCTGGGCGTGCATCTACTTGGCTTGACACCCTCCCCGACAATTCTGTCACCACATGGGAGAATCTGCATGCTAAGTTCTATAAGAAGTACTATCCACCTTCCAAGGCCGCTCACCTTCGGGATCAAATCCATTCGTTCCGGATGGATCCTGACGAGCCTTATCACTTGGCCTGGGAGCGGTTCTACGCGCTGTTGAGCCGATGTCCCCATCATGGTCTTTCTGACTGGGCGATAGTGGAGAAGTTCTACAATGGTCTCACCTTCGAGAAGCAGCAAATGTTCAACACAGCTGCGGGAGGCCATATCATGGATAAGCTCGAGCTAGACGAGTGTGAGGAGATGTTTGATAGCTTCGCTCTGGCGGAACATCATCAGCCATCTACTAGGAATTCCATTCCTAGTGCTAGAGCATCATCCTCTTCTCCTAGAGGGGTGCATCAGGTCACTCCTGATACTAGCGTGGCTGCTGCACTCGCCTCAATGGCCAACGAGATTAAGGAGCTGAAGCTCAGTGCTCAGCAGTGTTAAAGATTCGTACGAAAAAGTGGTCGATCGTGACGTCATCTAGATTCTCAGTGGTTTTTGATCATCCAGGTATGTTCTCTTGATTCATATAGGTTGATAGGTTAGATCCAAAGCCATAGTTTTAATTTGAATTTATGAGTTTTTGAATCGCCCAAAAACTAAGAAGAATGAACCGAAAAGTCGGTTGAATGGATCGAAAAGTATTTCAGATGGAAATGAAGTTAATTCTGATTTGTCCGAAATGTGTTTTCGACCGAAAAATGTTTTCGATCGAAAAATCATGGCTTGAGAAATTTAAAAAAATAAAATAAAATAAGAGTTTTCGATCGGAAAACACATTTGATGAAAATTGATTAAAGTTTTTGATCGAAATAGTCATGGTTTATATTGATTGCAAAATTTTTCGATCGAAAAGTTGAAAGTTAGAAAGGTATAACTCAGAGTTTTCGATCGAAATGTTGATGTACTGATTAAGAGTTTTCGATCGAAAAGTTCAAAGTTGTGACTTCAACTTTTCTGGTGAAAAGGTTAAAAGGAGTTATTCGATCGAAAAAGTTGCAAATATGGGAGTTTTCGATCGAAATGTCCAGAGTTAAGGATTTTTTAGAAATTTTCTAATTTTATGTGTTTGTTCTTTACTGATATGAATCGTTTGAAGTTTGAACCCAAGCACAATATCTGTGCGTGCTTAACCACATACACCAAGAAAGCACGTGGTTATGAAGAGATTGTCAAGTTCTTGATAAATTCCAGAATTCATACAGCAATATCCACACAGGTTAGAGTGTTTGAGAAACATGTGAAGGAGTTTTGGGATAATGTAGAATACAAGAACGTAAACAAGGAGATTTGGATAGAAAGCTCTGTTGGTGGGAATTCAATAAAAGTTACCGAACAAGTTATTCGTGAAGTGTTAAACTTCAGAGACGCAGCTGATTTTCCTTACAAAATTAATCACATTGCAATCTCAGGGATAATTCTGAGTATGGGATATCAAGGAACGTTTCAAAGAAGACAGGTGACCAAAACTATATTTGCAAAACAATGGAGATACCTTGTCCATGTATTAATTCATTGCATGAGTCCCAGAACATCTGCTTTTGATCAAATAGGCGAAGTATTCAACAGAGCGTTAGTGTGTCTGGCAACTCATAGAAGATTCAATTTTTCAAGAATGATATTCGAGGCAATGATTAGTAACTTCGTGGGACCAAGGAAAAATTACAAGTTTCTAATGTATCCAAGATTTGTACAAATGATTATTAATACATTGTTTTCGAATCTAGAAAACGATGATGTTGAACTGCCTTTGGATTCAATGAAACAAGCAACCTTCAGCAACATGAATAATGTGAGGAAGACAAGCAAATTTAGTGGTACTGTGACACCACTATTTCCTAATATGCTTGAAGAAAATCCTGATCCAGATTTTACTATTGAAGATGAAATCAATGACTTAATGGTAGAAGATATAGAAGATGGAGTTAATAGTGACAATGATGAAACTGACCAAGTGTAGAATAATGATTAGGGAAATGATAATGATCAAGGTCATGGTGGTGGTCAAGTAAATGTTATTCAACAGGAAGGTCAAGTTCAAGTTGAAGAACATGATATGTTTTTTTGAAGAAAACAGAGTTCCTGAAGTAAATGAAGAAGTTACTGAACCATTACTAAGTCACATAGAAGAATTTATTGCTGAAGCTGACGATGTCTTAAGTGTGAACACTAAAGTATTAGAAATTAATGATGAATAGTTAATTGCCACAGCAACAACCCCATCAAAGAAAAGAAAAGAACTTGAACAAACAAAGACCGTACCTTCTAGATCTCCTCCGTCTAAGGGTATTGTATTTACTGATCTAGAATTACAGAAGAAAGAGAAAACTACAATAAGACTTGATAAAGGCAAGGGTAAAGGTAAAGAGGTACCAGAGAAGCATAAGTCCAAAAGATCTAGAGGTTATGAGTTGGTTGATGAAGAGTTTCTTAACTATGCAACCAGGGAAACTGCAGATGTTGTTAGTCAATTGAAGACTCAGATCTCAAACTTGCAAAGTAGAGAAGCTACTAATTCTAGAGAGACGAGAGAATTGAAAATTTAAAGTACTAAACAAAAGGGTGTAATAGCTCAACAGCAGCAACAGATTGATCAACTTCAGAAGATGGTACAGGATTTAATAGCTCTTACGGGTTTTCAAATTGGTACAAACCTAGCAGAAAATGTTAAAGAGATTCATAGTCCAGCAGCCACTGAACCAATTCCTTCTACGAGTGAACAAGTTCAAACTCCAGTTTTTGAAGCAACTATGTATGAAGACAACATGTTATTTGATGTTGATATGCTTCTAAATGATGAAGGTGAAGGATTTGAGAAAATTGATGAGAACCAAGAAGAGAAGGAGCAGGAAGAAGAAGATGATGAAGAAGTGGTGATCACTGGTGAAAGAAAAGATGATAACAATTCTTCAGATGACGATGATAATAGTGGTGGTACTTGTGGTGTTGGTGGAAATGGAAAAACAATTGAAGATGATGAACAAGAAACTCCAACCAACATTGAATACAAAAAGTATGAATATGAACAACAGTAGACGTATGTTGAAGAAGATGGTTCAGTGATTGGTAAATTGGATAAGCTTGTAGATGAAAGAGAGCCATTTACTATTCCTGAAGATATTGATTCAGCATCTAAAAGTCCAAAGACTTCAAAGATTGACAAGAGTACTTGGTGGACAGTGACTGAGAAGCCATCAATTGTAGAAAATATTACACAGACAATAAAGAGTCCAGAACAAGCGTTAACTGGTGAAATATTAGCATGGATGTATGATGGTGAAAAGAATATGTATGTAATAAAGAGATGTGATGGGAATATCCAGTATTTTGACAGAAGTTCAAAGTTAAACACATTGCAATATTGGGATATTCGAGAGCTAAGTCAACTGAAGATGATCAATCCATCGAACAATTCATTTGCTGCTAATTTTGAAGAATTTTTAAAGAGAGAGTGTGGAAAAGCTAAATTTGAAAAATTCAAACCACAGGTGCCTGAATGTAGAAAGTTGAAAAGAAATGATAAATACGACAAAAGAAGGTTTAGATACATTGTGAAGCCTGCTGATACAGTTTCAACTGTTTACATTCCAGCACATAAAGAGACATTCATTAAAAGCTTCAAGAAGTGGGTGTATGATAGCAAAACACATGAAGCTGTGATTATACAGGATCAGTTACCAGAAGTCAGAGTTTTTGATCCAGTGGATTTGTTTAGCTTTTCTGATGATGATCTAAAGATTTTGTATAAGAATCCTATTAGATGTGATATGAGCACGAAGATTAAAACTTAAGCCAAGTTGTATATGAGAGTCGTGGCTCGATGTTTGTCAAGAAGACATGAAGCTGAAGTGATCAAGAAGAGACTTACTGCTCTGATGCTAAGAAGCTAAGTGTTAATGTCAAAACTAAGCCTGCAAAAGACAACTTTTGAAGAACTGATGTTCTATGGACTAGGGGGAGATTGTTGAAACCTAATAGTCCATAGAAATCAATTAAGTTTTAGAAGTATTAACTTCAGATTTTTCGGTCAAAAACTTTATGTTTTCGGTCAGAAAATGTTTTCGGTCAAAAACATTTCTTCGATCATAAGATTTCGATCGAAAACTATCTAGTATAAATAGTTGTGTCTTTTATATTTCAAGTAACTTTCTCATTTTTGTACTGTGATTTTACAAGTTAATCAAGAGAATTTCTGTGTGTTTCTGCTGTTAATACTTGATTACATTACTTGATTAATGAAGCTAATCATCATGAAGTATGCATTTGGTATGATTGATAGTATTGAGATTGTTCTCCTTTGATTTGTTCATTTTGATGTGGATTTGATTTCTGAATTGATTCCGCCAATTCAGAGAGTGATTGAAGACTTTATCCTTGAATATCAACATATCTGAGGGAATCACAATGGGGAATTATGGAAAATCTTCTAGTGAAAGTAGGTAATTTTGTCTTCCCCGTGGACTTCGTTATTCTAGACATGGAGGTGGATGACAGAGTCCCACTCATCCTCGGGCGCCCATTCTTGCGCACCGCCAAGGCAGTAATCGATGTCTTTGATGGGAAACTCACACTTCGTGTGGGGGAAGAGTCGGTTTTATTTGATGCCACACAGTCCGTGAAGGATGTTGGCGAGCATAGCCACTCTGTGTGCATGCTTGATGCCTTCATGGACTACCAGCAAGACTCTGATCCAATGTTAGAAGTTGGTGAACCCGTCCCGAATTTAGAAGAACCATCTGATTGGGCGGTAGAATTAGAGAAGTTGTTGGAAGATCCGGACGATTATGGCGATGAGATTCCTGATGATCTGCTGGGTATGATGGCAGAATTTGATGAGATCATAGGAAATAACCCAAGTGTGGGGAAGTTGGTGGAGATTGTTGAGGATCCTGATGATCCTGGTGAAGGTTTAGAGGTCCCATTTATAGAAAATCTTATTCCTGAATCGTTACCCAGCACCATTGTGCTTTCTGAGGGGAGAGCTACTGAGCTGACCCCTAGTTCTGACTACCCTAGGTCTAGGTCGCCTCGTAAGAGAACTCAAGAGTTAATCTATTTAGGTAACCTATACAGAGTGCAAACCCCAAGTGTGGGGACGTCGAGGGGAGATAATTTGCTTGGTTATTTGGTGCATATCATTTTCGGGCCAGGTAGGTATAAGCTGTGGTGGAAGGACCTGAGGGATAGAGGTCCACTATTTGACAGGAGTAGTTATTTGCTAGAGATGTGGAGGACCGGGAGACCGTGAAGGATGAAGGTGGTACCGGTTAGGAATCAAGGAGAAGCCTCCTGATAGGCTTGCGTAAATCTCGGGCAAGTGCCCGGGAAGTAGAGTTTGTGTGCATTATTTGGTCTAAGTCCGTGTCTTTTTCTGTGTTTTTGTGTGTTTTGTCTGTGTCAGTTTTGCAGGGATTCGCGCTCGATTCGGTGAGAAAAATCATCAGGAATGAAGTTTCAGGTATGTTTTACATTGATTTTTATTGTTGGAATAAGTTTTATTGAAAGTTGGATGAGAAAGATTTTGAAAGGGTTAAAAATATTCTAAGTATAAAAATTGAATTTTTTTCTTAACTTTCTGTCACCATGGCTGTCTCGCGGTACGCGAGAGGGGGAAGAAATTCCCTTGCGGTACGCGAGGGAATGCTAGTCTTGGCCGGTGTTATTTCCAACTCCTCGCGATACGCGAGGAGTCACCCATTCCCTTTCGCGGTACTTGGGGTTCACCCACCTTCCTTGTTTTCCCATGGTTTCCCATACCGTTCACCCTCACCGAATCCACCACCATCCCTCACCGTTTACGATCCATTACTATTAACCACCATTCACATACCATCATATCATCTATCACATCATCCATTACCATCATCCATCATGTCACTCACCATCCACCATTACTATGGGAAACTTGAAACCGTTTTGATCCGATGATTCACCTTGCTGTAGCGTTCATGTCTATGTGTTTGCCACCCATCAGGTATGTTTCCCTGCTTATATCCAGAGTCAGTCGAGTCTTTTATTTTAATTTGAGTCAGTTTAATGCTACGAGTTTGTGGTGAGGTTTATTTTGCATGTTTTATCATTCTGCTCGTACTCAATCTCCATTCGGGCGGGATCGATTATCACTTATATGAAGTTTGTAAAGGCAACCCAGCAGTATGTGCAACCGCGGCCGAAATGGTGCACATAAGGATGAAGAAAGTTGGATATATTCACTGCTACATTACCAGCTAAGTCGCTTCCTGTTTTAGTTTTGCATTTTTATTTTTAGTTATGTTTTGCTTCACATTGAGGACAATGTGTCTTTCAAGTGTGGGGATGTGAGTGTCAAGTTAAGTCTAGTTTGTCTTGTTTATAAAAAATTTTAAAAAAAAATTTGGAAAATGTCCTTGGAAATAATTGCATATAAATGGAAAATGATAGTACAACTGGATCTTATTTTGGTTTAAATAATAGAAAACGTGTTTACTTAGTGATGTTTTAGTAGACCCAGCTAGCTAGTAAAACTTAAATATCCTCTTCGTGTTGTTTAGGAATCAATTGAATTAAAATCATGATTTCTTGTGTGTACTCATCTTAGGGTAATCGGTAATACTGAAACCGTCAACATAGAGTGATAGGTACCACGTTAAGTTAAAATTTATAGGTTTTTGAAATTTCTTGGCACGTCACTCTCTTTTTATAAGAATAAATCCGAGTTTCGGTAGCGCCCGCATCCATATTCCGTAATTCTTGAGCTTATTTAATTGAAATCTAAGTTTCGCCTACGTGCCACACGTCGGGTTCCAGCCTGATTGAAACACCACTGGGTTGATTCTTATGTGCTTCATTGATATGATTTAGTCTATGTGTTACCTTCTGAGATAGTGACTTGGTTGAAACGCCTCTAGACGAAAGTTTAATCTGCTTATTAATGCTCATTATCATCCATTCATTCATTGATCATCATTATTTCTAAAAACCTGTAAATCTTAGTTTAACGTGGTAGGGTAAATCTATATGGTTTGATCCATGCATAGACATGACCGTGAGACGGGAGTAGGTAGAGCTGTAACTTTAAGTGTGAGTCACATTGATTGATTGACATGTTTGGTATTGAAATATGAGTTAGAACACATTACGGGGGCTAGATAGTTGGTGTTGGGTTTAATCGGACAGAAATACTAATTATTGCTTTTTAACGCGTGATTATATTTGTACCAATTGGTAATTGTGTATTTTCAGTTAGATACCAGTTATGATTCCATTGCAACTTTTTCGAGGATGAAAAAAGGTTAAGTGTGGGGATATTTGATGTGGTGCAAAGCACACATCTTTATTTCATTGTTTTAGTGCGTCTTTAGATAGTTTTATCTTTGTTTTGAGTCATTTATGTTATGTACTGAGTCTATTGTATATTTACAGGAGCTCGTGTGGAATGGGAAGCTATACCGTGAAGAAACCGAGCACGAGAACGAAGCTGGAGGATCAAAAGTGAAAAATGAAGAAAATAGGGTCTTCGCGGAACGCGAGAAGCCTAGAGAAAACCTTCGCGGTACGCGAGGACATCCAGAAACCCGCGCGACTACCACGAAGGCCTGGCCTGTTTCTTTCGCGGTACGCGAAAAACATAATTTCCAAGAAAAAAACCCTAATTTCAATTTAAATAGAATTTGATTGCCATTATGAGGAGAGTTGGTATCTTTGCCGTCCAGAGAGAGTTCTAGGACGATTTTGGGAAAGAATAAGCTAATTGGAGTCAAAGTTTGGAGCTTTAGGATCCGAGGTGGTTAGAGATAGCTTTTCGAGTTCCAATTCTCTTTCGTTTGATCTTGATTTGTCTGATTGAAACCATTACTATGTCTATTACTTCTGTTTTGAATGTTTTAAGCATGTGTGTTAGCTAGATATTTGATACTACCTAGGTTCTATGATGATTACATGTTAAAGTATTGATTTTTATCTGGTTTTGGATCTATATGATGGTTGAATGATTTTGTAAGTGATCTTTAGATATTAATCATGATGTTGTAGCATGCTTTATTCTGATTTGGTATTGATTAATGTTCCTCATGTTATCTTGTTGAATGTCTTTCATTAATAGATGCATGTTTAGGTTGTTTATGTATTGCTTGTGACCTGAGTGGTTTGCTAGACGTAGTATTCCATAGGAGTGTTGGTTAATTCCTTATTAGAGTTGAGTGTGTGTCCTAGTTCAATACCTGAGAGGTGAGAATTAGTTGTCTAGTCTTCGTCATTAGGAATTCGAGTATTAACAGTCTGAGAGGACGTTAGTGTTAGGTGTCTAGTGATTGTTGCTAGTTCAAATCATAATTGTTATCTTGAGATTACCCCATGCATTCTTCGAATGTATCGTGGACAGTGAGACTGAGAGGTAATATGTCCTGTGGGTATTTTATCATTGTTGGAAATACCCGAGAGGTGATCCGACCATCTGGTGAGTTTAGTACGCTTTAGGTAGCTTAGTTGGTGACACCCTGAGAGTGATTAGGGATCCACTAGGTGGTCTTTAGTTGTCATCCTTAGAAACCTAGATCCATCATAGTTTCCAGAACCGGTAGAAGTTGTGCTTTGCAAATAGGATTCCGACCTAGGTAGTATTCTTCCCATCTTCTGATTTCACCTTAGTACTTGTCTTCATTGTTGAGTCGACATTAGTTTGTTGCATTCTTAGTTAACCTTTAGTGTAGTCAACCCCCCCCCCCAAACCAATTAAATCTTTAGTCCGAGTCAGAGTGTAGTTTTGTTATTTGTAGTATCTCTAGGGTTCGATAACTCGGTTTACCATTAAGCTGTGCTACACTCGATAGGTACACTTGCCTGTCAGTGCGGTCTAGTTCATAGGTTTTCCATTTATTACTTAGGAGTCTAGGATGGGTTTAGTAGTTTATTTTATAGACCATCTGGACGACATTAATCTACCAGAGTGTTCACGATTGTGAACGCAGTTTCTAGCTAAGTGTCCGGGATTCCCACAGACATAGCATGTTTGCTTTCTCGGATACGGGGCATAGTATCCGGTGTCCCATGATGATGTCCGTTGAGGAGAACTTGTGAAGTAACCTGCATTTTCACAGTTCCTAGAAAACCTTCTATCAAATATTTGATCATCATTTCTATCATAATTTCTGTGATTTGATTTGAAGCAATTTCTATCACCATTTCTAACATTTTGTTCAAAAACACGATGATGATTATCAAAATTTGCATAAAATTCACTTTTGGTAAAACGTTGAGACAATTGCTTCGAGTTTGACTGACTTGTTGATGGTTTGCTACTTTCACGATTAGAAGAACGGTTTTTGTTTTTAACAAACTGAAAATTCTTACCGTTCAAGATCTGCTTTTCTTCTTTCTCTAAAGTTCCACCTTTCACAAAAGTGGATTTCAAATTTGTTTTTAATTTATTTCCCTTTTTAAAAGTACCACTGCTCAAACCATCATTCAAACCAGAACCAACAAAAGTAGCAGAGTTTGAAAAATCAGACAAGGTATTTTTAAAGGACAAAGACTTGGAATTAAAAACATGACCCTCCTGCTCATCATCACTTTCACAATCCTCCACTATGCCCTCTACTAATCCTATTTCTGCACAAGACTTAGACGGGTTAGTAACATTCACATGTTGTACCGAGGGACCAAAAATCACTGGCGTGGACTGTATGGATGAAGAAGGTTGATCTGGTTTACGGCCTACACCATACTCCATTTCAACATCTTCATGTTGAACACTTGGCATAGAAGTGAAATTTCCATTGAAAGGATGTTCAACAGCATGATAACCAATCCCTGGATTTCCTTTCTTTCTAACTTGGGAATCTAACATGTCATAAACAACTGATCGACAGTGGTCAATCTTTTCGATTTTTAGTTTGGTGTTTGCCAATTGAGTCACAACATCATTTAACTTTAGACTGAGGTCATTTATTCTTTTTAAAGCATCACGATAAAGACATTCCTTGTTGCTAAAATCCATTTCAAGTTTAGAAAAATCATTTTTACTAGCCTCAATTTTATCTTTAAAAATATTTCCGGATCGCTTTTGCTCAGCATTGGCATACCGAAGTTGAGTAATTTCCTTCATCAACATTTCACTATCACACTTATACATATTTATCTTTTCTAAACAATTATGAGAACAAGTATTAGTAAGTACCTCAGTATCTTCAATTTTTGCCATGAGGGCATGATTTGACACCTTCATTGTCAGCTCATGAATCTGATCTCCCCAATCATATTCTGCAGACTGCTGACTGACCAAAGCTTTGCTCTCACCGGGTGCAGCAGCTTCCTTTTCTTGTGAACTGGTTGACGAACTTCCCTTCTCAACTTTAGGCTCTGGGCATTCTCTAGCAAAGTGTCCAGGTTTACTACAGTTGTAACACCTCAAGTTAGATTTATCAAAACCAATCTTCTTTGCCCCAGATTCCATTCCATCAAATGAGTTTCTTACAGTTCTCTTAATAAACTTCTTAGCACGATGCACTGCCATTGCCATATGCCATTTGATATCCATCTCTTCTAAGTCATCAGGATGAATTTGTTCCATGTCATCTTGTACTAAATTTGCAGGAGATAGCTTTCCAGCTAGTAATGCATTATAGCTATTCAGAAAGACACTGAGCAATGCGACATTCATTTCTACAGCTTTGATAGTATTTGATGATGGTGAACTGTTTTGCTGAACTAAGGCAGCAGTAGTTGTTTGATTTGAAACATCAGACAGATTCGGAGTATGAGCTGATGACATACTGGAGAGTAAAGCACTTCCTTGAGACACTAAGTGATCTGTCTCAGACATAAACATGATCTGCCTTTGCTGATCATCCATCTCATATGACCTCAGAATGGAGATCAACTCACTGAGAGATGTGGTGTACATATCTTTAGTTCTCTTGATAGTAGTGATGTTAAAGTTCCAGTTTATCAGCAATGAGTTGAGCAGTTTCTTATTTATCTCACCTTTGGCCATCTCAATACCCGCACCGCTTATTTCAGTCATCAAGTGAGTAAATCTATTTATCTGAGATTCCAGACTTTCCCCTTTCACATACTTGAACATATTTAATTTCTGTCTTAACATGTCCTTTCTACTTTCTCGCATATCTAAATTTCCTTCAAACCTTTCCACCAATGCATCCCAAAGAGCCTTTGCAGTATTGTATTCTTTAAATCCTTGAGCAATTTCTATTGACAATGCCATGGTCAAACCAGCATAAGCTTTCTCATCCTTCTCCTTCTGAAGAATCTCTTCACCAACATAGAGATCAGGATCCTTGGGAACAAATTCATTCTTTTCATTTCTGACCATAGGAACTTGAGGACCCTTTTCAATAGACTTCCAAATAGATGAATCCTTATATTTACGAAAGTTCTCATATCTAAATTTCCAGTTATCAAAATCATCTTCATTTGTAAGACGTGGAGGTCTATTTGTGGTACCAATCTCATTATCCATAGAATTAGTATCAATCATGACTTAATCAGCAGAGAACACTGTATTGAAAACTTGAGAGTAGCCGTAAACCTTGAAATAACCGAAAACTTCGAAGTAGCCGCAAACTTGAGAGTAGCCGTAAACTTCAAAATAGCCGAAAACTTCAAAGTAGCCGCAAACTTGAAAGTAGCTGTAAACTTCAAAGTAGCCACAAACTTGAAAGTAGCCGTAAACCTGGTGAACCGTGAATTTCGAGGTAACCGTAATCTTCAAGAACCGTAAACTCGAAACACCGTGAATTCAAAAAATAGTGAACTTCGAGGTAACCGTGAACTTCGAGAAGCAGCAAAATTTGAAGTAACCTTGAACTTCAAAAAGCCGCAAACTTGGAAAGCCGTGAACTTTACGACCGTGTACTTCGAATACTGATTTTTCTACAGATTAAGATCTAACTGAAAACGTCGATTAATCAGCAGAAAGATCAACTTAGCGATCCAATTCGTCAACAAAAACGACGTGAATCTATCCAGAAACTCTTCCAAAACAAACAAGTCAGTTTATTCAAACGAAAACAGTAACTTTGATACCTCACGAGTCAAAGAAATCTGTTGTTAGCTTCACCGAATGAGCACTAAGGCTCTGATACCAACTGTAAGGTCCGGATTCCTGAGGATCTTCAATCAACGGATTCAACGACGTGTTGAACCTGGCGGAAACAGACTCGACACGTGACTTGTAGGTATAATCAAAGAGGACAAGACACAATCAAATATCAAACGATTCGTATATTGATTAAACACTAAAAATACAGTACAAGTTCGTTCAACAACTCGTCTAACCGATTATAGAAAACAAAATACTATTTATACATATCACAAGTAATCAGTTGGGCTTGAGCTTGGGCTGCATGCTTCAAGTATGCGGTTTGGGCACCGCATACTTTAAGTATGCGGCTAGACCATGAAGTATGCGGTCGCATACTTCCAAAATGCCATCTTCTGAACTTCCCGATGATCTCTTGATGCGTTAGCCTATTAGGTTTGATCCTTACAATTTTAAATTAGTTTCACACAACTTTTTAGGGGTGTTCATTGGGTTTTTTAATCGGGTTTTGGGTTATTCAGGTTTTTTGTTATAGTAATCTTACCCATTTACCAACCCAAATAAGATTCGGGTTAATCAGTTTTGGGTTATTCGATTTCGGGTTTATTCGGGTCGGGTTAATCAGTATTCGGGTTTCTAGGTACAAGTTGCAATGCATACTTAACAATTGAACATAACATGATATTTATTAACTAATAAACACTAAATGTCAAATAAAAACACTATTAATATGATATTTCATTCAAACTCATGCAGCAAACACACATATATATACTAATAAAAATCAAATAAAATAAGCACAAAAGAAAACCGTATCAATCAATCATATAAACTAAAAATAAAACGTCAAACGTATCAATTGTAAACTTCTTAACAGTCATCATTTTTCAAATTCTCACATTAATGTTCGTTCGTCCGTTTCTAATCCTATATTAAAATAAAGTCAAATAAATAAAACATTAAAAATGGTTAGATATTGATCGAGCTAAAATTACACATAAATATTAATAATAAAAATACATTTTTATTATTATTCGGGTTAACCCGGTTAACCTTTTTTTAACCCAACTGCTAAACCAAATACTATATTCGGATTTGGGTTCCATCTTAATAGGATTTGGGTTGTTCAGGTTCCATTTTAATGGGGTTCGGATTGATTCGGGTCGGGTTTGGGATTCGGGTTTCGGGTAAAATGCACACCCCTACAACTTTTACATAATTTCCTGTCTCCTGACAGTTTTACAAAATTCTTGCCATAAGGTTTATCCTTTCCCTTGGTAGTCATAATCCTTTCAGCACCTATCCTTACTAAATGCATTCATTCATGATTACCTGTAAACGTTTTTAAAATAATATGTCAACAAAAAATTGGTGAATAACGTTAATAGACGCAAAACATTTTAAGCATGAATAGTACTAAATCCATTTGACCATAATATTAACAGTAATCTACACATTCAGCAGGACTATTTCACCTGAGTGTACAGCCACGGTACACACTACATCATTGCTCAGCTAGGTCTACTACTGGGTACGTCTTTTCCTGCTACTGAGTCCGTGCCATCCCCATTACGGCACTTTCATCCGTAACATGTGTACAATTTGATCAAACAGGTCTACTCGGGGCTCGTAAACTAGGCTTTTACACGCTTACTTATTGGTGAAGAAACGTTAGTAATGCGGTTCTTCGAGATAGTGTTTGTCGTGAGAGAGTTTGGAAAATCGGATACTCCCATTGAACATCTCATAATCCTTATTTATAGGTGGAACCAGGACTCCGTAACGGACCGTTACCATCCTAGGTACAACGAGTCATCATACACGTGTTAATTTTACCACACACACGTCTAACCCCATCATACACATGTCAGCCTCCGGCTTATTGCGACGTAACGGACCGTTACGAAATGGTGACGGTCTGTTACCGCTCTGTTGGTGATGAGTCATAAGCCACGTGTTTATTTCTAATTGATGTAACGAACCATTATGAGATGGTTACGGTCCGTCACCGATGCCACTTGTCTTAAACTTTGGCATATTTACATCTTAGTCCCTCAATTTTATAGTTGTTCAATTTGGACACGAAATTTTGATGGATGTTACAAAGATCATCGGAGAGTTGCAGGTAATCGGATGATACCGTCTCCTGCCACGAAATCAACCACGAAAACCGCCTCCTCTTCCATTATCACTTGAATTCGAGAATCTCATGTTGCATTTGGCAGCAATATGTCCAATTTTCATACAAATTTGACATGTAATACTTTCATCTTGCATATTGTAGAAAATGGATTTATGTTTGAAGCTTTCTGTTACGTTAATTGATCTGAACTGGGCAAGCGATTGTTTATTTTCAAGGTTTTCAGTTGAATATTGAATTTAATTCGTGAAGAACAAACAATTGATGAGTCAGAAATATTATGATCAAGCTTCAATTGCAAATGAAATTGAGAGAGAAGGTGGGGGGAGAGTAAGGAGAGAGAGTGGGTGGTCACATCCATTGTTTGCGACATTGAGGAAGGTTTAGGTGTGTGTTTTGTTAGAAAATCGAAACAAAGGCGGTGATCGGAGGTGACGTGGTGGCCGCCGGATCTACGATTGGAGAGAGTAGAGAGATTAAAGAGATGAAGAGAAGGTATTTTGGCCATTTGACAAGAAAAAAGTTAATTGTCCATCTTACTCAGAAACCAACAATGTTACGTTTATGCATAATTTGAGATCAAATTCAAAATCTAAGATAAACAAAAATGAAACCTATGTTAAAGTTGAATAATTCAATCCTTAAAATCCTACAAAACGGACTAACCCTAGAAAAAGAAGAGAAACACAGCTAAAGACACCTAACGACACACGCGCTTTGTGTGTGTGGACATGTCAGCACATCGTGAAACAAAAAAAATATCAAAGTCACAGCTATCACCCCTCTTCTCTCGCGCGGAAATTTTTGCAGCGAATCGAATCGAATCGAATCACTGCCTTTTTCTTTCTAAAACCACGAATCCAACTTTCTATCGGAATCTCAGCAATCTGTAAGTTGTTAAATGTCGATTGTTTGATTTTGGATAATCCATTCTTCAATTGAGTTATTATTTTCGATTCTGATGCTTATTTCAATTGATTGTTTTTAGGATGAATTTATAAATCTGGATATCGGAATGTATAAGAGTGAGCATGTGCCGTTGTCGGCGTTGCTGAAGCGTGAATTGGTGAATGAGAAGGCCGATAGGCCGGAGATTGTAAGCGGTGAAGCTAATCAATCCAAAAAAGGGGAAGATTTCACCTTCATCAACACTGAATGCCACCGCCTGCTCGGAGATGGTGTTACTACTTATTCGGTCTTTGGGGTATCACTTCATTCACTTTTATATCAATTAATCATCATTTGTTGCATTGGGTGGTTGGTATTTGTACATCTTTAAGTTATATGTTTTACCCAATTTTGGTTTGCAGATATTTGATGGCCATAATGGGTCTGCAGCTGCTATCTATACTAAGGAGAATCTTTTAAACAACGTTTTGTGTGCTATTCCACCTGATCTTAACCGCGATGAATGGGTGGCCGCGTTGCCTAGGGCTTTGGTGGCTGCCTTTGTGAAAACAGATAAAGATTTCCAAGAAAGAGGTACAAACAAGTTTCTTACTACTTTTATTAGACATCGTCGTAGGCCTTGTCTTCATTGTAATTGTCTTAACGCATATACACACACAAGCACGTATGTATATGTAAACTTAGTAAGTATGACCGATATCATTTGATACATGTAAACTACTTGTATTGATTTAGTGGACTTTGTAGCTAGTATTGAGACCTAGGCATCTCAAATTCTATCAAGGAAGCAACCTTCTTTCCACTTCAAAGGGCCAATGGTGGTAGTTGAAACTTGAAAGTTGAAACCTCTGTGGATGGAATTGTAATGTTTAAAGCTTTATGCGTGTTTAGATATATTGTTTGGATCTTTTAGTCTTTAGTATTAAAGAATCATGTTTCGATAGTTACTAGTTATATTTGGGTTTGATCACTCTGTATTAAACTAGGTGTAACTTACTGAGTTGTCAAAATGCAGCATTTAACCTTTCTGATGTCACATGTATATGGCACGCTAACCATTCATGCTGATAGATCTCCTTTTCCATAATAGGATTATGTTCCAAGCATAAATAGGAAAAAGTTAAAAGTTCATGTTCATAGAAGGTTATTTTCTATATAAATCTGTTGTTTGCTTATGGATTACAAAAACAGATCAATTGAGGAAAAGTAATAAAGAAAAGAAAAAAATAAAGGGAAGGGGGTATCATTGAAATCCTCCTTTGAAGGCAACGTATCTTTTTGTAGAACTCCTGAAATTCTATACTACCCTGGAAGGTTAAAGCACAATCTTTTTGCTTTAGAGTTACTGATGCTACCCCATTTCTCATTTCACCTTAGATTTGACTAACCTCACTCAGGCTGGCTGCTGGTATTAGTCAGCATGTTGATTGTGATGTTACGTTTTCTCTTTTCAGAAATTGAAATAAATATTGATAATCTCCATGTAACTGATTATTACGAAAGGAGTTAACTAGTTGTGATGCGTTTTGGTCTATATACTTTTACTTTGGATTGAAAATCAAATATCAAATTAGACCATTCAAGCGCATTCACTAAAACATAAAGGTTTTCGGGTTTTTAGCTAATTAGACCATAAAATAAATATTGATAATCTTCCCTTAACTGATTATTGTGTTTGTTTTGGAAGTCCAGTTTTGCAACTGTTACGGGTTGTATGGAGAGTGGGTATTACTCGACTCTGTATGATTATAATCCCAGATTGAAAAAAAGACGTATACGTTGTAACTGAGTGCATGGGAAAACATTCCATAAAAAGCACAGGGTTCTGGTTAATGCTTAATGAATTCTTGTATCATTGCTGTATAACATACAATATATATGACCCAAATTTTCATTTTCTCATCTAATATCTTTAGGTTTGTATCATGTGTGTGCATATACATGTACTACATGTATACTAATATGTATACATATTGTTTTGTTTACAGCTCAAATGTCAGGGACAACTGTCACCTTTGTAATTACTGAGGGATCAATCGTGACGGTAGCATCAGTTGGGGATTCCCGCTGTATTCTTGAATCTGCTGATGGGGCAATATATTATCTATCAGCAGATCACAGACTTGACTCCAATGAAGAAGAGTAAGTCAACAAAGCTCATGTGATGCATTCCCTTTGTGCGTTTTGGATTGAATATTATTTCAATTATATCATGATTCATTATTCATTTACTTTTCATGTCTGGCAGGAGGGAACGCGTCACTGCAAGTGGTGGTGAGGTTGGTCGGCTTAATACTGGTGGTGGTACTGAGGTATTTAATATTTTTCTCACCTTAACTTTATACTTTTGTGTTTTCAATAACAATCTCTCTTTTAACCTAGTTTCATGGTATGTTTCATTAACTTGATTACATGTATGTCTACATCTGAGTATCATTTTGGTAAGCTATTTAAGTTTTTTCAACATGTTTAGAATGAAATATTAATTACTGAACAAAAGTACTTAAAGAATAGTACGTGTTGAAATTGCTTTATTCGTTTTTTCTTATGAAAACATTATTTTTTGTTGTTAGATTGGTCCTTTGAGATGTTGGCCTGGGGGATTATGCCTTTCACGATCTATTGGAGATCGAGATGTTGGAGAATTCATCGTTCCTGTTCCTTATGTTAAGCAAGTGAAGGTTAGTTAAACCCCCCCCCCCCCCCCCCTCTTTTTTTCTTTTTTGAGATTGAGATGTTGGGGAATTCATCTTGGTGCATTAATATGGCAATATTGTGTATTAAATTATGTAAACATGATTGAACTTTCTGATCTATGAGCTGCAGCTATCTTCTGCTGGTGGGAGGCTTGTTATCTCAAGTGATGGTGTGTGGGATGCTCTTTCTGCAGAGGAGGCTCTAGAGTGCAGTCGTGGTTTGGCACCCGAAGCAGCAGCCGCACACATTGTTAAAGTACGCTTATACAAAAAGACAACCGTTTCTGAACATCGAGTTTTAACTCCTTTAGTGCCTGTGTGCAGGAAGCTGTACAAGTAAAAGGATTGAGGGACGATACAACCTGCATTGTCGTTGATATACTACCTCCAGAAAAGACAAATCATAATTTGCAACCACCAAAGAAGACAGGCAAGCGAGTACTTAAGGCCATGTTCAGGAAAAGGAGTACAGAGGAGCCACCTAAGCTTGATGACGGAGAAGAAGAATATTTTGACCCAGATTTGGTGGAGGAGCTGGTGGAGGAAGGATCTGCTATGCTTTCAGAACGGTCAGTATAATATGTGTGTTTGTGTGTCTATATATATATATGTGTGTGTGTATGTATGGGAGGGCTCATGAGAAAACAACATAGGTATGCGCAAACCGCGAAAATCACCAAGAAAATCAATTCTAACCAATCACATAATAATATTTTTTATTTTATTTTATTTTTAAGGGTATCAATGTAATATTACACATTTTACCAAAAAAACAATTTACGTATTGTGTTACATATGTGTAATATGTAACAATATGTCTTACGTATATGTAACACAATACGTAAAATTATTTTTGGTAAAATGTATAATATTACATTGATACCCTTAGAAATAAATTAAAAGAATAAATAATTTATAAATTATCTGATCGGCTCAAATTGGTTTTCACATAACTATGTGGTTTTCTCATGATCCATCCCCTATATATATATATGTGTTTGTGTGTATATATAATCTCACATTGTTGAATATAGTTCATAACTTTTATTAGCAGATGGGTCTGACGCGTTATATTTTCCATCTGGTTTGCAGGCTAGATACCAAATACCCGCTCTGTAATGTTTTCAGGTTGTTCATTTGTGCGGTGTGTCAAGTTGAAATGAAACCCGGGGAAGGGATTTCTATACACCATGGATCAGGTAATACAAGGGGGAAGTTGAGGCCCTGGGATGGTCCTTTCCTTTGTGTTCGCTGCCAACAGAAGAGAGACGCCATGGAAGGGAGAATACCATCCACTAGTAAGATATTTATTCTCTCCCACAAAATGGGTGGCTCACAACTCACACGGGTCGGGTAGCTTCCAAAAGTGGTAATTTTCAGTGCCATTCTAAACGGTTTGGGTTGGCCTGCAAACACACTTTTGCCCATTTTGTAAAACTTTCTATGGTTAGAAAACTATATCATTACATTAATAATCTAATTTTTTACAAAACCCATCTGACCCGTTTAAAATTAAGCATAACCCAAATCAACCCATTCAGAGGTAGAAAGTGCCAGCTGTAATGTTTTTACTGTTTTTATGGTCTAATCATCCCTTCATGTTATATTGTTGTCAGATGCGCGATACAGTAGCGAAAGTGATTGATTTCACTACAAATACTTACAATTGTTTCCAAGCAAAGCATAGCATATATTTGAAGGCCATAAAGATAAGTTCTTTGTCTATCTCAAGGGCGTTGACTTTTGACTATTCAAAAGAATCTTTTAAACTTTTGCCAAAGATTGTTGGTTTTTGAGGATCTCTCTCTTTAAATCATCAGATTAGTATTATTGTATTCTGTAGTTACAATGTCCTCGGAAAAGTTAAATGAACATTTTCGAAACGATTATGACCATTACAGACTTGTAGAATGCTGTCACATTTTTTCTACAAAATTTATATCTCATGAGACAATATTTATATATTCCTACTACAAAGTGAAAATCATTCCCATAATTTACATTCTTGAAGTAAAATGCCATCTTCTTTAGTCATTGTTGAATATTCGGTCTTGATAGTATCGCATGCTGTATTACATGTCTCATTTTGCTTGGTTTTTGTATATTTTTAGAGTAAATTACATATTATGTCCTTTACAAATATATGAAACTGTATTATGTGTTCTTACACTTCAATAATTACATTGAATATCCTTTTTTTTAGAAATTTTACATACATTTCGTTCCTTCTACTAGCCGGTGTTAACCTTTCTGTTATGTCCAGTCATGTGTTTTGCACATAAGGACAATATGGTCATTTTACCATATAAAGGACAAAAATTGTAATTTACTCTAAAAATATTTTATTAATAAAAATAAATAAATAAATAAAATTTTTAATATTTTTTAATAAAAGTATATAAATACAAAACACCTCTTCCCCTCCCCACTTTCCATCTTCTCCCTACCATCTCCGTCATCCATTGCCAAGTTGCGGGGATGTTTGTAGAAACAATCACAAATCAAGGACTCATAGAATTAGGCCATCGGTAGTGGTTTCACTAAAAAGTGATTCATTCCACGTCACGTCAACAATGAGCAATCACTAAACCGAATCACTAAGGTGAGTAATGGTTTCACTATCCACACACATATAAATACACATACATATACATAACCCACACACACCAATCTGCCTCACGCCCTGTGAAGCGCCTCACGGAAGCCGGCTCACTCCTCGGATCATGCCCCACGGGGGCGTTTTTTGCGCCCGTGATTGAGCCACCTCTTTCACGCCACCACTAAGGGTGGGCTTAGTAATGGTTTGTTTTCTCTATATGAAACCTACAAATCCATTGCACTTTGACACCAGTATTGTAAGTATAAGGGGTGAAAGTAGTTTAAGCAGAAGTTCAAACGCTTAATTGTGTATTGTTGTTGCCTTTTCTGTAACAATCTTTTAAGATTGGCATTTGGTCAACCTACAAAGACTAATGTTTTTAATAATTTGTATTCCTTCATATAACACAAATTCATCTGTCTGAGATCAAAACGCATAGCATTTCTCAATTTAAGGAAAGGATGAAACGAATATTCCTCTTGATATCCCAAATTGAGAGTTCAAATTTTATAAAAAATCAGAAGTCGATATAAGGAACGCATGAACATCGATGAGTTATACGAATAATTGAACATTCAAACTATTAAATTTTTTTTTGAACGGCAACACCTAGATGTTCTAGGATAATTGGGTTTCCTCGGGGCAACACCTAGAACATCTAGGGTAGCCCACCCCAGGAGGAACCCCCAACTGGGTAAACCCCCTGACCTGGCCACATACCCCTTTTTTGTTTTGGCCAGGATTCAAACCCAAGACCTCTACTATGGGAAGTCTTGGGGCTACCATTACACAAAATGGCCAAGGTATTCAAACTATTTAATAAGAGATTGCTCACTAGCATCGGTTTTAATAAGAGAGTGCTAGGGACTAAAATAGTTACAAAATACGAACTCAAGGCTTTATATGTCAAAAGATTCATTTTTGAACTAAAAAAGTTAAAGTACACAAACCATATGGCTAAAAGCGTAATTTACTCGATATTTAAAACAGATAATATGCATAAGAATATTAGGGGTGTGCATGGGTCGGTTTTGGGGTAAAACCAAAGCAAAACCGAAAGTTCGGTTTATGGTTTTTTTAAAACCGTTCGATTTCGGTTTTTTCGGTTTTCGGTTTTTATAATGGTTTCGGTTCAGTTTCGGTTTTTTCAGTTTTAAAACCAATTGGGCTTGAATTTTTTGGGTAAAAGAAAATAGCCCAAAATAATGAACATGAGTTTGAAATTTTAGGCCTAAATTTTTTTTATTAACTAATGATTATCACATATTTTGGTCTAAATATTTTGGTTACAAAAATCATTAGTTTTCTTAAAATATACTAAACAAAAAAAATAAACATTATAATTTATAAATTCAATAAATATAAAATAATAACATATTATTAATACAAACACGTGTAACACAAATATGTATACACTTTTAACATATAAGCACACAACACAATATAATATATATTATGAAACGTGCATGCAAACAATATATAATTAAAGTATATGTATACGTTCGGTTCGGTTTTTTCGGTTTTCAAAAAATGCAAAACCGAAACCAAACCGTAGATTTCGGTTTTCAAAAAATACAAAACCAAAATCGTCGGTTTTAGTTTGGGTCGGTTTTTTTGGTGCGGTTTTTTCGGTTAATTCGGATTCGGTTCGGTTAATTCGGCTTTTTGCTCACCCCTAAAGAATATTAAGACGCATATTAAAATCCAACGAAATTCTAGGATAGAATATAAGTGTAAATAAATGGACGGGAAGGGTCAGACAAAACATGTGGTTTTAAAAAATATGAATCTGATTCGAGTGAAAACGAATTCTTACTAAAATTGGCTCAGGTTGAAACAAGTTATTTTATAAATAAAGTATTAAAAAGGGTTCTCGCAAAATTTTTATGGCGATTAGTGGTGACAACTAGGGGTGTTCTTCGGGTTTTTTAATCGGGTTTCGGTTATTCGGTTCGGGTTATTCAGGTTTTTTGTTATAAGAATCCTACCCGTTTACCGACCCAAATAAGATTCGGGTTAATCAGTTTTGGGTTTATTCGGGTCGGGTTAATCTGTATTCGGGTTTCTAAGTAAAAGTTGCAAAGCATACTTTACAATTTAACTTAACATGATATTCATTAAATAATAAGCATAAAATGTCAAATAAAAACACTCCCAATGTGATCTTTCAATCAAACTCATGCACTAAACACATATATTAACTAAAAAACATAAAATAAAATAAGCGTAAAACCAAACCGTATCAACCAATTGTGTAAATTAAAAAAAAAAGCCAAATCGTATCAACAAATAAAATGTTCACTCTTCGAATTGTCACCTTCATATTCACTCGTCCGTTTCCAGTCATATATTAAAAAAATTCAAATAAAATAAGCATTAAAAATGGTTACATGTATATTGAGCTAAATTTACAAATAAATATTAATAATAAAAATACATTTTATTATTATTCGGGTTAATCGGGTTAACCCGATTAACATTTTTTAACCCAATTACCAAACCGAATACTACCTTCAGGTTCAGGTTCCCTCTTAAACGGGTTTGAGTTATTCGGGTTTCATCTTAATCGGGTTCATGTTAATTCGGGTCGGGTTCGGTATTCGGGTTTCGGGTAAAAAGGACACCCTTAGTGACAACGGTAAAAGTGGTAATGGAACAGACAAAGTTGGCGCCTTGGCGGCAACGCTGTTTGGTGGCAGTGATAACGGTGATGGTGGTGACGAGAGGTAATGACAGTTGCAATGGTCGTGTCGATGACTGAGTCGACCGATAGGTGGTGGCAGGTGTAACACCTTTCATTAAAATGTCCACGAAATGCTAAGGTTTAAACCCTAGGGACTAGTGATGACAATTTCCATGATTATAGGGTGGAAAAAAATTGAAAATTTGGAGAAGTGGCACCTTAGCGGACCACTAAGGTATAGACTGACGGTTCGCTAAGGTTGTTACGGACCGCCAGAGGCCAAAACCATTGGTAACGAACCGCCACGACCCAGGTAACGGTCCGCTACTTAGTCATTAAGCAAACAACCCGCGTGTGACACGTGTCCAGTGACTAATGGGCAACCTTTTGACGCGTGTACACGTGGCGGACCGCCACATCAGGTGGTAACGGTCTGCCAGCGGCAAATCCCTAAAAATCTGCCACGTAGTTGGGTGGCAGACCGCTACGTATGAGGGTAACGGTTCGCTAGTCGCATTTTAATGAGGGGTCCAATCACTGATGGACATATAGGGCTGACGCAGACCGAAGCGATGGCGGACCGCCACGCACCAGCGTAACGGTCCGTTACGGACCTGATTTTCAGCCTATAAATACTTTAACGATTTCAGTCATTTTCCATATCCCAAACTCAAATCCCACTTCACTCCCACGTCCCCAAGACCCCTCTGCTTGTTTTTAGTAACCCCGGTTCGACCTGCACTTGCTTAAGTTCCCGCATTTAAGAGAAAACGCTCATAGAAGCTAAGCAATGACCAGGATAATAAGATAGCACTACTAGGAGGCTCTCTCAAAACTTTTACTCTACAAAACTAAGGTGAATACTTTATCTACTTTTAAAAAACTTTGAGTCAAACATTTACATTTACGAAAATGGCCAAATAATTGTTAAAGGATTATTGCATAATGTTCATCTATGTACAAAGCATTTAGGCCATAAGTATACGTAAAACTCGTGTCACACCCCGGCATGCGACGGATTATACGCCGGGGCTGACGCGGTTGTTTATAAGCACATGATCATCTATTAAATGTGATCATATTTATTTATCAAAATTAAAAGCATCCGTTACAAGGAATAAATGTGACACCCGACAATTCAGGTCAATACCCGTACATGTTATAAACAAGTTTACATTATAATTGTTTTTGTGATTTACTTAATTTCACAAACAAGGACATTAAGGCCTAACAAAAACCGTACATGGTCTCATTTCATATTTTGGTAATTCTAGGAGTTACCGGTTCACGTACCAGGATAACCCGACTAAATACGAACACTAGTGGTTAAAATTTCACTTAAATCAAATGGTTTGATTTATTTAAATTCCAACCCACTTGCTTGACTTTCTCGACCGAAAGTCAGGGGAGCCATTCCCCCACTTGCAAGTTCACTCAATCTCAGATTAAGAACCATACCTCTTCAGTCGAAATCCCACAATCCCTTCCATACTTCTCATTTTCATACGGCAATTTCCCAATTCTCCTTCTAGTCGAAGTCCAGTTTAAGGCAGAAATCCACCACAATTCGGTATTTTAAGAAGATTTCAAGTGTTCTAAAGAAAGTTTAACAGAAGATTCAAGACTCTTCTCTGTTTTCTTTCATCATCTTCATCTCGGTTTTAAGGTAAAAACTCGATATTATCCACTTTATTTTCTTTAAAACCGTATCTAAGCCTACAAAAGGTTCAATCGCAAGTAAGATAACAAGAAAAGTGTGTCAAATTCAAGATTTGAACATAAAAATATACAGGACGAATTCTGTCAATCAAAGTGCAGTAATCGAAACTAGGAGTTTCGATACCTGTTATTCAATCGAAACTAGGAGTTTCGATACCTGTTATTCAATCGAAACTAGGAGTTTCGATACCTATTCAATCGAAACTAGGAGTTTCGATACCTGTTATTCAATCGAAACTAGGAGTTTCGATACCTATTCAATCGAAACTAGGAGTTTCGATACCAGTTTACTCAATCGAAACTGGGAGTTTCGATACTAGTTGTTCAATCGAAACTAGGTAGTTTCGATACATATTGCTCAATCGAAACTAGATAGTTTCGATACCCTTCTTGCCAATCGAAACTAGATAGTTTCGATACCTAACTACTCAATCGAAACTATGAAGTTTCGATACTCAATTGCCCAATCGAAACTAGGAAGTTTCGACATCTGTTCATCAGTCACTTTGAGCAGTAACTAAGATCTGTTTTATAACAAAACAAGTATTGAACAACTTACGTATAAGACGGGTAGTTTTAACACATTAGTACCCTTGTGTGATTAGGGTACGGATATACAAGAACTAGCACAAGTTTGTTTGCTAGGATTTCATCGGACACAAGGTGAGTTCACGGCCCCCTTTTAACTCTTTACTGTTTTGTAAACATCGGGGGAGAAATATACTTACCTGTTATATTTTGAAAACATGAATTTCATTGCTTATATGTTTGACAATATGAACATTTCGGTTTAACTTTTTGTAAGTCTCCCGGCCCTACTTTTACTACTTGTTCTTAAATTGTTTTTTTTAAAACAAACGGGGAGAAAACTTGCTCAACTAAACAGCCGGACACAAGTACACACAACGATTGTTCGGATGAACAACACACAACGATTGTTCGGGTGAACAACACACAACGATTGTTCGGATGAACAACACTCAACGATTTGGGGGAAAAACATACTTACAACTATTTTATGGGATAACAAGAGAATAAGGCACGACTTTTATGTTTACATGAGATGAGAACAACAATGGAGGCCGCGAAAGTCCCCTGGAACAACATAGTAACCATTAACTGTAGCCTAGGGTCCTATGAATAGTACTATGGAGAGTGACGTCTCCCGGTCATGGTTAGTCGCGCTAACCACAATCTGGAGGATTTATGGCCGCATAGAATCTGATAACGCTTAATAGGGGCTCACACATGTCATGGTTTGGTTACGCCTCATGTATGAACATATTATTTGTATTCCTAGCTAGTTTACAAATGGGTCAACAATTCTTATTCTGATTATCACATGCAACTTGAACTATTTACGAACAATTGAGTTTAAACAAAAGAGTTTTGATCCGGTTAAAGAAATCATGTTTATACAAAAGGATTCTGATCAGGTTATAAGGATCATGTTTAAATATTGAATTTATGACGGTTAAGTCATGATAATGTTTTCAAATGACAACTTCATATTTTATGACGGTTAAGTCATGATAATGTTTTCAAATGAAAACTACTTAGTTTTATGACGGTAAAGTCATGAACATGTTTTTGGGAAAAACTATAAGCACTATTATAACTAACTCTGTGAACTCACCAACCTTTGTGTTGACATTTTCAAGTATATTTCTCAGGTAACTGTTAGCCATGGCACGGTTGGAATAAGCTAGCTATGTTGGATCAATTCCTAGTAGCTGGAAGGACGTAGAATATCAAGACTCAAGTCTATCGTTGATCTAGAAGAACTTAGATCCTAGTATTACTTAGTCTTAGTATTTGTGTATGTAATCAAGTCTTAGAAATCATTATTACAGCTTCCGCTATCGTGTAATGAACCAATCGTTACAACCTGTATTTATTTAATAAGTAAATAAAATATGGGGGTGTGACAGATTGGTATCAGAGCAATGGTTTTAGCGAATTAGGTGTCCTTAGTGATACCTAGGCTCTAACCGGACTCATCTAGGGACCAAGATTTCTAAGACTTGCATCACACTAAAAACACCCAAGACTTGAGCATAGGAATTCCAACCGTTGCCGAACAATTTGTGTAGACTATTAGTGTATGGAGTTACACTAGGGTACCATTAGCTACACTAATACAATTACATAACACATGTAATGAACACTTAAACACATACAACAATGTGAAAATAATAAACACATATAAATGTTACTATTCGGATTACGAGTCAAGAATAACGGGTACTCAGCATACTGCAACCTTAGAAGATCGAGTTATGAGCTGAGCTTGAACGATGACGACGGCGGCGATCGTCAGTTACCGATCTTGGTATCACAACAGGTTGAACTCGTACCAGAATCTGTACCTATACCTGCACCACAACTACTCCAGCCATGGAGGCAACTATCTTTCTAACGTATTTGCGATATAAATACTCTCATTCATAAGTTGTCGGATCGGATGCCTAGACTCTCGCCATGATATATGGCAGGCATGATTGCCCAGACAAAAGGGAATTCAAGGTGAGTAAGCAGGACTAAATGGGAGAGAACTCCAAGGGTCAGGAGACCCAGACATACATCAGGATCATGTGGATCCATGCATATATACAGACTTGGAGCATGAGTTGCTCGACACTCGTTTGAGGATCTCTGCCCAACACATAGTGCCTGAATTTCACCATGCACATTTTTTTTAAGAGACACTGGTGGTGCCTCTCTACCCTTAGCCTCATCCGACAACTGCCATATTCGGCAGATTCATGAGTATTGGTACACATAATTAACAGTAATCCGATAAAACAATACACACTCCTATACAAATGTGCAAACGCAATCTAATGATCGTTTCAAATCACTTTTGATTAAAAGCTAGGGATAGAAGAAACACTATAGGGATCAGGCAAGGCAAATCATCATTACGGGTGCACACGTAATCATAATTTGCAGTGCATGGGAACTTTAGTGAGTCTTGTTGTCTAAGCTGATGATCAACTCATGTTCTCAATCACTTGATTAAGGATTGGATCTTAACAAATCAGAATTCTCAATTAGGTACTCACAAAGCATTCTCCTAGTTTTGGAGGAACGAGAGAAATTCAAATTGAATTCAACCAATCCTTAGTAAATCCTGAACGACGAAGAAATTCGCACATTCACTCTTTGAGATTCTACTTGTCAGGAATGCTTCAAATTGAGCGTTACCACAACTAACACTTACAGTAATTGCACAACTATTGTGGGAGATTATGGCATAATCTCAGGATCCATCATACAGTTCAATCTCACAATTGCTTGAAAGTTACGCCAAGAGTGTTATGCACTAACTTCAGTAATAGGGCAGGGTATTATTCTGACCCGCATACACATGGCACCTATGGATATTGTGGAAGCTCGACATGAGACAAGTAGGAAATCGGACATTTCAGAATGTCGGTCAAACCGGATTGCTCTCGCAGCCATTGACATTCAATATATCTTTAAGTCTGACTATTCTCTCTACAATGGATAAGCCGGGGTTGATGCTCAAGCGAATGCCAAAGAAACCTAAGTGTGGACTAACGACTATTGTCGCACTAACCAAAACGACATGCAAAACTCTTAAAGAAATCCCAAATGCGAAATTTCATGCTAATCTCATTAGTTCATGATATGCATAAGGGATGTAAGCTCGAGCTATTCACAACAGGCCACTGTCCACAAAGAGTTGAGAAGAATAATCTATTACTATTTTGTACTCGCACTTCCTCAAAGTTCATCTTGTTGGATGGATCCCAGATTTAGCCTAGAAAAGAGATGTGATTGCATCTTTCACTCCTAGTTTTCTATAATTGGGAAGCTCTAGAGCATCTATTGTTAAGAAATGATCTCTTAGAGTAGACTCAGTTAGAATACAAAAGCCTCGACGTTCAACACTCACTACCTCCAGTTTATCCTTATGCTAAGGATTTTGAGGCTATAACCTGAATGAGTGGAATACGTAATGGTATGTCACCAAAGTACCATTCAAACCCTAAGGAAGTGCAGATACACTGAATGACTACAAAATGGAAATTGTGAAACTCCTAAAACATCTCAGCCAACTTAATGGGTTGACAAGCCCATAGCCGATTTTGGGGAAAACACTAATTCGATGAGACCATTCTTACAGTATTATTATTCATTCCCTCAGCTAGACGGAATATGAATATCCCAAACAAACATCAAACTTCGTATGGCTTACATACTTTGAAGGTATGGTAGTCGAGTCATGAGTTTACATATCAGGACGCTACAACCCAAAGGCTAGTCTGCCTCGAAAGGTAGGGCGAGCAAAGGTGTAAAGTGGTGATTAGACTCGAAGTTCGCAAATAAGAGCTCCCAAGGAACATCAATTCCTAGCTCCATGAAGGCACATGGAGAGGAAAATCATAGAAAAGATGAAACCTGAAATAAGAGAAAAGTCTTAGTCCGAGAAAATGCTTTCGAAAAACATAAGAGGGACAAACATAAAGTTTCATTTTCATACTTTTTCATTTCTACCCAATATACAACAAAAAAAAAAAAAAAAAAAAAACTTAGACACCTCGCCGAGTAATTCTTTCATAAGACCGAGTTTCTCACCATGGGGAGTTCCGGTCCTGTTTGTAAAGAAAAAGGATGGAACCTTTAGAGGGTGCATCAATTATCGGGAGTTGAACAAGCTGACAATCAAAAACCGGTATCCTCTTCCTCGAGTAGACGATTTGTTTGATCAACTTCAAGGGTCCAGTTTCTATTATAAAATTGATCTACAATCAGGATATCCTCAACTGAAAATTCAGGAAGAAGATATACCAAAAATAACTTTTAGGACTCGTTACGGTCACTACGAATTCCTAGTTATGCCATTTGGCTTGACTAATGCACCGGCCGTTTTCATGGACCTAATGAACCGCGTGTGCAAGCCATACTTGAATAAATTCGTGATTGTATTTATCGATGACATATCAATATATTCACAAACCAATGAGGAACATGAATATCATTTGAAATCAATCTTGGAACTACTCCGGAATGAGAAGCGTTATGCCAAACTCTCTAAGTGTGAGTTTCGGATTCGAGAGGTTCACTTTCTCGGACACGTCATCAATAAGAAGGGTATTCACGTAGTCCCAACCAAGATTGAAGCTATAAAAAACTGGGAAGCACCAAGAATTCCGACTGAGGTGCGTCAATTTCTGAGTTCGGCAGGATATTACAGGCGATTTATCGAGAATTTTTCAAAGATAGCCTTGCCTTTGACCACGTTAACTCAGAAGGACAAAAAGTTTGATTGGACTGATAAACAAGAATCAGCATTTCAATTGTTGAAGCAAAAACTTTGCAGTGCACCAATCATATCCCTTCCCGAAGGAACTGACAATTTCATCGTGTGCTGCGACGCATCACACCAAGGTCTGGGATGTGTATTGATGCATGAAGAAAAAGTCATAGCATATGCATCCAGACAGCTAAGAGTACATGAGAAAAATTATACGACTCACGATCTGAAATTGGGTGCTGTCGTGTTTGCACTCAAGGTTTGGAGACATTTCTTTTATGGTACAAAATGTATTATCTTTACAAACCACAAGAGTCTCCAGTACATCTTTAATCAGAAAGAACTCAACATGAGTCAACTTCGTTGGGTAGAACTACTGAATGATTACGACTGGGATATGAAGTATCACCCTGGTAAGGCAAATGTCGTAGCAGATGCCTTGAGTCGTAAAGAACGGGTTAAAACTCTCCGTGTTCGTGCCCTAGGATTGACAATTCATGCGAGTCTCACGATTCAAATCCGGGTGGCACAACAGGAGGCAATCAAAGAAGAAAACATTCAGAGTGAAGCTATATGAGGAATGATCAGACAATTAGAGCCAAAATCAGATGATACTTTATACTTTGCAAATAGAATTTGGGTGCCATGTTTTGGTAACCTACGGGAGTTGGTTATGGACGAAGCCCACAAGTCCAGGTACTCCATTCACCCAGGTTCGGATAAAATGTATAAGGATCTGAAAGAACTCTACTGGTGGCCGAACATGAAAGGAGAAATTGCTATTTACGTCGGTAAATGCCTGACATGTTCAAAGGTAAAGGCAGAACATCAGAAACCGTCGGGATTGTTATAACAACCCGAGATACCTCAATGGAAATGGGAACAAATTTCAATGGATTTCATTTCAATGTTACCCAGAACACCTAGCAACTATGATACTATATGATAATCGTCAGTCGTTTGACGAAATCCGCGCATTCCCTACCAATAAAGGAGATAGATAAAAGTAAGACGCGTGCAAGGCTAAATATTAAGGGAATTAAGGCTAGGCATGGTATGCCAGTTTCCATTTTCACAAAAAGGGATAGTCGATTCATGTCAAGAACCTGACAGTCTGTACAAGAAGCCTTGAGCACACGCCTTTACATGACCACTGCATATCATCCCCAGATGAACGGTCAAAGTAAAAGGACTATCCAAACTTTAAAAGATGTGCTCCGTGTGTGCGTAATCGATTTCAGAAGAAATAGGGATACTCACCGCCGTTGGATGAGTTTTCATATAATATCAACTACCATACCAGCATTAAAGCCGCTCAGTTGAGTCTTTGTATGGTTATAAGTGTCACTCATCGCTATGTTGGGCGGGGGTTAGCGAAAAGCATTTGACTGGTCCTGATATTGGCTAGGAAACCACTGACAAGATCGTCGAAATAAAAGATCGTCTGAAAGCCACTCAAGACAGACGAAAGATGAGTGGAGCTAGCAACAGACGAAAACCAATAGAATTCCAAGTGATAGACAAAGTCACGTTGAAGGTCTCACCTTGGAAAAGAGTGGAAAAATTTGGCAACCGTGGCAAGCTTAACCCTAAGTGCGTTGAACCATTTGAACGAGAGGATCAAATGAAAACAAAAATACCCATCCTTGTTTAAGGATACAACAGTTCAAGAGGACACAAATTGAATTTCGGGACGAAATTCTTTTAACATGGGGAGAATGTGACACCCGACAATTCAGGTCAATACCCGTACATGTTATAAACAAGTTTACATTATAATTGTTTTTGTGATTTACTTAATTTCACAAACAAGGACATTAAGGCCTAACAAAAACCGTACATGGTCTCATTTCATATTTTGGTAATTCTAGGAGTTACCGGTTCACGTACCAGGATAACCCGACTAAATACGAACACTAGTGGTTAAAATTTCACTTAAATCAAATGGTTTGATTTATTTAAATTCCAACCCACTTGCTTGACTTTCTCGACCGAAAGTCAGGGGAGCCATTCCCCCACTTGCAAGTTCACTCAATCTCAGATTAAGAACCATACCTCTTCAGTCGAAATCCCACAATCCCTTCCATACTTCTCATTTTCATACGGCAATTTCCCAATTCTCCTTCTAGTCGAAGTCCAGTTTAAGGCAGAAATCCACCACAATTCGGTATTTTAAGAAGATTTCAAGTGTTCTAAAGAAAGTTTAACAGAAGATTCAAGACTCTTCTCTGTTTTCTTTCATCATCTTCATCTCGGTTTTAAGGTAAAAACTCGATATTATCCACTTTATTTTCTTTAAAACCGTATCTAAGCCTACAAAAGGTTCAATCGCAAGTAAGATAACAAGAAAAGTGTGTCAAATTCAAGATTTGAACATAAAAATATACAGGACGAATTCTGTCAATCAAAGTGCAGTAATCGAAACTAGGAGTTTCGATACCTGTTATTCAATCGAAACTAGGAGTTTCGATACCTGTTATTCAATCGAAACTAGGAGTTTCGATACCTATTCAATCGAAACTAGGAGTTTCGATACCTGTTATTCAATCGAAACTAGGAGTTTCGATACCTATTCAATCGAAACTAGGAGTTTCGATACCAGTTTACTCAATCGAAACTGGGAGTTTCGATACTAGTTGTTCAATCGAAACTAGGTAGTTTCGATACATATTGCTCAATCGAAACTAGATAGTTTCGATACCCTTCTTGCCAATCGAAACTAGATAGTTTCGATACCTAACTACTCAATCGAAACTATGAAGTTTCGATACTCAATTGCCCAATCGAAACTAGGAAGTTTCGACATCTGTTCATCAGTCACTTTGAGCAGTAACTAAGATCTGTTTTATAACAAAACAAGTATTGAACAACTTACGTATAAGACGGGTAGTTTTAACACATTAGTACCCTTGTGTGATTAGGGTACGGATATACAAGAACTAGCACAAGTTTGTTTGCTAGGATTTCATCGGACACAAGGTGAGTTCACGGCCCCCTTTTAACTCTTTACTGTTTTGTAAACATCGGGGGAGAAATATACTTACCTGTTATATTTTGAAAACATGAATTTCATTGCTTATATGTTTGACAATATGAACATTTCGGTTTAACTTTTTGTAAGTCTCCCGGCCCTACTTTTACTACTTGTTCTTAAATTGTTTTTTTTAAAACAAACGGGGAGAAAACTTGCTCAACTAAACAGCCGGACACAAGTACACACAACGATTGTTCGGATGAACAACACACAACGATTGTTCGGGTGAACAACACACAACGATTGTTCGGATGAACAACACTCAACGATTTGGGGGAAAAACATACTTACAACTATTTTATGGGATAACAAGAGAATAAGGCACGACTTTTATGTTTACATGAGATGAGAACAACAATGGAGGCCGCGAAAGTCCCCTGGAACAACATAGTAACCATTAACTGTAGCCTAGGGTCCTATGAATAGTACTATGGAGAGTGACGTCTCCCGGTCATGGTTAGTCGCGCTAACCACAATCTGGAGGATTTATGGCCGCATAGAATCTGATAACGCTTAATAGGGGCTCACACATGTCATGGTTTGGTTACGCCTCATGTATGAACATATTATTTGTATTCCTAGCTAGTTTACAAATGGGTCAACAATTCTTATTCTGATTATCACATGCAACTTGAACTATTTACGAACAATTGAGTTTAAACAAAAGAGTTTTGATCCGGTTAAAGAAATCATGTTTATACAAAAGGATTCTGATCAGGTTATAAGGATCATGTTTAAATATTGAATTTATGACGGTTAAGTCATGATAATGTTTTCAAATGACAACTTCATATTTTATGACGGTTAAGTCATGATAATGTTTTCAAATGAAAACTACTTAGTTTTATGACGGTAAAGTCATGAACATGTTTTTGGGAAAAACTATAAGCACTATTATAACTAACTCTGTGAACTCACCAACCTTTGTGTTGACATTTTCAAGTATATTTCTCAGGTAACTGTTAGCCATGGCACGGTTGGAATAAGCTAGCTATGTTGGATCAATTCCTAGTAGCTGGAAGGACGTAGAATATCAAGACTCAAGTCTATCGTTGATCTAGAAGAACTTAGATCCTAGTATTACTTAGTCTTAGTATTTGTGTATGTAATCAAGTCTTAGAAATCATTATTACAGCTTCCGCTATCGTGTAATGAACCAATCGTTACAACCTGTATTTATTTAATAAGTAAATAAAATATGGGGGTGTGACAATAAAAGACAAAGTATTCATAACATGACTGAATTTAAGACTTATTAAAGCTAGGTCCATGGTCCTATGTGATCTGAAACATGTGAGTAAATGTCAACTACAAGTAGTTGGTGAGAAACATAGGTTTGGACACCAAACAAAGTTAAGTGTAAGTTTACAATTCAATATGCATGTCTAAAGCATGAATGTGAAAACATACAAGGTTCCAAAGCGTACAATCAAACAGTGTAAATGGAAAACTGTAAGTACAATCCAACTGATTGTGTATTGGAAAAAGTAGTAAGATGTATACACAAAACCCGCCAAGTTTTGTGTTAAGTAATGAATCGGGTTCCCATATAAATGATCATGTTAGGTACTAACTTAGGCCTGTCTCGCAAGTTAATGATTGTACTAAGCATGAACACACGTATGGTCGCCAAGTAGTTTAAGACATAAAGCACATAGACATTAGCATGAGAACAACGATATTGAATTTGTGTATGTAATGTATGTAAACATGTTCCACCCCGAATATTTGTAAACAATAGTAAAGATAAAGGGGGCTATGAAACTCACTTGTATTGAAGCTAGAAGTGATAGGATTTGGTAAGATGAATAGGTCTTGTGAGGATTCCTCACCACACACCTACATAGATAATGGTATTCTAAGTTTAAAGTATGATGAATAAGATAAGAAAGTTCTAAGATTTTAGGGTTTCGTAGGGTTTGGAATTGGATATGGACTTGTATGGTTATTTTGTAGGAAAATATAAGTTCTTGACTTACTATTGAAATAATAGTAATTAATGTAGCTTGTAAAATTAAGATTTTTAATTAATCATTTAGTAATTAAGTTATGTAATTATTCCAAAGATAATAAATAAAATTATGGAATGTAATAATTTTTAAAATGGTGCATTTGGATTTATTTATAAAATAACTTATAAATAAATTATGAAATGAAAAACGTTTAATTAACTTATTTTATGTAAATAAAATAATTAATTAAGCTATTAATTAATGTAAATAAAATGGTTGGTTAATCTATTAATAAATGTAAATAAATGGTTAGTTAATCTATTAATTAATTCATTTTAAATGAATTATAAAAGACTAAATAGGTTTTAAATAGAATTAATTAAATTTTGTATAAAATAATTATTTAAAATAATTATTTAGGTATTTATAAGTTTAAAAGTATTTTTAAATAATTATTCACACTAAAATAATTATTTATAAGTTTGAAAGGATTTTAAAATGTCTAAACATTTAATTAAAATTTGTGTAATAACATTTTTTTATAAATAACATAATAAATTTGTTTAAACAAATCATTTCCATTATGAATTTAAAATGCTTTATAACATGATTTTATTTAAAATAAAATAAATAGACATTACTTTTATAATTTATGTTTTTATAAAACTTTCAGAATATATTTATAGAATTTATAAAATTTAAGTTGAAATTTTTAAACTTGAGATAATGTATTTAAAATACCAAAAGGAATTAATTCAAAAACAAAACGGGTGGCCGGGACTCGAACCCGAGCCCTTTCCGGGTCACACACGCACATACACACCAACCATCAGACCAGGGCTTATGCCTTGGTCTGAAACCGATGCGATTTGATTTTAACATCCAAGCCCAAGTTATCATCTTCCCCAAATGTAAACTCGTAACCCTAGCCATCAAATTGACTCGGTTTTCTCAGACGATTTGGATCCGAACCATGGGGCTTTTGATCGTGAGACTGAGACGAGTTCAATGGCATTAAAATTACCTGGAATGGTTGTGTAATGGAAGTGAACGGCTGAGTGAAACAGGGACGAGTACTTCGGCTGAAAATCGAGCTCTAGGGGTGGATTCAGATGCGATTAGGGGTATGGGAAGCTTGTAATGTGTTTCGTACATGATTACAAGTCATATTTATAGTCAATTTACACTACGTTGATCGATCGATTAAACGATTGCGAGTGGAGGTTTCGGTTACAAGTTAGACATCAAGATCATCATAAAAATCCAATTAATCGTAGAGGGTGGGTCGTTTGATTGTCCTAAACATGTTGCCGGTTATAGTTTTGCATGACAATATCTCAGTAGCGAGTTTGGGATTAAAGTGGCCGAAGCCGGGGGTTGCGGGTTTCGATCCTGTGACTGGTTTGGGGAGGGGAAGGTTTGGGATTTAGCAAAACAGGTCCCTTAGGTTTTAGATAGTTATTATTTTATGTACAAACTTGTTTTTAATTAGGATTAAAGTTTCAGAATTTACCATTTAAACCCTAAACATAAAACATAAAAATCATTAAATTTTATAGTTTTTATAAAACCCAAATAATGTAAATGTTAATGTTATATCTAAATGTTACAATTATATTTATATAATTTTTTCAAATTAAAATAGTTTTATTTCCATTAAAATCATTTATTTTGAAATTTTAAATAATGAAATTTATGAACCCTGATTTTATCGGATTTATAATTTAGATTTTATAGGTTTGTATTTATATATTTATATACTTATATATATATATGTAGGTTTGGAAATAACTTAGCATATATATATATATATATATATATATATATATTCATTTCATAGAATAATGACAATTATTTATATAACTCTTTATATAAATATATTTTTTTTTTGAATTTGCAATAATTGCACCCAATGTATGTATGCGTGTATAATCGTGAAATGTAATGTATAAATAAGGTACTTTCATAAATACAAAGCATATAATGATGACATTTTAAGTGCCGGAATAGTTAAATAAAGGCCGTAATTTTCTCGGGATTACAGTATCTCATACTTTAGGAAATTTCGTCCCGAAATTGATTAGGAAGAGGATCCAGGAAATAGGTGTGGGTATTTAGTCTTCATTTGATCCTCACGTTCCCAAGTGAACTATGGGCCACGTTTGGATTCCCACCAAACCTTAACGATTGGAATACGACTTCGCTTGAGTTGCTTAACTTCTCGGTCCATAATCTCCACGGGTTTCTCCACGAAGTGCATTGATTCGTCAATGTGAACCTCGTCAAGCGGTATGTGGAGATTTTCATCGGCTAAGCATTTCTTTAGGTTCGAGACATGAAATGTCGGATGAACGTTGCTGAGTCCTTCAGGTAAGTCCAGCTTGTAGGCTACCTTCCCAATCCGCTCAAGGATTTTAAAAGGACCTACGAATCTTGATGCAAGTTTTCCCTTCTTTCCAAAATGGACCACGCCTTTCCAAGGGGATACCTTGAGAAGAACCAGATCGCCGACTTGAAATTCCAAAGGTTTTCGACGTTTGTCGGCATAGCTCGTTTGCCGACTCCTTGCTACTTGAAGGTTGTCACGGATTAACTTGATCTTGTCGGAAGTCTCTAGAAGAAGTTCGGGACCAGTGATTTGTGCTTCACCAATTTCAGTCCAACAGATAGGAGAGCGGTACTTCCGACCATAAAGTGCTTCGAAAGGAGCCATATCAATGCTCGTGTGGTAGCTGTTGTTATACGAGAACTCGACTAAGGGTAGTTGTAAATCCCAATTTACCTTGAAGTCAATGATACAGGCTATAAGCATATCTTCGAGGGTTTGAATCGTTCGTTCAGATTGACTATCAGTTTGTGGATGGTAAGCCTACTAAGATTCAGCTGAGTGCCCAAATCTGATTGCAAAGATTGCCAGAAACGTGAAGTGAATCGTCCATCATGATCAAAAATAATATTGAGAGGTATCCCATGATGGCTAAGTATTTCGTCAATATAGATTCGAGTCAATCTCTCGACTCGATAGTCTTCACGAATGGGTAGGAAGTGAGCAGATTTTGTCAAACGGTCGATGATTACCCAAATACTATCACGACCACGAGATGTATGTGGGAGTTTGGTTATAAAGTCCATAGCAATACACTCCCATTTCCACACGGGAATCTCGGGTTGTTCAAGTAAGCCATATGGATGCTGGTGCTCGGTCTTAACCTTCAAGCAAGTAAGGCACTTGGACACATATAGGGCAATGTCCTTTTTCATACCAGGCCACCAGTATTGAGTACGAAGGTCCTTGTACATTTTATCTGCAACAGGATGCACAGAATAACGAGTCTTGGGAGCCTCGTTCATGATAAAGGTACGGAGATGTTCACAGTCCGGAATCCAGATACGATTCAGGAAGTAGAGTAATCCATTGGGTTTGGTTTCAAGTTGGAGTTCAGCACCACATGACATTTCATTGTAAATGTTTCCTTCAGTGACTAAAAGATGTTGTGCCTCAAAGATGCGAGTTTGAATTTCATTCTGAATCTAAATGCTATGGATCTTGATAGATTCTTTACGACTAAGAGCATCGGCTACGACATTTGTCTTACGAGGATGGTAACGAATATCACAGTCATAGTCGTTTAGGAGTTTAACCCAATGCCTTTGCCTCACGCTAAGTTATTTTTGATTGAAAATGTGTTGGAGACTCTTATGGTCGGTGTAAACCACACACTTATTACCATATAAGTAGAGTCTCCAAATTTTGAGAGGAAATACGACCGCACCCAGCTCAAGATCGTGCGTCGTATAATTTTTCTCGTGGATTTTGAGTTGTCGGGACGCATAAGCAATCAATTTAGCTCGTTCCATTAGAACACAACCAAGGCCTAAATGGGAAGCGTCACAGTAAACGACAAAGTCCTCGGTTCCATCGGGAAGAGTCAAGATAGGAGCCTCACACAGCTTTTGCTTCAGGGTTTGAAAGGCTTCCTCTTGTTTTGGTCCCTACTCGTAGGGCTTGCCTTTATTTGTTAAGGCTGTGAGTGGCACCACGATCTTTGAAAAGTTCGATATGAAATGACGATAATAGCCCGCTAAGCCAAGAAACGAGCGGACTTCAGTAGGGGTTTTTGGAGCTTGCCAGTTCTTCATCGCTTCAATCTTAGCGGGATCCATGTGAATACCCTTCTCGTTGACTATATGCCCCAAGAATTGGACTTCCTTTAGCCAAAATTCACACTTGGAGAACTTAGCATATATGTAACGAACCAACTTTCGTATTATTATTATAATATGGAGTTTATATTATAAGGGTGTAAATTAATAAAAGATGGAAGTTGGAGGTTTGTTGCAAAAGTGGGGATTTAACTAGTTTGGGTGAGAGGGGTCATTTTTGAAACTACAGGGGTTGTTTTGTAAATTGCAAAATTCTGCAATTAGAAGGGGGGAGAAAGTGTGTGTTCTTAAGATTTTGCAAAGAGAAGAGAATAGGTGGTGCATTAAGGAGCAAAATCTGGGTGTTGCATGCTTGAATTGAAGGTTTTGGCTTGCTCAATCCTTTTATAACATCAAGTAAGTTCATTTTCATCTTTTGAATCCACCATTTGAGGTATTCTTGGTGGGTTTCGGGTGAAATCCGAATTTGGGGCTGTTGGGAGTGTTTCGAACGGTTAGAACTTGAAATAACTTGTTAACTAACTTGTATTAAGATAATGGGAGGTGGATAACATCATCTAAACATCTTATTTGGTGATTCAAGAATTAGGGTTCTTGAGGTAAAATAGGGGGTTTTCTATTAGATGATGTTAAAATGTTAAATTGAGGTTGGATAAGTGTCTAGAGAGTTAATAGACACATAATTAACCATAAAGCCCTAATTTTTATGATGAATTGAGAAACTGGAGTTTTAGTGGAACTTAGGTGATTCCTTAACGGGTCATTTGGGTTAAGGGAGTATTTGATGGGTGTTAAGGGTTTGATTATGTTAATCTAACCTAGATAAACGTTAATGTTGACTATTGGGTGATAGGAGCGTGTTAGAATCTCAATTGGTGTAAATTGGGATGTCTAGACTAATGTTGAGGTGTGTTGTATAGGTGATCACGTGGCTAAGATTGAAGCTAAACCGGAATCATCTAAAGCACAAGGTAAGTGATTTGCACTTACTTAGTAATGATAGGGGTTGGTAGATATACATAATTGATTTACATGTCGGTTGTTCAATGTGTTTTATGTGTTTATAAATATTTGTTGAATTTGGGGATGTTATATATGGTGAAATATGCAAAGGTGGGTGTATGGTGTTTGAGGTCTAAGGACTTCATATGTTGTTTGGTGAATCAAGTTATTAAACTTACATGGTGTAATTGTGATAATAAGAATTCGTAAAAGATGAAATACAGAGCTGAAATATGTATTTAAATAGTGATGTACATGGGTGAAACATGTGCATAAATGGTGAAATATATAGGTGGAATATGTATTTAATTGGTGATATACATCGGTGTAACATGTATATAAAGTGGTGATATATACATAGGTGATATATATATATATATATATATATATATATATATATATATAATGGTGGCATACATGATTGTAACGTGTATGCACAAGGCGAAACAAATTCCTAAAACTTAAACGGTTGAATCGGTGTTTAAGATTCATAAGAATCATGTGGGGTGTTAAGGGTGGGTTATTGGGTGATTATAACCATGCCTAGATGTTAACGGTTGATTAAAATGACTAGGGATCGAGTCGGGAGGGTCGAAAATGCAAAAACTGCAAAATTGGGTGTGCTGGTGCAGTTCTAGGACGCCAGTTTTGGCTGTCTGACGCTGGTTGGCTGAATTTTTGAGTTTTCTTCCTAAGACACTTGAAAGTTCTTGGGACTTGTTGTATCATTACTAATGGTATTTTAAATGGTTTTCTTGTAGGTAAAGCTCCGGTTTGATGTCTCGGGTCAAGCTTCGTGTTGGTTGGATTCTCAATCTTTTGGATGGTTGTTAATGTTAGGAGTTATGACTCATTGTTGGGGGTCACTTAAGTCGTTTTAAACTACCTTTTGGGTCTTGAAGCTTGTTTCTATTTTTGAATGTTTGTCGAATGTTTTTAACGAATTTATGTCATTGTCGTTTTGTCGTAATTAACATAAGGTGTTTTGTCAAGAGTGCTTAATGGGACCTACTTCCATGTGTTTTATAAAGTTAAAATTGGTCAAAAATTTTAGGGTGTTACAACTTGGTATCAGAGAAATGGTTTGAAGGATTCGGGTGTGCGAGACACCGAACTCAAACTTAGTTGCTATTGATATGGGCGGGTGTAATGAGAATCCAACAAAGGCATGACCGAGACCCGGAGCTTAAGGGTGAAAGGTTAGTAATGATTATTATCGTTGGCTATTATAATTGGTGTCCAAGGTGAATTATGTGTGCCGAAACTTGTCTTGGGAGTTATCACATGGGGATGATAAATATACTTAGGCATAGTATATTACTAATCATGTCTGGCAAGGATGATTAGTAATGTAACATGTCTGCGTGTCTTCATGGTGGCCATGTAATAATAACCATTGACAAGGAGTAAGTGAAGGTGAATATATACGTATTTTATGTATATAAATATATATGTACTTACATACATGTAGGAGCATGACTTAAGATAGATGCCTATAGTTATGTTTTGCACGCGTGACAAGTTGTTTGTTTTAAATCTCAGTAGAGGAATGGCTAACCAAGGAGATTTGAATAAAGAGAAGAATGTTGGTGATGGACATGATAACGGGTCGGGGTCAAACCGATCCGTACACTCTCCCAAGGATGATAAGATGGATGAGGCGATCGGAAGGCGAATTTCCGAAGAGGTGGCTAAGGCATTTGAACAAACTATGCCTATCTTTCTAGCCAAAATTCAAGGTGTGGTTAAGGCGGCCTTTGTCGAAAGGGAGAACAAAACAAAGGAGGACGAAATTATTATCGTGGATGGCAGTAATAAAGATAAAGGCAAAGAAAAGGAGAGGAGACCTTGTACTTACAAGGATTACATGATTTGCAAACCGAAGGACTTTCATGGGGAGGTGGACCCATTGGTTAGTCAACGATGGATCACGGAGATTGAGTCCACATTTGAAACATGCCACTATGACCCGGAGGATCGGGTAGTGTTAGCTGTGAATCAGCTCAAGGGACGAGCTAAGGATTCGTTGCATAATCTCCGCAAGGAGAAGGACAGCATTGGGAGTATCTCATGGGAGGAATTCAAAGAGGCGTTTTTGAAGAATCATTGTCCACAAGCGGCGGTGGATCACATTACTGAAGAGTTCCTCCGTATGAGGCAATATAATGAATCGATTGATGAATTAGCGGGTATGTTTTATGACAAAAGTCAGTTTTGTCCGGAGTTGGTGAGCACAGAGAAAATGAAGATTGACCGTTTCTACTCTATGCTCTCTATGGATTTTAGGGAGTTTGTTACTCTCTCATTATGTGGGACACTTGTTGACATGATCAACAAATGTCGGGAATGAGAGGTGGAGATAAGAAGGCAAGTTGATCGAGGCGAGAAGAGGAAAAGATAGGAGGTAGAGGTGGCCTCCAAGAAAACCAAACTTGCTAGCCCTAGCAAGAAGCCATTTGTAAAGGCTACTGCAAGATATTGTCGAACTTGTGGAAATGAGCATAGTGGTGAGTGTAGAATTAAAACCAAGTCTTGCTACATATGTGGGAAACCGGGACACATTGATACTCAGTGTTCCAGTCCAATTAACTTATGCTATAACTGTTACAAGCCCGGGCTTATGCGGAATGAATGTCCCGAGTTAAAACAAGGTGAAAGTGGGGGAAAGAAGTTAGAGATTCCAAGACCGAAGGGTCGGGCATTTCAAATCACGGCTGAGGAGGCGAAGAAAACTCCTGATGTTGTGTCAGGTGTTTTAATGATAAATTCCTTGTCCACTCTTACTTTATTTGATTCGGGTGCTAGTCGTTCTTTTATATCCTTGAAATTTGCCAATCGTACTTCGTTTCTAAGTAAAAGGTTAGGTGAACCACTAGAAATTGAGGTAGTTAATGATAGGAGCTTCTTGGTGTTTGATGTTTATGTGATTTGTAAGTTGGAGGCGGAAGGTGAAACCTTCTCTATTGATCTTATTCGTATGACGTTAGGAGAGTTTGATGTTATTGTGGGAATGGATTGGCTTTATAGATATAGAGTCAATATTATGTGTGGTCCTAAGCCGATTCAACTTATCTCTCTTTCGAGGAGATCTCTTTATATTCGGGGTGAAAGAATAGGGGGCGTCCTATTGTGTTCTTATCTCAAGGCGATGAAGTATATTGTTCATGGTTGTAAGGCGTTTATGGCTTGTGTCATGGACTCAAGTCGGGATGTGGTGAAGGTTTATGATGTTCCAATTGTGAATCAATACGTGGATGTCTTTCCAGAGGAGTTACCGGGGATTCCAACCGAGAGAGAAGTGGAGTTTGGGATTGATCTAATCTCGGGAGCAAAACTGATTGCTAAAGCACCTTATTGGTTAGCCCCACCGGAGATGAAGGAGTTGATGACTCAACTCCAAGAGTTACTCGATAAAGTGTATCTCATTGGGGTGCTCCCGTTTTGTTTGTGAAGAAGAAGGATGGGAGTATGCGGATGTGCATAGACTACCGGGAATTAAACAAGTTGACAATCAAGAACCGGTATCCTTTACCTAGGATTGACGATCTATTTGATCAACTACAAGGGGATTCATGGTTTCCAAGATTGATTTGAGATCCGGGTACCATCAGTTGAAGGTGAAAGATGACGATATTCCTAAAACGGCATTTCAAACTCGTTATGGTCATTACGAGTTTATTGTTATGCCTTTCGGTTTAACTAATGCGCCCGCGGCTTTCATGGATCTCATAAACCGGGTGTGTAGGCCATTCCTTGATCGTTCAGTTATCGTGTTTATCGATGACATCCTTATCTTTTCACGCAGTGAGGGTGATCACGCGTGTCATCTTCGTGATATTCTTGAAGTTCTTCATCGGGAAAAGTTGTTTGCTAAATTCTCCAAGTGTGCCTTTTAGCTCTGGGAGATGCAATTCTTGGGTCATGTGGTGAATGCAGGGGGTATTTCCGTGGACCCGTCTAAAATTGAAGCGGTTAAAGGTCGGTTATCACCGAAAACACCCACGGAGTTTAAAAGCTTTTTGGGCTTAGCGGGTAATTATCGGCGATTTATCAAGAACTTCTCTCGTATTGCCTTGCCTATGACTAAGTTGACTCGTAAGGAGACAAAATTTGTTTGGGGCGCTGATCAGGAATCCGCCTTTCAACTTCTGAAAGAGAAGTTAACCAAGGCACCCGTGTTATCATTACCTGAAGGGCCCGAGGACTTTGTTGTTTATTCTGATGCCTAGCATTCCAGACTAGGGGTGTGTCCTTATGCAAAGGGGTAAGGTGATTGCTTATGCTTCTAGACAGTTGAAGATTCATGAGGCGAATTATCCGACCCACGACTTGGAGCTTGCAGCCGTGGTATTCGCCCTCAAAATCTGGAGGCATTCTCTTTATGTGGTGCGTTGTACAATCTTCACGGATCATAAGAGTTTTAAATACTTGCTTGACCAAAAAGATCTCAACATGAGACAAAGGAGGTGGCTCGAATTGGTCAAAGATTATGATTGTGAAATACTCTATCATCTGGGGAAGGCGAATGTAGTGGCGGTGCACATAGTCGAAAGACTAGTCATACACCGCTTAAGGTGAAATCTTTTAAGATGACTATCTCCTCATCTCTTGTTGACCAAATCCGAGAGGATCAAGTGAAAGCTCTCGGGGGGGATTTAAAGAAGGAACGGATGGTTCCTTATGTAGACAAGCTTGGGGAGAATAGCTTGGGGTTGAGGACGTGCTTTGATAGGATTTGGATTCCTAGGTTGTCAAGTGTCTTGACTATCATTCTTGAGGAGGCACACAAATCCAAATATTCTATTCATCTGGGGCGACAAAGATGTTTTATGACTTAAGGTTTAACTTTTGGTGGCCAGGCATGCGGAGAGACATAGTAAGGTATGCTGAAAAATGCCTCACATGTGCAAGGGTGAAAGCCGAGCACCAAAAGCCGTATGGAAAGCTTCAACCGCTTGAAATACCTCTTTGGAAGTGAGAGAACATCACGATGTATTTGATTATAAATTACCCAAAACCCGGAGGGGGTATGATGCTATTTGGGTAGTGGTTGACCGGTTGACTAAAAGTGCACACTTCCTTCCGATTAAGGAGACTTATTCATCGGAGAAGTTGGCGGAAATTTATATTAAGGGAGTTGTGTCATGACATGGAGTACCTATTGCAATCGTGTTGGATCGGGATACCCGGTTCACTTCACGATTTTGGAAGAAGTTCCATGTGTAGTTAGGGACGAGACTAAATCTTAGCACCGTTTATCATCCACAAACGGATGGACAAAGCGAGAGGACGATTCAAACGCTTGAGGATATGCTCCGGGCGTGTGTGCCAGATTTTGGGGGTAGTTGGGATGATCATTTACCGCTAGCAGAATTTTCATACAATAATAGCTACCACTCGAGTATCGGTATGCCTCCGTTCGAATTGTTGTATGGAAGACGGTGTCGAACACCCGTTTGTTAGGGTGAGATTGGTCAAAGGGAACTTGGTAGTAAAGATGTGGTTGAAAACACGGCGAGTGTAATCGACCAAATTAGAGCGCACTTAAAAGCCGCTCAAGACCGTTAAAAGTCCTACGCGGACAAAAGGAGGAGACCGATTGAATTCCAAGTGGGAGACTTCGTATTGTTGAAGGTTTCCCCATGAAAAGGTGTGATCCGGTTCGGGAAACGGGGGAAGTTAAGTCCCCGTTTTATTGGACCCTTTAAGGTGATAGATCGAGTGGGGAAGGTAGCCTATCGCTTGGAGCTACCGGGGGAACTAAGTAAACTTCATAATACATTTCATGTGTCGCATTTACGGAAATGTTTGGCGGATGAGTCTACTTTTGTTCTTATATATGATATAGAAGTGGACGAGAAATTGAATTATGTGGAGGAACCGATTTCTATTTTGGATAGGAAGGTGAAATGCTTGCGTAACAAGGAGATTAGCCAAGTGTTGGTGAAATGGAAGCACAGAATGGGGGCGGAAACTACTTGGGAAACCGAGGAGGAAATGCTCAAGTATTACCCTAATTTATTTATGGAGGCGGGTTTCGGGGATGAAACCCAAAGTTAGGGGGGATGATTTGTAACGAACCAACTTTCGTATTATTAGTATAATATAGAGTTTATATTATAAGGGTGTAAATAAATAAAAGATGGAAGTTGGAGGTTTGTTGCAAAAGTGTCGATTTAACTAGTTTGGGTGAGAGGGGTCATTTTTGAAACTTCAGGGGTTGTTTTGTAAATTGAAAAATTCTACAATTAGAAGGGGGGGAGAGACATTTACACACACAAAGTGTGTGTTCTTGAGATTTTGCAAAGAGAAGAGAATAGGTGGTGCATTGAGGAGCAAAATCCGGGTGTTGCATGCTTGAATTGAAGGTTTTGGCTTGCTCTATCCCTTCATAACATCAAGTAAGTTCCTTTTCATCTTTTGAATCCACCATTTGAGGTGTTCTTGGTGGGTTTCGGGTGAAATCCGAATTTAGGGCTGTTGGGAGTGTTTCGAACGGTTAGAACTTGAAATAACTTGTATTAAGGTAATGGGAGGTGGATAACATCATCTAAACATCTTATTTGGTGATTCAAGAATTAGAGTTCTTTAGGGAAAATTGGGGGTTTTCTATTAGATGATGTTAGAATGCTAAATTGAGGTTGGATAAGTGTCTAGAGAGTTAATAGACACATAATTAACCATAAAGCCCTAATTTTTATGATGAATTGAGAAACTGGAGTTTTGGTGGAACTTAGGTGATTCCTTAACGGGTCATTTGGGTTAAGGGAGTATTTGATGGGTGTTAAGGGTTTGATTATGTTAATCTAACCTAGACAAACGTTAATGTTGACTATTGGGTGATAGGAGCGTGTTAGAATCTCAATTGGTGTAAATTGGGATGTCTAGACTAATGTTGAGGTGTGTTGTATAGGTGATCGCGTGGCTAAGATTGAAGCTAAAGCGGAATCATCTAAAGCACAAGGTAAGTGATTTGCACTTACTTAGTAATGATAGGGGTTAGTAGATATACATAATTGATTTACTTGTCGGTTGTTCAATGTATTTTATGTGTTTATAAATATTTCTTGAATTTGGGGATGTTATATATAGTGAAATATGCAAGGGTGGGTGTATGGTGTTTGAGGTCTAAGGACTTCATATGTTGTTTGGTGAATCACATTATTAAACTTACATGGTGTAATGGTGATAATAAGAATTCGTAAAAGACGAAATACATAGGTGAAATATGTATTTAAATAGTGATGTACATGGGTGAAACATGTGCATAAATGGGGAAATACATAGGTGGAATATGTATTTAATTGGTGATATTCATCGGTGTAACATGTATATAAAGTGGTGATATATACATAGGTGAAATATATATATATATATATATATATATATATATATATATATATATATATATATATATATATATATAATGGTGGCATACATGATTGTAACATGTATGCAAAAGGTGAAACAGATTCCTAAAACTTAAACGGTTGAATCGGTGTTTGAGATTCATAAGAATCACGTGGGGGTGTTAAGGGTGGGTTATTGGGTGATTATAACCATGCCTAGATGTTAACGGTTGATTAAAACGACTAGGGATCGAGTCGGGAGGGTCGAAATTGCAAAAAAAAATGCAAAAAGTGCAAAATTGGGTGTGCTGGTGCAGGTCTAGGACGCTAGTTTTGGCTGTCTGACGCCGGGCAGACGCCGGTTGGCTAAATTTTTGTGTTTTCTTCCTAAAACAATTGAAAGTTCTTGGGACTTGTTGTATCATTACTAATGGTGTTTTAAATGGTGTTCTTGTAGGTAAAGCTCTGGTTTAATGTCTCGGGTCAAACTTCGTGTTGGTTGGATTCTCAATCTTTTGGATGGTTGTTAATGTTAGGAGTTATGACTCATTGTTGGGAGTCACTTAAATCGTTTTAAACTACCTTTGGGTCTTGAAGCTTGTTGCTATTTTTTAATGTTGGTCGAATGTTTTTAACGAATTTATGTCATTGTCGTTTTGTCGTAATTAACATAAGGTGTTTTGTCAAGAGTGCTTAATGGGACCTTCTTCCGCGTGTTTTATAAAGTTAAAATTGGTCAAAAATTTTAGGGTGTTACAGTATAATTGCTCCTTGTTCAAGAGATCCAAAACCAAACAGAAGTGTTTTTCGTGCTCCGATTTTGATTTTGAATAGATCAGGATGTCGTCAATGGAGATGATCACGAACTTGTCTAAGTACGGTTTACACACGCGGTTCATAAGATCCATGAATACCGCGAGTGCATTGGTTAGTCCAAAGGGCATAACCATGAACTCGTAATGACCGTTTCTTGTGCGAAAAGCTGTTTTTGGGATATCGGATTCAAGGACTCGTAACTGGTGATAACCAGAACGAAGATCGATCTTTGAGAAATAAGTCGAGCCTTGAAGTTGATCAAATAAATAATCATTTCTCGGAAGTGGGTAACGGTTCTTCACATTAAGCTTGTTGAGTTCCCGGTAGTCGATGCACATCCGGAAAGAACCATCCTTTTTTCTTGACAAATAAGACGGGTGCTCCCCAAGGAGAAACACTGGGGCATATAAATCGTTTGTCAGAAAGTTCTCGAAGCTGGCTTGAAAGTTCTTGCATCTCTGATGGTGCAAGACGATAGGGTGACTTAGCCACGGGATTTGCTCCTGGAACAAGGTCAATACGGAATTCGACTTAACGTGCGGGAGGAAGACTGGGTAAGTCTACGGGAAAAACTCCAGGAAAGTATTTGATCACAGGGATATCTTGGAGGTCTTTGTCTTTGCCTTTCCGCTCCACAATATGTGCCAAGAATGCCACACATTTCTTCCGTAAGTACTTCTGTGAGGTAGTGCAAGACATAAGCTTGAGTCCTTTCGACGGTTTCTCACCATAGACGTTCAAAATGTCGCCCGAGTCAAGAGGGATACGGATATACTTTTCAAAGCATACGACTTCCGCATGATGCTTGGTCATCCAATCCATGCCTACTATGATGTCAAAACCTCCGACAGCCGTAAGAATAAGATTAATCGAGAAGTCATGGTCGTTCAAGTTTAGGGTACAATCTCTAATAATGGTGTCACACGTAACAGAGTATCCCTCCGCTACCAAAATATCAAAGGATATGTCTAACTTAGTTCGGCTCCTAGCAAGTTGTGGTTCAAATTCAAAGGACACGAAACTCCTATCGGAACCAGTATCAAATAGGATAGAAGCATATTGTTGATTAATTGGGTACGTACCGTTCACCACATCGTTGTTGGCTTATTCCTCATTGACATTTATGTTGAAGGCACGTCCACGAGCTACGGGGTTTGCATTCCCCTGATTTACATTTCCCCGGTTCATGTTCCCATGATTCATGTTTCCCTGAACCATGTTGCCTTGGTTCAAGTTGGCTTGGTTCACAATGACCAACCTAGGATAACGGTTCCTGAATCGATTTGGGTCACCGCACTCGTAACAAGCACGCCCCTGAGTGATAGAAGCAGGAACAGGAACAATAGGAGGACGGACTTGGTTAACTTGTGGAACACTACGACAAAATTTAGCCACATACCCATAACGTCCACAACGGGTACATAAACGACATGGCATGTTGGTAATATGATGGGTCTGGCAAGGGTTGCACAAAGATAGAGTCCCCACATATGGCTTCTTGTTGGGGTTGAAGGCAGTAGGGGCTACTTGGGCTAGAGGAGCTGCAGGAGTGATAATAGCGAAGTTCTTTCCCTTTCGCTTCTTATTATTGAAGGAAGCCTCAACCTTGGTTTCCTTGGTGGGTTCGGTAGTGGTTTTCTCAAGGGTTTTCTTGGCACCCTTCTTGGAAAAGGTTCCTGCCTTCACATGATTATCCGTTAGAGTAGCAGCAAGACGGATTACTTCATCGAGAGTGGCTGGATTGCTACCCAAAACAGTATCCTGAATTTGCATGGGCAGACCATTGATGTATTTCTCAATGGATCAGGAGAGAGGAGTGACCATATGAGGCACCAAGAGGCTAAGCTCATGGAAACGGGTGGTGTAGGCAAGGCTTTCACCACTGTCTTGTTTAAGATCCCAGAACTCTGCTTCTAGCTTCTTGACCTCATTATGGGGACAAAACTCATATGTCATGAGTGTCTTGACATCAGCCCAAGGTTGATCTAGTGCAACCTCAATCCCACGATTACGTTTTTCCCCGTTCCACTAGGTGAGTGCCCTCTTCTGGAAAACAAAAGTAGCATAACGAAACATTAGGTTCTCGGGGCAGTCGACATTGATGAAGGTTCCCCCAATGCTTTCGAACCATTGGAGAAGACCAGTGGCTCCTTCTTTCCCGTAGTACTTGGTGGGGTTGCAGGAATTAAAGTGTTTGAATGTGCACGTGGGATTCCTTGGAGCTGCATTTTGGTTTAGTTGATTGACCATAGTTGGTAGAATCGTAGCCATTAGGTTGTTCCTACGTTCACGACGGGGAGGCATTCTACAAAAGGGATGAACATGAAATTCATAAGATATGAATCATGTATAAGAGTTTGCAATAAAATCATAAGGTATTTAATAAAAAATGGATGGTACCCATTCAGTTCACAAATGGACACATTGACTTATCAAAGTATTTTAAGTTCACCTAATGCCCGAGAAGTTGTGCTTTAGCCTATAAGTGGACACTCATTCCAAGAATTCCCAGGAAAGCATAACCAGTCCATCGGTTGATTTGGATTTATACGAAATGCTTTCCTAGATAGAATTTCCCAGAATTCAGGCTTCCACCCTTCCGGATTGCTCAAGTCCTCATTCATTAGTTAGAACCTGTATACTTTTGACGAGAGTTTCATTTGGATTAGACCCTTAGGTCTAAGAGTATGTTTCATGTAGCCCCTTGAAGTTGTTGTGTGTGTATTTTGCACCACGTAGATAGAAATAGATAGGTGTAGATAGGTATAGGTAAGTGGATTAAGTATAGAGTGGAATTCCTAATGAGAGACACGAGTTAAACTCATGTTTGGGACTCCTAGGTTATAGTCTAGGTCATGTGTGTCTAATAACCTAATTCCCTATAACCATGGCTCTGATATCATATGCCGGGCTTGACTCGGTTGTTCATAAGCACATGATTTTCTATTAAATGTGATAATATTTATTCATCAAAATTAAAAGCATCTGTTACAAGGAATAAAAGACAAAGTATTCATAACATGACTTAATTTAAGACTTATTAAAGCTAGGTCCAGGGTCTTATGTGATCAAGCAGTCCTCAAACAGGTGCACCTGAAACATGTGAGTAAATGTTAACTACAAGTAGTTGGTGAGAAACATAGGTTTTGACACCAAACAAAGTTAAGTGTAAGTTTACAATTCAATATGTTCAAAGCATGTCTAAAGCATGAATGTGAAAACATACAAGGTTCCAAAGCATACAATCAAACCGTGTAAATGGAAAACTGTAAGTACAATCCAACTGATTGTGTTTTGGAAAAAGTAGTAAGATGTATACACAAAACCTGCCAAGGTTTGTGTTAAGTAATGAATCGGGTTCCCCTATAAATGATCATGTTAGGTACTACCTTAGGCCTACCTCGCAAGTTAATGATTGTACTAAACATGAACACACGTATGGTCGCCAAGTAGTTTAAGACATAAAGCACATAGACATTAGCATGAGAACAATGGTATTGAATTTGTGTATGTAATGTATGTAAACATGTTCCACACCGAGTATTTGTAAACAATAGTAAAGAGAAAAGAGACTATGAAACTCACTTATATTGAAGCTAAAAGTGATAGGATTTGGTAAGATGAATAGGTCTTGTGAGGATTCCTCACAACACACCTACATAGATAATGGTATTCTAAATTTAAAATATGATGAATAATATAAGGAAGTTCTAAGATTTTAGGGTTTCGTAGGGTTTGGAATTGGATATGGACTTGTATGGTTATTTTGTAGGAAAATATAAGTTCTTGACTTACTATTGAAATAATGGTAATAAATGTAGTTTGTAAAATTAAGATTTTTAATTAATCATTTAGAAATTAATTTGTGTAATTATTTCAAAGATAATAAATAAAATTATGGAATGTAATAAGTTTTAAAATGGTGCATTTGGATTTATTTTTAAAATAACTTATAAATGAATAATGAAATGAAAAATGTTTAATTAATTTATTTTATGTAAATAAAATGATTAATTAAGCTATTAATTAATGTAAATAAAATGGTTGGTTATTCTATTAATAAATGTAAATAAATGGTTAGTTAATTTATTAATTAATTCATTTTAAATGAATTATAAAAGACTAAATAGGTTTTAAATAGAAGTAATTGAACTTTGTATAAAATAATTATTTAGGTATTTATAAGTTTAAAAGTATTTTTAAATAATTATTCACACTAAAATAATTATTTATAAGTTTAAAAGAATTTTAAAATGTCTAAACATTTAATTAAAACTTGTGTAATAACATTTTTTTTATAAATAACATAAAAAATTTGTTTAAACAAATCATTTCCATTATGAATTTATAATGCTTTATAACATGCTTTTATTTAAAATAAAATAAATAGACATTACTTTATAATTTCTGCTTTTATAAAACATAAAAATCATAGTTTTTACCAAAATAATGTAAATGTTATATTTAAATGTTACAATTGTATTTATATAATTTTTTCAAATTAAAATAGTTTTATTTCCATTAAAATCATTTACTTTGAAATTTTAAATAATGAAATTTATGAACCCTGAATTTATAGGATTTATAATTTAGATTTTATAGGTTTGTATTTATATACTTATATATATATATATATGTAGGTTTAGAAATAACTTAGCATATATATATACATATATATATATGTTTATTTCATATAATAATGACAATTATTTGTATAACTCTTTATAAAAATATTTATATTTTTTTTCAATTTGCAATAATTACACCCAATGTATGTATGCGTGTATAATCATGAAATGTAATGGATAAATAAGGTACTTTCATAAATGCAAAACATATAATGATGACATTTCAAGTGCCGGAATAGTTAAAATAAAGGCCGGAACTTCCTGGTGATTACAGTCTCCCATACTTTAGGACATTTCGTCCCGAAATTGATTAGGAAGAGGATCCAGGAAATAGGTGTGGGTATTTAGTCTTCATTTGATCCTCACGTTCCCAAGTGAACTCTGGGCCACGTTTGGATTCCCACCGAACTTTAACTATTGGAATGCGAATTCGCTTGAGTTGCTTAACTTCTCGGTCCATAATCTCCATGGGTTTCTCCACGAAGTGCATTGATTCGCCAATGTGAACCTCGTCAAGCGGTATCTGGAGATTTTCGTCGGCTAAGCATATCATTAGGTTCGAGACATGAAATGTCGGATGAACGTTGCTGAGTCCTTCAGGTTAGTCCAGCTTGTTGGCTACCTTCACAATCCGCTCAAGGACTTCAAATTCCAAAGGTTTTCGACGTTTTTTGGCATAGCTCTTTTGCCAAATTCTTGCTATTTGAAGGTTGTCACGGATTAACATGATCTTGTCGGAAGTCTCCTGAATAAGTTCGGGACCAGTGATTTGTGCTTCACCAATTTCAGTCCAACAGATAGGAGAGCGGCACTTTCGACCATAAAGTGCTTTGAAAGGAGCCATATCAATGCTCGTGTGGTAGCTGTTGTTATACGAGAACTCGACTAAGGGTAGATGTAAATCCCAATTTCCCTTGAAGTCAATGATACAGGCTCTAAGCATATCTTCGAGGGTTTGAATCGTTCGTTTTGATTGACCATCAGTTTGCGGATGGTAAGCTTACTAAGATTCAGATGAGTGCCCAAAGCTGATTGCAAGAAACGTGAAGTGAATCGTCCATCACGGTCAGAAATAATATTGAGAGGTACCCCATGACGGCTAACTATTTCGTTAATATAAATTCGAGCCAATCTCTCGACTCGATAGTCTTCCCGAATGGGTAGGAAGTGAGCAGATTTTGTCAAACGGTAGATGATTACACAAATACTATCACGACCACAAGATGTATGCGGGAGTTTGGTTATAAAGTCCATAGCAATACACTCCCATTTCAACACGGGAATCTCGGGTTGTTCAAGTAAGGCAGATGGACGCTAGTGCTCGGTTTTAACCTTCAAGCAAGTACGGCACTTGGACACATACAGGGTAATGTCCTTTTTCATACCAGGCCACCAGTATTGAGTACGAAGGTCCTTGTACATTTTATCCGCACCAGGATGCACAGAATAACGAGTCTTGTGTGCCTCGTTCATGATAAAGGTATGAAGATTTTCACGGTCCGAAATCCAGATACGATTCAGGAAGTAGAGTAACCCATTGGGTATGGTTTCAAGTTGGAGTTCATCACCATATGACATTTCATTGTACATGTTTCCTTCAGTGACTTTAAGATGTTGTGCCTCAAAGATGCGAATTTGAATGTCATTCTAAATCTAAATGTTGTGGATCTTGATAGATTATTTACGACTAAGAGCATCGACTACGACATTCACCTTACCAGGATGGTAACGAATATCAATGTTGTAGTCGTTTAGGAGTTCAACCCAACGCCTTTGCCTCATGTTGAGTTCGTTTTGATTGAAAATGTGTTGGAGACTCTTATGGTCGATGTAAACCACACACTTAGTACCATATAAGTAGTGTCTCCAAATTTTGAGAGCAAATACGACCGCACCCGGCTCAAGATCGTGCGTCGTATAATTTTTCTCGTGGATTTTGAGTTGTCGGGACGCATAAGCATTCACATTAGCTCGTTGCATTAGAACACAACCAAGGCCTAAATGGGAAGCATCACAGTAAATGACAAAGTCCCCGGTTCCATCGGGAAGAGTCAAGATAGGAACCTCACATAGCTTTTTCTTTAGGGTTTGAAAGGCTTCCTCTTGTTTTGGTCCCCACTCGTAGGGCTTGCGTTTATGTGTTAAGGCTGTGAGTGGCACCACGATCTTTGAAAAGTTCAATATGAAACGACGATAATAGCCCGCTAAGCTAAGAAATGAGCGGACTTCGGTAGGGTTTTGGGAGCTTGCAAGTTCTTCACCGCTTCAATCTTAGTGGGATCCATGTGAATACCCTTCTCGTTGACTATATGCCCCAAGAATTGGACTTCCTTTAGCCAAAATTCACACTTGGAGAACTTTGCGCATAATTGCTCCTTCTTCAAGAGATCCAAAACCAAACGCATGTGTTCTTCGTGCTCCGATTTTGATTTTGAATAGATCAGGATGTCGTCAATGAAGACGATCACGAACTTGTCCAAGTACGGTTTACACACACGGTTCTTTATAATTTATGTTTTTATAAAACATAAAAATCATTAAATTTTATAGTTTTTATAAAACCCAAATAATGTAAATGTTATATTTAAATGTTACAATTATATTTATATAATTTTTACAAATTAAAATAGTTTTATTTTCATTAAAATCATTTACTTTGAAATTTTAAATAATGAAATTTATGAACCCTGATTTTATAGGATTTATAATTTAGATTTTATAGGTTTGTATTTATATATTTATATACATATATATATACATATATTTAGGTTTAGAAATAACTTAGCATATATATATATGTTCATTTCATAGAATAATGACAATTATTTATATAATTCTGAATATAAATATTTATATATATTTTTTAATTTGCAATAATTGCACCCAATGTATGTATGCGTGTATAATCATGAAATGTAATGGATAAATAAGGTACTTTCATAAATGCATAGCATATAATGACGACATTTCAAGTGTCGGAATAGTTAAAATAAAGGCCGAAATTTCCTGGGGATTACAACTTGTAAGGGATACACGGGTCAGGTGAAAGTCCCGCATCAGGGCTGGTACTTCCCTTTATAAAAAATTTCGGAGGCGTAGTCTTGTCCATTGTTAATAAGACATACTACCAGTGTATACAATGGTGCATACAGTGAGGCGTAAGGGTCTGCTGGATGTGTAGATTGAACATAATTATTTATGATTATGAATTTATGCCAAACGATTTTAATGTCAAGATAATTGTATTCAACGGCGTTCGAGCTGACGTTTTATTTTTAAAATGTTTTCAGGTAACAAATAATGTGATGGAAATAAATGATTAGGGCAGACTTGGTATAGCCCAGGATTATATGAAAATACAGGATGAGATGCTTTGGATTCTCATGCCATTTGCACCAAAATTCCTGAATGATGAAATGGGAATAGGGCCAAGGAACTAATCAGCATTGGACAGTACTATTACCTTGTGGCTTTTAAACTTGTCTGGAGACAAGTGAGTAATGAAATTTTAAACAATGTTTGTAATCATGATGAGATGGGTATTTAATTCCTATGTTTTTAAATACAAGGCTTTTGTTTTCTTACTGAGTTTTGATATTTACAAAAGCAACCCTCGAGGTTGAAATTTATGATGAAACTGTCCTTGTAAAAGTCTTCCGCCGTGTTTTATAAAAACTCAGAATTTAAAACAGGTACCAAACGGTGTCACACATGTCCAAGGGGTGCATGAGGCGGGGTGTGACATCAGTTGTGGTTGGCACGAAGGTAGTGACGACTGCAACGGTGGTGACGACTGCAACAGTGGTGACGATGATAACGATGGCGGTCGCGTCAGTTATGACAACTACATGGTGGCAGTGAACAAGTAGGAGGTGGTGGTGGAAGTAGACGTGTTCGCGGTGTCCTTAGGGACAGCTTAACATATTTTGAGACCTTAATTAAACTTTAAAATCGAGGCCTTTCATGAAAGTCTTCTAAATATATATATATATATATATATAAAATATAATTTTATGGAGTGTCAAAATATATAATGTTAACGTTTAGGCCGAATGTTTTTTCTTTTTGTCTGTTTTATTTAGCATATTATTTAGTTTTTACTAAAATAAGTTGAAATTTGTAATTCATATAAATTTTAATATAATGTGGTGTCTAGTTTATTTTATCTGTATTTTGAGATAGATTTTATCACAATGTAACTTGATATTTTTTTTTCTAGTAATATACCTACAATAATAAAACCGAAAGTGAAAAAAAAAACGACTTAAAAAAAGATATATATCTATATATATATAGGTGAGTTCACTAGAAAACTCATTTAATTAAGAAAACTAAAAAAACTCATTTATAGTCATTGATCTTGAATGATCAATGGTTTAAATAAGATTAGCTGATTAAAAAAAAGAACGGGAGTTTAATGATATAAGGGTATAATAGGAAAAAAAAAATAAAACTGTTTTCCGTCCTCTGTCGTTTCTACGCTCCAGAGGATCTAGGGTTTTCGATCGCTAAATCCTACGATATTCTAGGTCTTACGAAAACGATTACACAATCATCAAGTAAGCAAATGCATGTAGAATCGAAGTGATTTCAAACAATATCAGTGGCATTTATGTATATTTAATGCTCGTAAAACGTATTTAAGATTTCTTCAGATTTTACGTTTCTATTATGCTCATTTGCTTGTTACTCGTCGATTTCGTGCTCTAATGTGTGATTCTGAGTATTTAAGATTTCTTCAGATTTTACGTTTCTATTATGCTCATTTGCTTGTTACTCGTCGATTTCGTGCTCTAATGTGTGATTCTGAGTGTAATTTTGTTTATATTAATGGAAATTGCATCGATTCTGTTAGTGTTTGTTCATATTTTCATACTACACATGTAAGGCCCCAACCCAGGAGGCCTCACTTGTTGGATTTACTCATTCACAAATAGTTATTAAACTTGAATATCAAATAACGCAGCGGAAAATTTCATTAAAACATACTCATAATATTGTTCAACATGCGGAAGCGTAACATAGTCTAATACATAAACATAACATAAACTAATCATGACGGGATGCCAGTCTTCATGATCAACCGGGTAACTCTTCTCGCTTTCCAAGCATCACCGCCCATCATCATAACCTGCCCTTAACCTGAATGTGCATACTAAAAAGTCAGCTACGCTGGTGAGTTCCAGTATTTCATTCGATTAAGAAATGGTTCATCATTCAATAATTCATTAGAGTTTAACATCATGTATAAGAAAACAGGGCCTTTCGTTCATCACTAAAACATTCAAACATTTATCATCATCGTAAACACGTTGAACGGATCGTTCGTTTAAAACATTTAACATTCATTTAAGTCATACATTACTATCTAAATCTGTGTTACCATTCGTTCCGTCATTTAGTATTGTATTACCCCTAAGGCTTAACTGCACGAAGACCGACAATACAATACATTCCATCAATTCCCTTTTGTATTGCCCCCAAGGCTTAACTGCACGAGGACCGACAATACCCATTTAGTTGCCCCTATGGCTCTTATGTCCATAAACCGACAACTTCCATCGACGACTATGGCTCACGGCCATAACACCGTCGGATCATAATTTAACCTTCATAGGGTCACGTTAACCCCTGAGTAGCCGTCGTTACTCCCATACCAGTTGTACAACATCATAACCATTGGCAGGCCACCAAGACACTGCCCCTGTTGTTCTTATGGCAACTATGGCTCGCTGTCCATAATCTACCACAAGGCTGGGAATTACATTCCCAGGCTTCATTCGTCAATTCCATTCATTCGACATATTAGATTTGTAATGACTTCTTTAAAACCTTTGCCCTTTTCTTTTCTTTTCATAAAACATTTCATTCATTTTCAAAACCCTTTACCTTCAGTTTAAACCATTTCTTTATAAACATTCCGTTCGTAAATATTCCATTCATAGAACTTTCTTTCCATAAACCGTTCATTCCAAATCATTTCATTTCGTAAACATAGTTTCATAAACATCATTTCGTAAAACTTCATTTCGTATGTATGCACACCAGCCCGAAAATATTATTTAAAACATTTAAAAGAGGGCTTCTAGAACTCACCTGATAAGCTAATCTGGGTTGTCTAAAACAAAGGTCCCACAACGTCACTTCCTATCTGAATTGATTAGTTAAATACACATCAGACCAACTCCCGACTCTAACGGTTTAACCTTCTAAACATACTAACTTTACCTAAACAGCCAGATGCCTGCGCACTTAGCAAGTGCGCAGGGCCTTGCTCTTGCGTACTTAATAAGTGCGCAAACCTCGCATGCGTACTTGATAAGTACGCATGAGCCTCTTCCTGCTTACTTGATAAGTACGCAGGACCCTCTTCCTGCGTACTTGATAAGTACGCATGACCCTCTTCCCCGCAAAAACCCTAACTTTCGCCTTCGGGTCTGATCACGTCAAGATCCCGAACTTGTTTACATTCAAAACGTTTGCTTTTCATTAAGGAGCTCAAAACTATGTTTTTCTTCCAGTTTCATCTGTAAAAACGTCACATTTTCGTCCAAAACCCGAACAACCCAAAAACGAACAAAAACTCAGATCTAGGTTGGATCGTTACCTGTATCAAGCTTCTGATTCGGAGGTTCCTCTCACGAGCTATGGAGCAACGCACTTCTTCAATCTTGGGCCGATCCGCCGACTTTCTCTCTTTACGGTTTCTCTCTCTAGAACTTGAAAATGAGAGAAATGTGATGACTTAGGCTATTTATAGGGGAAGCTCCCCTATGTTCACCCCTTCAAGCCCGCCAGCCCATCCGGCCCTGCCCGTCATGCCTCATTCGTTTATTCCGTTATTATAATTGTCGTTTTATATTTTGGGATGTTACAAGTCTATCCCCCTTACAATAGGTTTCGTCCCCGAAACCTATCATAAGTCAAATAGTTGAGGGTACGACTCCCTCATTTCCGTCTCCGTTTCCCAAGTAGATTCCGATCCCTTTCGGTGCTTTCATTGGACTTTAACCAATGGAATAACTTTATTACGCAAACGCTTATCCTTTCGGTCTGAGATGGCCACAGGTTCTTTGATGTAGTTCAGGCTGTTGTCGACCTCGATGTCAGTAAGTGGTACGTGAGCCAATTCATCCGCCAAACACTTTCGCAAGTGTCAAACATGGAAGGTAGAATGAATCCCACTTAACTCATCAGGCAACTCTAACCGATAAGCGACTTCACCAACCCGTGCCATTATCCTGAATGGTCCGACAAACCTCGGACTTAACTTTCCTCTATTCCTGAATCGTATGATTCCCTTCCAGGGTGACACTTTCAACATTACTCTGTCCCCAACATCAAACTCGATTGGCCTTCGTCGTTTATCCGCATAGGATTTCTGACGATCTTGTGCGGCCTTCATTCGTGCTTTGATTTGATCAAACTTTTTCGACGTTTCTCTTACTACTTCAAGACTCCCTAATTCCTTTTGTCCAATCTCACCCCAACAAACCGGGGTCCTGCATCTCCTCCCATACAACATTTCGTAAGGCGGCTTACCTATAGTCGTGTGATGACTATTGTTGTAAGAGAATTCGGCTAACGGCAGATGACTGTCCCAACTGTCGCCAAAATCGATAATACAAGCACGAAGCATATCCTCCAATGTCTGAATGGTCCTTTCGGACTGGCCATCCGTCTGTGGGTGGTATGCCGTGCTGATATTAAGCCTCGTACCCATCGCCTCTTGAAATCTTTTCCAGAACCTCGATGTGAATCGTGTGTCCTGGTCAGATACGATCGTCAAAGGCATCCCATGTCGTGCTACTATTTCGTTAATAAATATTTCTACTAACCTCTCCGACGAGAACGTCTCGCGAATAGGTAGGAAATGAGCACTCTTCGTTAAACGGTCCATAATTACCCAAATGGTGTCATGACTATTAGCTGTGCGAGGTAGCTTGGTTATGAAGTCCATGGTAATGTGTTCCCACTTCCATTCAGGTATATCAAGTGGTTGAATATTTCCATACGGCTTCTGGTGTTCGGCCTTTACTTGTGAACAAGTTAAGCACTTGCTTACATACTTTGTCACCTCATGTTTCATTCCAGGCCACCAGAATTCCTTCCTCAGAACTTGGTACATTTTGTTGGTACCAGGATGGATAGAGTACCGAGACTTATGAGCCTCATCCAAGATTTTGGTTCTAAGCTCGCCACCCATAGGTATCCATACCCATCCAAAACGTGTCCTAACACCAAGGGTGTTATATTCCAACTTGTCCTATTGGCCAATCATCCTTTCCTTCTTTATGTTTTCTTCCTTAAGCGCTTCATCTTGAGCTCTTTCAATTTCCCTCATCACATCTGATGTCACCACCAACTGGAAAGATTTCACTCTAATAGGAGCAGGCACATCCTTTCGGCTTAGAGCGTCTGCCACCACGTTTGCCTTTCTAGGATGGTATATGATTTCACAGTCATAGTCCTTCAATAGTTCCAACCATCGTCTCTGCCTCATATTAAGTTCTCTTTGTTCGAAGAAGTGCTTCAAACTTTTATGGTCGGAGTAAATAGTAAACTTCACCCCGTACAGGTAGTGCCTCCAGATTTTCAATGCGAATACAACAGCAGCAAGTTCCAAATCGTGGGTTGGATAATTAGCTTCGTGAATCTTCAACTGTCGTGACGCATACGCGATCACTCTTCCGCGTTGCATCAACACGCATCCCAATCCCTGACCCGAAGCGTCAGAGTATACCACTAAGTCTTAATTTCCCTCAGGAAGGGCCAAGACTGGAGCTTTGGTTAGCTTGTCTTTCAATTCCTTAAACGCCTCATCCTGGGTCGAACCCCATTCTTACTTTACCTCCTTCCGAGTCAATTTTGTCAATGGCGAAGCTATTTTCAAGAAATCCTGGATGAATCTCCGATAGTAGCCTACCAATCCCAAGAAACTACCGATTTCAGTTGGCGTCTTAGGAATATTCCATTCCCTTACCGTCATTATCTTTGCTG